>CM046450.1:71754095-72354095 GCA_025506515.1 Flaveria trinervia | reverse complement strand
GTGGAGTTATTTGATTTGGACATACTGCAATATGTTCCTTATCAACCTCCAGCTGTTGCACATCATGTGGATAAATCATCTTCTGCAGCATGTCTTCCACCTAGTGGTATTGATGATGATGATGATAATATCAATACTCACCTATTCAAGTTTAGTGACCAACTGCATGTGTCTGCTAAATTTGATGTTCCTGTAGCTTCAGCAGTTCCATCCACAACAAATGCTGATGAGATCTATGATTCCTCTACATCTTTTGAGTTACCATCCAATTCTTGGTTTCAAGAGTCTGCATCAACATCTGCTGCTGCTGAAGGTCCTACAAACACTTGCACAGATCTCATTGTTTATCAAAAACTGAAGAATCACCCAATGTCTCAAATTATTGGTGATATCAATGCTGGAGTTTCAACAGACCAATTGTCTAACTTCTGCTTCTATGCTCTCGTCATCATCAGCTAGAGCCAAAGAACTATCATGTTGCTTTGAGAGACAATGGATGGGTTGAAGCCATGCAGCTTGAGCTACTTCAGTTCAAGAAACGCAAGTGTGGGAACTGGTTCCTCTTCCCCCAGGTAAGTGTGCAATAGGCACTAAATGGGTGTTTAGGAATATAACTGATGAAAATGGGCTTATTGTTAAGAACAAGGCTAGACTGGTTGTACAGGGGTTTCACAAGAAGAAGGTATTGATTATGATGAAACCTTTGCCCCTGTAGCCAGACTAGAGGCAATTAGATTGTTTTTAGCCTATGCTGCATTCCACAATCTTAAATTTTTTCAAATGATGTCAAAAGTGCATTTTTATATGGTAAAATAAAGGAAGAAGTTTATGTGTGTCAACCACCAGGTTTTGAGGATAATAAACATCCTGAATGGGTGTATAAACTTGATAAGGCTCTTTATGGGTTGAAACAAGCTCCTAGAGCCTGCTATGAGACACTTTCCACTTTTCTTCTTAAGAATAATTTCACTAGAGGCTCCATTGATAAAACTTTGTTTATAAGAAGGTGGATCAGCATAAGCTACTTGTTCAGATTTATGTTGATGATATCATTTTTGCATCCTCTGATCCCCAGTTGTGTGATGATTTACAACATTAATGAAAAGAGGTTTGAAATGAGTGCAATGGGAGAATTACAGTTCTTTCTAGGCTTGCAAATTAAACAAAAGGCTGATGGAACCTTTATTCATCAGTCAAAAATACAAAGATCTTTTGAATAAGTTTGATTTACAAAACTATAAGCCATGTTCTACTCCCATGTGCAACACCATACAACTGGATGCAGATCAGAAAGGTAAAGCTGTTGATGAAACACTTTACAGATGTATGATTGGGTCCTTGATGTATTTAACAGCTTCTAGACCAGATATTATGTTTGCTACATGTGTTTGTGCTAGATTTCAGGCTGCACCTAAAGAGTCTCATTTGACTGTAGTCAAGAGGATCTTTAGATATTTGCAAGGTACACAATCTCTAGGTTTATGGTATTCCACTAGACACTCTTGCAAATTAGTTGCTTTTTCAGATAGTGACTATGCAGGGTGCATGTTAACTAGAAAGTCAACTTCTGGTGGCTGTCAATTCCTAGGCAACTGTATGATTCCTGGCAGAGTAAGAAACAAACTCTGTTGCTACATCAACTGCTGAAGCCGAGTACATTGCTGCTGCAAGTTGTACTTCTCAAGTACTCTGGCTTCAGAACCAACTTCTGGATTATGGCATTACAGAGACTAAGACTCCATTATTAATGGATAGTGCTTCAGCTCTGTGTATTGTCAAAAATCCAGTCCAGCACTCTAGACCAAGCATATAGAGGTCAGACATCACTTTATTCGGGATTGTTTTGAAAAAGGTCTGATTGATCCTAAGTTTGTGCCTAGTGCTGATGAGCTTGCAGATATTTTTACTAAGCCTTTGGATAGTTCTACTTTCCAAAACCTTGTGTTAAGGCTTGGTATGCTGCAGCTAGAATAAGTGATAACTACTGATGATCTCAGTAATAAGTACTAATGATCATTAGTGACCATATCACATATTGTACTGCTTATGTTACAACAACTGATAAAGTACCAACTACTGATGTAGTTGTAACTACTGATGTTGTCAAAACAAATACGTACTGATGTCCTATGAAACAACTGAAAACAGCAAAAAGCTGATGAGTAAGTGTTGAGGACAGTATGAAACAGCTGAAAGGCTATGAATTGACGAAAACTACTGATGAGAACTTTCTCTTCGTTGTTTCACTGCTGTTTCATCCTAACAACTGATGACAAAACCATGTCTTCAGTAGTTTCACACTACTGATGACTAATACCAAGTTATCAGTTGTTTTCAAACATCTGAAGTCAAAACCATGGTCTTCAGTAGTTTTATAACTGCTGATGCCTAAAACCACGACTTCAGTTGTTTCAACGTCTGAAAGGGTAATACCATGTCAACAGTCATTTTAAAACAACTGATGACTAACACCAAACCCTTAAGTCATTTTCTAACCCGTACCCTATAAATATCCCCGACCTAATCCTTCAGAGCCTCATCTTCTTCAAACCAACGTTCATATCTCCAAAACTTCTCTCTCATTAATGGCGACCATGCAGCTCAAACCGCGACACAACTGTGTAGCTTACCTCACCAAATCGCCATTCTGGGCTAAGTTCGATAATGCTATTGATCTTATGGTCCAGTCACCCTACAAAACGGCCTTTCTTCTCAATCCAATCCTTCATGCCGAATCCCTTAACCATTTTTGGATGAACGTCACCCTCACCACTGGGGAGAACAACACAGAGTCTCTCCGGTCGGTCGTCAACACCCACCTAGTGGTCATCACTCCCGATATACTTCGTCAAACCCTACACCTGGATATGCCACTTTTCCTACTGGATATCCAAAGGGCACAACTGATTTATCATTTGCCCACCATGGTATCAGGGAAACCTTAGTGCCTCCACCATACTGAAGAAACATTTCCATGATGCTGAACGTCTCATATTCACATGGTAAATGTCTGTTTGGCTCCTAAGACTTCCTCTTGGGATCAAATGTCTACAAGGTGGCAGCAGGTACTATTCTCTATCCTTGAGCACAGAACCTAAACTTCTCTGAAATCATTTTTCTGGAACTTAAGGACATGGCCTCAAAATCTATTTCTAACCACTGGATATTATATCCTCGGTTCATAAAGGCCATAATAGAGAATCAGCTAAAAGCTGAGGGACTTGTTGGTCTCGGAGTCCCTGCAATGGCTGTATTGCCTGAAGTATACTCCAGGCACAACTCTGACCAAACGTTGAAACAGGCTGCCAGGCTGTGAAAACCTATGCAGTTGGAACCCACAGCCACCACCTCCAGAACCAAAGTCTCCATCACTACAACCCAATCCAAAAAGCCAAAAAGGCTACTCAGGGAGATGAGTCCCCTGAGGATGCCCCTGTACACAAACACAGGAACCACACACTGGTCTTAACCCCCCAGTTGTGACACTGACTCAACCAGCCACAGCCGCACAGGTATCCTCTCAACAGGATCCTGTTGCAACCAACATTGGGGAACCTACACTGCTGGAACCTATCTCCCTTGAGAGGGTTACCATTGAAGCGCACCATTCTCCCCGGGTGCAATATGCTTCCACCCAATCACCACATGCAACCGCCCCCCAAAGTCCTACATTACTTGTTGCACAAGTGCTGACTCAGTTGCACTCCTCACCCCCTCCCCAGATACCAATTACAACTGGGAATACTTCTACCATTCAGGGGAGGACCAAAGTGCAGCTGAGAACCCACAGCAGGGGTTACAATGTTCCTTCTCCTAGTGTAGCAATGGAGATTGGAACTTCTGGTGAGGCTGCGACTTCTCTCCTATTTCAGTATATGATCAGGTTGTAGTTGGTACCATTACTAAGACCTTACCAAAGGCAACTGCTGATGAAGGACAAAGTCCTGAGGCAGGAAGTCCCCAGTTCCAAGACAAAGGGGCACATGCTACACTGAGCTACACTCAGTGCATGTTCATCCTGATCCTATCATGAGGTCAGGTGATTCAGTAACTACTGATGATGACCTGGGCTTCTTTTACGATGTAATCGCCCAAAACACCATCTTGGAAGAGGAGGTGAGCAGACTCAAAGAGCTGCTTGCCAAAACTTCTAAGGAACAAAGACCATCTGCCTCTACCACCTCACAGATGGCACCTTCATCTGAAGGTCTCACAAACACTAAGCCACTCCCAACAACTCAGCCACCTGCCTCTCTTCTGGCACTATTTCTCAGGAACAGAACCCTCCTGAGAAAATAGTTGCTATCCTTCAAAATTCCCTCCCTCTCATCACACCCATAATCACTGACATAGTGATCAAAGCCATTGATGAGAGGCTTTCCTCAGTAATACACCATTGATAGAGGAGGTTGTGGGCAAACAGCTTTCTGGCAATCAACCCTTTGCAACCAATGCAACCAAAAAGGGGGAGATTAAGTCACTGAAAGCAAAAAGAAAGAGGAGTACAGAGGAGAAAGAAAAGGAGAAAGAAACAGAAGGGATAGTAGTGGAAAAGGAGTTGGAGTTGAATGTGGAGACCGATAAAGAGAAGGAAAAAGAGAAAGCCTGGAGCTACTGATAAAAGAGGCTGATGCCGAACAAATCAATCAATGGACAACATTATTGATCAGCTGTTTAGGCAAGGCCATGACACCGATAAACTTGACTCTGAGATTCGACGATTAGAGATTGAAGAAATCCAGAATAGATCGGCAAGTTATGAAGTGTTAGAAAGAGAAAGGCTTGAGATCATGATTAGATTTATTGCAAAATATCTTGGAAGATCAATGATCGAAATCAAAGCTTGGTCCAGGGACAGTATCTTGGCAATCACCACCAAGATCTGTTCGTCTGAAGCATATACTAAGGGACTTGTTATTGAAGCTTTGAATGAAGCGGGTGCTGGGAGCAGGACTGAGCTAGCCAAGCAATCAAAAGCCACACTCACCTCAAAAATGCTAGAACAGCCTGTCAACATTCCCACACCAAAACCACCCAAACACAACCCACCAAACCAACTCCCTTACCCTCAAAACCCAAAGCCGATGATATAACCTTGAAGAAGAAGAGAAGGGTATTGAGGCTAGAAGATGATGAAGAAGATGATGAAGATAGGCTGCCACTCTCAGCTGTGATTCGTTGCCTATGGCCACAAGTCACTCCTCAGCAATTACTCCTGAATTCCAAAGACAAATGGTTAAAGTGAAGCTAAGAAGAAGAGCTTCATAAACAGCATGATGGAATTGCTGAAGAGAGTTGACAAAGCTTATGCAGCCACATCTTCTATCATCAATATGAAGAAAAAGCCCTCAGACTTTACACTCTCAAGCATACCTTTCAATATCAAAAGGAAAGAGTGAGGATTTGGCCTGATCCCAGGGTGTCTCACAGAATTCATAAGAAAAACATACCTCAGAGATACATTGGCCAGGTGAAAAAGATCGTAGATGAAGTGATCTCTCTGGTCTTTGTAGTTTCACCCTGGGAAATCCTAGAGGACTTCAAGAAAGCCTATAAAGCTAATCTAACCCCTCAGAAGATGCTGGAAAACAAAATAGTGAAAAAGGGTTAGTTTACAAGAGGCTTGAGGAAATCAGGAAAAATGAGCTCTAGTTGTTCCTAGAGGGTAATCACCCGGATGAGTTTGCTTACAGAATAATAACAACTATGGAGCTAAAGAATGGGAAACAGGCCAAATACCTATCTGAGTATTATGGGCCTGAATCATTGTTTGAAGGAGGTGCTGAAGAGCTAACCATGGAGGAACAAATCACCTTCCTTGAGGCCTACACAAGAGAGTCGTACAGACTCATCATGGGGAAATAGATCTCATGAATGGGGTAATAACTCTGTGTCCAATTCCCCAAAACAGAGTTCCCATTCATACTTTGCCAAACAAATCTTTGAGACTTCTTCCCTCGTCGGTGCTTAAAAAGGGGTCGCTTCTGAGCTGATCTAGAAGACAAAAAGACCAACATTTCTGCCATAATAAGTGGGACAACTCTAATAAGTTTAGAGGTTTTGGATGCATTGGTTCAGGGGGAGTTTGTTGGACCAAAAGAACCAATGAGCCTGATCAGAAAAACTCTAAGTCCCACAGACATCACAACAACTGCTGAAGACTTGATCAGCTGTTTGACAAAGTCTGAAGACTGCACAGCTGAAAAACTAAAGTACTGAAGAACAACAGCTGAAGAACTAAAGTACTGAAGAACACAGCTGAAGAACTAAAGTATTGAAGACAACAGCTGAAAAACTAAGTACTGAAGAACAACAGCTGAAGAACTAAAGTACTAAAGAACAACAGCTGAAGAACTAAAGTACTGAAGAACAACAGCTGAAGAACTAAGTACTGAAGACAACAGCTGAAGAACTAAAGTACTGAAGAACAACAGCTGAAGAACTAAAGTACTGAAGAACAACAGCTGAAGATCTAAAGTGCTGAAGACTCAACAGCTGAAGACTAAAGTACTGAAGTTCAACAGCTGAAGTATAAAGACTGAAGACATCCGCTGATGACACAGCTGAAGCTCAAGTACAAGTACTGAAGCCTTTAGAGTTTGTTACAACAGCTGAAGAAGCATTCTTCAGTTGTTGTGATGGTTTACCTTTCAGTATTTTTCTTTGTTTTAGTATTTGTAAAACAACTGAAGAGTATGTTCTTCAGTTGTTATAGTTTCAGTAGTTTCTTTTCAGTAGTTGTAATAATAGTTAACACTTAGCATTTTTGTAAGAAGATGTCAGCTGTTTGACATCTTTAGTAGTTGTGTTAACTATCAGTAGTTGTAATAAATTCTATTAGATGTCACTATCAAGTGACATCAGCGGACGTCACATCTCTTATATAATTGTGTTGACCTAATTGTAATTGTGACATTCCGTTACCACGAAAGCGAATATTGGATGAAATATTATTTGCTGAATTCTCTGTCTATAACCGTTTTTGTTCTTACATTGAATATCTCTTGGTTCTTGTGAATTGGCTAATTCATTGTAAGAATTCCGCTGCTATACTCTCTAATCAATCAAACGTAGATCACTGATCCTAACATAGATGGTCTTTGATCCTGAGACATGTTGGCAAGCAGCTCTTTGAGTCTGCTCACCTCATTCTCGAGGATGGTATTATGGGCTAGAACATCGTAGAAAAAGCCCAGGTCATCATCATTCTGCGACGAATCACATGACCTCCTGATTGAATCAGGATATACATGCTCTGAGTGTAGATCAGTAGTAGCATGTGCCCCTTGTTCGTGGTACTGGGGACTTCCTGCCTCAGGACTATGTCCTTCATCGGTAGTGCCTCTAGTGAGGTTTATGAATAGTACCGAATTCATCCTGATCATTGCTGAAGCAAGAGAAGTGGCAGCCTTACCAGAAGTCGAATCTTCCTTTTTACACTTGGAGATTGAATATGGTAACCCCTGTGATGTAGGTTATCAGAATCACTTTGGTCCTCCCCCTCAATGGTTGAGGCGATCCCAGTTTGATTGGTATCTGGGGAGGGGGTGAGGAATGCAACTGAGTCAGTACTTTTGCAACTATTATGTTAGGACTTTGGGGGTGGTTGCAGTGGGAGATGGTGTGAAGGCAGTATGCACACGGGGGAGAGTGGTGCGTTTCAATGGAAACCTCCTCAAGTGAGGAAGGTTGCAGATGTATAGGTGCTCATAGATGGTTGCTACAGGCTCCTGTTGAGAGGAAAACTGAGCGGTGAGGGTGGGTGAGTACGTGTATCTACTGGGGGGTTATGAAGTAGATATATACCTGCGTTTGTGTTATAGGGGCATCCTCAGGGGACTCATTTCCCTGAGTAGCCTTTTGGGTTTCTTGTGTTTGGGTTGGTGGGGACTTTGGATTTGGAGGTGGTGGCTGTGGGTTCCAGCTGCATGGGTTTTCACAGTTTGGCAGCCTGGTGAGTGACTGGTCTGAGTTGTGCCTGGAGTATACTTCAGGCAATACAGCCATGGCAGGGACTCCAAGCCCAACAAGTCCCTCAGCTTTCAGCTGGTTCTCTATTATGGCCATTAGGAATCGTGGATATAATATCCATCGGTTAGCAATAGGTTTTAGGACCATATCCTTAAGTTCAAGAAATAGTAGTCAGAAAAATTTAAGTTTTGTTGCTCAAGGATAGAGAAGAATACTGCTGCCAACTAGTAGACATTTGATCCCACGACGAAGTCTTTGGGGCTAGGCAGACATTCACCATAAGAAAAATAAGGTGTTTGGCGTCATGGAAATGCCTCTTAAGATGGTAGAAGGCTGAGGTTACCCTGGTATCCATGTTGGGCAAAGGATAGATCGGTGATGCCCTTTGAATATCCAGCGGGGAAGTGGCATCATCCAGGTGTAGTATTTGGCGAAGGATTGCTGGAGTGATGACCATTCGGGAGTTGACGAATGACTGGAGGAGAGACTCGGTGGCATTCTCCCCAGTGTAAGGGTGACGTTTGTCCAGAACTGTGTCAGGGATTCGGCATAAATGGTAGGATTGATAAGGAAGGCCGTTTTGTATGGAGAATGGACCATGAGATCAATAGTAGTATCAAACTTCGTCCAGAGGTGATTTGGTAAGGTAGGCAACACAGTTGTGTCGTGGGTTAAGCTGCATGTTCGCCATTGATGTGAGAGAAGGTTGGAGTTTTTGAACGTTAGGTTTGAGATGATCAAGCTCTGTAGGATTAGATATTTATAGGATAAGGGTATGAAACAACTGAAGGGTTCGGTGTTAGTCATCAGTAGTTCTAAACGATTGATGATGTGGTATTAACTTCAGAGGTTGAAACAACTGAAGTCTTGGTTTTACGCATCTGTAGTTATAAAACTACTGAAAGACCATTGTTTTGGCTTCAGATGTTGGAAACAATGAGAACTGGTGTTAGTCATCAATAGTTATGAAACTACTGAAGACATGGTGTCATCAGTTGTTGTAAACAGCTAACGACTTGGTGTAGTCATCAGTAGTTGTGAACTACTACCAAGACATGGTTTTGTCATCAGTTGTTAAGATGAAACAGCAGTTTTGGAAACAATGAGAGAAAATTCCGTTAGTAGTTTTCGTCAATTCTTAGCTTTTCAGCTGTTTCATATGTCCTCAATAGTTATCATCAGACTTTTGGCTGGTTTCAGTGTTTCATAGGACAACAGTAACTTATCTTGTTTTCTAGCAACAGTAGTTTGTAACGGAATCAGTACTTATTTGTGACATTTTACTAATGATCATCAGTACTTGTTACTGAGATCATTAGTAGTTGTCACTTATTCTAGCTGCAAAATACCAAGCCTTAACACAAGGTTTGGGAAGTTGAACTATCCAGAGGCTTAGTAAAAATGTCTGCAAGCTCATGAGCACTAGGCACAAACTTGGATCAATCAGACCTTTCTCAAAATAGTCCTAATAAAATGATGTATGATTCTATAGTTTGGTCCTAGAGTGCTGGACAGGATTCTTGACAATGCAAAGCTGAAGCACTGTCCATTAATAATGGAGTCTTAGGTCTCTGTAATGCCATAATCCAAAAGTTGGTTCTGAAGCTAGAGTACCTGAGAAGTAGAGCTTGCAGCAGCAAGTACTCTGCTTCAGTAGTGGATGTAGCAACAGATGTTTGTTTCTTACTCTGCAAGAAATCAAACAGTTGCCTAGGAATTGACATCCACCCGAAGTTGACTTTCTGGTTAACTTACACCCCTGCATAGTCACTATCAGAAAAAGCAACCAATTTGCAAGAGTGTCCAGTGGAATACCATAAACCTAGAGATTATGTACTTTGCAGATATCTAAAGATCCTCTTCACTGTAATCAAATGAGACTCTTTAGGAGCAGCCTGAAGTCTAGCACAAACATAAGTTGCAAACATGATATCTTGTCTAGAAGCTGTTAAATACATCAAGGACCCAATCATAATCTGTAAAGTGTCTCATCGATAGCTTTACCTTTTTGATCTGCATCCAGTTGTGTGGTGTTGCACATGGGAGTAGAACAGGGCTTACAGTTTTGTAAATCAAATTATTCAAAAGATCTTTTGTATATTTAGACTGATGAATGAAAGTCCCATCAGCCTTTTGTTTGATTTGCATCCTAGAAAGAACTGTAATTCTCCCATTGCACTCATTTCAAACTTCTTTTGCATTAAATTGGTAAAGTCATCACACAACTGGATGAGAGCCTTATCAAACTTGTATACCTAATCTGGATCAGAGGATGCAAAAATAATATCATCAACATAAATTTGAACAAGTATCTTATGCTGATCCACCTTCTTAATGAACAAAGTTTTATCAATGGAGCCTCTAGTGAAATTATTTTGAAGAAGAAAATTTGATAATGTCTCATACCAGGCTCTGGGAGCTTGTTTCACCCATAAAGAGCCTTATCAAACTTGTATACCTAATCTGGATGTTATTATCCTCAAAACCTGGTGGTTGACACACATAACCTCTTCTTTTATTTTACCATATAAAAATGCACTTTTAACATCCATTTGAAAAACTTTAAGATTGTGGAATGCAGCATAGGCTAAGAACAATCTAATTGCCTCCAGTCTGGCGACAGGAGCAAAGGTTTCATCATAATCAATACCTTCTTCCTGTGCAAACCCCTGAACAACCAGTCTGGCCTTGTTCTTAACAATAAGCCCATTTTCATCTAGTTTATTCCTAAACACCCATTTAGTGCCTATTGCACACTTAACTGGGGGTAGAGGAACCAGTTCCCACACTTGTTGTGTTTTGAACTGAAGTAGCTCAAGCTGCATGGCTTCAACCCATCCATTGTCTCTCAAAGCAACATGATAGTTCTTTGGCTCTAGCTGACTGATGAAGGGAGCATAGAAGCAGAAGTTAGACAATTGACTTCTGGTTGAGACACCAGCATTGATACCACCAATGATTTGAGACATGGGGTGATTCTTCAGCTCTTGGTACACTATGAGATCAGTGCAAGTGTTTGTAGCATGCTCAGCAGCAGCAGATGTTGATCCAGATTCTTGAAACCAAGTATGAGATGGCAAGTCAAATGATGTAGAGGAATTAGAAATCTCATCAGCATTTGTTGTGGATGGAGCTACTGAAGCTACAGGAACATGAAGTTTAATAGACATAGGCAGTTGGTCACTAAACTTGAAAAGGTGAGTACTGATATCATCATCATCTTCAGTACCACCAGGTGGAAGACTGTTGACAAGAGCAACAGCTGGAGCCTGATAAGGAACATATTGCAGTATATCCAAATCAAATAACTCCACAGGGTTTTGTGGAATCTTGTCCTTTGGAGATTCATTAACTTCACATGCAGAGTCTGTTCAACTATCTTTGTTCTGCAGTTGAAGACTCTGTATGCCTTGCAAGTAGATGAATAACCAACAAAATACCCTGCATCCACCTTAGGATCAAATTTGTGGAGTTGATCCTTTGCGTTGAGGATGAAACAAGGACACCCAAAGGCTCTGAAAAATGAAATCAAAGGAGCCAAATGATATAGAACTTCATATGGAGTCTTCATCAACCTCTGATTTACTAAGGCTCTATTCTGCACATAGCAAGTTGTGTTAACAGCTTCAGCCCAAAAGGTCAGTGGCAAACCAGAGTCAGCCAACATGGACCTTGCAGCTTCAATTAAGGCCCTGTTCTTTCTCTCCACTACTCTATTTTGTTATGGAGTCCTTGGGATGCTAAACTGCCTCTTGATTCCCTTTGAGAGGTAAAAATCATCAAGTGTATGGTTTCTGAATTCTGTTCCATTATCACTTCTGATACACTTGACAGATAGGGAATACTGCTTCTCAACATACAACACAAAGTTTAGAATCGTCTAAGCAGCCACATCCTTTGAATGCAAGAAGAAAGTCCATACAAATCTGGAGTAATCATCCACAATTACCAGACAGTATTTCTTCTTTGCCATACTCATTACTCTCACAGGACCAAAGATATCCATGTGTAGTAATTGCAAGCAGGCAATGGACTTAGGTTCTTCAATAGGAGGGAAAGAGACTTTGTGATATTTTCCTTTCAAACAAGCAGTGCAGTTATCTTCACATCTGAACTCCTTCATAGGCAATCCCCTTACTAAACCATGATGTATCAGCTGATTCAAGTTTTTTAGATTCACATGACCCAGCCTTCTATGCCATAGAATAGATTCTTGAGGAGAAGCCTTGGAAAATAGGCAAGGATGGCCTTTGAGATCTATTTTCTTGGAAAGATCTAAGGCATACACTCTTCCTGTCTTGTTGGCCCTCAGGAGAGTGTGATCATCCAACACTTTATCAATCAAACTCAGAACTTTGGATGACAGAATCCCGGAATTCTGACTGGTGAAAAGAGCAACATGGCCTTTATCACACATTTGACTGACACTCAAGAGATTGTACTTGAGATTCTCCACATGGTTAACATCATCAAACCTTATTTCCCCATTGGAAACAAAGTCTTTGCCAATGATGTAACCCTTAGCATCATTGCCAAAAGAAACGAACCCCTTCTTTCCTTGAGAGTAATCATGAAGAAGAAAGCTGTTCCCTGTCATATGCATAGATCCTCCACTGTCTACATACCAGATGCTACTGTGGCATGCTGAAGAACCCTGCAATCATAATAAATTAATTAGTTTTTCAGACCCAAACGTTTTGGTTTTGGGTCTGTTCACATCAATAGATGGTAAAGTAACAGATTTGCTATGAAGAACAGCCTGAGGGGATGGAGATGGTGAGGAAGAAGAATCCTTTGGCATGGATTTTCTTCTCTGTGGTTTCAGCACAGGAGCATCTAATTGGTTAAGTCTCCCTAATAGATGTTGAACCATCATAACAAGTTGTGTTTGATTTTGTGATAAAGCCTTTAAGCTCATGAGACACATTAGTGCTTGAAGGTGATGGATTCCTATGTTGTACCATCTTCCTTTGAGCAACCTCAGCTGTTGCCTGATTAACCCCTTTCTTTTTGGATTTAGGGGTTACAGGTTTTGATGTTGCTAGCACAAACTTGGTTTCAAACTCAGTTTTCATTTTATCCATTTTCTTTATAATGTTCTCATTGTGTTTGAGTTTGGAGCCCTTTTTATACCAGCAATCATCAGTAAGATGATTGAATAAGCCACATATTTCACATGGCTTTTTCTTCATCTTAAGTTGATCATCTGCTGAAGAAGATGAAACTACTGAAGATTTATTCTTCAGCAGTTTGCGATCAGTACTAACATTTTTCTTCCTTGCAGTACATGTTTTCTTGATATCTTCTTCAGTAGTTTTCCCACCCTTTCTACTGATAGTTTTCTTCCCTTTAGTACATGCAGTAGTTTGGGTTTGTTCTTCAGGTGTTATGACTTGCTCTTTAGTACTTTCACTACTTTGTGAAATACCACCTGGAGTGATCAACTTTTTGATCATGTGAGTGTCAGCATTTGAACCATCAACATCAGCTGATAGGTTTTGGGAGGAATTAATGCTGACATCAACCTCTGATGGTGCTGTATCAGATAGTAGATCACATGATGAAAAGGATTGGTTATTGCTTTCTCCATCAAATTCTACCTCTGCTCTGGGAGTAAAATCTGTAGGAGGAGCAGTGTGATTATAACCAATGCCAAACTTCACATTGGAAGCAGACTGCTTACTGAGAAGCATTTCAAAACCCTTGCAGGAATGTACCCATCGATCACACTCTACCTGGGTAGCTGCAAGTGTTTCTTTGAGGTATCTGTACTTCTCTAAAAGTACCTCTTCCCTAGCCTTATAATCAGTGATTTGGCATTTGAGTTTGTAAATCTCATCATTCTTGTCATTAAGCACACACTCAAATTCAGCTTTTCTTTTGGATATTATTTGTTCTAGCTCAATGTTCTTGTTAATTAAAGCTACATTAGCTTCTCTAATAGATGCAAATACGGCTATGCATGTTTCAGAACATAACTTGGCTTGGCCTCATAGGATACCTGTGATACATGTGGTGTGGAAGCATTAGAGGATGAAGAATCAGCAGACTCCAGAGCCATAAGAGCAAGATTTCCAAAAGGATTGTCACCGCCATGTTGACCAGCACCAGAAAACAGTTGTTCATGACCCGACATATCATCTGGTAAAGTGCTCTAGTCAACAACTCCTGGGGTGAAAAAGCTGTGTTGAGGAGGTTGAGATTGTTGATGAGATTGGGAAGGTTGAGGCTCAGGAAGAGCAGGTGGTTGTTGAGCAATGGGTACTTGAACTTGACTGGTTTGTGGCATGTAATAGCAGGGATATGAATATGGCATTGGACCCTGAGGGACAAAATATGTAGGAGATAGAGGTTGTGATTGATGACCAGAACTAGCAGGATGTTGCCCTATGTTTTGTTGTATATTACTTGAAAAAGTAACAAAGGGTGCAGAGGAGTTAGATGCAGATGATCTACACTCTCTTGCAAAGTGCCCAAGCCTGTGGCATTTGTGATACCTCAACTTACTCTTGTCAAAACCAACTTTGGTTTTGCCAGAGAGTCCAGGGAACTTCCTACCAGTTCTCTTGTAGAAATTCTGAGATCTGATATTAATCAAGGCCATTTGGCTCATAATATCCATCACTTCTAAGTCATCATCAGCTATACCTTTCAAATCATCCATATTGAAGCACAAATTGTCACTATTACAGCTTGATTGACTATCAACACTCACAAATGCATGATCAGAACTGTTTGAAGAGAAATCTATATGCACATCATAATTACTTTCTGATGCAGCATATTCTGACTCATGACCGACCAAGGCAGTGTTCCCTGGTACAAAGTCTTCAGTGAGCTTGCCTGTGGATGCCAGTTTCCTTTTCTGCTCTATCTCTCTTTCAAATGTAAGCAGTTTCCCATGAAGTTGGGTGAGAGATAGGCTATCCAGATTTGCATTGGAGCGTAGGACAATTGTATATGTGTCCAATCTCTCAGGCAGTGATCTGAGGAATCTGTGGTTCATCTGGCTATTAGGTATTCATGTTTGGCTATATGTGTCCTCATCAGTACCATCGAATTGTTCTTTCAGTGCCTTCCAGAGGTCATGAGCAGTTTCATGATGCATAAGCCCAGAATAGATTTCATTAGGCAGTGCCATGGCCAGAATTCCATGAGCTTTAGCATCTATCTCAAACAGTTTACGATCCTAATCAGAGTATTGTTCCTTCTTCTTCGGAACCATTTGGTTGGTTTCCGGATTGTTCACCATAGGCTTATGTGGACCATGTACCACAGATGTCCAGCAACCTGAACTGTTAACAAACAGGTGATGGAGAATTGTTCGTTGCCATATGTTATACTCAGTCCTAACCAGCATCGGAGGCTTGGTTGAGGAACCGGTATTGTGAGGGTCATTAGAAGGAGTAGTCATAATCAGAATTCAGACAAATTCAAGTTAAACAAAGTAAATCTAGCTCAGAACCACTTTGAACCTCAAACAAAATAGCCAGAAGCAGCAGAGACTCAATCTCTATAACCGATTCTTGCAACTTCGCTAATTCGATCAAACGTAGATAGCAAAAGAAAAATTTCAATGATCATTGTTAAGTCGATCAATGATTAACCAGCTCTGATACCATTTGTTAGGATCACAGTATCTAGTTTGATCAATTAGATTGGATTTGCAGCGGAATGAGCACACAAATTAAAAAATTTAAACAAGAACACATGAAATTTATCAATGAAATAGTGTTTGTTATAGAGAGAGAAAATCTGCCAAAAAGAAATATTCATTCAATCCACGCTTTGGCTCGGCTTATCACACGGTTACAATTAGGTCATCTTTCCTTTTATAAGGAAAGCTGACGTCAGCTGATGTCACTTGACAATGACATCGAACTGTTATTTAACTACTGAAAGTTAACATAACTACTGAAGATGTCAAACAGCTGACATCTTCTAACAAAAATACCAAGTGTTAACTATCACTACAACTACTGAAAAGAAACTACTGAAACAACAACGACTGAAGAACATGCTCTTCAGTCGTTTTACAAGTACTGAACTAAATAATAAAACTACTGAACGGAAACCATCACAACAATTGAAGAATGCTTCTTCAGTTGTTGTGACAAACTCTGAAAGCTTCAGTACTTGGACTTCTTGAACATCAGCTAATGTCTTCAGCTGATGTCTTCAGTCTTTGTACTTCAGCTGTTGATCTTCAGTACTTAGTCTTCAGCTGTTGAAGTCTTCAGACTTTGGTCTTCAGCTGTTGAAGTCTTCAAACTTTGGTCTTCAGTTGTTGAAGTCTTCAGACTCTGTTCTTCAGCTGTTGAAGTCTTCAGTACTTTAATCTTCAGCTGTTGAAGTCTTCAGTACTTTAGTCTTTAGTTGTTGAAGTCTTCAGACTTTGTCAAAAGCTGATCAAGTCTTCAGCAGTTGTTGTGATGTCTTGTGGGACTTAAAGGTTTTCTGATCTGGCTCATTGGTTCTTTTGGTCCAACAACCCCCTAGAGATCTTTTGTGATAACGAGGGTGCGATTGCTCAAATCAAGGAACCTCGTGCTCATCAAAAGACTTGGCATATTGAGTGGGATTCAACTGCATACGAGATGAAGTTGAGAAAGGAAAGCATGAAGGTCATACCTGTGCCATGGGACTTTGATATTCTAGTGATTGGATTTGATCTGTAATTTCGTATTTGGATATTTGGAACTCCCTTACTACTTGAATAAAATTATTTGGTCATAATATTTCAATGAATGTTCCAATTTAGCATGTTTAATCCATGGGTAAATTGTTTACTCTAAATGTCCATAGTCGTTCATACTTGTGGGAACAAGTATGAGGGTAAGATTATTATGAATTTGGATTGGTGGATATTCATAAGGAATGAATATAGAGCAAGATGTCTAAGGCCTGATTAAGTTAAATCAACAAGGAATGATCATTCTGTGTCCATGGATTTAACATTACATGTGTAACAAAAGGATAAATAATTAATTCACCTAAATCATTTCAAGTGGGATACTTGAATGGGATGATGTTATTGAATGGCTATAAGTCATGTGTATTAAGGGTAGTAAACCGTTGTTAGGCGGCATTTACTACTTGCATCAATTTTCTATGAATCTTATGCAAGTGGGAGATTGTTGGATTCTATATGCCCAAGACACGTAGAATATTGATGCGGTTAGTACGTTAAGATCCAAGTCGGGCTATACCCAATTACAAGCTTTGCAAACACAAACAATTATTTAATTGATGATATGATCGTGCAATTAAATAATCACACCAAATTTAGAAAATAGGTTTTCCAAATATTGCATTTGTGGTGGAACAAATTATAAGGATATTTTGTATATGAATTTTAATATTTGTATTGTTATTTAAATAGGTTGAAGTAACATTAAATAATATAATGAAAGAGTCATTCAAATTAAAAGGGGTTTAATTTAAATAATGTACATGACCCTTTTAAAATGTGTGTTTTTTTAAGTTTTGGGTGGGAAAACACCTTTTAGATGGCTGATTTTCAGCCTCACTATGGTCCAATGGGATCATTTTCTTTTGTCTTGAAAACACACATGAGAAGGAGTGTGCATGTGACCATTTTCACACACATCATTTCACACAAAAACTCTCTCTCTCTAAAACTCTCTCTCGGCCAGCAGCATCAACAATAGAGGGTTTTGGATTGATCTTGGTGTTCTTCTCCCTAGCAAGAAGGGTTTTCTATAGTGCTTGGGGTATACAAGCTTGAGAGGACCTCCTTTTGGTGCCTTGATCGTTTTCTTGGTCCATATCATCCTCCATATCCGCCCTTTTTTGCTGTTGGAAGGTAGTTCATGGCAGCTTCTTTATGGTTGTCCATATTGTATGTTTATGTGTTTCTATAGCTTGTTATTTGTAACTTTATAATATCAAAATAGAACTCGATTTTTCAGTTCATAAATTATGTTATAAAGTTCATTTCCGCTGCGTTTTTCACAATGTTTAAATGGTTAAACTATGTTTATGTTCTAACAAACCCAACACATTCAACTCGTTTAAGGGGAGGAAGATGTTGTTATCAACATCATACTTATTGGTCTGTATATAAGTGATCTGGACTGCCTTTAACTCATTATCTTTAGTGTTTGGTATGGGGGCAGCCCTGGTTGCAGCTTGCATGAAGCCAACAGACCCAATAGATTCTCCCCTTAGCTTATTGTTCCTCTCTCTCTCCTCCTCAATCTCCCCAGGAGTCATTTTCCTCTTCCTTTTGTCACTCATTGACCTTTGTGACCCAGGGTGGAGAGAGCTTTGGCTTTCATTGCTTGGAGTAGCATCCATGCTCTAGCCAGAGAGAGGTTGAGATGCACCTTCACCAACAGGTGTCTCATCAAGGGAATGGATTTCTGAAGCAGGGTGGAGAGAGCTATGGCTTTCATTTCTTGGAGTAGCATCCATGCTCTAGCCAGAGAGAGGTTGATATGCACCTTCACCAACAGGTGTGACAGGGCTCTCAAGTTCTATCACTGGGCCTTCAGTCAATGTTTTCCCTTTGAATCTAATCTCAGGGTCTACCTTAATATCTAGTTGACTGATGACATTGCCTAATTGCCTTTGTCTCCTTTTAAGGCTGAACTCTTTAGTAATCATGTCTTAAATCCTTTGAGCCAACTTTTCTACTTGCCTAGATTGGCTTGGGTTGACAAGTGGCATGTTTATAAGGTAAAGACCTTCATAGTATTTCAAGGTATGAAAAGTCAATACTTCTTGCTACCCTTGAACTCTTTGAAGAATGAAGGCTCTTCTTTCAGCATCACATCTCCACCCAATGATGTAATTTGAAGTTCCTTGAGGTAGGTATGACATAGCTCTTTGAATGCCTTCCTTAAAGAGACTCTGAATGAGAGAATCTATAGAGTCCACATCAATGTGAACTTGAGGAAGTTGCTGAGCATGGACAATTGCAAGTGAGGTGGTGAGTCCTTAGTGTCCATACTCTTTGTAGAACTCCCAGGTTCTATGATTGTAATGATTTTCTCCCCCTTTTTTGGTAGCATCACCCTCTTACATAGGTGATCTAGAAGTTAGGTCAATTACATCCATAGGTTCTTGTGTTCCTGGATAAGTTCTCGTTAAAGGTATCCCAGCCAGTTGCTCCCTGAGATAAGATATCTCAAGTTGCTGATCATTGACCTTATTTTGTAAGATAGTTACGTGAGATTCCAAGTGATTGACCTTAGAGACTAAATATGTGCATGTGTTGGATAGGTTATGCACCTTTAGTCTCAGATTCCCCTCTTCTTCATCAGAAGATTCATTAGGGGATGTGATAATTGTACCAAAGTCCTCAGTCTCACCACCAATATCATGTTCTTGGCTACTCGTTTTCCTCTGTTCACTGACAACTTCAAATGGAGTATCAGTGAACTGAGTTGCCATGGTTGAGGTCTTAATAATATAATAACTTACAAAAGTGAGAGCCTCTTTCATATGGATCTCCTAAATAGGGTCAAGAAGATCCACCTTAGTGGTAGGTGGATGATGTGGGCTAGACATGGGAGAGTTAGGAGCATTCATCTCTCTTTGAGTATGGTAATAGTAGAGAGACTTATGGTACTTACTCAAACCCAAGTCTTCATGATCATAGAAGTCAAGGATAGGGATTGGTTGGTTTAGATCTAAAGGATGGGGATGGTAACTTTCCCCTAAATGTTGTTCAGTTGAGTCTTGAGAATCAAAGTGAAGGCTAAAGGTTGTTGGGCTAATGAGGTCATCGGGCTAAGCATGAAGAAACTCAACATTGATTCTTGAAGAGGTGGGAGTGCTTTTCTCCTCAAGAGAAGTGAGAGCTCTGGTTTTCACCTCTTCTTTTGTGGGTACTGATACGAGGGGCTGCACAGACTAAATAGCTTATGCAGGGGTTTGTTTGGTTCTTCTTTGGTAGGTGAGGGTTCAACACTAGCTTGTGTTGCTAGGTTGTCGCGTTGAACAATAAGCTCTAACATTTTTAGGACAAGGGTTGTTTCTACCCTAGAGACGCCAACAGTTGGCTTCTTCAAAGTCTTAAAGATGATGAACTTCATCTGTCCCAATTTTAGAATTTTTATTGTGTCCCTTATTTGTGAGCCTAGTTCACTGTTGGAATGTGTTGAACATATCTAGGAAACATAAAATACTCTAAGCAGTCCAAGTTAGCAAGCTAATTTGTATAAACAAACTGAGAGTACGTGAACTTGACCCCGTGAACCATCCCATGCACTATGAAGGAGAGATCGTCACGAGGAGGAGACCTTCCCTTTCCCTGCCCCCATGCTTATTAGACAAGTTGTGGATGACCACATGTAGTAAGTACTTCCACTAGGAGGAGACCTTCCCTTTCTTGAAGGTCTCACAGAAAAATCTCCTTCATAGCCTATCCGCCGGAAGGATTGGTTAATAGCTTCTTTGGGAAAGGACAATTCACCTTCCTCATCATCTAGCTGAAGGTGGGTGTTAATGATGGCTGGAGTGATGAAGATTGTCCACCCTACACTGTAGCAGACAGTGTATTCTCCCCATCCATGATGACCTCATGGCAGGTCCTCCAAAATTCAAGCAAGTGATCCTTAGAGAGAATAGGATCTATGGTGAGGGAGGTAAGATAGTTGAACAGAGCCAGAAAACGGCAAATCTCTGAGAAACTAGAATCTTTCTCAGAGTTTAACAGAGCAACTTGATTGTGTTGCCTGTGTAACTGCATGGAGAAATCAAGGTCATTTCCACGATTGAGTTAGGCCATTTTAGAAAGCTTATTGATGAAGGAAGTGAAGAACAGAAGCAATTTCTAGGTAGAAGAAAGTGAAAAAGGGTAAACCGTTGGGTATATATATGAAATGGATTTCAGATATAGTTAATGAAAGATGATAAACTTTAAAATCCAGATGTTGGTCCCACCTCTGAAAAACAATGTTTCTTTTACCCAAAAGTTAGTTTTCTTGGAACTTGAAAATCTTCTGAAGGTAATTCTTCTTCGGAAGTTTTAATTAAAAAGTTTCCGAAGCCAAATTGGCTTCAGAAGATATTCCAAAGGGTTTTGAAAAGTGTTGCTTCGGAAGAGATCAACACTTGAAAGATTAGTTGAAAACTTCTGATAGTTAATTGCTTTCAGAAGAAAATTGTTCTTTAATACAGACAAGTATATTTGAGAATAAAAACAGCTTCGGAAGATACTATGAAAATTTCTTTCGAAGGTAAATTCTCCCAAGTAGTTGTTTGTTTTGAAGACATAAATTTCTTCCAAAGGTAAATGGATATCTTCCAAAGGATCAAAAATTCCTCAAAAATCTAAAGAATATCTTCTAAAAAGATTTTTGTTCTTCCAAGGTGAACCAGGGTTTATGAAGATGATAAAATAGACAACTTAGGACACACAAATTTTAGAAATAAGATAATTAAGTTTTTAAGAAAAAAGCTAGTCAAGGTTAATCATCCTAATGGCTGAGATAAGATATTTAAATCTTTGTTCATGAAAGGCTTTGGTGAACAGATCAGCATATTGTTCATTTGTGTTAACTTTCACTAGTTGATTAACCCGTTCTCAAAATTATCTCTAGTCAAAGTTCTCCATGCGCTTAAGTGTTCCCCATGCGCCTGAAAGTTCCCCATGCGCTTAAATGTTCCCTATGCGCCGAGAAGGCCATGCGCCTGAATAGTGCCCGTGCGCCTGAAAGTTCTCCATGTGCTTTAGTGTTCCCCATGCGCCGAGAAGGCCATGCTCCTGAATAGTGCCCATGTGCCTGCATATTGCCCATGCGCCTACAGAGTTAGATTATTTTCTAATTTTTAGGGAAAAAGTAAAATGTTGGCTTTGACTTGGGATGTTCCCAAGGGTAAAGTAAGTTGACTTTTTGAAGTCATAAATAATGTGATGGCAATGTATGATTGATGCTTATGCATGATGGCATGTATGATGATTGTTATGTCATGTGTGATAGTGCCTTGTATAGTGATGTTTTGTATGATTATGTTTATGTTCCATGTTTTGTATATTTATCTTTCCCGTGGCTTTACGTGTTATAGTTGTGAAGGAAATGATAAAGTATTATGTAACGTAAAGTGGAAGATAATGAAAAGAGGAACATAATGATAGAATTCATGCATTAATAAAAGAGAAAGTAAAGAAAGGCTTGCAAGCAAAATGTACGGAGGTGCATGACGCTAAAATGTTGTAAGCTCAACTGTGTGTGGTTTAGCTAACCCATAAGGATACACGCAGGGATCTAGTCTTTTGGATTGACTAATTGTATAGTACATGGTGTATAGTGGATACTCACCTCGGTGCTGGTGCCAAGATATGTGTGTTGTGGAAGTCATTTATGATCTTTGGCCTAGTACCCACTTTGTGCATACGTTTGGGATGTAGTATACCGTTGGGATCTTTGTCACTTGCCCCGGTGCTGGTGCCAGGCTATGTGCGTTATGGAAGTCATTTATAATCTTCGGCCCAGTACCCGCTTTGTGCATAGGTTTGGGGTATAGTTGATGACACTGATCCAGAAAGAGATAAAGAAAGAAAGTGATGAATAGTAAAGGAAGATAATAATGTGATTATCTTTGTGTACGTATGATGTCTGATCATGTATGAAGTATAGTATGATTTGGTAGAAAGTAAAGAACGGTTTTAAACAAAAATAAAGAATGTTTTATTTTAAAAGTAGAACTCACTGAGCAACGCTGACTTTTATGTTTTTCTAGTTGGCAGATAAAGGTTGCTGAGGATGGCACGGGGCGTCTACTTGGCTATTTTTTGATGGCATTCTTTTGTATAATGTTTTTTTTATTGTAATGCAAACAAATGATATTTCGTAACGAATGTTTTATTATTTGGCAAAAGCATTTATTATAATGATTGACCGGCTGTAAGCGTCCCGGGGACGATATTTCGTAACGAATGTTTTATTAAATGATTTCCGCTGCAATGTTTTACTAAAGTTAATATATATATATATATATATATATATTATATATATATATATGTTTTATGTTTGTTGATTGACCAGCTGTAAGCGTCCCGGGGATAGGGCCTTACACGGTAAACTATAAAATTCTTGGATGTAACATAAGCAAGAAAAATCCTCACTAACACAAGTCTTGCAATAAGTGCAAAGACATCAGTGTAATAAATTTCCTCCTCTTGTGTGTATCCTTGAATTACCAGTCTTGACGTGTTCTTGATAATCAAGCCTCGATCATCCCTATTGTTCCTGAGTATCCACTTTGTGCCAATGGGTACTTGACCGGATGGTAGGGGACATAGGTTCCAAAAATTTTGTCTTTTGAATTGAAGCAACTCTTCTTTCATTGATTCAACCCAACTACTATCCTTTAAAGCTTCTTCTACCTTCTTTAGTTCCATTAGAGAAAGGAAACATGAGTACAAGCAGACATTCCCATTATGAGTTTGTCTTCTTATTCTCACACCTTCTGATACATCTCCAATGATAATTTCAACTAGGTTAGTGTTATATATCCTGAGCCTAGGGATCATATCCAATTGCATAGAGAGATCAAGATTTGAAAAGTTCTACTCAAGATTTTAAATACTTGGACCAGCTAATGTCTCACATTCATTCAATGAGGACTGATTGAATGAAAGAGAGACATCATTAGCATCATTTGGCTAAGAAGTAGCACTAACAATTGCTTGTTCCTTCAGAATGTTGCTTCTATCAGCTTGGTGTTGTGCATTATTTGAGTTGTCACTTTATGAGTTTTGGGGCTCAATTTATGGACAACTTTTTGAAGCTCCATTGGTTCTTCATATAGCCATACTATGAGATCTTTCCATTGTAGGAGCAAGATTCTCAGTAACTCTTGGAGAACTTGTAAGAGGTTTTGGAAACTCAAAATGTTGGTGATCATCAAAATCACTTTGAGTATCTATTCCAGCTGAAACATTTCACAAGAGGGTTTAGAATAGTTTATAAACAATTCCAAATCGAAAATATGATCAGGTCCATTCCCCCTAACATAAGGAGTGTGCTCACTAACAATAATGTTGGAAGATCCCTCAAATTGTTTATTTTGATGTTATAAACTCTATAAGCAATAGAGTTGGAGGAATATTCAACAAAGATAGCATCATTGGACTTTTCAGCAAATTTTTGCCAAATTGTGTTTTGTGTTAAGTATCGTACACCTACTGCCATAGGACCTAAGAAAGCCAATGAACGGTGGCCTCTTGTTCCATAATTCATAAGGGGTTTTTCCATGGAGCTTAACTATAAGAAATCTATTGTGCACATAGGATGCAATGTTGTCTACCTCTGCCTAGAATGTTAGAGGCAGCTTTGAATCGGCTAACATAGTCCTTGTAGCCATAATAAGTGTCCTACTTCTCCTCTAAGAAACACCATTTTGTTGAGGAATTCTAGGAGGACTATATTGTTTGGCAATCCCTTCTGAGTTACAAAATGAGTCAAGAACTTGATTCTTAAAATCAATCCCTTGATTACTTCTAATTATTTTTACCTTGTGATCAATTTGATTTTCTATTTTAAGAATGAAAGATCTTAATCTTTTAGTAGTCTCATCTTTGGTTATTAAAAAGAATACCCATGTATATCAAGTTAAATAATCAACTATCATAAGGCAATATGATTTCCTTCCAATCCTCATTATACTTATGGGACCAAATAGATCCATGTGCAATAAGTGTAATGGAGTGGTGATAGAGTTAACTACTTTGAATTTATGGAAAGCCCTATGTTGCTTTCTTTTTAGACATGCAACACATTTATCCTTGCAGAAATATTCATTTTTAGGAACACCATGTACCAAGTTATTTTTAACCAAATTGTTCATGGTTTTACTATTAACATGACACATTCTTTTATGCCAAAGAGTTGACTTATCACCATTTGCTTTGGAATGAAAGCATGATACTTCATCCAGTGGGAAAGCATTGTTCATATCAAGCTTGGACTATCCCTTTTCCTGGGAGAACTAAGAAGCACCAATTCATGAGAAATTGTCATCCTGGGCTTGAGGATAATGCACTCATGTTCTATGAAAAGTATTTGGAGCTTTTGATCACAAAATTGAGAAACACTTTAAATATTGTGTTAAAGCTTTTTGAAAAAGTTTATTGTATCTTCCTTTAACTTACCATTAGATACACTATCTCTGCCTTAAATGTATCCTCTAGTTTCACCTCCAAACTGAATAGGTCCTCCATCAAAATGTTGAAATTGTTGAAAAAGATATTCTTTCACCGTCATGTGCCTGGAGCATCCACTCTCCACAATCCAGATATTTCCATTCTTGTCATGTGGAAGTCCCTACACATAAGGTGAAAAGATTAGTTACTATTAGAGTCCCAAGCCTTGTTGGTCTTGGGTTCTTCCAATGTGGATGACATGATTGAACCAAAATGTATGCATGGGGGTTCAATAGATGTTTGTGAAGAAGATGTCTAGGTTGCATCATCTTTTCTGATCTTCCATACTATCCTTTGGTTGATAAATGCGGATGAGCTTGATGAAGCTTGTGCTGCATAGCTTTCTTCCAAGGCTTCTTTCTTCTTGGATGAGGCTTTTACCACCTTTTCTTCCGAAGCAATCTTCTTCTCAAAAGGTTTCAAATGGATTCTTTTGTTCCTTTTTGTCTTTTCTTTCGAAGCCATTTTCCTTACGGAAGAATAAGTTTCTTCCCAAAGCAACTTGGCTTCGGAAAAAAGTTTTCCTTTCTTTAATGCGTGGACCATGTGATAAGATCCAAATATGAAACCTTCTTTGACTCCTTATTTCTTAACATTATTTGCAAAATGTGTGCTTGCAGGATTGTAGTAACAATCTTTAGCCATGTGGTTGTGTAGACCACACATTATGCATTCAAAGTTAGGTTTTGTAGGGTGTGAAGACTATTGTTTCTTGCATTTCTTATCATTCTCAACAGTCTTCCCCTTCATCTTCTAATCCTTTAGTAGGATAGGGGTGCTAGTACTACACACCTTTCCTTGATTAGAGTTTCCAACCACCTGGAATCTAGTTGAAATGAACACACCCTTTTGATTTGGGCTTATATTTAGCTTGGACTCAACCACTTTGTTGGTAGTTTTTCTTGCTTCCTTGGCTCTATTTCTTCGAGCTTTGGTAGTTAGGGATATTGTTGGTCCAAACAAATCGCTGAACAATGCAATTGATTGATCAAATGGATCAATATCACAAACACACACTCAACACAAATGACTCATGATGATGAAGAAGCAAAGGTATTCAATAATAAGCAAATCAAAACCAACACAATCAATAAACAAAAGCTCAATAATATATCAATAAGATTCCAACATAAAAAACAGACTTGCAACAAAGAAACACAAATTAGTTACTTTGCAATGAAAGAAGCAATTCTATATATGGAGTTAGTTGTTTCGCTATCTAGTGAAACAGTCAGGCTCAAGCTCAGTTTCGCCCAGCTACGAAACATAGTGTCGCCGGGTGAAATAAGCCTACTGATTATGAGCGAAACTATAGTTTTGCTCATAGTTCGCTAGGTAGCAAAACTCAAACAACAAACTTACAAAAGTAATCTAACATTTTTCCTATTACATTTAAACATAAACAAAACTATAAATACTAATCTAAGGTTAGTCCAACCTATTCTTGATCTTCGATACTCCCCCTAGGTTAGCTCTCACCGAATGTATCATTCTTCATCTACACCAGCTCCAGTTTCTTCTCCAGCCTTAGATTTGCTTTCTACGTTAGTTCTTGCTTTACTCACATCTTCACCGTGTGCACTAGCTCGTTCGAATTGTCTAGAAAGATCCTGCACGTCCATCCTTACTTCATTAGCCTTACGAATTTTCTTCCCCAACTCTCTTACCTCAGCTCTAACCCCTCGAGCCTTGTTGGCAACCTCCATGAACAGGCTTGCCTCTTTTCTCATCTCAACTCCTGCCCCAACCTTGATATGATTCTCACATAAAACCAGGAAGTCCTAATCACATTGGATCAAAAAGTATAACTTCGGATCCATCCTTTATCCTTATCACCGCCTCCCCCGTGTTTGTTTCATATAGCCACTTTTCAAACCTTTGAAGTCCTTTGGGGAGGGGATCAGGTAATCTCATTCTAATAATCATCTTAGGCGGCTTAATTCTTAGCCATGCCCTTCCAAGTCTCCCAATCCTTGTCTTTCTTAGACCTCCTCCTTTCCGCATTCATGTATCCCAAAGTCTCAAAATTATCGTTTTTCCCTTTCTTTATCTCTTCTTCCAACAACTTGGCTAGCTCTCTCAGATGATCAAAAATTAAGCTCATTTACCTCAGTCAGTAATTGCTTGATTAAAACTTGCTGATCAATGAGCATCTTGGACATGCTTTCCAATATCTCATCCTTCTTCTTTTCTCTTAATTCCTGATTTGTCAACTTAGTCTTTATCATACTTATCTCATTAGAAAGAGATGAGTTAAGGTTCCTGATCATATCCTCATTCAAGTTTCCTCTTTCATCTCTCCTCTAAGGCTTAGTAAAAGTTTGATGTTTGTGCTTTGACCTCCTCTCAGTCATCCTCTCAACATCACCTTGATCTGACTTCTTCTTTGATCTTTTCTCTCTTTTATCTCTCAAGGCCTCCTATACCTTATCTATTTTATCCAGTTAGTTCTCTAGAAAGATTAACATGTTGTCTTTATGTGTCTTTTTACTATTTGTAATAGTATAGGGACTAGTTTTGTAATTTTGTTAGTTCCTTGTGTTTCATTATAAATCGCTTAGACTTGTAGCAGTTAGAGGGTATGAGAGAGACGAACAACTATTTTAGAACAGATTCATAACTTCTTACTTACTTTGTAATTGTCTTTGCTTGATATTAATGAAACTATGACTTTTGTTGATATCTTGCTTGATTTGATTACTTTATTTGTATTTCTTTGAATTGCGTTCATAGATCATCACAGATTGGTACATTTGATCCTATCAAATGGTATCAGAGTTGTTGGTTGAGTGATTTTTGAGGTTTGTCGAACTATCAAACTCAAAAAATTCACTCAATCTATGATTGATAAATAATTCAATTGAAAATTTGTGGATTTCAAATGTATTTCATAATCAAAAACATGGTTTGAACCACAATCAGCAGTTAAATTCATCAAATTCGATATAATTTGTTGAATTTGTGTTAAAAAGTTCACTATTTTTCGAACTGAAAATTACAAAATCCATTGATTTGTTGTTGATATTGAAAAAAATTTATGTTAGAGGAATGATTATCGGTATAAAACATGTGTAATTGGAAAGTTTCAATCCAATTCATCAACTTCTGAAGCATTTCAGAATATTTGAGTTAGTTACATTCATATGAACATGATGAATGTGGCGCATTAGGGTTGAGGTTTGCTCAAACAATGTCAAAGTGTTAGGTGTTTGACTACTGTTTAGTCGCATTAACACTGTTTAGACATTTTCAGTTCAGACGTTTGACTACTGTTGAAGAGTAAAAGTCCAGACGTATCATCTCTGTTGAGGCGTATTAGAACTGTTTTGACGGTTGACAAATGTTGAGGCACATTACAACTGTGTAGGCGCATTATAATTGTTCGGGCATTTTACAACAGTACAGACGCATCAACTTAGGCATTTTGGAAAAAATTTCAAAGGCATTCTTTTAGATGTCTCTCAACTTAGGCACATTAACTATTTGGGAGTTTGAATACTGTTTAGGCGATCACCCTTGATACTTAGAATTTTTTTAAGAAAATTTTTCAAGAACTTTTTTATTTCTTTTCTTAATTCAAAATCTAAGAAAAACAACAAAAATATAAGAATGGTGAAATCAGAAGATTCTGAAAATAGAATTCCAAAACTTAAAAATAGAGCTGATTTCAAAAATTGGTCTCTTAGGTTAAAACATCATTTAAATTCCATTCACATTGATCTTTGGAAATCTATAGAGAAAGGACCATACATTCCTATAATCACTGATGGACCTGACAGAGGGTTTTTTTATACTAGAGATTCTCAAGAACCCTATCCTAAAGATGGTCTTCAAGGAGATGATTTGAGAAGAGTAAAGAATGATATCAAAGCATATTCCTTGATGTGTAAAGGACTACCTCTAAAAGTTCTTGCAAGGCTTGATGGATGTCAAACTGGATACACCATGTATAAAACCTTAAAGACCATTTGTGAAGGAGGCAAGGAGATTCAAAATCTCAAGAAACAAAAGTTGAAAAGGCAATTAGAATTGTTTCAACATTTGTCTGGAGAAACCATAAATCAGATGATGAACAGATTTGCTCAACTTACAACTGAGATGTCAACAGCTGGTATTAAACCTGATCTTGAAGATCTAAATCTTAGACTACTCAATGTTTTACCCTTATCATGGAAACAAATAGTAACCTTACTAAAGCATACTAAGAAGTTTCCTATGGATCTAGATCTACTCATTGCCAAGATAGAGTCATTAGACATTGATGAAAGCTCAAGGAATAATGATAGTGCAGCATCAATGTCTCAGTATCAGTTTGTTGCTTCTCCTGCAAACACTATTGAAAATGCATTCATGGAAAAAAGTGAGAAAATTATAGAAGAAGAGGGAGATTTATTTGTTGGAGCGGGATTTTTCACTGATTCATCATTTACTAGTGCTCCTGATTATACAACACGGTCTCATTCTCAATCTCCTCCTAAATCTCAGTCTCCAACATCTAATGTTCAAACAGAGATTTCTTCATCTAACTGTGCTAAATCTAGCAAAGTTAAAGAAGTGATAAACATCCTATTAGAGGATGAAGAGTCTAAAACTGCATTCACTATATTTATGGCTAGTTTTCAAGCATATCAAGGTAGCCATTTAATTCAATTAGACATTGTTTTGCAGGATTTGTTTGAAATGGATCCTGAAGATGTTGAAGAGATGGACTTAAACTGCCAGATGGTGATGATTGCTTACAGGACACAAAAATACTCATATGACAACAGGAAGTACAAGCCAAGTGCTAACAAGACTGTTGGGTTTGATAAGTCAAAATCAAGGTGTTTTAACTGCAACAGTTATGGACATTTCTCCAGAGAATGAAAAGCTCCAAGGAATAATGGAGCAAATGCTCAATCAAGTTCTAGCAATCAAAGGTTTCAACCAGCTCAGAAGACTTTTCAAAAGCCTTATCAAAGTCTTCCTATGCCTGAGTTTAAAGATGAAACAAAATCATATGATGAAACCAAGAAAGCTTTAGTTGTCAGCATTAAAGATGGTTGTTAGGACCTGGTATTTGACCGAAATACCTAGAGATTAACGTGTAAACCAGATCAAATATTGCGGAATCCTATTTGATTGACGATCCAATCAGTGAGAACACACGAAGAATCAATCAAGAATTGAAACTAGCGTTAGAAATCGATTGGGAATCGATCTAATGTGTTCTATGAACTTGGAGAACGAATTGAGAGGTTTCTGGACAGCTAGGGTACGTCTGGAATCGTAATTAATCGAGAGTTTTTATTTTTCATGAATTGAGTTGTATTTATAGGTTGGTATTATTCAATCGTGAGACTGAACCATTAGTCTGGTTCAGACGTGCGATTGAACCATGCGGTTGATTCATTCGTACGACTGAGTGTTCAGTCGTGCGACTGAGACAATCTTATGTTACAATCGTACGACTGATCCAGTCTCCTGGTTCAGTCGTGCGACTGAGTCAATCGTGTGAAGTTATTCATGCGTATGGTTCATTCGCATGAGCCATTCGCATGAGAACTTCATTAACTTAAGTTTGAATGTTTTAATTAATATAACATAATGTGCAACCATTCAAACAATCATAAACCCAATCAATTCAATCATGACTCATTAATGAAATATTAAACATCACAAGTAACAAACAATTTATGTCATTTCATTAATCAATACAAATTACATCATACTCAGACAGATAAGATTCATTACATTTCAAATCATGATCTAGGGACATACATGCATTAACAAACTCCCCCTTGGACCTAGATCTATCTAATCTCTTGTCTTCTGCATAACCTCCTTATACTTCTTGTACTTCTCCTCCTTAGTGACTCCTGCGTGAATCTCAAACGCAAAACAAAGTCATATAACGTTTTGGAACTGGAGGGCTTGTACAATGTCTTGTGTGTTATAGAACAGTGGCCACTTGTATAATGTATAGACATCATTAGCAGACAAGTTGGTTACCCACATCGGGTCGAATACCCTGATAGTATCCATTTGGCCCTCTTTATTCAGAACTATGACAGCTTCAGCAGTTCTCCAATCATAGTACCACCATTTGAAGTGTGGAGTGAAGTCCTGTGGCATTTCCCTGAGAGGGATTCTCGACATAGTGCGCGGAGGACTCCACTTCAACACAATCTTGGGCTTGCCAGTACTGGCATCAACCTCAGACCTTCTTATATACCTCGTAGGCTGTTGTGGTCTGAAGTTAACCCATCTGGTGTGGTACTCCTTCTTCAGGGCAGCCTCGAACCAGCCTGACATTTTTCGTGGGTCAGCATACAGCAGCTTTAGCTTAGCCAGCTGGTTGAGCTCAAAACAAGGTAGAGTCTTCAGATCATGTGGAAATCTGAAGTACTCTATACCCTGTTCCCTCTTAACTGCATACGCGTTAAGGTCATCAAAATAAGCCCATGCAATAATCCTGCCTGACACCTTATAGTGTTTCTTGACTCTGTAGAGCTTGGTGTAGGCATCTTTCTTTGGTGCAGCACGCTGGCTCTAACTTCTTCAAAACAGGCAGCCCACTTAGCCTTTCGAATGTCTACGTCATCATTTGAGGCTTGGGCTGTTCCTTCGGTCTTTCCTATTTCCTGCTCCATCTTGTCTAGTACCTCAAACATATCACTGACTAGGACTCACCCAGATTGGGGACCACATTACCCTCGTTCTCAGCGTACTGAGGGTACTCTTCTGCAGTAATATCTTCAACCTCAACTTCATCAACGTCATTTAGTTCTTCATCACTGGTTGAATCAACTCTTGGAGCATCCTTGACAATTTCATCAGGATTGAGTCTGAACATCTCTGCCAGTTGCTCGTTAGATAGGTCATGAATTATTTCACCTTCTTCAGGGTATAACTCTCACAGACCTTCTTACAATCCCTTGCAGATCAAGAGTCATGGTTAGTTGAGTCTGACCTGTTGAAGGGGAGCAATGTCAAACTCATTCCTTTGAAAGTTTGGATCTGTTTGATTTAAACATTCAACCATAAACCATTAGTAGTAATCAAACAGATTTATATCAACTTAATATATAAACATTCAACACACTTGTTTTTCATTCCATGATTCAAACACAAATAAATAAATACATAAGACATCTAATCTGTACTTTTGTCTTGAATCGGGCTCGTCGCTCAGAGGAACAGAAGTGGTAGATGGCTGATCCTGTTGATTCTTCGATCTTCACTCTTGACGAGAAGCAGAGGCCGATGCAGCCGCATCCCCTCCTTCTGCTTCGTCCATCATCATCTCTACCTTCTGTCCTTTCTTCCTCTGTCTCTTCTCATCCTCATCTCTTCTTCTTCATCGTCATCATCATCTTCATCATGACCATCTCCATCATCCCCTCACCCTCCTTTATCTTCAAAGGCTCATCCTTTGACCCCTTTAACCTTAGCATAATCGTCTTGTTGGTCGTCTCCAACTCCTCTATACGTTTGGCTGATTGGGCCTGCTGGTCCTGGAGTTGGGACATCTCGACTCTCCTAGCATCGATTAGCTGGGTCTGCTAATCTATCACCCGACCTGCTCTGCCATCTGCTGAGACTAGGCAGCAGTCAGATCGGTCAACTGGCGAATCTGCGCCGCTTTCTCTTCATCTGCAGCTAGCAGGTGCATCACCATACGGTTAAGCGCCGACGGCTGCTCCTCTACCCTGATGTGAGGTAGAGTAGATCCATATACATGTGATGGCTGGTCTGAACGTCCGGCATGATATGAGGTGGTGGTGGTAGTAGCAGTGGTGAATATGGGTCGGTAAGCAGGTGCTGGTGATGTAGGTGTGAATGGTATGGTGGTGGATGGGAAGGATACAGTGGTGGTAGGTAAGGTGGTGGCTGTGGTAGTAGTAGTGGATGTGGTGGCTGTGGTGATGGGTGGTATGTCAGTGGAGGTGGTAGTGGTGGCTGTGGTGGTGGAAGTAGTGGCAGTAGAGGTGGTAGTGGTGTGTAGCTGAGGTAGTAGTGATGAATGTCAACCGCCGCTTCTTCTTAGGTTTCTGCCCATGGGTTTGAGCCATCCGTTTTCTCCTCGTTCCCTTCGAGGTGGATGCTCCCCCTCCGACCCTGCCGATTGACCCTGGAACATAGGTCGGGTCGGCCTCTGTCGCTCCAGAGTCTCTGGGTGCTCACCAACCACCCGAAGCCCATGTACTGCGGGAACCACTTTACTTCCCACAATCCTGGTGAGGGGCTCCTCATCAGACTCTTCTTCTTCTTCTGTCTCAAGGACAAAATCATGATGAAACCCAGCTGATTCGGTAACTTCTACAGCCGGGGCGTATGCTGGAGGCACGACATCAGACGTAGTGCCGCTCTGTGGAACAGGCATATTGTCTCCGGCACCCCCACTGTCCTCGTGACGCCATTGGCGTCTCCCCGGTGCCACATAACTTTCATCTGCTAAATGGCCAATCAGCCTCTTTGCCTGGGGCTTAACTTGCTTACCCCGGTACACCACCATCCTACCCAAAGTAGTGTCATCCATAAGTTCCAAAGTCACTGCATCGTGACTTTCTTGGGGAGCTGAGGCAGCTTCTCATTGAATATCATCTGAAGAAATCTTGGATACATACAAAACCTTCTTTCCCTTTTGTTTCAATGTTCTCTACCAAATAAGCAAAGATCATATTAGAGAAGCTGAAAGGGTGGTTCAGCACCAGAGCCACAAAGGCATTCTGTATCTGATCTGATAGGTCATCGAAACCACCCTTTCTCGAAGCGATGCACTTAAGAATCACATGTGCCAGATATTTGTATTGTAGGCACAGGTTGCTCTTATTTAGCACCCCCGAGTTAATGTCCCCCGCATACTTGATTCGGAGGAAACACCCTCTCACTGTCAAAGGATGTAACTTAGTGGGGTGAGTAGAGTCATCCCCAAACTCAAGGATTCTCTGGATGTCAGTAGCGGTAATGTCGATAGCTTGACCCAAAATGGTGCTTCTGATGTTGTATGGCTCACGAGAGCGATCCACTGAGGCATTCTCCCAGAATGCCTGGTGTAGCGATTTGTAAGGCGTGCACGGCGTAGATATAGCCTTATGTATCCGTGAGCGTTTGAGGAAGGCTATAATCTCGGAGAACTTGGCCCCGTTCCGAGTCGTGTGGTCCAAATGGACACATATGTTGTGCTTTGGATTAAGAGACCATCGGTCAGCCATTTTTCCTGTAAATCGTCACTCGAATGTAAGACACTTAACAGCAATGTAAATCAGGATCTGTAGCAATTTTGACAGAGTAACAGGAAGAGTGCGATTTGGGTGTGATTTTGGTGTGATGAGGAACATGCGATCGACTGAGGCCCTTAAATACTGGACCTAGGTTCAATCGGCCGACTGGCCTCATTCGCTCAGTTCATTCGGGCGACTGAGTCTCAGTCGTACGATTGGCCTAGTTAATCGCATTCAGTCGGCCGACTGAGTCTCAGTCGGTCGACTGCCTCATTCGGTCTCTTCCATTTGCATCTTTAGTTGACCGACTGAGCCTCAGTCGGTCGACTGCTTCATTCTCCCCCTTCTATTCGGTCGACTGGATCATTCTCATATCCATTCGGCCGATTGGGAGCCATTCGCATAGTTGGTCCATAACCATGATCCAATCGTGCAAATGGGTCACACTTAGTGAGTTTACAGTCATTTTGAACATTTTACTTTTAAGACCCTTTTAACTTTTGACAATAACATTATAAGCTCTTAACCAATTCAGTCACCTCAGACGTGACTCTTTTTAAAACACGTTGTCACCTCTAATGTGACTCTTTAAACTTTGAAAAACATGTGGCCATCTCAGACATGACCCTTTTAGGTGAGTTAATTCCATTCTGATTTTCCTGATGTAGTCCGACAGACACACACACTAAAAGATTAAACTAGAAACTTAAACTAAATACACAATAAAATTTGTTTTTGAACCTTTTGTGAGGGATAAAACCCTAAGATGGAAATCTACGGGATTTGGTTCCGGAATCGAAAGCTTCAACTTAGATTGACCACACCTGGACCAATTCAATTTTGGAATCATACAGGAACATCAAATCATTTGGGACTTGTTATCAAAATCTTTCGATGCTCAATTCTTGGTGTTCATCCAGAGTCATCAGCAGCTTTAGGGAATCATACTGGAACTCTTAGATTACCACTTTGATTTGAACTTTCAAGAATTGCAGCCACAATGATTGTCAATATGTTTGTCCACTTAAATCCATACACAGACTCTTGACTCAAACCGGTGATTGTTTTTGGTTTATTTAATTCAACGAACATTTGTGGATCCCACACTTATATGGTAATCAACATCCCTCAGGAGCTTTTGAGCGGTCTACGGGTATTGTTACAAGAAGAGACTATTCCTAGAGCTTTCATAGAGAAACCAGTCCTCAGGTCAGTGCCATCGCACAGCAAAGAGGCGGCAATCAACAATGAATTCTAGAATATCTAGGTTATGCTTATCCTCAGGTCAGTGCCAACGCACAGCAGAGAGGCACACAACCTATCTCCTTGTTAAAGCAGCTTTTATTTTGCACCAAATGCACCAACAACATAGGTCATTAGCTTGATAGCATTTTTCTTTCAGTTTTTTCGTGCTTTGCTCTATTTATGGTCATACGCACACATTTGTGGCGTTTACATGCTCATTACCCCTTATTGGAATATTATTGATTGTGTTAACCAGTGATATGATGGAAGCCCACAGTCAGTTGAACAACTTAGTTTGATCTTGAGATCACCAGTCCGGTCTAATCATCTATTGTGTTGAATCTACCGACATATCAATTGTGGTCTAGCAACCTCTAGGTCTACTCTCATTGTGTTACCTTAGGAGTTACCAGTTTTTCTATCATCTTCCCTTTTATATTGCTTAGACTACACAGAATTGTACTTTGAACTTTTGCATCTTTTCAAAACTTAAATTTTTAAAGTCCCTCTTGATTTGTTCCTGTGTACTATCATGTTCCAAAGGTATTGAATCGGTATCACAGACACAATCTACCTTATTTCAGCTAGTTACCTCTTCTCCCTCATTTTATTTTATTTTTTTATTTTTATTTTTTTTATGTTGCTTGCTGACTTATTCTCCCCCTAAAATACTAAAATCAAATCTGGTTAATTATTTTAGGATTTTAATAAAACAGCAGAATAACATGAGTTTAATTTAAACAGACTAAAATAAACCAATAAAATAAAATAAAAAAGAAAAATTAACTAAACTACATCGGACTACACATGATTATCATCAGGAATAACATCACTTCTCTTTTTAACGCCGTTGACCTGTAGCAGATATTGAAAACGTGGTTTATCAAAGGCTTTAGTATAGAGGTCAGCGCGTTGAAAATCAGTATTAATTTTTACCACATCAATTAAGTTCTTTTCGAAGCAATCTCGTATGAAGTGATATTTAATACCGATATGTTTGGTCTTAGGATGTTGGACCGGATTTTTAGTTACTGCAATTGCAGCAGAGTTATCTACAAAAATAGGAGTAGAATGGAACGTTAAAACGTAATCCCGCATTTACTATTGAATCCAGATGATTTGTGAACAACAACTTGCAGCAGCAACATATTCGGCTTCACAGGTTGACAATGCAACTAATGTCTGCTTCTTACACTGCCAGGTAATTAATGTTCTCCCAAAGAATTGACACCCTGCTGATGTAGACTTGTAGTTCATCTTGCAGCCTCCGTAGTCCGAGTCACTATACGCCGTGAGCTCAAAATCATCATCATAAGGATACCACAACCCTAGTGTGAGTGTACCCTTTAGATAGCGAAAAATCCTTTTGACCCCCATCAGATGATTGACCTTAGGTTTAGCCTGATATCTAGAACATAAACATGTCGCATACATGATATCAGGTCTAGAGGCAGTGAGATACATGAGGGATCCAATCATTCCTCGGTACATCGTGGCATCCACCAGATCTCCATTTTCATCAGGGGCTATGTCGTGATTCGTAGCCAGTGGAGTACGTGCAGCACATGCATTCTCCATGTCAAAATGATTGAGAATGTCGCTTACGTACTTGGTCTAATGTAGAAAGATTCCATTTGGTGTTTGATCCACCTGTAGCCCGAGAAAGAACTTCATCTCCCCCATAGCACTCATCTCAAACTCTTTCTGTATAACTGCTTCAAATTCTTTGCATAACTCTTCGTTCTTTGAACCAAAAATTATGTCATCAACGTAGATTTGTACGAGCAGTAGGTCGCCATCTTTTTCTTTAATGAACAGCGTGCAGTCAATGACTCCCCTGCGAAAGCCGTGTTTCACAAGATGAGTCGAGAGTTTCTCATACCAAGCTCTTGGAGCTTGATGAAGCCCGTATAAAGCCTTGTCGAGCTTGTAGACTCTATCCCGATGATAAGGATCTTCAAATCCCTCGGGTTGACTGACATAAACAGTTTCTCTAATTTCCCCATGAAGAAATGCACTCTTCACCTCTAATTGATAGACTTTAATCTTCATGTACCATGCATAGGCAAGGAAGATACGAATGGCTTCCATCCTTGCCACGGGTGCAAATACCTCATTGTAATCAATTCCCTCGACTTGGCGAAATCCCTGAACAACCAGTCGAGCCTTGTTCCTCATAATGATCCCTTGGTCATCTTTCTTGCATTTTAAAACCCATTTGGTGCCAATGACCTTAGCACCTTTAGGTCTATCAACCAGAGACCATACACCTAACTTCTTGAACTGAAGAAGTTCTTCTTGCATTGCACTCACCCATGCCTCATCATTTAGTGCTTCACTGACATATTTTGGCTCAACCTGTGAGATAAAACACCGATAGGCCCCATCATGAATATATCCCTTTTCCATAACAGAGGCATAGTCAGCTGAGTACAGCTGATTTCGGGTTTGCACTCCTGATCGGACATCCCCAATGACATTGTCTAAGGAATGATAAACATTTAGACGTGATCCTGGAGTAGTAGGGACAGCTACCTCAGAGCCAAGATGATGAACATTAGGTTCTTCATCTAAGGTAGTTGGAGTTTGAGGCTCTGACGTTGAAGATGCACCATTGGTAGATGCTTGTGGACTTTCAGGAACTGGAACCTGTTCCTCCTGACTGTTCTGGGTATCTTCTTCAGCTTCATTTTCAGAGGTGGTGTCACTGTCGTCGATTACTCCCCCTGAATGAGTAGATGAATCTCCCTGTGAGCTAGATGTTGGTGGATTCAAGCTATCATACATCATTCGTGTAGCTAATTCGTCATCCGAGGAAGAGAGAGGAATGTTGAAGGACTTGAAGAATTCAACATAGTCAAAGAAGTAGGCAGGTCCTTTGCCAGTAGGCGGTGTGGTGAATCGCTGAACATCAACATTACACCAAACTTCTACTAGACCTGTTGAGTTATTGTAAACTCGCTTGTTAGGTATGTTGTATCCTAGAAAGATGCCTACATCTGCCTTCTCGCTGAATTTACCCTCTTGTGTCTTCTTCAGAAGTGTGCACGGCGCCCCAAATGGTTCGAGATACTCCAAGTTCGGTTTGCGTCTTTGTAGTAGCTCGTAACATGTTTTTCTGTGGCGCTTGACTATCAGGACTCGATTCAGTGTATAACATGCATTTGCCACTGCCTCATTCCAGAATTGGATAGGCAGTTTCGAGTCTGCCAGCATAGTCAGTGCTGTCTCTATCAAGCTCCTGTTCTTTCTCTCAGCAACGCCATTCATCTGAGGTGTGTAAGCAGAAGTGAATTGATGCACAATCCCCTTTTCCTTGCAGTATTCCTCCATCCAATGGTTCTTGAATTCCGTTCTGTTGTCTGAGCGTACTTGTCTAACTTTCAGCTTGTAGAGAGATTCCAGTGTGGTTACCAACTCCTTGAATGATTCAAATGTTTCTGATTTGGATTTCAGAAACATTACCCAAGTGAACCTTGAGTAGTCATCGGTGACCACAAAACAGTACAAGTCGCCTGCAATGCTCTTTGTACTGACTGGACCGAACAGATCCATGTGTAGAAGTTCAAGAGAAAGTTCTATTGAATTTACTTTCTTTTTCTTATGAGACTTCTTCGTCTGTTTACCTTTCTTGCAAGCTATACAGAAATCGGGAAGCTGAAAGTTCTTGACATTTACACCTCTCACCAGATCCTTCTGAATCAAGTGATTCATCTTCCTTTGACTGATGTGTCTATTCTCCTATGCCACGAGATGGAATCTTTTTCAGTAGCTTTGGATAGTAAACACTGAACCTCATGATCCATTGTAGAAGCTGTTGACAGATCCAAGACATAAAGATCCTTATATCTTGAAGCAGTCATCAAAACTTGGTCCTCTGGGATCACGTAGTCTTTCTTCAGTACATAACACTTCTTGTTGTCGAAGATGACTTTAAATTCCTTATCACATATTTGTGAAACAGAGAGTAAGTTGTTTTGAAGTTGCTGGACGTAGTTCACCCTATCAAACTTAACTTTCTGATTTCCAACTTCTCCCTGAGCTGTGATATATCCTCCCTTGTTACCAGCAAACGAAACATGCCCTCCTTTTATTTGTTTGACATTTGATAAAAGGGCTTTGTTTCCTGTCATGTGCCTGGATGCTCCGCTGTCTACAATCCACGTGTTAGTTTCAACACTGTATTGAACAACCTGCACATACAGGGTAAAGGATTAGTTTAGGTTAGGAACCCAAGCCATTACTGGCTTGGGTTTCCCATAGACATCACACATCAGAAATTCCACCCATTGACCCTTAGAAGGTGAGGGTAGCTCAGGTTCCTTCTTGTCATCATTATCAGCCACAGAGGTTGACTTTTCTTTCCATAGGCCAGATTTGTGCAATGCCTGTTTGTGATACACAGTCGACTGGCTCACGGATTGAACTTTCTGTTCACTAGTTCTTCTAGGTGGAGTTAAAGAGCTCCTCTTAGAAGACTTAGGTTTTGAGTCCTGAAGTTCAATCTTCTTCCTAGGTGACTGATAATAAGTACAGTAGGAAGCAATGTGTCCACATTCTCCATAGTTGTAGCACACTCTGCTATCAACTTTATGATTAAACTTTCTTTGTGGAGACGTGTGTGACACTCTAGTGATATCACTCACTTTGGGTTTTGACTCTGGTTCTTTTGATGTGTTTACTGGTTTAACAAAATTAACTGATTTAACCTGTTTGACATCCTTTTCTTTTTGGTTAATTGGTCTTTGACTTGAGGTATGTGAAAGATTATCCTTAAAAGCCCTTTTTGGTTCTGATTTAACTTTGTTTGAACCTGACTTTAAGTTAACCTTTTCAAATTCCTTTTCCAGATTAACACAAGACATTTTACCCTTTGCCTTTGAAGTGGTCTCCTTTTGTTTGTTTCCAGTGTCAATAGATGAACATAAGGAATCTGGATCACTAACAAGAGGAGTAGACACTACATGATCCTTGATGGGATTACTATTTAAAGGTCTAGTTTTAGTGTTCATCAAAGTCTCAGGTGGTGGCGGAACCACTTTATAACCCAGTCCCTCCCCGTTGTTCCTTTCTTTTACTAAGTGTTGGACTATGTGCGACGAACTAGTCCAACTATGCAGTTTCTGTTTTAGTGAATTTACTTCTACTTCTAGAACTGCCTTTTGTTTCTTAGTGTCTTCTAAGGAGTTTAGATAATACCTAATGTCATTAGCTTGATTAAAGGCAACTACTTTGGTTTCCCTAAGCTGTTTAGTCAAAAGGTCTATCTTTTCTTTATAACTGAGCTCATTTTGTTTTAGTACCCTATTAGCCTCAGTGCATAGATGCAAATCTTTTATCAAGTTATCATTATGATCTAATAACCTAGCAAATTTAGCATCTATGCTACTCCTAAAGGCATCACAATCATAACAAGCATGATTATTAAACATCGTGTCAATAGTACTTACCTGAGCAGATTTAGAAGCGTTTGCCATTAATCCAGTATCAAAGGATTCTGATTCTTTTGCTTCTGTCTTTTCTGTCTCTGACATGGTAGTCTCCACTCTTGGCTTGTCACTGATCTCGGTCGCAGTTGCTTCTTCACTATGTGACATTGCTATCTCAACTGCTAGATCTCCTTCACTAGCGGAATCACTGTCATATCTTCTACATTTGCAATGTTTGATTCCCCTAGTGAGACAAACTTAAAACTCCAATCCTGTCCTTTATCAACATGAGCAGTCAAGGCTTTTGAGTCCTTGTTTGAGGAAGTAGAACTGGTAGTTTGTTTGTCTAGACGAGTGAAGGATAAGAACGGGTTCCCCTTTCCAGTCTTCTTTGGCTTTACACATTCTCTCTTGAAGTGCCCCTTCTCACCACAGTTAAAGCAGGTCACTTTACTCTTGTCGAAGCCAAAGGTGGTATCCTTAGTAGCAACCAAGTTCTGTCCAGTCTTTTTCACAAACTTCTTAGCCCTCCGGACAACACTTGCTAAGGCCCACATTATATCCATTCTCTCAAGCTCCATTTCGTCCACCTGCTCGTAGTCCTCATCTGCCAGATGGCAGTTTCCAATATTTCCAGCAACAAGTTCATCATAGGAATGGACCATTGCTGCCAATAGATCCATGTGCTCTCGAGCTACTTCACAGTCACACTACCGAGGTTCTCGGTCTTCAGTCTAGTAGCATTCGCTTCAAATCCAATGTATTGAGTACAAGAAGACCCTGACGTTTCTGAACCTGGAGCAGGTGCATGTGTAGGACTCGATGAGCTAGACACGAATGCAGTCTGGAGGGGTGCTCCAGATGTCTTAGCTTGAGGAGTGGCATTGTATAAAGCTGGATTTTGATTGTACGTAGACTTCTGAGCTCTGTACTTCATTCTAAGTGATTCTTCTCGCAACTTCAGAATGAAGTCATTAATATCCAGTTTTGACAGCATTCCATTCTGTCTAAGATTAGACACGAATGAAACCCATTTTTCAGGCAATCCGTCTGCAAAATTATTAACTTTCTCTTCCATGGTAGTAGCCACTCCATGTGTATGCAGTTCACTCATCAGATGGTAGAATCTATCTATAACATCGTCCAAACTCTCATTTCCCATCGATGAGAAGTTGTCGAATTCCTTCTTTAACTCCTTAGCCTTGATTGCCTTTAACGAGGCATTCCCTCGTACCTCTTCTCTAGCTCATCCCATAGTTTTTGGACTGCTTATTTTCTGAGTACTGGTGGAATATCTCTTTAGGGATAGACTGTGTAATCAATGCATAGACCCTCTTCTCTGCATTATATTTGACTTTCTGCGCGTCGGTCATCCCTCCTAAGGTTAACTTTACTCCATCGGCTCCCACCGGTGTACTATATCCAATCTCGATGGCCTCCCATAGATTCGGATCCACTCCATTTAGGTAGATCACAAAACGTTGTTTCCAGTGGGGAAACTCATCTAACGTTAAAAGCTTTAGTGGTTTATTATGATTACCCACCTCACTCTCAAGTAATAGCAGGTTCTGGATCCTAGAGTCCTTACCAGCAGTAAAGGCTAACATTTGATCTTCCATTGTAAATAACTTTAAGTCTAATAAGCAATTTTGAGTCGGCCGACTGAAGGGTGCGAATGGACTAGGCGTGCGTATGAACACTCAGTCGTGCGTATGAACTCTACGACTGGTTCAATCGTGCGGCTGAACTAAGTGATTAGCTCAGTCGTGCGAATGAATCTGATGCGTATGAACCGTGCGACCGAACGGTTCAATCGTACGAATGGAGATACGACTATGTCCAATCGTGCGACTGAGCAATGCGAATGAGTCCAGTCGTGCGAATGGCTCACTGGTGCGACTGAAGCTGCTGTTATGCGAAAATTTCTAGGTTAAACGTGTTTTAGCCGTAAAAATTCGAACTTTCGCAAGGTTGAATTGCCTAAGTCCGTAGAAACCAAACTTTGATGAGCAGGGAACGTCCAAGATCACTTTTGACACAAAAGATTGCGTTTTTAGTGCAAAAACACAAACTTTTTATCAATCTTGATTGAATCACATGTAATCAAGAGCCAGGAGCTCTGATACCACTTGTTAGGACCTGGTATTTGACCGAAATACCTAGAGATTAACATTTAAACCAGATCAAATAGTGTGGAATCCTATTTGATTGGCGATCCAATCAGTGAGAACACACGAAGAATCAATCAAGAATTGAAACTAACGTTAGAAATCGATTGGGAATCGATCTAATGTGTTCTATGAACTTGGAGAACGAATTGAGAGTTTCTGGACGGCTAGGTACGTCTGGAATCGTAATTAATCGAGAGTTTTTATTTTTCACGAATTGAGTTGTATTTATAGGTTGGTATTATTCAATCGTGCGACTGAACCATTAGTCTGGTTCAGTCGTGCGATTGAACCATGCGGTTGATTCATTCGTATGACTGAGTGTTCAGTCGTGCGACTGAGCCAATCTTATGTTACATCGTACGACTGATCCAGTCTCCTAGTTCAGTCGTGCGACTGAGTCAATCGTGTGAAGTTATTCATGCGTATGGTTCATTCGCATGAGCCATTCGCATGAGAACTTCATTAACTTAAGTTTGAATGTTTTAATTAATATAACATAATGTGCAACCATTCAAACAATCATAAACCCAATCAATTCAATCACGACTCATTAATGAAATATTAAACATCACAAGTAACAAACAATTTATGTCATTTCATTAATCAATACAAATTACATCATACTCAGACAGATAAGATTCATTACATTTCAAATCATGATCTAGGGACATACATGCATCAACAATGGTTATGATTAGAGTGCATATGCTGAACAGTTTACTAATGATTTAACATCAAGTTTATCTCTTGTTGCAGAAATCTAGGGAGAAGACTGGTCAGAAAATAATGATCCAAAGGTGGAAGGTGATAATGAAGAAGATGACTATGATTGGAGTGACAAATCTGATCCTAAGGAGGATACTGATGAAGTAGTTCTAATGGCACAGTCTGATCAACCTAAGGTTGACACTTCATCTTCAAAATGTGAAACCTTGTCTCCAAAATTCCCTGAAATCCCATCTGAAGTGAGAGAAAAACTCTGCATAAAATCATGCTATAAACATGTTGAATACTATAGAAACTACTCATATAAAATCTATGAGAAACTAAAACAAGAAGAGTCAATGCATAACAAACTAAAATCTGATCATAAAACAGCAGATCAAAAGATTATTTCTCTTCAAACTTCATGGAACAAAACACTAAAAGAATTAGAAACTGTTTCTAAACAATTAGGAGAGAGTATCAAAAATCTTGAACTGGAGAAGATAGCACATGCTGCTACTCAAATGGATCTTGCTAAAGTAAAAAGTTCAAAAATGATTGTTGAAAAACTAATAAGTGAGAGAAAAGATAAACAGAAAGCAGGGTTAGGTTTCACTCATGAACCTATGCATGAATCTATTACAAACAATTTACGAGAGAACTTTAATACACATGATTCTTCTCCTGAGAATAAAGCTAAACATAAAGCTTTTCAGGTCAAAAACAAGAATTCGGAAGAAGAAAAGGAAAATGCACAAGTTTTTGTTGAAAATGATCAAGAAAAGATTAAAAATGGTCATCCAATCAAGATAAAATCTTATGAACCTAAACAAACAAAACAAAACACTTCTCATCAAATTCGTATGTATTAGAAGAAGTGAAAGTTCAAAGCAAAGATAAAGATAAACAACAGGTAGGAACATCAGAAGATTCAAACAGTATTAATCTAAAAAAAGTTCAATCTGAAAAGGAATCTTCTTTTGATGATGCTTAATCTGAAAGTAAACCAAGTTCTTCTAAGTCAAAGAATCAAAGAAGATGAAAGAAATCATCAAAAACAAAATGTGAACAAAACAAAAGTTTAGAAAAGTTGATCAAAGCAACAAATCAGGCAACAAGACTTAAACCAATAAAATTTGTGTCAGCTGGTTTGTTAAATATGAATTCTCTTCAAACCAACAAGGTGAATACTATGAACAAATCTCACTCTGATCTAAAATCAAGTTCAGATTCTTAGACTTCCGCTGAAGCAAAAAGACTTGTTCCTAATGAATTCAAGAAGGAAGTTCATGTTAAACAGATGCAAAAGAATTCAGCACAAAATCAAAATGTGAAAAATGAAAAACAACAGTTTAACTACTTGACACCAAAATATAAAAATGAGTCAAATATAGTGTCAATGTCAAAAGTTAACAAATAGTTGTTTATAACTCCACAAGAGTACTGTGAAATATGTGATATGAAAAATCACAATACTGCTGAGTGCTATTTCAACAAGTATTGTCACATATGTGACATGAGAAATCATTCCACAACATATTGTTATTTTGACAAATACTGTACTTATTGTGATGAGAAGACTCACAATACTGCAAATTGTTATGTTAGAAAGAGATCACATACTAGAGGATTTGCAAATTCAAACATGAGCAAAGGTTATGTTAATCTTCAATATATGAGAAATCAAACTGATGGATTCCAAAAATTTAATAAAGCTTTTTTAGGTTTGAGATCTTTTCAAAAGAACAATTATATGAGATCTAAACAAAATGTGTAAGAACAATTCATACCAAGATCTGTAAGAATGACTAATAAAAAGGTTAGTCATCAATACGTGTCAAAAATTGATCAATCAAATGGTATGAATGTTTTCAAAAATAAGTCAAACAATTTTCAAAACAAGATTGGTAAATTCATCAAGAATAAACCTTATTTCAATAATCTTCATTACAAACAATTTACCATTGTTGATAAATTTGGAAAACCCAAGACTATCTCGGCTTGGGTGGATATCTCAACTTAATTTTCTTGTTGTGCAGGTACGCGCAAGAAGACCACTTAATACATGGTATGTGGATAGTGGGTATAGCCGGAATATGAGAGGCAATCATGCCTTGTTACAAGATTTTAAGTTAAAGGATGGAACACACGCCGCCTTTGGTGGTGATGCACGAGGAAAAATAACAGGAGAAGGAACAGTATCAAATAGGATAATAAGCTTTGACAAAGTCAACTTTTGTTCACAGTTGAACTTTAATCTTTTAAGTGTATCCCAAGTATGTGATCAATCATACTCTATTCTATTTGATGATTCATTATGTTATGTTTTGAAGCTAGGTTTTCATATAAGCAAAGATTGGATAATTGTTACAGCTGAAAAGGATAAAGATGTATACAAGCTGGGTATGTCTCAAGTTGATCCTTCAACTGAAACAACATGCCTAATTGCTAAAGCATCAAATGATAAAAGCCAGCTTTGGCATAGACGTCTCGGACATTCAAATTTCAAGAATATGAACAAGCTTGTATCAGGAAATCATGTCATTGGACTTCCATCTAAGAAGTTTGCAACGACTGATCACTGCTCAACATGTTTAAAGGGAAAGCAACACAAAGCGTCTAATAAGACCAAGCTCATAAACTCAACTTCCAAACCTCTTCAAATGTTACATATGGACCTTTTTGGACCAACAAATTTCAAGAGTATTGAACGAAAATCATATTGTTTAGTTATCATTGATGACTATACAAGATTTTCATGGGTTTTCTTTTTGTATGCTAAATCTGAAACGGCTGATTTACTCAAAGAATTTATCATTAAAGTTGAAAATCAATTAGAAAATAAAGTGAAAATAATAAGAAGAGATAATGGAACGGAATTCAAAAATGCTAACATTGAAATGTTTTGTGCTAAAAAAGGGATAGCTCATCAGTTCAGTGCTTCCAGAACTGCTCAACAAAATGGACTTGCTGAAAGGAAGAATAGAACACTGATTGAAGTTGCTCGTTCTATGTTAGCTGATGCAAAAATTCCTATTACTTTTTGGGATGAAGCTATATCAACTACGTGTTTTATTCAAAACGGAATCTTAATTGTGAAAGATAAAACGAAAACTCCTTATGAGTTAATGTTTGGTAGAAAATCGAACATAAACTTTCTAAAATCATTGGTTGTCCTGTTATGATTCTTAATTCAAATGATTAGTTAGGAAAATTTGAATCAAAATCTGATAATGGATTTTTTGTTGAATATTCATCTATTTCAAAAGCCTATCGAGTGTACAACACTAGGACGAATATAATTCTTGAAACATTCGACATTAAATTTCTGGAAAAATCTTTTCCGTCAGTTTCAAATGGTCCTGCCTGTATTTGATTAGAATCATTATCAAACTCTTTTCAATCTAACTTGTTTAAACAATCAAATTGTCTTGATTCTACAGGTAAGAAGAACTCTAGAGGAGATCTTGGATCTTTCAGTGTGACGACCCAGATGATTCTAGCACAGACGACCCATTTTTTTCATTTGTCAAGGACTTAACAATACGATTCAATGACAATAATCATGCTAATAAAGCTTCAGATCATTCAGTCTCATTTGATCAGGAAGGATCACAACCAATTCCTAATGATGGTAATGAGTTTGTGCAACCTGAGCCTGGAACATCATCCATCTCTGGTGATGCAGTTGATAATGGTAACTTTGATTACTTTATTAACTCGCCGACTCAAGTTCCAAACTTCAATCCACATTCTTCTAATTTGTTACATCAGCTCTCAAACTTAAACCAAACAAATCTGATGTTAATGTTCAATGTGATGAGATTCCAACATCTCGTATTCACAAGAATCATCCAACTTCTCAGATTATTGGTCCATTGAATGAGAGAACAACAAGGAGTAAATCACAACAAGCAAACTTGTGCTTATACTCTTGTTTTCTTTCTCAAATTTTTCCTAAAAATGTTACCAAAGCATTAAAGGACAATGGTTGGATAGAAGCCATGCAAGAAGAATTACTTCAATTTCGCAAACAAGAAGTGTGGAATTTAGGGGATTTACCTGAAGGAGAAAATGATATAGGCACGAAATGGTTGTTTAGAAATAAGACTGATGATCGTGGTATAGTAATAAGGAACAAAGCGAGACTTGTTGCATAAGGATACACATAGGAAGAAGGGATAGATTATGATGAAGTGTTTGCACCAGTTGCAAGACTTGAATCCATTCGAGTTTTCCTGGCCTATGCTTCATTCATGAAATTTAAAGTGTATCAAATGGATGTAAATGGTGCATTTTTATATGGTCCTATCACTGACGATGTGTTTGTGAAGCAACCTCCGGGCTTTGAGGATGCAGAATTTCCACATCAAGTATATAAGCTGAGTAAAGCTTTATATGGACTTCATCAAGCCCTTAGAATTTGGTATGAGACATTATCACAACACTTAATCCAACCTGGATACACAAGAGGGGAAATTGATCCAACTTTATTCATAAAGAAGGATAATGATGATCTCTTATGTGTACAAGTGTACATTGATGATATCATATTTGGTTCTACCAGTCTAAAATTGTGCAATGAATTTGAAGAAATCATGAAATCTCGGTTTCAAATGAGTTCTATGGGAGAGATTAATTTTCTCCTTGGACTTCAAGTCAAACAAACTGATGATGGAATTTTTATCAATCAAGAGAAGTTTGTTGAAAAGCTCTTGAAGAAATTTAAGTTGCAAGACTTTCAGTCCATACGAACTCCAGCAGATGTTAACACCAAGATTGAACCTGATCCAAAAGGAAAATCTATGATCAAACGCCATACAAATCAATGATTGGTTCTTTGATGTATCTTACTGCATCTAGACCGAACATTATGTTATTGTTTGTGTTTGTGCGAGGTATCAATCAGACCCGAAACAATCTCACTTAATTGTTGTCAAAAGGATATTCAGGTATCTCAAAGGTAAACCAGCTTTAGGGCTTTGGTATTCTTACGAGGGTAACTTTGAACTACATGGATATACAGATAGTGATTATGGTGGATGTGGTCAAGATAGAAAAACTACTTTGGGTGGGTGTCAGTTTCTTGGTCGCCGATTAGTCTCGTGGCAATGTAAGAAACAAACAACTTTGTTTCAACTAAAGAAGCTGAGTACATTGTTGCATCAGCAGGATGTTCTCAAATCCTTTGGTTGCAAAATCAACTACTGGATTATGGGTTCAATTTTCTTAAAACACCTATTTAGATTGATAACACTGCTGCTATATTCATTACAGCTAATCATGTTCAACATTCAAAAACAAAACATATCGAATTTCAATATCATTTTCTCAGAACTCTGAAAAAGGATTAATCATATTGATTCAAATTGCAATGGAAAAACGGTTGGTGGATCTATTTACTAAAGCCTTCCTACCAGGACGGTTTGAGTATTTAGTGGAGTCAATTGGTCTTATTAATCATATGTGACCTCCCTAAATCAAAATCATCATAAGTGATCATCTCAATGTTAATTGCTTGTTTGTATTTTATGTGTGTGTGTTTTTTTAGAAAAACCAAATACAAAAGTATAAATCAAAACTCCAAAAACAGAGTCTTTTTCTAAGTGTCAATTTATTTTTAGAAAAGAATCTGTTTATGCAATATGTGAGAAATGATAGTACATTAGTTTTTTTAGAAAAACAAATACAAAAGTATAAATCAAAACTCAAAAGTAGAGTATTTTTCTAAATGTCAATTTATTTTTAGAAAAGAATCTATTTATGCAATATAAGAGAAATGATAGTACATTAGTGAGATCAGTTGCATATTTCACTCATTAATAAAGTCTGACATGATCATATTTGATGTGTATACAATATCATGCTATTATACTGAAAAAGTAAATTCTTGTGATTACACTAAATATTTATACTTATGTGTATTCATCTTAGTACTTTTGAGATGTTATGAGATTGATTGCTCGTTAAGTGACACCACTCACACCTGATGGTGATATGATTAATCATGAGATCTGTTACAAGCATCATATCACTTCTTTGTTATGAGTCATCATAGACCTGAAGTGCTAAGATATCCTTTGTTGTAAGTCATTACAGACCTAGATTTTCTCTTTGATGCAAAAGATGTCAATGTGCACAATCTATTCAAATGGATAGATAGTGCTGATCAAATGGCTATCCATGATCATTCCTTATTCATTTAAGTAACATGAGCTCTGGTCAAACATATGTTTCAGGTAATAAGTTGGGTATGTGTTCTTTCTTGCATGTCTTGATGATAGTTGAGCTCTCTAAGTCTTTGTATGAATTACATCATATCATATCTAAATATACCCTAATCAATCCAAGAATTGAAAAAGTAAGTGAGTTGATATTTTGTCAAAAACACTCATTTTCTGTCCTTAGATCTTGTGTCTCCTTTGTTGTGATATCACTGACCTGGAACACACTTGATCATGATTTATTCATTGTTTATAACTATTCACATTTTTTTATTTTAATATGTTGATCTTCATTGATATGATCTCACTGCAGACATGAATTCTTTTGTTTATACTAGATTTTGATTCTGCTTTCATTTTGATTTTATGCATGTTTTCTGTGTGTGAAGGCAATATAACAATGAGATGTGTGATCTTATTATGTTACCTTAGGAAACTTATAAGTTTTTCAAACTTAAAAGTTTAGGGGGAGTAATAAATGGAAGACTTTTTCTCAGAAAATCAAAATAAAATGTTGAATTGAAAGGATGATGCTATATGTTCAAAGTGCATGTGAGTTTGATAATGTAACTTTTGAAAATGATGATATGAACCTATATAAATTTGCAAGTGAAAATGATTCTTTCAAAAGTTAAAAATATATATTTGATTATGTTTTAAGACTAAAATGAAGGGAAAGATAAATTTTAAAAAGTTAAACAACAAGTGCAGAATTAAAATTGTTAAAAATTAAATTTGAGTGTGCAAAATGTAAAAAGTTCAAATTTGAGGGACTAAAATGTAAATTTTGAGAAATTCAAAAATATGCTTGAAATTTTTAAATATTAGTATGAAATATTACTAATATGTTTAAATAGTGTGTAGGTGAAGAATTTTGAAAAAAACAAGTGTAAGACTCATGAAAGTCAACTCAAAGTCAACTCATGCGCCTAAATAGTGTTCATACGTCTAAATAGGAGCATGGTGAAATTTTAGGAAATTATACAAGTGTTTGGGCGTTTTTCATATTCCCATGCATCTAAACAGTTGCAATAAGTCCATGAGTTTAACCAAGTGTTTGGGCGTTTTACATAATTCCATGCGCCTAAACAGTGATAATGAGTCAGATTTTAACCAAGTGTTGGACGTTTTGAATGTCTCATGCTTCTACACAGTGTTGAAAATTTTCAAGAGTTACAAGTGTTAGATGTTTCAATATGCGTGCTTATGCGTCTGTACAGTGCTCATGCGACTGAATAGTTCTCATGCGTCTGAGTCAATACGCGCAAACAGTGCTAATACGTCTCATTATTTTGTGAATTTTAGGGTTTCATACACACAAACGGTGATCATGCGTCTAAAATTTCACTTAACATATATTGAACACTTACACTTGTTTCTCATTCACTCAAAAATCTCCAAAAACAACTCTCTGAACTATCGACTCTGGTCTTCATCGAACTCTCGGATTTTCATTGAGTGAAGCAAATCTGTGTTGATTGTTAGATATTATTTGAGTTTATAAACATAAATTTGTGATTCAAATTAGTAGACTTTGGTTAGAACATGATGATTGAGATAGTTGTTTGACTGCTATTCGGGCGTTCGAACACTATACGATTGAAATTCAAAGTTTAACTAATCAAATCTTAACCATATCTAAAATTGATTCTAGATTGTTGATATATCAAATTTCAAGCATTTTGATATATTGTTCATCGATTGAAATTTTGAATGATAGATTGAACAGCTAGGTTCTTCGAAGGAAGAAGAAGAAGATGAACAGACAATTCAATTTTTGAAAAATAAAAATAAATAGAAAAAATATTTTTTTAGTTAAAAAGTAGATAAATCAGAATTCAAATAAGTGATTGATAAAATGATAGATACAAAATGAATAATGTTTAAGATTTCACAAATTAAATTCATAAGTCAAAATCATAAGTCAAAATTGAACTCAATTTTTAAAAATTGCAATTTCATATGTAAAAATGAAATTCTTTAATCAAAATTTTAATGTTCTAATTTTCTTTTTCTCTATATTTTTGCAGATGGCAGCTTTGAAGTTTGAGCCTAAACATAATGTTGCTGCATTCTTAGATGAGGAAAACAGAGAATCTGTTGGTTATGAAGAGATTATACGATTTCTGCTAAGATCAAAGTATGTCTATGCAATGTGTGCAAGACCTTTGATTAATGCAAGATTGCTCAAAAGATTTTGGAGAACAACAGAAATAGAAAGAGATGAAGAAGGTCATAAAGTTTTAAGAGCTTTTATTACATCTGATAGAATGCTTGAAGTTTCTAAACAAGTAATCAAAACAGCTCTTAAACTTGGAGAAAATGATCCAGAAGACTTAGCTGAGTATTCTTTTAATGAATGTAGAGATGTATTTCTACAAATGGGTCATCCTGATCACTTTCCTAAGATACAATTCTTCAGAGCAAGAGTATATAAACACTGGAAATTGTTGTTGTAACACCCGGATATTTATTATTTTGAAGCCGGTGACGAAAGAAAAGAAAATAAAGTTCAAAGTTGAGGGACCAAACTCTCCAACGAAGAAAAGTTCGGAAATGTGGTGATATTAGTAGGGAGAGGGCAGCCCACTCTCCCCACACGTCCCACATTTCAGATTTCTTAGAGAGAAGAAGAGTGAAAGGAGAAAAAGTTGGTTCGAGTTGGTTCGGGTCGCCAAAATCATCGTATAGCAAGCCAAATCGAAGCCCTTAACGTTGTGCTCGTTTGTGTGAGTTCTAGAACCCCAATTTTAGTTGTTTTCAAATGATTTTGGGGCTGGAAAGCATAAAACCCGTTTTTGTATGTGTATGTGTTTGACCCATTTGGGTGTGATGTGTGTGATGCGTTTCGTGTATATTTCCGGGCGTGCGTGTGCTTGTATGGTGTTATGGTATGCATTCCTAAGGTTTAGGATGGTTGATTTAGGCTTAAAATGGGTTTAGATGAGTTTGGAAGCCGAAAACCCTCGGCTGCAGTCGGGATGAACTGCATTCTGCATCAGTTAGGGCTAGGCGACCGACTGGAGGCCGAATGGAGGCCATACGGCCGACTAGGGTGCGATTGGGGTCCATTCGCACGATTGAAGGTCCATTCACACCATTGAAAGGCCAGTCGCATGGAGGTCATGCGACTGAAGGTCCAGTCGCATAAGTGCTCATCCGCATTAATCCTATTCGCATGAGGTCCATCCGCATTGTCCATTCGCACGACTGGATGTTCATTCGCATGATGTTCAGTCACATGAAGTCCATGCGACTGAAGGGTGTCCATACGCCCGAGTAGGGCTGTCACACCCGAGGAAAGTGTAGTTTGACTTCTGACTTTCGGGGAAAAGTGCAGATGTAAGTTTTGACGTAAAGGTTCCTGTAAGAGCATGTAAGATGACGATTGTGGTCTTAGAGAGCATGTTGGGCATGACGATGATGATGTTGCATGTTTGGGCTTGTTATGTATGCATGATGTTGTCCTGTATGATGATGATGAATGTGTATGATATGTTCCTTAATATGATGTATGTTATCTTTCTTATGGCCTTATGTGTCATGTTAATGAATGAATGAAGTAAGAATGCATGCATTATTGAATGATGAACGAACGAAGGAAAGGCTTGCAAGCACATAAATGAGGTGAGCAACCCTGTTGTTGCAACAGACTCGGATGGTATGCAATCCTCGAGATTGCTATGAGGTGAGCACCCCTATGGTTGCAACAGAGTCGGACAGGGCGTTATTATGAAGTTGCCATGAGGTGAGCAACCCTATGGTTGCAAGAGACTCGGAAAGCATGCTATTGTTGAAAATGGCAATTGGGGTGAGCAACTATATGGTTGCAACAGACTCGGATAGCGCGAAGTCGTTGGGATTGTTAATGAGGTGAGCGACCCTGTTGTCGCAACAGACTCGAAGGAACAAACGTATAAATGAACGAAAGATTTTGTATGAAAGAACGAAGTATGAATGAACGTAAATGAATTATCAGAATAATGTAAAGAACAGGATCTTGGTCATTCGACCTCAGTAATCGTGGCTGAGTGCCACGAAGAGGGTAAATTCTGACCGGATCTAGATAGAGAAGTGAACGATAATGTAACACGTTGAATGAGCAATGTTAATGAACGGAATGATGATGATAATACTGATATTATCTGTATGTACGTATGATGTATGATCATGAACGAATGTAAAGTAAAGTATGTTATGTAATAAAACTAGAACTCACTCAACAACACTGACTTTTATATGTTTTCCACTTGGCAGGTAATGTTTGCTGAGGATGGCACACCATGAAGCTACTCAGCTCTTTTAGGATGGCATTCTTTTGATTAATGTTTTTGCATTGTAATGCGAACAAGCTATTTTGTAATGAATGTTGTATTAACTTGCAAAAGCATTTACATGGAAATGAAAGATTGTTTTAGTTTTCCGCTGTGATTTATGAAATACAAATGCAATTATACGTTTTATGTGCGATGAGAACCCAGCTGTAAGCGTCCCGGGAATGGGGCCTTACAAGTTGGTATCAGAGCCAAAGTTTAAGTGAAATGGGTAAATTTCAAAATAAACCTAATCTTAAACTGAGAATGGGACGGAAAGGGAATAGGATGCCAAACTGAGTAGCTGCGTGCCATCAGGTATTTTCGTAAAGTTAACCGGTTTTATGTGCGCATGGTATGTGTTATGTGTTGTATGTGGATTTAAATACTGATATAGTCAAGACAGGTAATGCTTGGGGTGTGAAGAGTAAAGTAAGTGGCTAATCACAACTGGCCACTGTAATTAGGGACTTACTATACTTGACATAAACTGAGTTGTTTCCTTGAATGACCGTGTTGGTGTTTGAATCTTTCAGTGTGCGTGTGATGGTCGGAGGTAGATCTTCGAAAGCTTCTAGGGGTGGAGGTCACGGTGCTGAACCGCGACCCAAGAGAGGGAGACCCAGAGTTGAGAGGGTGGTTCATGAAGAACCAGAGACCCCTCATCCGGAGGGTGGCGACGAAAGCGCCAATCTGAGAGCCTCAGTAAAGGAGGTTGTTGTAGAGAAAGTCCATCAGGTCATGCAGACAATCTTACCGTCTGTGGTGACTGAAGTTATTAAGGCTGTACGAGAAGGGGAAAGAAAAGAAAGATACAGATCCTCTGGAGAACGGGAACAACCAGAGCCGGAAGCGATTCTATCTGATGACGAAGAGGAAGAAGAAGAGCCTGCGCCGGAGACGGCACGAGGATGTAATTATGGGGATTTTATGAGATGCAAGCCCCCTACTTTTGATGGAAACAGCACAGCTGCAGCTGCTCACCGGTGGGTGAGGGAAATGGAAGCTGTTCTCGATATCAGCGAGTGCCGAGAGGACCAAAAGGTGAAGTTTGCTACCCACTCTTTTGTGGATTCAGCTCTGTGCTGGTGGGACAACATTGTCCAAGCTGAGGGTAGTAGACCATTAGGAAAATGAAATGGCTTGAGCTAAGAAGGTTGGTGATTGAGGAATTTTGTCCTCATCAGGAAATGGACAAGGTCGAAAGGGAGTTCTTGCAACTGGAGGCGGGAACTATGACGCACCAGCAGTACACCACTAAATTCAACGAGATGGCACGTCTGGTGCCGGATCAGGTGACACCTTTGTCACGAAAGATTAAAAGATATATTCAGGGTTTGCCAGCAGATATTCGCAGGCACATAATAGCTGCCCAGCCGAGTACGTTTAGGTCGGTGGTGGATTTGGCAGGGAGATTGTACGATGAGAAAACAATGGTGGTGACTGAGGGTGGCAAGAAGAGCGGTGGTGATCGAAACTGGCGGGGGAAGAGGTTTGGTCGGGATGATGCCTCGACGGGTAATAAGAAGGCACGAGCGGATGATCGCTGTGTGGTCACATCAAGTGCGGGGTCGAAAAGGTGTGGCATATGTGGAAGGGACCACGGCGGGGATATAGCTTGGGTCAAACTTATGCTTCAAATGTGGTAAGGCGGGGCACCTGGCAAGGGACTGTCGTATAGTCCGGTGCTATAACTGTGGTGAAGAGGGTCACGTAAGTAAGGATTGTAAGAAGTTGAGGGCTAAGAGTTCTGGGATGAAGAGAAATGGAGGTGAAGGACCAAGGGCAAGCGCTAGGGCATTTACCATGACACAGGAGGAAGCTAGGACAGACCCTGATGTCATGTCCGGTACGTTTCTGGTGAACCACACTTTAGCTTTTGTGCTATTTGATTCTGGTGCTAGTAGGAGTTTTATTTCTGCTGCTTTCTCTGCTAAGCTGCCTGTTAGTAATAGGCGTGTTGATACGTCCTTTGATGTAGAAACTGCCATAGGTAAGTTGCAGGATCGTTTAAGGGTTTGAACACAATTACAACACAACAACACAATGAGGAGATTATCTAAACTCTAATCAAACAGTAAACTAGGTTAACCAAAAGTGATACAAAGAACACAAGTAAAGCAAGAGACAGAACAGGAGAATATGGTTTTCAAGGATGCAGTATATTGCTTTCTCAAGTTCTTTTACAAGTGTTACAAAGTATGTTAAAGATACAAGAAACTTGAAATACTTATACTACAACCTACAGCCGGCTATACTATGAAAGCCAGCTGGATACAATTGACTAAACACTAACAAATCAATTGTAGAATCAAAAGGCATATCTGCCTTTTGACCTTATGACTATGACATGCCATAGCTCACATCCTTATACATTATAAAAAGGATAAAGTACATAAAGTGGAAAGTTTCAGACTCAAGACCTCAATGTACAGTTACCAAAAGCATGGACCTTTTCACCAACTCATGTAAGTTGGTGACTTATCAGAGACGCAGCGGAAAAGGTGCTTTATGGAACAGTACATTAGATAAAGCATGTGTACTAAAAGTCTTCGGAAGAAATCTGTCTTGATAGGGTGAAGCTTCGGAAGACTTTGTCTCTTGAAGCTTCGGAAGACTTCATGTTTGGCTTCGGAAGATATTGGTCTTGACTTCGGAAGATTTTACACTTAGAATGTTTTCTAATGTATTGTGTAAAACTTCCGAAGCATTCTTCACTTCAGTACTTAGTGCATGTTGCTGAGACACTTTGGATGTTTTGGGTTGCATCAGACTTAAGGAATCCTTACAAACTCCCCCTAGGCTGATGCTACCATAACACTTAGAAGATATTCAGATGTTGGTAGTCTTCAGTACAATCAAGACCATTCCTTTCTTCATTTGGTGGTTAGGATCATCAAGACTCTCATAGTATCTTCTCATTTCAAAGAGATCATGCAGAGGTAAGTTGATTATGTCTTGCCAGGAGTAGACATTCTTAACACCTTGATCTCTGACAACATGCCATCTTTCTGGATTGGTAGAATAAGTCCAGGACAAGATAGGTGTCTCAGTTGCTAGAGGAGCCACTTGCATAGGAGTTGATTGGGTTGCCTCATCATGCACTTCCTCAGGTTGATCTGATTCAGCCTGGGGTGTAGAGGTAGATGACTTTGGCTTCTTCTTTTTAGCTTTGGTTTAGAAGCCATTTTCTTCTTCCTTTTAATGTCTTTAACTGAGAAGACTGGTCTGCAGCACCATGTTGATCATCAGTGTCTTTCTCAATTGGGTGTTCCTCCCTCACAGGTTCAGAAGGAGAGGGAGTTTGACCCTGTCTTGGATCAGAAGATGAAGTTTGCTGAGGCTCAGCTGGAGGTTCTAGTTCAGGTGTCTCTGGTTGTTCAAACTTGACCTCCACTTCAGGTGGGACTTGACTTGGAAGAGAGTGCAAGTCAATCAATTCACCACTTTTAATCTTCTGCTTGATCACCCTTATATGTTCATCCATTGTAGATAGAGACATGGGACCAAGTCTCCTTCCGGAGAATCCATATGACTTCAAGAAGCTCATAATTCTTTGTCTGTCAGCAGACTTCTTTGCATTCTTTTGAATGATGGCTCTTGACTTTGCAGCTTCTTCCCTTAGCTTCCTTTTGGTTGTTTTTCTTTCTTTGACTAGCTCAAGCTCAAGTTGCTTTAAGTACTCGAACTCAATGAAGTCATAGGACAGGGGAAGAAGTGCATTTGCCTGATAGAAGCCTGTGGCACTCAGGTAGTTTATCATTTTGATTCTATCCTCATCTTTATCTACCTGAGGTTCTTGTGGAGCCACATCTTCCTGTGCAGGACTTTCTTGAACTGGAGAGAGAGTGGGAGTATGCTTGTAAAGTCTTTTCTGTCTCTTCTCCTCTTTGAATTGGAGAAGTAACCTTGCATCCTCTTTCTCCTTTATCTCTCTTGACACTTCCATGTCAGCCAGTTCATTCAACTCTTCTAAGGGGAGGGAGATGATTTCATCAACATCATAGTTCCTGGTCTGTAAATAGGTAATCCTGTCTGCCCTTAACTCATCATCTTTAGTACTTGGTCTGGAGGCAGCCCTGATTGCAGCTTGCATGAATTTAGATGACCCAGAAGAACTTTCTCCCCTTAGCCTCCTTTTCCTCTCTCTCTCTTCCTCCTCAATTTCCTTAGGATCATTATCCTTTTACCTTTGTCACCAACATACCTTTGTGACTCAGGGTGGATTGAGGCTTGGCCTTCATTGCTTGGTGTAGCTTCAATGCTCTGGCTAGAGAGAGGCTGAGAAACACCTTCACCAGCAGGTGTCTCAGATGGAGTTTGGACCTCTGCAGCAGTTGTTGATGGTGAGACAAGGGTCTCAGGTTCTGCCACTAGGCCTTCAGCCAAGGTTTCCCCTTGAAACTAATCTTAGGGTCCACCTCAACATCCAGTTGACCGATGACATTGCCTGATTGCCTAAGTCTCCTTCTTAGAGAGAACTCTGCAAGGATCCTGTCTTGGATTCTTTGAGCCAGCCTGTCAGCTTGTCTAGATTTGCTTGGATTGACAAGTGGCATGTTGACTAAATCCAGTCCTTCATAGAAGCTCAGGCTTTGGAACTGAAAGACTTCTTGTTGGCCTTGAACTCTGTGAAGTATGAGGGCTCTTCTGTCATCATCATACCTCCATCTGATGATGTAGTTGCCAGTTCCATGTGGTGGAGATGAGACAGCCCTTGGTATACCTTCCTCAAAGAGACTCCTGATGATAGATTCTATAGAGTCCACATTAATGTGAGTTTGAGGAAGTTGCTGAGAATGCACAACAGCAAGTGAGGATGGTGAGTCCTCTATGTCCATTCTCTTTGAAGAACTCCCAGGTTCTGTGGTTGTGATAACTTTCTCCCCCTTTTTGGTAGCATCAACCACTTGCATAGGTGAGCTGGAGGATAAACCAGTCACTTCCACAGGTTCTTGTGTTCCTGGTTGAGCTCTCTTTAAAGGTCTCTCAGCTAGTTTTTCCTTCAAATATGAAATCTGAAGTTGCTGATCATTGACCCTGTTTTGTAAGGTAGTCACCTGAGATTCCAAGTGGCTGACCTTAGATACTAAATAGATGCATGTTTTTGACAATTTCTGCACCTTTAGTCTCAAGTTCCCCTCATCTTCATCAGAAGAATCACTGGGGGATGAGATGATTGAACCAAAATCCTCTCGCTCACCACCAGCTTGAGTTTCTTGACTGTTGGTTTTCCTCTGCTCACTGGCAGCCTCAGTTGAGATGCCAGAGGGCAGAGTTGCCATGGTTGAGGTCTGAATGATGTAATCACTTTCAAAAGTTAGAGCCTCTTCCATATGGACATCCGGAACTAGTTCAGAAGTGTCCACCTCAGTAATAGGTGACTGATGTGGGATAGACTGAGGAGAGTCAGAGGTACTCGTCTCTCTTTGAGTAGGGGATGAGAGAGAGACTCATGGTACACACCGAATCCTAAGTCTTCATTAGTATAGAAGGATAGGTTGGGAATTGGTTGGTTGAGATCCAAAGGCTGGGGATGGTAGCTGTCCCCTGAAGGTTGTTCACTTGAGTGTTGAGACTCAGAGTGAAGGCTTAAGGCTGTTGGGCTAGTGAGCTCATCAGTGTGAGCATGAGGAACCTCATCACTGATTCTTGAAACAATGGGAGTGGTCTGCTCCAATATCCACTTCTTCCTGTATTGGTGAGTATATGGGGGCCACCACAGACTGAATAGTCTGAGCAGGGGTTCGTTTGGATTTTCTTTGGTAGGTGATGGATATTTGAGGTTGTGTAGAGGGTTGGAGAGCAGTAGGTGTGGGTTCAACACTAGCTTGGACTGCTAGGTTGTCACCTTGAGCAATGAGCTCTAACATTTTTCGGACTAGGGCTGTTTCTACCCTTGAGAAGCCTACAGTTGGCTTCTTCATAATTTTAAAGATGCCAGGCTTCATCTGTCCCAATTTAAGAATATTACTTGTTTCCCTCAACTGTGAGCCCAGTTCATAGTTGAGAATGTGTTGAACATATCTAGGAAACATGTGGTATTCTAAGGAGTCTAAGTTTGCAAGTAAATTAGTATAAACAAATTATGAATACCTGAACTTGACCCCCTGAATCATTCCATGAACTATAAAGGAGAGATCCTCAGGAATCTGGTCCCATCCACCATGCTTGTTTGATAAGCTGTGGATAACCACATGGAGCAGGTATTTCCACTGGGATGAGACCTTCCCTTTCCTGAAGGTCTTTACAGAGAAATCTCCTTCATAGCCCATCTGCTTGAAGGAATGATTAACCGCTTCCTTGGGAAGAACACTTCACCTTCTTCATCATCCAGCTGAAGATGTCAGTAGATGATGGCCGGAGTGATGAAGATTGTTCTCCCCTGCACTGTGGCAGACAGTGCCTTCTCCCCATCCATAATGACCTCTTGGCAGGTCTTCCAGAATTCAAGCAAGTGATCCTCATATAGAGGTGGATCAATGGTTAGGGAGGTGAAGTAGTGAGACAAAGACAAAAAATGGCAAACCTCTGAGAAATGAGGATCTTGTCAGAGCATAACAGAGCAACCTGACTGTGTTGTCTGTGTAGCTGCATGGCAAAGTTAGGATCATTTCTGTGAGCAAGGTCAGCCATTGTGAGGTAGCTCAGAGACGAAGAGAAAAAATGGGAAAGAACTTCAGAGAGAAAGCTTTGGGTTTTAGGTTTGGAAGAAAAGCTGATGATAGAAGAGGGGAAAACCGTTGGGTTATTTGAGAGAGAAGGATTTCAGATAAAGTTTAATGAAAGAGGATAAACTTTGAAATCCGTATGTCGGTCCCACCTCTGAAAAAGTAGTTTACCTTTTTGCTCAAAAAGTAGTTTTCTTGGAATTCGAAAAGCTTCTGAAGGTAATTTGTCTTCGGAAGTTTTGATTGAAAAAGCTTCCGAAGCTAAAATGGCTTCGGAAGAATTTTCCTGAGAGTCTTGAAGATTTATGCTTCAGAAGAGAAATAAACTTGGATGCTTTGTATAAGAATGAACAAAGCTTCCGAAGGTTAATTTGCTTCGGAGGAAAAAGTCCTTAAAAGAATAAGTGTCTAAGTTAAGAATTTAAGCTTCGGAAGATAAATTTTGACTTCTTCCGAAGGTAAAATCTCTTAGACAGTCATTTATTTTGAAGACATATTTTTCTTCCGAAGGTAAAACTTTTCTCCGAAGTATCAGAAAATATTCAAGAATCTAAGGAAAGTCTTCAAAAAGAGTTTTACATTCAAAGAAAACATGAGCTTATGAAAGTGATGAACTAGACAACTTAGGACACATATTTTTTAAGGAGAAATAATTAGAATTAGTTTTAAGAAAAAGTCTACTCAAAGTTAATCATCCCATAGCTGATATCAGATACTTAAATCTCTGTTCATCAAAAGCTTTTGTGAACAGATCAGCATAGTGTTCATCTGTGTGAACTTTGACTAGTTTAATTAAACCCTTTTCATAGTTATCTCTTATAAATGATACCTGATGTGATGTGTTTGGTCCTTGAGTGCTGCACAGGGTTCTCAGTTATAGAGATAGCACTATTGTTGTCTATGTGGATAGGAGTCTCTTTGAAGTTAAATCCATAGTCTAGCATCTGATTTGAATCCAAAGCACTTGAGCACAGCAGCTTGCAGCAGCAATGTTGTTGGACCAAAAGAACCAATGAGCCAAGATCAGAAAACCTCTAAGTCCCACATGATATCACAACAACTGCTTAAGGCTTCATCAGCATTCGACTAGTGCTGAAGCTCAATAGCTGAAGATCAAGTACTGAAGACTTCAACAGCTGAAGACTAAAGTGCTAAAGCTCAACAGCTGAAGAACTAAAGTGCTGAAGCTCAACAGCTGAAGAACACAAGTGCTGAAGCTGACAGCTGAAGAACACAAGTGCTGAAGCTGAAGACCAAGTACTGATACAATAGCTGAAGAGTCTACAAGTGCTGAAGATCAACACTAGTGTACAAAGTCTGAAGACAAAGACTGAAGACATCAGCTGATGACATCTACTAAAGTCATTAGCTGATGAAACGTCTGAAGTTCAAGTCTGAAGACCAAGTACTGAAGTTTCAGTAGTTTGTCACAACAGCTGAAGAGTACTTCTTCAGTAGTTGTGATATCAGTAGTTTTATGTTTTTACCTTCAGTAGTTTTGTAAAACGACTGAAGAGCTTGTTCTTCAGTCGGTATAGTATCAGTAGTTTTATGTTTTTTAATAGTTGTAGTAACTGATAACACTTAGTATTTTTGTAAGAAGATGTCAGCTGTTTTGACATCTTCAGTAGTTGTGTTTCAGTTGGAATAATTCTGTTAGATGTCACTATAAAGTGACATCAGCAGACGTCACATCTCTTATATAAGAGGTGTCGACCTAATTGTAAGTGTGACATTCCGTTACCACGAAAGCGAATATGAATGAAATATATTTGCAGAAGTCTCTCTATCTATAACCGTTTTTGTTCTTCATTGAATATCTTTTCGTTCTTGTGAATTGGCTAATTCATTGTTAGAATTCCGCTGCTATACTCTCTAATCAATCGAACGTAGATCACTGATCCTAACAAATGTATTCAGCCTCAGCAGTTGATGCAGACACACAGGATTGTTTCTTGCATTGCCATGAGACAACCCCCACCAAGGAATTGACATCCCCCAGATGTAGACTTTGCAGTCATGTTGCAACCACCATAATCACTGTTTGTATAGGCATACAGATTGAAATTAGGATTCTTTGGATACCATAGACCATGTGTTGAAGCACCTTTGAGGTATCTTAAAATCCTTTTCACAGTGATTAAGTGAGACATCTTAGGGTTTGCTTGATATCTTGCACAAATACATGTAGCAAACATGATATCAGGCCTGCTAGCTGTAAGATACATAAGAGACCCAATCATAGCCCTGTATAAGTGCTCATCTACACACTCCCCCTCAAGATCTGGACCAAGGGAGTGGTTTCTGGCTATGGTGTCTTAGCAATCTTACAATCAGTCATGTTGAATCTCTTGAGTATATCTTGAACATCTTTTGACTGACTTATGAAGATGCCATCTTCAACCTGCTTCACTTGAATTCCCAGAAAGAAGTTGAGTTCTCCCATTGAACTTATTTCAAATCTGTCTTTCATCAGCTTTTCAAAGTCTTTGCGGAGCTTTGAATTGGTTGAACCAAAAATGATATCATCCATATATACTTGAACTAGCAGAATGTCTTTTCCTTGTCCTTTGATGAAGAGAGTTCCATCTATAGTACCTCTCCTGTATCCATGTTTACAGAGATACTCAGACAGTGTCTCATACCACTTCCTGGGTGCCTGATGCAGCCCATAAGAGCTTTGTCAAGCTTGCAGACATAATCAGGATGATCAGGATCTACAAACCAGGTGGTTGTTTGACATAAACTCCTTATCAATCACTCCATATAAAAGCACACTTTACATCAAGTTGATAGACTTTGAAATTCTTGGATGCAGCAAATGCCAGGAATATCCTAACAACTTCTAGTCTTGCTACAGGAGCAAAGACATCAGTGTAATCAATCCCTTCTTGTGTGTATCCTTGAACAACTAGTCTTGCCTTGTCTTGATGATGATTCCTCTATCATCCTTCTTATTCCTAAAAACCCATTTGGTTCCAATGGTAGTCTTCCCATGAGGAAGAGGACAAGGTTCCAAACTTTCTTCCTTTTGAATTGAAGCAACTCTTGTTGCATAGCTTCACCCAACTTCCATCCTTCAGAGCCTCCTCAACTTTCTTTGGCTCTAACTGGGATAGAAAACATAGTGAAGGCAAACATTTGCTTCATGGGTTTGCCCTCTTGTCTTTACCCCGGAGATAACATCTCCAATGATGTTTGTGGTAGGATGAGACTTGTGGATCCTTAGCTGAGGGATCACAGCAAGTTGCTGATAGATCCAATTTGAGAAATTTAGATCTGGTCTTGAAGATTGATCCTCCACATTATCACACTTATCAAGATTACTTTGATCCAATGAGTGTGTGACATCATTGATGTTGTCATCTATGGTATGGTTATTAGCATCAAGAAATTCTTGATCACTATCACCATCACCATTGTTGTCTTCTGCAATTGAGGTGTCTTTATCTGGTTGAGAAGCCTCTGAGCTGGAATTTGAAGGCATGCCAGATGTATCAGTTGGATTTGTCATTGTTGTGCTGATAGAAACCTCATTTGCTGAAGTAGTTTCAACTGGAGCTGAAGGTGTGTGAGTTGAAGGTCTTCCTAGCTCAAATCTTGGATGAGGATCACCTGTATTTAAATTTTCTGCAGATCCTGAAACATGCTCACAAGATTTATTAAAACAGTTGGTAACTAAATCAAGATCAAATAGCCAATCCGGACCAGAACCAGCCACACTGGCTGTGTGCTCATTGAAAGTCACATTGGCTGACTCCTCAATAATTCTAGTTCTGAGATTGTATACTCTATAACTTTAGCTTGGGAAGAGTATCCAATGAAGTGTCCATCGTCTGATTTCTCAGCAAACTTGGCAACTTGATCTTTGGTATTCAAGATGGTGCAGGGACATCCAAATGACTGAGAAACCAATGAAGGTTTCCTCTTGTGGCAAAGTTCATAAGGAGTCTTACCATGTGTCTTAACTACTAAAACCTGTTTTGCACATAGCAAGCAGTATTAACTACCTCTGCCCAAAAGGTGATAGGCAGTTTAGAGTCAGACAACATAGTTCTTGCAGCTTCAAAGTGTACTGTTTCTCCTCTCATAACTCCGTTTTGCTGAGGAGTCCTGGGAGCACTGTATTGTCTTCTAATACCCTTTTCATCACAAAAATGTATCAAGGATTTGGTCTTGAATTCAGTTCCTTGATCACATCTTATGGTTTTGACCTTGTGATCACATTGATTCTCAATCTTTAAGATGAAATTCTTTAGAATCTCAGGAGTCTCGTCTTTAGTTCTAAGGAGAAGACCAAGTGAATCTTGTAAAATCATCTGTGATCACTAGATAGTATAAGGTCCTTCCTAAACTCATTACACTGGTGGGGCCAAAGAGATCCATATGTACAAGTGTAGGGGTGTAGTGATGGAGTTCATTTCCTTAGGCTTATGGGATGCCTTATGTTGCTTCCCTTTCAGGCATGCAACACAATGATCATCACTTATAAACTCTTTCTTGGCATTCCAGTTACCAGATCATGCTTAATCAATTTATTCATGTTTTTAAAGTTTACATGGCACATTCTTTTATGCCATAGGAAAGACTCATCACTATTGGCTTTAGATAGAAAGCATGAAACTTCTCCAGAGGGAGATGTTTCTTGCAAATCCATCTTGTACATGTTCCCTTTCCTAGGGGCTCTGAGCAGGATGTGCTCATGAGGAATGACCACACCAGGCTTGAGAACAATGCACTCATGCTCAGTAAAGAGCATGTTATGTCTTTGATCACAAAATTGGGATACACTCAGAAGATTGTACCCAAGCTCCTTAACAAAGTTTACCTTTTCAATGCTGAGCTTACCATTTGTGACCTTGCCCCTTCCAGAAATGTAACCACCTTCATCTCCTCCAAAAGCAACTGGTCCTCCATCAATTCTCTCAAATTATGGAGTAGAGACCTATTGCCTGTCATGTGCCTGGAACAGCCACTGTCAATTATCCAGACATTTCGTTTGTCTTGAGCTTTCCTGCACAAAGAAAATGATTAGTTACATTTGGAAACCCAAGCCGTACTTGTCTTGGGCTCAGTAAGTGTAATAGAAGGTAATGCAACAGTAATAGATCCTATGGTTGTACTGTGAGGATCTTCAGCTATTGTTGATGGAGAAATTTCAGTCATTTGGTCTTTTTTTAGACTTCCACACCACCTTTGGACTCTTGGACTTGACATCAAAACCTTTGAAGCTTTTTGAACTTCACAGGTTTTGATGACTGAACCTTCGGAAGATTCTGCAGTCACTGCAGCAGACTTCAGTGCTTCGGAAGAACTCCTTTCTTCCGAGACCAATTTTACTTCCGAAGGTAATTTTCCATTTACCTTCTTCTTTGATTTGGAGCTTCCGAAGAAATAGACTTTCCTTCGAAGCTTGAGACTTCTTGAGATTCTTTGAAGTCTTTGTATTGGTCATGTGGATGGTACTTCTAGGATTGTATGGGCAATCCTTAGCAATGTGAGAAGTATTTTCACGCATGACACGTAACATTTTCTTATTCAAGAGTCTCCTTTTGAGAGCAAGACTGGCTTTGGTCACATCCCTTCTCCACTTCATCTTGGTAGATGCTGAGACAGTTCTTTTGGGCTGTGAACTGTTCTTGGAGTTTGATGGTCCAGGTTGTGCAGCAGTGGTACACAGCAACTCAGTCTTCTTCTTTGCTCTGAGATGATTTGAACATGAACCAGGACTCTTAGATGAGGAGTCTTGGTTGATGTCTTTAGTCCTTACTACTTTGAACCAGCAGAGATAAAAACTTGTTTCTTCTTAGCATCAAAAGTAACCTTGATTTCTTAGCCTTCTTTGCTTTCCTTTTGCTCTTCCTGATCAAGTTCTTTCTTTTGGACATGGTCATCACAGATGATTTCTTCTCCTCAAAAGGATAGTGGCCCTTGGAAGAATCCTCTTCTTCACCCTTCTTAGAGGAATTCTTCACTATCACTTCTTCATCATCCTCACTTATAGGATCTATGAGAGGAAGCTCATCTTCACAAGTTCCACACCTAGGATATCTTACAGACAAGATTGGGTGTGGAGGAGCTGTCTCATTTGATCCTAGTCCCTGTCTATTTTGATAGCACACTTTGTTATGCAGGGATGAGGATATCATGTTTTTGAAGGTCTCTTCTTCAAGAACACTTTTCTCTGCCTTGGCTTTGCTGATCACAAGCTCAGCCTGGCACTCAGTCAATTTAGTTATGAGATCTTGGATCTGAGTTCTAAAATCTATATGTTCATGTTTTAGTACTGAAATGGTTTTCTCCAAATCTTCTATTTTTAAGTTGTAATCATTTTCAGACTTTCTAAAATCAGATTTTAATATGTTTAATGACTCAAGATCGGATCTCATCTCTAAGTTGTAGGACCTGTATCTATTCACTTTAGCAATGCATTCAGGAGTACAGAGATGTTCCAATACCTTGGCTTCATCATGGTCAGCCATCAGTGCTTGGTTTGGAGAAGCATCTTCCACCTGAAAACTCCAGTCAAAGCCTCCTTCTTCAACAGCAACAGCAGCATGTTGCTTAGGCTTCTGAGACTAAGGAGCTTTGTCAGTGTAGTTTGGTCTGGGTGGTGTTTGGCCCCTATTTGCTTTAGGTGCCTTACACTCCCTAGCAAAGTGACCCATAAGGTTACAGTTGTAACACTTAACTTTGCTTTTATCCAGCCCAAACTTTCCACTGGTAGCATTGCTTGGAAATCTTCTTCCTGTTCTCTTGTAGAACTTCTTGGCTCTGTGAGTGAGGAGAGCCATCTGCTGAACTATCTCCATGTATTCCAGATCATCTGGATGAATACAGTCCAGGTCTTCAAGAGTGAAGAGATAATTCCCACAGCTTTCATCAGTAGACACAAAGGCTTGAGAAGAACTTGTCTCTTGGAATGGACTTCCTTGAGTAAAGTTTTCCCTTGGTGTCTCTGGGAAGGTGATGAAAGGACCCTTTTATGAGTTGTCAGGGTAGCACATGAGATGATGTTGGGGTTCTATGTTGTCCCTTTCAACCACATGAGGGCTGAACCCATTTGATTGTTGGAGTTGCCAGATGAACCTTGTATGTTCATCTCCATCTCGTATCCACTGAGAATCCCATATAACTCTGTCAGAGTAAGAGTTTTAAGGTTCTCAGTCCTCTTGATCACCACACAATAGTGTGTCCATTGCCTAGGAAGTGAGGACATGAACTTCCTTACAATGTCTTTATTCTCAAGAGGAACTCCTCCATCCACTAGGGTATCCACAATCTCAACATACCTGAAGTATTGTTGGGTCATGGTTTCACCTGCTTTAAAGGTGAAATTTTCAAACTGCTGCTTCAGAAGATCTTTCTTGTTCTCCTTGGCTTCAGAGGAGCCTTCATACATCAGCTTCAGTGCATCCCACAGCTGTTTAGCTATTTTGCACTTCTTAAAACCTCTGTATACAGAGTTTGGGAGAGCAGTCTGAAGAGTAGTCATGGCTTCCTGTCAATCTCTACTCTTTTTCTATCTTCATCTGAGTAGTGGCCATATCTTTAGGAATCATACCAGCACCAGTAGCAGAGGGGGTGCTGGGTATGAAAGGTCCATTTTCAACAGATTCCCACATTCTTGAGTCAAGAGACCTGATGAAGCCTTCCATCCTCATGCACCAGGTGTCAAAATCATCAAGAAGTGATCAGTGGGGATTTGTTCATGGTTCCAGTCTCCATATCAGACTTTGAGATGGAAGCCATTTGAAGAGTTTAGTTTTTGTGTGTGTGAGGGATCTTAAGATGGTTAGATCTTATATCAAGAGCCTGAAAGCTCTTATACCAATTGCAGGATCGTTTAAGGGTTTGAACACAATTACAGCACAACACACACAATGAGGAGATTATCTAAACTCTAATCAAACAGTAAACTGGGTTAACCAAAAGTGATGCAAAGAACACAAGTAAAGCAAGAGACAGAACAGGAGAATATGGTTTTCAAGGATGCAGTATATTGCTTTCTCAAGTTCTTTTACAAGTGTTACAAAGTATGTTAAAGATACAAGAAACTTTAAATACTTATACTACAACCTACAGCCGGCTATACTATGAAAGCCAGCTGGATACAATTGACTAGACACTAACAAAATCAATTGTAGAATCAAAAGGCATATCTGCCTTTTGACCTTGTGACTATGACATGCCATAGCTCACATCCTTATACATTATAAAAAGGATAAAGTACATAATGTGGAAAGTTTCAGACTCAAGACCTCAATGTACAGTTACCAAAAGCATGGACCTTTTCACCAACTCTTGTAAGTTAGTGACTTATCAGAGACGCAGCGGAAAATGTGCTTTATGGAATAGTACATCAGATAAAGCATGTGTACTAAAAGTCTTCGGAAGAAATCTGTCTTCATAGGGTGAAGCTTCGGAAGACTTTGTCTCTTGAAGCTTCGGAAGACTTCATGTTTGGCTTCGGAAGATATTGGTCTTGACTTCGGAAGATTTTACACTTAGAATGTTTTCTAATGTATTGTGTAAAACTTCCGAAGCATTCTTCACTTCAATACTTTGTGCATGTTGCTGAGACACTTTGGATGTTTTGGGTTGCATCAGACTTAAGGAATCCTTACATAAGTCTACCAGGATTTCAGAGATGATAGAAAACTATGAGGTGGAATTAGAAGGTCACAAGTTTCCTGTTAGACCGTTCGTGATGACCTTGGGTGGTTTTGATTTGGTTCTTGGGATGGATTGGTTAGCGGACTTCAAGGCGGACATTGTGTGTCGCAAGAAGATGATTCGGTTGACAGCGCCAGATGGAAGTTTGGTAACGGTTTATGGTGATCGGGTTACTACGATCCTGAAGGTGATCTCAATGGCGGTGGCGGGAAAGTGTATGAGGCGTGGATGTAGCGCCTACTTGGCTTATGTAAAGGATGTAGATGTACCAACACCACAACTGCCTGATGTACCGGTTGTGTGTAACTTTCTAGACGTGTTCCTAGAAGATTTACCAGGGGTACCACCTGACAGAGAAATTGAATTTCAGATTGATCTGATACCGGGTGCCCAACCTGTTGCCAAGGCACCATACCGGTTAGCTCCGACGGAGATGAAAGAGTTGATGGAACAGTTGCAAGAGTTGCTTGATAAGGGGTTCATTAGACCGAGTATCTCTCCTTGGGGTGCTCCTGTCCTGTTTGTAAAGAAGAAGGATGGTAGTATGAGGATGTGCATTGACTACCCGCGAGCTGAACAAGTTGACGGTGAAGAACCGCTACCCCTTACCGAGGATAGATGATTTGTTCGATCAGCTTCAGGGTGCCAGTTGTTTTCAAGAATAGATCTTCAGTCTGGCTATCATCAGTTGAAGGTGAAGGAGCAAGATATCCCTAAAACAGCTTTCCGCACGCGCTATGGTCATTACGAGTTTCTTGTCATGTCCTTTGGTTTGACCAACGCGCCAGCTGCTTTTATGGATCTGATGAACCGTGTGTGTCGGCCTATGTTGGATAAATCAGTGATGTGTTTATTGATGATATCCTGATTTATTCGAAGAGCGAGATTGAGCATGCCGGTCATGTTCGAGAGGTTCTAGAGACGTTGAGAAGGGAGAAATTGTATGCTAAATTCTCTAAGTGCGCGTTTTGGTTGTGCGAAGTTTAGTTTTTGGGTCATGTGGTGAATCCTGACGGGATTATGGTGGACCCGGCGAAGGTGGAGGCGGTTATGCAATGGAGGTCACCAAAGACGCCATCCGAGATCCGTAGTTTCTTGGGCTTGGCGGGCTACTATAGAAGATTCATCCAAGACTTCTCTAAGATTGCTTCTCCACTAACTAAGTTGACCCGAAAGGATGTGAAGTTTGGTCAAGCTCAAGAGAAGGCGTTCGAAGAGCTGAAGGCAAGACTGACTCAAGCTCCAGTCCTGTCCCTACCCGATGGAAGTGAAGATCTAGTGGTTTATTCCGATGCTACCTACTTGGGGTTGGGGTGCGTGTTAATGCAAAGAGGAAAGGTTATAGCCTATGCATCTCGACAGTTAAAGGTTCATGAGGTCAATTATCCTACTGATGACTTGGAGCTAGCAGCGTGGTCTTTGCGTTAATGATTTGGAGGCACTATCTCTACGGGACGAAGTGCACCATATTCACTGACCACAAGAGTCTGAAGTACTTCTTCGAGCAAAAAGATTTGAACATAAGGCAGAGGCGATGGTTGGAGCTTATAAAGGATTATGATTGCGAGATCCATTACCATCCGGGCAAAGCTAATGTGGTGGCGGATGCCCTTAGCCGAAAGGAAAGGCCCGAACCGATTCGGGTGAAAGCTTATCAACTAATCATGACCTCTGATGTGATGAAGCAAATCAAGGAGTTTCAAGATGAGGCATTGAAAGAAGATCATCTTAACTCGGAAAGAATGAGAGGTCTGATAGGGGAATTGGGTGAAAACACACTCGGTGTTAGAACTCGATTCGGTCGTGTGTGGATTCCTCGTTTTGGGGATCTACGGGTGAAGATAATGGATGAAGCTCGCAAGACTCGATACTCCATTCATCCTGGTGCCACGAAAATGTACCATGACATGAAGAAAGATTATTGCTGGCCGGTGTGAAGCGTGACGTGGTGGAGTATGTGAGTAAGTGCCTTACTTGCTTACAGGTTAAGGCAGAGCATCAAAAGCCGTATGGGAAGATCCAACCTTTGGATATACCGGAATGGAAGTGGGAGCACATCACCATGGACTTCATTACGAAGCTGCCACGTACTCCGAAAGGGTACGATGCCGTATGGGTGATAGTTGATCGTTTGACGAAGAGTGCTCACTTTCTACCGATCCGCGAGACGTATTCATCTGAGAGGTTGGCCGATCTGTTCATCAGGAAATTGTAACTCGTCATGGTGTGCCGGTGTCTATTGTGTCTGATCGTGACACTCGGTTTACATCTAAATTTTGGAAGAAATTCCACGATGCTATGGGGACGAGGTTACATATTAGCACGGCTTATCATCCCCAAACCGATGGCCAGTCAGAAAGGACCATTCAGACATTGGAAGACATGCTTCGAGCATGTGTGATTGATTTTGGTGGTAGTTGGGATGACCACTTACCGTTAGCCGAATTCTCATACAACAACAGCTATCATGCCAGCATTGTATGCCACCATATGAGATGCTATACGGTAGGAGATGCAGAACACCCGTTTGTTGGGGTGATATTGGTCAGAAGGAATGGGGAGCATCGAGGTAATCGAGGCTACGACAGAGAAGCTTGAAAAGATTAAAGCCTTCATGAAGGCAGCCAAAGATAGACAGAAGTCGTATGCCGATAAGCGACGTAGGCCAATTGAGTTCCAGGTGGGTGACCGGGTTATGTTGAAGGTATTATCAGATTCAGAAAGCGGGGCAAGTTGAGCCCAGGATATATAGGCCCTTTCCGAATCATTGCTCGAGTAGGGGAGGTGGCCTATAGATTGGAGTTGCCAAATGAGTTAAGTGGGATTCACCCGACATTCCATGTATCTTATCTAAGGAAGTGCTTAGCAGATGAAGATATGATTGTCCCATTGGAAGATATCGAAGTAGATGAACGGCTCAATTATGTGGAGCAACCAGTGGCAATCATCGACCGAAAGGAGAAAAGGCTAAGGAATAAAGTGGATCCTCTTGTGTGTGTATAGTGGAAGCACAGGAAGGGATCCGAGTCAACGTGGGAGACTGAGGAAGAAATGAGACAGCATTATCCATGTTTGTTCGACGAATAACAGGTTTCAGGGACGAAACCTATTTAAGGGGGGTGGACTTGTAACACCCGGATATTTATTATTTTGAAGCCGGTGACGAAAGAAAAGAAAATAAAGTTCAAAGTCGAGGGACCAAACTCACCACGAAGAAAAGTTGGGAAATGTGGTGATATTAGTAGGGAGAGGGCAGCCCACTCTCCCCACACATCCCACATTTCAGATTTCTTAGAGAGAAGAAGAGTGAAAGGAGAAAAAGTTGGTTCGAGTTGGTTCAGGTCACCAAAATCGTCGTATAGCAAGCCAAATCGAAGCCCTTAATGTTGTGCTCGTTTGTGTGAGTTCTAGAACCCCACTTTTACTTGTTTTCAAACGATTTTGGGGCTGGAAAGCATAAAAACCCGTTTTTGTATGTGTATGTGTTTGACCCATTTGGGTGTGATGTGTGTGATGTGTTCGTGTATGTTTCCGGGCGTGCGTGTGCTTGTATGGTGTTATGGTATGAATTCCTAAGGTTAGGATGGTCTATTTAGGCTTAAAATGGGTTTAGATGAGTTTGGAGGCCAAAACCCTCGGCTGCAGTCGGGATGAACTGCATCAGTTAGGGCTAGGCGACCGAATGGAGGCCGAATGGAGGCCATACGGCCGACTAGGGTGCGATTGGGGTCCATTCGCACGATTGAAGGTCCATTCGCACGATTGAAAGGCCAGTCGCATGGAGGTCATGCGACTGAAGGTCCAGTCGCATAAGTGCTCATCCGCATTAATCCTATTTGCATGAGGTCCATCCGCCTTGTCCATGCGCACGACTGGATGTTCATTCGCATGATGTTCAGTCGCATGGAGGCCATGCGACTGAAGGGTGTCCATACGCCCGAGTAGGGTTGTCACACCCAAGGAAAGTGTAGTTTGACTTCTGACTTTCGGGGAAAAGTGCAGATGTAAGTTTTGACGTAAAGGTTCCTGTAAGAGCATGTAAGATGACGATTGGGGTCTTAGAGAGCATGTTGGGCATGACGATGATGATGTTGCATGTTTGGGCTTGTTATGTATGCATGATGTTGTCCTGTATGATGATGATGAATGTGTATGATATGTTCCTTAATATGATGTATGTTATCTTTCTTATGGCCTTATGTGTCATGTTAATGAATGAATGAAGTATTATGTAACGTAAAGTGAAAGATAATGAAAGGGGAACATAAAGTAAGAATGCATGCATTATTGAATGATGAATGAACGAAGGAAAGGCTTGCAAGCACATAAATGAGGTGAGCAACCCTGTTGTTGCAACAGACTCGGATGGTATGCAATCCTCGAGATTGCTATGAGGTGAGCACCCCTATGGTTGCAACAGAGTCGGACAGGGCGTTATTATGAAGTTGCCATGAGGTGAGCAACCCTATGGTTGCAAGAGACTCGGAAAGCATGCTATTGTTGAAAATGGCAATTGGGGTGAGAAACTATATGGTTGCAACAGACTCGGATAGCGCGAAGTCGTTGGGATTGTTAATGAGGTGAGCGACCCTGTTGTCGCAACAGACTCGAAGGAACGAACGTATAAATGAACGAAAGATTTTGTATGAAAGAACGAAATATGAATGAACGTAAATGAATTATCAGAATAATGTAAAGAACAGGATCTTGGTCATTCGACCTCAGTAATCGTGGCTGAGTGCCACGAAGTGGGTAAAGTCTGACCGGATCTAGATAGAGAAGTGAACTATAATGTAACACGTTGAATGAGCAATGTTAATGAACGGAATGATGATGATAATACTGATATTATCTGTATGTACGTATGATATATGATCGTGAACGAATGTAAAGTAAAGTATGTTTTGTAATAAAACTAGAACTCACTCAGCAACGCTGACTTTTATATGTTTTCCAGTTGGCAGGTAATGTTTGCTGAGGATGGCACACCGTGAAGCTACTCAGCTCTTTTGGGATGGCATTCTTTTGATTAATGTTTTTGCATTGTAATGCGAACAAGCTATTTTGTAACGAATGTTGTATTAACATGCAAAAGAATTTACATGGAAATGAAAGATTGTTTCAGTTTTCCACTGCGATTTATGAAATACAAATGCAATTATACGTTTTATGTGCGATGAGAACCCAGCTGTAAGCGTCCCGGGAACGGGGCCTTACAGTTGTGCTATATATTTCAACATTGCATGTCCAAAAGAAGTGCTAGTTGGGATTATTTCCTAGTGGACATTGCATCTCTATTGCTCTAGCCACAAACAGAAGGTTTAACATGGCAAAGTGGATAATGAATGGATTCATATTCAATATTGAAAGAGGAAAGAGAAACAAAACTTGATGTATCCAAGATTTCTCCAACTGCTCATTAATGAAGAGAATCCAGATTTATATGTTGAACGAGTTGAACGAGATAAGTTGCAATTAGAGCACATGTCTGAAGTTGTGTATAAGAGACTTGCTATGACTACTGGTGCTCAAAACATTCCATTATTTGATTATATAAGGAATGTAGCTATGGATGAAGTAGACATCAATCAACAACATTATCATTTATGTGAAGATGAACCAATAGATCCAAAAGATCTTATTGAGGATGTTAAAGATGGTATGATTGATGATGATGAAGAAGAAGAAAGTGATGATGAAGCTACTGAAAGCTCATGAGATGATGATGATGATAATAATGATGATGATGGTAATGATGGTGCAACTGGAGCACATCAAGAAGCTATTGATGAAAGGAATGATGATGATAATGTCAATGAAACTTAGAACTTAGCTGAAGAAACTACTGATGCTGATATTCATGAAGATTCTGTACATGAAGCTCAAGGAGATGAACCAGCTATTGTTGTACATATAGATGATTCATAAAATCAAACTTTTGATTTTGATTTCTTAGATGATATGTTATCTGAACTAGTGTTTCAAGCTGAAGTGAATGAACAGATTGAAGAAATTCCTGTGAGTACAACACACAATGTGTCAGTAAAAAAAGAGCATATAGTTGATATAGATGAGATGGGGAATTTGAAAGAAGAAAATATGACTAAAGAGAAAGAAATTAAAGAATTAAAAGTTGAGAATGAAAGATTGAAAGAGATGAATATATCTCTTGACAAAGAAATTCAAAAGTTAAAGGATGAAAATTCTAAATTGAAAGAAGAAAATTGTATGAAAGATGAAAAGCTTGTGAGCTATGCAAAAGACAAAGAAGATGTTATCAAAAATTTTGAAGTTATGATAAAGGATTATGACATTCTTGAAGAGAAAGTCAAGAAATTATCTGATGGAAATGAAAAATTGAAAGGTGAAATAATAAAGGTAAAAAAACCTCAAAAGCCTATCTCACCAGATCAAATGATAAGTTCTGAGATGATTACTGGTGAAGGGAATCCTAAGGTGATCAAAGGCAAAAAGAAACTTGACGATGTAGCAGATAAAATTTTAACAGAGTCATCTTCAAAAGTACAAAGAATAGAAGAAACTGTTGAAGAGCAAAACATTCAAGAACAAATTGAAGCTTTAGAAGACATTGAAGAAGTCTACAGTGATGACTGGTATGACGAAGTCTTAGATAAAGAAGATGACTGGATAGGATTTTAGAAAGATAATCTCAGTTGATGTGAATCAATAAGGACCGAATATAGTGATTGAGTCAAAGATTGAGAGGCGGAATCAGACAATCAATGAAAATTGAATACACATGATACTCATAAATATGTTTGTATATATTGAATACTTTGATTGATTGATTACAAGAACATTCAATGCAAACAGAACATTCTATGAACCAAGAATCAAATCAAATTACAGACAAAAGTTACCCCATGTATGAGGTATACTATTCTATTTATAGGCAGACACGTTGCCATTACAAAAGACTAAACTACCCTTACTAAAGCTAGTTTAAGTCTTCATCAGCATTGGCTGTTGATCATCCGCATTGACAAATGCGGATGAGTTGACTTCATCAGCATTTCTTCAACCGCATTGAAGTTTGGTCATCCGCATTGGTAAATGCGGATGAGCAAAACACTTGTCCGCATTTCTTTGGTAATCCGCATTGGTCAATGCGGATGAACAAATGTATATCCACATTTGTTAACTTATCATCCGCATTGACAAATGCGGATGACCAACACTTGTATTTTTTTCTTATTCAGCAGATACTTGTCTTGATCCGCATTTGTTCTTGGACATGAGGGATTCCAGCAGAGCAACCATCCACCACTTGAATTGGCATGTATGATCCTTTCAGGGTCCAACAATACTCCCCCTAAGGATTATACAACCTATGTACTTCAAGGATCAGAGGGTGGATTGGGTTGTGAAGATTCTGCTGGTTCTAGTGCTGTTGATGAAGGATCAGTGAATGAAGGGTCCAAGATTGCTTTGATCATGTTTGAGAACTCTTTAGCATCAGTCAATCTTTCCCTGTTGAGCACATGTATCTTCATTTGACTCATATCATGAATGGCATTGATTGGCATCTTCCTTAGTGAGATGGGCTCCCAAATTGATACAGTAGACAATCCATTTCTATGAATAAGGAGAGCACCATCCACATCAACTTCTAGTTTAACAATGTTGCCAAACTGCAATGGAGTCCTTTTCTTTTTCCTTATCTCCTTCTTTTTGTTGATTCTGTCATAAGCCAACTTCAGAAGTTTGATGCATTTGAGGAAGAAGTACATGTCAGTTTCCCCAAGTCTGTTTCTTATTTCTCTAAAGTGCCTTGTATAGATGTAGTGGAGATATGATTCATCTAGCAATCTTACCTTATATCCACTAAACAATCTTATTTCAGATCCTTCTTTTCCTCCCCATTTTCTTTCAATCACTAATTCATAATATTTCTCATCATAATACACATTGGATATAGGCAGTGAGGAATGTGTACCAGCAATACTTTTTCTTTTTCGTGATTCTGTGGGTTTGACTTTAAGTTCAGGAAAGATCACCTCTTCTGTTGATTTCTTTTCCTTCTTGTCAAGAGGGTTTACAAAAGATCTGTCTTTTCTCATGCAAATGGTTTTTAGTGAATTGAAGTTGTTGGTTCTTTTGAACATTCTCAAAATATCTTCAAACTCATAACCTCTGAACATAGCTGTATGATTAATCAATTCCAGTTGAGCTAGTTCTTTTAAGTCATGGATCTACAGGGCACTTACTAGGGCTGAGTATTCAGTGAAAAATGAACAAGCCCTGAGATCTTTTTCACCATAAACATGTTCCATGAACTATCATACTTCCAGGCGAATATTTTCTGATCAACTTTGCCTTTTGGAGTGGAGACACCTCTTATTAGCTCTGATGTGGTTAACCCTTCTTGTAAAGTAACTTGAGATGGTTCAGCAAACCATTCAGGGTATTTATGCAGAATAGGTGCCAGATAGTCTTGATCTTTTTGAGTGAGTTGCATGTCTTGAGCAGATACTCTTATTCTGGGCTCTTGACTAACAAACTCCTCCTCCATCTTTTTCATTCTTTCTTTCTTCTCATTGATTACTCTAAGTATAGCATCCCTCAGAGAGTTTGTCTTCATATTAGCAAGTTTTCTCCTTGTAAATCCTTAGGAAGACAAATATTCTTTCATCTCCTTATCAGATTTGCTATATGGATCATGAAGGGTAGTCTGTGAAGTTTCAGCAGGTTTGGATTTCAGGACAGACTTTGTCTTTGATGGTTTGGGGGACACGGATTTCTCATACTCTGCTTCAACCATAGGGTCAAGCAGCTTATTTACTTTTTCTTCTTCTGCTATCATACCCTGACAAGTTAGCTTGAATACCTCATCAGGATCATAGCCGTGGTCAATAAGAAATAAAGCTTTTGACATCAAATCATCAGTTTTGGCTTTCTCAATCATATCATGCATATTTTATTTTTCTTTGACAGGGCTATCTTTGACAATTTGATCCTCATGAGTATATTCTTCTTCAATTTCTCCCTCTTCCAGATCAATATAATCAGTCATTGCTTTCAGTTGAGCTTCAGCCTTTTCATGCTCTTCAAGAAATTTAGCAATGGCTGCAAGACTGCGGGGATCATCCTTTTTAGTATTTTTGATTGGTTCTTCTTCCACCATAGTCTTTTACCCTTAGCCTTTTCAGCAAGATACTTTCTTTTCGGGTGTAGGTTTGAATTGGAGTAGAAGAAGAGGTTTCTGGAATGTTAGTTTCATCAGGCACTCTTTCAGCCTCTTTCATTGTTTCATCCTTTTCATTTATATTCTTGATCCTCACAGATTTTCTGATTAATTCTTTCTGATCATGAGACAGTGATACAACATGTACAATTTGTAAACTCAATTCCTTCTCTAACGGGACAGGATATTGAGGAATTTCACTATAGTCTCAGATGAGCTTGTTTGATCTTTATGAAGCCTAGAGTTGTCATCAATAATAAAGTCTTCTGATGAAACATGTCAAGTGCCTTGATCATGTCATTGAATTCAACCTCTTCTTTAGTACTGGGAGCTTCTGCTTCACCTGAGTAAATCACTAACTCCAGTTTGATCCTTCTTGTCTGGATCCCATGTTTTCTTCTTCTTGATCAGCAGTACAAGTTGCTCATTCACTCTCTCAGACTCTCTCCTAGTTTCAAGGATTAATTCAAGTTCAGTTATTCTTTGAATGAGAGCTTTATTCTGAGATTGTTATTGCTGATTGTTTCATTCCGCTCCTCTATAATTGTTGGACCAAAAGAACCAATGAGCCAAGATCAGAAAACCTCTAAGTCCCACATGATATCACAACAACTGTTGAAGGCTTCATCAGCAGTTCGACAGTGCTGAAGACTTCAACAGCTGAAGATCAAGTACTGAAGACTTCAACAGCTGAAGACTAAGTGCTGAAGCTCAACAGCTGAAGAACACAAGTGCTGAAGCTGAACAGCTGAAGACCACAAGTGCTGAAGCTGAAGAGCTGAAGACACAAGTGCTGAAGCTGAACACTGAAGAACTAAGTGCTGAAGCTCACAACTGAAGAACACAAGTGCTGAAGCTAACAGCTGAAGAACACAAGTGCTGAAGCTGAACAGCTGAAGAACTAAAGTGCTGAAGCTCAACAGCTGAAGAACACAAGTACTGAAGCTAAGTCCAAAGTACTGAAGTACAATAGCTGAAGAGTCTACAAGTGCTGAAGATCAACAACTGGTGTACAAAGTCTGAAGACAAAGACTGAAGACATCAGCTGATGACATCTACTAAAGTCATCAGCTGATGAAACGTCTGAAGTTCAAGTCTGAAGACCAAGTACTGAAGTTTCAGTAGTTTTCACAACAGCTGAAGAGTACTTCTTTAGTAGTTGTGATATCAGTAGTTTTATGTTTTTACTTCAGTAGTTTTGTAAAACGACTGAAGAGCTTTTTCTGACATCTTCAGTAGTTATGTTTTCTGTTGGAATTTCTTTTAGTGTCACTATCAAGTGACATCAGCAGACGTCACATCTCTTATATAAGAGGTGTCGACCTAATGTAAGTGTGACATTCCGTTACCACGAAAGCGAATATTGAATGAAATATATTTGCAGAATTCTCTCTATCTATAACCGTTTTTGTTCTTCATTGAATATCTTTTCGTTCTTGTGAATTGGCTAATTCATTGTTAGAATTCCGCTGCTATACTCTCTAATCAATCGAACGTAGATCACTGATCCTAACAAGTGGTATCAGAGCAGGTTAATCATTGATCGATCTAACAATTGATCATTGAAACTGCTAATTGATATCTATGTTTGATTGAATTAGCATATTCGCAAGAACTGGTTATAGATTATTGAATTTCTGACGCTTTCGTTCATTTATTTTGAGATCTCTCTTCGTTCAATTGTTGTTGTGTTTTGTTCTAAATCTGTTATAGCTTAATTGAATTTGATTGAATCTGAGATGACTACTCCTTCTAATGATCCTCACAATACCGGTTCCTCAACCAAGCCCCCGATGCTAGTTAGGACCGAGTATAACATATGGCAGCGAAGAATGCTTCATCACCTGTCTGCTAACAGTTCAGGTTGTTGGACATCTGTGGTACATGGACCACATAAGCCTATGGTGAACAATCCGGAAACCAATCAAATGGTTCCGAAGAAGAAGGAACAATACTCTGATGTAGATCGGAAACTGTTTGAGATTGATGCTAAAGCCCATGGAATTCTGGCCATGGCACTGCCTAATGAAATCTATTCAGGGCTTATGCATCATGAAACTGCTCATGATCTCTGGAATGCCCTGAAGGAACAATTCGGTGGCACAGATGAGGTCTTAGCAAACAACAGAGAATCTTGCCAACAATATGAGACATTCTCTCATAGAAAGGGTGAGACACTGACTCAACAGTTTGAGCGTTTTTCCTGCTTGATCTCTGAGCTGAAAATGGTGAAACAGGAATACACCAATAGCCAGATGAATAACAGGTTCCTCAGATCACTGCCTGAGAGATGGGACACATACCATTTGTCCTACGCTCCAGTGCAAATCTGGATAGCCTATCTCTCACCCAACTTCATGGGAAACTGCTTACATTCGAAAGAGAGATAGAGCAGAAGAGGAAAACTGTCCTCATCAGGAAAGCACACTGATGACTTTGTACCAGGGAATACTGCCTTGGTTGGTCATGAGTCAGAATATGCTGCATCTGAAAGTATTATGATAAGCATATTGATTTCTCTTCAAATAGTTCTGATCATGCATTTGTTGTATTGAGAGTCATTCTGCAGTAATATGACAATCTATGCTTCATCATGGATGATTTGAAAGGAATAGTTGATGATGATCTAGAAGAGATGGATATTCTGAGCCAAATGGCACTGATTAATATCAAATCTCAGAAGTTCTATAAGAGAACTGGCAGGAATTTCCTGGACTCTCTGGCAAAACCAAAGTTGGTTTTGACAAGAGTAAGTTGAGGTGTCACAAATTCCAAAGGTTGGGACACTTTGCAAGAGAGTGTAGATCAACTGGATCTAACTCTTCTGCACCCTTGTGACTTTTCCTAGTACAAGTCCACAAAACAGAGGGCAACATACTGCTGGTTCTGGTCATCATTCACATCCTAGGTCTCCTGCATACTTTGTTCCCCAGGGTCAAATGTCATATCCTTATCCCTGCTATTATATGCCTCAACCAAATCCTGTTCAAGCTTCAATTGCTCAACAACCACAAGCATTGCCTGAACCACAACCTCCCAATCTCATCAACAAACTCAACCTCAACAACACAGCTTCTTCACCCCAGGAGTTGTTGACTGGAGCAGTTTACCAGATGATTTGTCTGGTCATGAACAACTGTTCTCAGGTGCTGGTCAACATGGTGGTGAAAGTCCCTTTGGAAATCTAGCTCTTATGGCTTTGGATTCTGCTGATACTTCATCCACTAATGCCTCTACACCAAAGGTACACAGGTATCCTCTGAGGCAAAAGCCAATTGTGTTCTGAAACATGTATAGAGCAGCATTTGCATCTATTAGAGAAGCAAATGTAGCTTTAATCAACAAGAACATTGAGCTAGAACAAATAATTTCCAAAAGCAAAGCTGAATTTGAGTCTGTGCTTAATGATAAGAATGATGAGATTTACAAACTTAAATGCCAAATAACTGATGATAAGGCTAGGGAAGAGATACTTCTAGAGAAGTATAAAGATCTCAAGGAAACCCTTGCAGTCACCCAGAGAGTGTGATAGATGGGTACAATCATGCAAAGGTTTTGAAATGCTTCTTAGTAAGCAATCTGCTTCCAATGTGAAGTTTGGCATTGGTTACAATCACACTGTCCACCTACAGATTTCTCCCAGAGCAGAGGTAGAATCTGATGGTGAGAGTAATAACCAATCCATTTCATCATGTGATCTACTTTCTGATACGGCACAATCAGAAGTAGAAGTCAGCACCAAGCCCTCTCAGAACCTATCAGCTGATGTTGATGGTTCCACTGTTGACACTCACATGATCAATGAGTTGATCAACTCAGGAGTTAATTCTAAAAGTCCTGAAAGGACTAGAGAGCAAGATTTAACACCTGAAGTTCAAACTCCAACTACTGTCAGTACTGAAAAGAAGAAAACTGTTAGTAGAAAGAGTTTGAAGACTACTAAAGAGGAAGTCAAGAAAGCAAACAATGCTTCCAAAGCACTGAAGAGCAAGTCTTCAGTTGCTTCATCCTCTTTAGTTGATGATCAACATAATGAAGAAGAAACCATGTGAAGTATGTGGTTTGTTCAATCATCTTACAGATGATTGCTGGTACAAAAGAGGTCCCAAACTCAAACATAAAGAGAAATTAAAGAGAAAATGGTAAAAATGAAAACTGAGTTTGAGACCACATTTGTATCAGCAACATCAAATCCTGTAACCCTTAAGTCCACAAAGAAATCCAAAAAGGAGGGGTTAAACAGGAACAGCTGAGATTGCTCAGAAGAAGAAGGTGCAACATAGGAACTTATCAAACTCCACTAGCAATGTGTCTGATGAGCTGAAAGCTTTATCACAAAATCAGACACAGCTGGTTATGATGGTTCAACATCTATTAGGAAGAGTTAACCAATTAGATGCTCCTATGTTTAAACCACAGAAAAGGAGGTCCAAGCCAAAGGATTCCTCTTCTTCACCGTCTTCTTCCTCTCAGGCTGTTGTTTCCAATAAACCTGTTAGTTTACCATCTGTTGATGAGACCAGGCCCAAAACCAAAAAGGTTTGGGTCTCCAAAACTAACTGATTGTTTATTATTACAGGGTTCTCCAACATGCCAAAGTAGCATCTGGTATGTAGACAGTGGGGGATCTATGCACATGACTGGAAACAGCTCTCTTCTTCATGACTACTCTCAAGAAAGAAGGGGTTTGTTTCTTTTGGCAATGATGCTAGGGGTTACATCATTGGCAACGACTTTGTCTCCAATGGAGAAATAAAGTTTGATGATGTTAATCATGTGGAAAATCTCAAGTACAATCTCTTGAGTGTCAGTCAAATGTGTGATAAAGGCCATGTTGCTCTTTTCACCAGTCAGAACTGTAGGATTCTGTCATCCAAAGTTCTGTATTTAATTGATAAGGTGTTGGATGATCACACTCTCCTGAGAGCCAACAGGACAGGAAGAGTGTATGCCTTAGATCTTTCCAAGAAAATAGATCTCAGAGGCAATCCTTGCCTATTTTCCAAAGCCTCTTCTCAAGAATCTAAACTGTGGCACAGAAGGCTGGGTCATGTAAATTTCAAAAACATGAATCAGCTAATCCACAATAGTTTAGTTAGAGGCTTACCAATAAAGGAGTTCATTGTGATGAAACCTGCACTGCTTGTTTAAAAGGAAAACAGCACAAAGTCTCATTCCCTCCTATTGAAGAGCCTAAGTCCACTGCCTGCTTGCAATTACTGCATATGGATCTATTTGGTCCTGTGAGAGTGATGAGCATGGCAAAGAAGAAATACTGTCTGGTAATTGTGGATGATTACTCCAGATTTGTATGGACTTTCTTTCTACATTCAAAGGATGAGGTTGCTCAGAAGATTATTCAATTTGTGTGTATGATGAGAAGCAGTATTCCCTTCCAGTCAAGTGTATTAGGAGTGACAATGGAACTGAATTCAGAAACCATACACTTGATGACTTCTATCTCTTCAAGGGAATCAAAAGGCAGTTTAGCATACCAAGGACTCCAGAACAAAATGGAGTAGTGGAGAGAAAGAACAGGACCCTAATTGAAGCTGCAAGGTCCATGCTGGCTGACTCTGGTTTGCCACTGACCTTTTGGGCTGAAGCTGTTAACACAGCTTGCTATGTGCAGAATAGAGTCTTAGTAAATCAGAGGTTGATGAAGACTCCATATGAAGTTCTCCATCACTTGGCTCCTCTAATTTCATTTTTCAAAGCATTTGGGTGTCCCTGTTTATTCTCAACACAAAGGATCAACTCCATAAATTTGATCCTAAGGTGGATCACTGCAGAACAAGATAGTTGAAGGACTTTGCATGTGAAGTTTAATGAATCTCCTATGGACAAGATTCCACAAAACCCTGTGGAGTTTTTTGATTTGGACATACTGCAATACGTTCCTTATCAACCTCCAGCTGTTGCAGATCATGTGGATAAATCATCTTCTGCAGCATGTCTTCCCCTGGTGGTATTGATGATGATGATGATAATATCAATACTCACCTATTCAAGTTTAGTGACCAACTGCATGTGTCTGCTAATTTGATGTTCCTGTAGCTTCAGCAGTTCCATCCACAACAAATGCTGATGAGATCTCTGATTCCTCTACATCTTTTGAGTTACCATCTAATTCTTGGTTTCAAGAGTCTGCATCAACATCTGCTGCTGCTGAAGGTCCTACAAACACTTGCACAGATCTTATTGTTTATCAAGAACTGAAGAATCACCCATGTCTCAGATTATTGGTGATATCAATGCTGGTGTTTCAACAAGAAGTCAATTGTCTAACTTCTGCTTCTATGCTCTCTTCATCAGTCAGCTAGAGCCAACTACCATGTTGCTTTGAGAGACAATGGATGGGTTGAAGCCATGCAGCTTGAGCTACTTCAGTTCAAGAAACAGCAAGTGTGGGAACTGGTTCCTCTTCCCCAGGTAAGTGTGCAATAGGCACTAAATGGGTGTTTAGGAATAAAACTGATGAAAATGGGCTTATTGTTAAGAACAAGGCTAGACTGGTTGTACAGGGGTTTTCACAAGAAGAAGGTATTGACTATGATGAAACCTTTGCCCCTGTAGCCAGACAAGAGGCAATCAGATTGTTTTTAGCCTATGCTGCATTCCACAATCTTAAAGTTTTTCAAATGGATGTCAAAAGTGCCTTTTTATAAGGTAAAATAAGGAAGAAGTTTATGTGTGTCAACCACCAGGTTTTGACGATAATAAACATCCTGAATGGGGTATAAACTTGATAAGGCTCTTTATGGGTTGAAACAAGCTCCTAGAGCCTGGTATGAGACACTTTCCACTTTTCTTCTTAAGAATAATTCACTAGAGGCTCCATTGATAAAACTCTGTTATTAAGAAGGTGGATCAGCATAAGCTACTTGTTCAGATTTATGATGATATCATTTTTGCATCCTCTCCCAGTTGTGTGATGATTTTACAACATTAATGAAAAAGAGATTTGAAATGAGTGCAATGGGAGAATTACAGTTCTTTCTAGGCTTGCAAATAAACAAAAGGGTGATGGAACCTTTATTCATCAGTCAAAATATACAAAAGATCTTTTGAATAAGTTTGATTTACAAAACTGTAAGCCCTGTTCTACTCCCATGTGCAACACCACACAACTGGATGCTGATCAGAAAGGTAAAGCTGTTGATGAAACACTTTACAAATGTATGATTGGGTCCTTGATGTATTTAACAGCTTCTAGACCAGATATTATGTTTGCTACATGTGTTTGTGCTAGATTTCAGCTGCTCCTAAAGAGTCTCATTTGATTGCAGTCAAGAGAATCTTTAGATATTTGCAAGGTACACAATCTCTGGGTTTATGGTATTCCACTGGACACTCTTGCAAATTAGTTGCTTTTTCAGATAGTGACTATGCAGGGTGCAAGTTAACTAGAAAGTCAACTTCTGGTGGTTGTCAATTCCTAGGCAACTGTTTGATTTCTTGGCAGAGTAAGAAACAAACATCTGTTGCTACATCAACTGCTGAAGCTGAGTACATTGCTGCTGCAAGTTGCACTTCTCAGGTACTCTGGCTTCAGAACCAACTTCTGGATTATGGCATTACAGAGACTAAGACTCCATTATTAATGGATAGTGCTTCAGCTTTGTGTATTGTCAAAAATCCAGTCCAGCACTCTAGGACCAAACATATAGAGATCAGACATCACTTTATTCGGATTGTTTTGAAAAAGGTCTGATTGATCCTAAGTTTGTGCCTAGTGCTGATGAGCTTGCAGATATTTTTACTAAGCCTTGGATAGTTCTACTTTCCAAAACTTGTGTTAAGGCTTGTATGTTGCAGCTAGAATAAGTGACAACTACTGATGATTTCAGTAAAAGTACTGGTGATCATTGGTAACCATGTCACAAATAAGTACTGATGAGTCCTTTCACCTTCAGTAGTTTTATAACTACTGACGGCTAAATGCCTCACAAGTACTGAAGTACTTTATCTGCTCTAAACCACTGATGTAGTTACAACTACTGAAATCAGTACAAACAGATAAGTACTGACGTCCTATGAAACACCTTAAAAGCAGATGCAAAGTTTGATGAGTAAGTGTTGAGGACAGTATGAAACAGCTGAAAGGCTATGAATTGATGAAACTACTGAAGAGAACATTCTCTTCAGTTGTTTCTACAACTGCTGTTTCACTCTAAACAACTGAAGGAAAACCATGTCTTCAGTAGTATGATGACTAACACCAAGTCTTCAGCTGTTTACAACAACTGATGACAAAACCACTGTCTTCAGTAGTTTCACAACTACTAATGACAAACACCAAGTCCTCAGTTGTTTCATCATCTGAAGTCAAAACCATGGTTTTCAGTAGTTTCTACTGCTATGCCTAAAACTACAACTTCAGCTGTTTCAAACGTCTGAACGGGTAATACCATGTCAACAGTCGGTTTAAAACTACTGATGACTAACACCAAACCCTTCAGTCCTTTTCTCACCCCTACCCTATAAATACTTGTCCTCTTCTCTAATGTTTCATTAGCCGGTATTTTCTGAACTCTCTCTCTCAAACATGGCGACCATGAGTCTGAAACCACGACATAACTTGTTGCGTACCTTACAAAGTCGGCTTTCTGAAACAAATATGATAATGCCATTGACTTAATGGTCGATTCCCCATATCGCACAGTCTTTCTCTTGAATCCAACCATTTATCCTGAATCCCTCAGTCAATTCTGGTCAAATGCTCTTGTTCATACTGATGAGTCTACCGGCCAGATCTCTGTTCGGTCCCTTGTCAACAGAAACCAGTGGTCGTTACAGCCGACATCATTCGTCAGGCATTACACTTACACGACTCCACCGCTGTGACTGCATACCCAAAGGGCATAACCGATATGTCATTATCAATCATGGCTATGAAGGTGATCTTCGAGCTACAACCGTTCTAAAGAAACATTTCCATGACGCTGAAAAAGTCATTTTTCACATGGTAAATGTCTGCTTAGCCTCCAAGACATCTTCTTGGGATCAAATGTCATCTCAATGGCAACAGGTATTGTATTCTATTCTAGAACCAACCGCTAAATTTTTCTGAAATCGTGTTTCTAGAAATAAAGAACTTGGCTCAGAAACCTGTGGCAAACCGATGGCCATTATATCCAGGTTTCTGATGGCCATTATTTGGATGAACTAAAATATGATGGCCTTGTTGGCCTTGGAGTCCCTGCACCAGCTGTTTTGGTTGAGGTATACTCCAGGCATAACTCAGACCTTGCACTCAAAGAAGCTGCCCGAATGCTAAACCCAAGCCCAACCAGGGACCCACAACTTCCTCCACCAGAACCAAAGTCCCCCACAAACCCAAAACCAAACACCCAAAACAGCTATTCAGGGAGATGAGTCCCCTGAAGATGCTCCTGCACCACCAACACAGGATATACTTGCGGTTTAAACCCACCAGCAGTATCAGATACTCTACCAGCCATAGCCGCTCAGGATTCCTCTCAAAAGGAGCCTGCAGCCACCACACAAGTGGTCCCACACATCTGGGATCTTCCTCACTTGAGGAGATTGCCATTGAAGAGCACCATCCTCCCCTGGTACACCTGCTTCTATATCCCCTATCTCCCCATGCAACCGCCCCCCAAAGTCCAACCAATCATTGCAAACGTGCTGACTCAGTTGCATGCCTCTCCTCCTCCCCAACACCCACCACAAAGGGGAGACCACAGACATTGAGGAAGAGGATCATCATGCTTCTGACAACCCACAGCACCGGGGTTTACAATTCTATCTCCTAGTGTGGATAGGGAGATTAGAACATCTAGTGAGGCTGCCACCTCTTTTGCATCAGCACATGATCAAATGAGGTTGTAACATAGCTAAGACCTCACTAGAGGCAACAGCTTATGAAGGACATAGTCCTGAGGCTGGAAGTCCCCAGTTCCAAGAAAAAGGGGCACATGCTAAAACTGGTCTACACCCAGTGCATGTAAATCCTGCTACAAGCAGGAGGTCAGTGATTCAGCTTCTGCTGATGATGACCTGGGCTTTTTCTATGACGTTCTAGCCCACAACACCATCCTGGAGGCTGAGTTAAGCAGACTACAAGAATTGCTTGCCAAGAAGTCTTAGGATGTAAGTCCATCTGCCCCCACCCCCACAGATGGCACCTTCCTTTGAAGGTCCCCCAAACACTTTACCCTCATCCTTCACTGAGCCTCCAGCTTCTGCTTTTGGCACTATCTCTCCGGGACAGAACCCCCCAAGCAGATGGTTGCTGTATTCCAACAATCCCTACCTTCATCACTCCCATCATCAATGACATTGTTTATAAAGCCATTGATGAGAGGATCTCCTCAAGTCTTCAACCACCATTGATGATGCTGTGCAAAAGAACTTTCTGCGGTACAAACCCCTGCCACCAATGCATCCAAAAAGGGGGCAGTACTGCAGTGAAAGAAAAGAAGAGAAAAAGAACTGAGGATGAGAAGGCACAAGAGAAAACCCAGGAGTTGGAACAAGAAAAGCACAACAACTGATCACTTACAAAAGAAAGAAAGTGTTGGTGATCAAACGAATGCTGAAGAAAAATCCTTGGAAGAGCTGGTAATAGATGCAGATGACACACACAGCCGATCCATGGACAAAATCATTGAGCAACTCTTCAAGCAAGGCTTTGATACAGCCACATTAGACAGTGAATCAGGAGGTTGGAAGTAGAGGAAATTCAAACAGATGGGCTGGGTATGATGTGCTGGAGAAAGAGAGATTGGAGATCATGTTTTGATTCATTGCCAAATACTTAGGAAGATCACTGATGGAGATTCGTTCATGGACCAAGACAGCATTCTGGCTATAGCCACCAGAATCTGTTTGTCTGAGCAATTTCATAAGGGGTTAATCATGAAGCACTTGATGAGGCTGGGGCTGGAAAAAGGTTTGAAATGGCAAGACTTACAAACCAAACTCACAACCAAAATGCTTGAACACCTTCCTAATCACCCACTCAAAAACAGCCTACCCCTCAAATCTCCAAACCAATCTCAAAACCCAATCCAACATCCTCAATCTTCAAAACCATTCCTTTACCAACCCACCATCATCCAGTGATGCACCTAGAAGGAGGAGAAGTGCTGAGGATAGAAGAAGATGAGAAGAAGAGGATGAAGATGATATTCTGCCACTCTCTGCTGTTCTAAGCTACCAGAACCCAGGAGTCAACCCATGATCACACCTGACTCTCAAAGGGAAACGGTTAGAGTCAAAATAGAAGATGAAGAACAGCAGAAGCAGCACGATGAGCAACTACTGAAGATGGTTGACAAGGAATTTCCTCAGTCATCATCTATACAAGCCATGAAAGGGCATGCTCATAGGCTGTACACTCTCAGACACATATTTCAGTATCAGAAGGAGAGAGTGAGAGTATGGCCAGACCCCAAGGTGAGTTCTAGAATCCACAAAAGATCCATTCCACACAGATACAATGGCCAGGTTAGAAAACAATAGACTTTACAATCATGTTGGCCATTGTAGTCTCACCATGTGAAATAATCGATGAATTCAAGAAGGCTCATCAATCAAAATGACCCCTCAAGCTTTGTTGGAAAACAAGATGATCAAAAAGGGGTTATTATATAAGAAGCCTAAAGACATTAAGAAGAATGAGTTCCAGTTACTCCTTGAGGGCACTCACCCTGATGAATTTGTTTATAGGGAGGTAACTACTGTGGAGTTGAAGAATGGCAGGACTGTGAAGTACTTATCTGAGTACTATGGTCCAGAGTTCTTCTTTGAAGGAGGAGTAGAAGAACTCTCAAGGAGGAACAAGTTGTTCTCCTTGAAGCCTATGTTCGAGAGTCGTACAGACTCATAATGGGGAAGTAGATCTCATGAATGGGATACCAACTCTGTGTCCAGTTCCCCAAAACAGAGTTCCCATTCATACCTTGCCAAACAATCTCTGAGATCTCTTCCCAGGCCAGTGCTTATATGGGTCATCTTCTCAACTGATCAAGAAAAAAAAAGACCAACCATTTTGCCAACAATAAGTGGGAAAATAAATCAATTAGAGGTCTTGGCTGCATTGGTTCAGGGAGAGTTTGTTGGACCAAAAGAACCAATGAGCCAAGATCAGAAAACCTCTAAGTCCCACATGATATCACAACAACTGCTAAAGGCTTCATCAGCAGTTCAATAAGTGCTAAAGACTTCAACAGCTGAAGATCAAGTACTGAAGATTTCAATAGCTGAAGACTAAAGTGCTGAAGCTCAACAGCTGAAGAACACAAGTGCTGGAGCTGAACAGCTGAAGAACACAAGTGCTGAAGCTGAACAGCTGAAGAACACAAGTGCTGAAGCTGAACAGGTGAAGAACACAAGTGCTGAAGCTGAACAGCTGAAGAACTAAAGTGCTGAAGCTCAACAGCTAAAGAACACAAGTACTGAAGCTGAAGTCCAAAGTACTGAAGTATAATAGCTGAAGAGTCTACAAGTGCTGAAGATCAACAACTGGTGTACAAAGACTGAAGACAAAGACTGAAGACATCAGCTGATGACATCTACTGAAGTCATCAGCTGATGAAACGTCTGAAGTTCAAGTCTGAAGACCAAGTACTAAAGTTTCAGTAGTTTGTCACAATAGCTGAAGAGTACTTCTTCAGTAGTTTGATATCAGTAGTTTTATGTTATTACTTTCAGTAGTTTTGTAAAACGACTGAAGAGCTTGTTCTTCAGTCGTTATAGTATCAGTAGTTTTTTGTTTTTCAGTAGGTGTAGTAACTGATAACATTTAGTATTTTTGTAAGAAGATGTCAGTTGTTTTGACATCTTCAGTAGTTATGTTTCAGTTGGAATAATTCTGTTAGATGTCACTATCAAGTGACATCAGCAAATGTCACATCTCTTATATAAGAGGTGTCAACCTAATTGTAAGTGTGACATTCCGTTACCACGAAAGCGAATATTGAATGAAATATATTTGCAGAATTCTCTCTATCTATAACCGTTTTTGTTCTTCATTGAATATCTTTTCGTTCTTGTGAATTGGCTAATTCATTGTTAGAATTCCGCTGCTATACTCTCTAATCAATCGAACGTAGATCACTGATCCTAACAATAATTTCTTCTTGTTCAGCCATGGCTACAGTCTGGATGGTTAAAGTGTCAACATGACCACTTATTTCATCCTTGGACAGTTGAAGAGTGGCCTTTAAATTCTCAATCTCACCATCCTTCTTCTTCTTTTCAGTCTCATACTTTTCTTTTAAGGCTTTCAATTCTGCATCTTTTTCATCTAACTCCATCAATCTGTCTTGAATTATGCTAGCTCTTCTGTTGAGTATTTTCTCTAGTTCTTCAATTCTTTTCAACAGTTGAGAAATCATCTCATCTTTTTCATCAGGTTTTAGACATTTGATTCAGTACAGCTTTCTGAAGGAGTAGCTTCAGAAGTTGTTTTTCTTTTCTCATGACGATCCTCCTCATCTGAAGATGATTTGGATTTTCTTGAAGAACCAGTGGAGTCGTCAAGGTTTACAGGTTCTGTGTTTGGTGGTCATGATTGAATGGGAGATGTATGAGGTGGTTGAATTGGAGATAAGAAAGGTGAGGTGATTGGTTCAGATATATGTACTAGTGATTGGGGTGGTGTATTTTTAGGTGAAGGCTGAGGTATAGGTTATGGTGATGGAGGTGGGTGTTGTGGAGATGGTTGAGGTGAGTGTTGTGGAGATGGTTGAGGTGAGTGTTGTGGAGATGGTTGAGGTGAGTGTTGTGGAGATGGTTGAGGTGAGTGTTGTGGAGATGGTGAAGCAACAGGCTGTTCTAGTTCAATCTGTTGAATCATCCAAGGAAGAAGTGGTGAATGAGCTCCACTGTAGAAGTTCCTAGGATCCCTTTTCTTTATGTACTTGTATGATTTTGCATCATAGTGGGGAATATCAAGTACTGGTCCCTGAATGACCACATTTGGGAATGCTTCATTGATTAGGCATTGGAGGAATCTTGGGTACATCATAAATTTATATCTCCTTCCTTCTTGGACATTGGATGTCATGCCATTGAAGACATAGGCAGACATGTTGAAGGGTTGGTTGGTGCAGAGAGCACATATTGCTGATGATGTTGTGATGGGAATATCATTCCATCCTGTTTTCCTTTTGGACAAACAGTGCTGATACAAATGAATAGAAATCTCCATTGTAAATCTACCAAACCCTTTACTATCTGTTTAGCTTCAAATCCACCTTCATAACCAATTTCTGCAAAGAAAGAGGTTATGGTATCTTCTTCAAGTTCCAATGGTGCTTGAGCATCATCACCAAACCTCAAGCATCTTCTAACACTTTCTTCAGTAACAATTAGTGTATGCTCACTGTCAATTCTCCCCGTCAGTGATCTTATTCCATCATCCTCAACAACTTCAGCTGACTCCTAAAGTCTGATGCAGCTTTCAAATATGGGGGTCTTACTGTCATGGCATAAGCTACCCTTGTAGTAGAAATGAATCTGATCATGTCTCTCAATTCTTCTGCTTCTGGTACATCAGGGTTGAGAAAACAACTGACATTATGGAGCTTGCTCCATGAGATTTGCCATTATAATCTGCATTCAAGACATATGCATTAGAATCACTTTATTAATTAAACCAATGTTCATCACATTTTGACTTTCATAGGTCAAAATTAAAATCATATAAAACAGTACACTTGATTTTGACCTATTCGAATTTTGTGATTCATGATTATGTTGTTTTGTTACTTGTAAATATGAGCACCAACATTACTTAATCTTTAACATAGGATAATTAGAATCATAGTTTTTGATTTCATAATTGTTCGATTTTAGTCTCAACGGTTCAAAAGAGCACTTTAGCATTGAATACATGTTTGGAGCTTGAAGATACACTTAAGAATGAGTCGAAATCCTTCATTTAATGAATATTTTTTCTGATTTAGTGTGAACATTCCTTAACCTAGGTCACTAACATCATCGTACAAATGAATGTTCGACATTTGTGATTATTCACCTTTTCTCAGAATCCTTTTGGTTAAGAATCAATGCCCACGGTTTTGTTGAATCGATTGGGAAACTAGGTTTAAAAGGTGAAGATGATGATGAACAGTATTTGGTGGCGCTCGTCTCACTATGAAGTCGCTCAAATTTGAAAGGTATTAAATGACTCTGTTGGTTTTCTTTAAATAGTCAGATAATAGAATTCACAAATTTTTTACAAGTTTTGATTTCAAATGCGGTCACTACTGTAGCAAATGCGGAAGTGTAAATGTTGATAATTTTAGACATCCGCATTTGTGTACTGTAGCAAATGCGGTAGAACACATTTTTGACCGACTGTCGCATTCATCCTTTCATCCGCATTTGTGTACTGTAGCAAATGCGGTAGAACAAAACTTGATGAGAGCATTCGCATTTGTGTACTGTAGCAAATGCGAAACTTTGAAAGTAATCAGCATTTGTACACTGTAGCAAATGCGAAGTGAAACACTTGTATTTGTGCATCCGCATTTGTACACTGTATCAAATGCGGAAGAGTTAAACAAATGCGGGAGAGTAAACCTTATCCGCATTAACAAATGCGGCTGAACACTTAGAAAAATTTTCATCCGCATTAACAAATGCGGTAGAATACTTTAGTTCCGCATAGGTTTAAACACTTCAAATTTTCGAATTCTTGATGCACACCAATGCGGTAGAGTAAAATCATTGTCCGCATTAGGTTTAACTTTGAAATAAGTTGTTACTTGCATTGGTTATGTGTCTGGGTTACCTTCACCCTCATTAACAATGCACTTACCTGCATTAACTTTTGAGTTTAATCAAAATTTAATGAATCTTGATTTTGATGAACTTGTTATGAAGATATGGCTTATGAAGTATTTCTTGTGACATGGTTGACTATTGAAGTTGTCAATTCTTGCTTGGATTGACTTGTATATTAGGAGTGATACAAGTTTCCATTGTTTGACTGATCTTGGGCTTGAGGGGTTTCCAAGAATCTGCATCTGCATAAGCTGAGATACTATGGTATAACTTCTGCATTGACACAAACATTTTTCTCTTTGTTTTGATTTGAGGAAAGTAATTTAAGAAATTGTAAATTATATACTTGATCAAAAACTTTAAAGTACTCCTCCTAAAGTTTTGATCCATTTGTGGATGAAAACTTTAAGTATTAAAAAACCTTTTTGAATGTACTTATAATTGATGAAGAGAAGTATATCTTTTTGTTGGGATCATATCAGTCTTGCATTACACAAGTGCATATTTTGTGATAAGATTGACATGTTTATGACATTATTGATTGAAGGTATGATTGTCCTCTTAACTCATACGGGTTGATATTTTGATGCTAGTGACATTTATCATGTTTAGATTGCTTTAGATATTCAATATGTACCTCACACACCTTGCATGGAATGATCAACCATCCTTATGAATTGTATGGTAGAACTTTTTCACAACTTACATGACCAGTTACTAAGTTATGAGATCTTATTTTCAGTGATCCACATTGGGATTCTTTTACGTTGATCCTTATCATGATGATCCACATTGGGATTCTTTCACTTCACTTTGGAAGGTGATCCGTAAACAGATTCTTTTGTTCATTCCTTTGGAATGTATTGCTTTTGTTGATTCATCCAATTGGATGTGTTCCTCATTGGGAATCTTTTGGATCATTACATCTGCACTTGTGCATGATTCATCAGGTCTTTGCTCAGCAAAACAGAGATGAATCTGATGTTGGTGAAAGAGATTCATAAAGTATCATTCCCTGGTGTGTGTTTGTTACTACACCTACATTCACTTGAATAAATTGATACATACCAATACTCTGTGATGAGTGTTTCACCATTGAATATATCTTTAGTTTATCACTGCATGTATCTTCTCTTCCAAGTTGAGCCTACCTACATATCAGGTAAGTCATGACGGTCTGTCAAATTTGGAAATAAAGCACAGTGAATGATATAATGACTGTAATTATATCATTTCCCAATCTTTTCTTCATCAAAAATTTCTTCTTTTTGGGATTTTTTTTTTTGAATAATTTTTACATTGTTTTTGGTTTTGATGGATTTTATTCAAGGTTAATCATACCAATTGATTGAACTAAGAATTCGAATCTACTCGGTTCAAATGCCTTAGTAAACAAATCAGCCAATTGATTTTCAGTTGGTACTTGAATCAATTTGATTAAACCCTTTTCAGCACAGTCTCTCAAAAAGTGATATCTAATTTCAATATGTTTCGTTTTTGAGTGCTGAACTGGATTATTTGTAATAAAACAACTACAGTATTGTCAATATAAATTGGGGTATGCAAGAAGTTATAACCATAATCAAGCATCTGGTTTTGAATCCAGAGTACTTGAGAGCAACAAGCAGATGCTGCGATATACTCAGCTTCTGCTGTTGACACAGATACATTTGTTTGCTTCTTGCATTGCCATGAGACCAATCGGGGACCATGAAATTGACAACCGCCAGACGTGGATTTTCTGTTGAAGTTGCATCCACCGTAGTCACTGTCTGTGTAGGAATAGAAATTGAAGTCTCCTTCCTTTGGATACCATAATCCAAGAGCTAGTTTGCCCTTCAGATATCTGAATATTCGTTTGACAGCATTGACATGTGATTCCTTAGGATCAGCTTGATATCTGGCACACACACAACTCCAAACATAATGTCGGGTCTACTAGCTGTAAGATACATGAGTGAGCCTATCATGGATCGATAGAGTGTCTGATCTACTAATTTTCCATCTGGATCGGGTGCTATCTTCACTTTAGGATCTACAGGAGTTCTGATAGACTGACAATCAGCAAGGTGGAATTTCTTCAGCATTGTTTCTACGTATTTTGATTGATTGATAAAAATTCCATCTGCTGTTTGTAGAACTTGCACCCCTAAAAAGAAAGTGAGTTCTCCCATAGCACTCATCTGAAATTTTGAATGCATGAGATCTTCAAATTCTTTACAGAGTTGCCTGTTTGTAGAGCCAAATATGATGTCGTCCACATATATCTGTACTAGCAACATGTCTTTTCCTTTTCTCTTTCTGAAGAGAGTCTGATCAATTCTACCTCTTTCATATCCGTTGTTAAGTAGAAATGATGAGAGTCTCGTACCACTTCCTGGGAGCTTGATGAAGACCATACAGAGCTTTGTCAAGCTTGTAAACTCTGTGAGGAAAATCAGGATCTTCAAATCCAGGTGGTTGACTCACATAGACCTCTTCAGTAATCTTTCCATACAGAAATGCACATTTCACATCCATTTGGTAAACAGTAAACTTCATGGATGCAGAATATGCTAGAAAGATTCTAATGGCTTCTAGCCGAGCTACAGGGGCAAATACTTCATCATAATCTATTCCTTCTTAAGTGTACCCCTGAGCTACCAATCTCGCTTTATTCTAATGACGATTCCCCTGTCATCAGTTTTATTTCTGTATAGCCATCTGGTACCAATAGGATATTGTCCTTCAGGAAGATCTACCAGTTGCCATACTTCTTGTTTCTTGAATTGTAGCAACTCTTCCTGCATTGCTTCAATCCAGCTGTTGTCTTGAAGTGCCTCTTTGATGTTTTTGGGTACTGTTTGACAAAGAAAGCATGAGAACAAACAGTGTTTGAGTGCTTGACTTGCTTCTTGTCACTCTTTCATGAAGATCACCAATAATGGTCTCAACTGGATGATTCTTGTGTATTCTGGTGGGTGGAATTGAGTCACCAGTAATTGTTACATCAAGATTGGAGACATTCAGTTCATTATGGTCAGAGGCATCATCACTTTGAACTGTTGGAGAATTATGAAGGTTGTCAAACCCTGTCTCAGTGTCTGCTTCAGCATTAGCAGCACTTTCATTGTATCTATCATTTGATCTTCTTCCACTTCAGCTGAAGGAAACGCTTGTTTTTCATTTTTAATTGCTATAGATTGATCTTCTGAATTAGATGGTAACAAGCTGGGTCCTCCTGCATTTGAAATGATTTGATTTGTGGTTGATTGTCTGATGGGGTCAGCTTGCAGAGGTACATCTTATTTGGTTCTTCAGTGTGAGTAGGAGGAATTAATGGAAAGTCAATTCTCCTTTCTATGCTTGAAGATGAACTAGCTGAAATTAGGTTACCTGCATGAGACAAATAAAATTGATCAAAAGATATTGTAAAAGAGTCAATATCAAATAACCAATCGGGACCATTTGTAGATTTGGGAAATGAATGTTCCTTAAATTGAACATTAGTTGATTCATCAACAATGTTTAATCGAGGATTAAACACTCTGTAAGCCTTTGACACAGAAGAATAACCTACAAAGAATCCTTCATCAGACTTAGCTGAAAATTTTCCCAAATGGTCACGGGTATTTAATATTGAGACTAGACTACCAAATGACTTAAGAAATCCAATAAATGGTTTTCTTTGAAATAGCAGTTCATATGGAGTCATGTTTCTTTCTTTGACAATCATAGTTCGATTTTGTACAAAGCATGATGTGTTAACTGCCTCTACCCAAAAGGTTATTGGCAATTTAGCATCAGCTAGCATAGTTCTTGCTGCTTCAATTAGTGTTCTATTTCTCCTTTCAGCTACCCCATTTTGTTGAGGAGTTCTAGCCGCACTAAATTGATGAGCTATGCCTTTAATTGTGCAAAATAAGCTCATGTCTTCATTTATAAATTCTGCCCATTATCACTTCTTATGCTTTTGACCTTATAGTCAAGTTGGTTCTCAATTTTAGTGATAAACTCTATGATTATTGAGGATGCTTCATTTTTATGAAGTAGGAAGAAAACCCATGTGAATCGTGAAAAGTCATCAATGATAACCAACAAATACTGTTTCTTTCCCATACTCATGACATGTGTTCGGCCAAGAGACCCATATGAGTAGTTTCAATGGTATTGTTTGAGTTCAGAAGTTTTAGTTTATGTGAAGATTTGTGTTGCTTTCCTTTGAGGCGTGTTGAACAGTGATCAATAAAATGAAATTCTTTTTGAGGCAATCCAATGACATGGTTTCCTTTTACTAATCTGTTCATGTTTTTGAAATTTGTGTGCCCTAAACGTCGGTGCCAAAGCTGTGATTCATCAAATGATGCTTTTGACAAGAGACATGTTTCTTCTATTAGTGCAGTAGAATTAAGGTTTAAGACATAAGTATTATTCTTTCTCGGAGTCTTTAATACAACCCATTCTTCAGGGATATGAAATCCTGACTTTAGAATATAACAGTGGGTGTCGGTAAAGTGAGTCGAATATCTCTTGTCGCAGATCTGAGACACACTTAGAAGATTGAAATTGAGCTGTTCACAATAATTCACTTTATCAAAGCTGAGCATCCCATTTGTCATAGATCCTTCTCTTGTAATCCTACCACGTTGTGTATCTCCTCTAAATGCCACAGGTGTTCCTTTAATTTGCTTGAAATCATGAAGGAGGGAACGATCTCCAGTCATGTGTCGGGAGCATCCACTGTCCACATACCATAGGCTATTAGACCTATTTGGATGACCCTGCAAGCACAAAAGAACTAGTTAGAATATGAAACCCAAGCCACCACGGTCTTGGGTATCCCGTTTCTATGCATAATGGTGACCTCTTGAAGTTTTCCTCTAACCTGTGACCTAATTAGAGGTGGTCTTTGAGATTTTCTGTGAGAATATGAATAAGCTATTTCATCACCATCATTTGAAAAATCAGAACAATTATGAAATCGTTTTTTATATTTGTTTCTTTGATTACCAGAGTCTTTCATATTTTCATCCTTTGTTGGTTTATACGTCCTTGATTTGTTATTATAAATATGACTCTTAACAGTTGTTTTGTCAGATGATGTTGGTGAGATAGGCTTGTTTTGAGGAATTCTCACTCTCGGTTGCTTGTAATAACAGTCATTTGTATTGTGATTGTTTAAGTCACAGACTGAACAATATTTGTTGAAATAACATGTTTTTGTTGAATGATTGTTCATGTCACAGATGGAGCAATATTGATTGAAAAAGCACTCCTCTGTTTTGTGGTTAAACATATCACATATGTCATAATATATATGCTTGTTAATTTTCTCAGATTTTACTGGTCTTGACTCAGTTGATTTTCCCTTTTTCAACTTAGTATCATTCTTTTTGCTGGAAGAAGAATCAAATTCAGTCTTTTGTGCAGTTTGCCTTACTGCACTGAATTTGATTGTCTTTTGAGGCTGTTTTCGTTTCCTCATCCTTTTCTGTAGCTCTTTCTCAAACTGTTCAACATGATCTTTATTGCATATGTCAAATCCTACTCCATTTCTTGATTTGATGTTTGAGGATCAGGTTGACTGTGTGATTTTGAACTCAGAGATTTTTTGTTATTTCCTTTTAATGAACCTTCATCTGATATGCTTGAATTTTGATGAGTATTGATCTCATTATCAGAACTGCTTTCAGCAGAGGGTTTAATCTTTTGCACAAACTTCTTTTTCCCATTAGTTATAGCAGGTATGAATTTTATGAATGGAACAATGGCTTTAATGGGGCTGACTGGTTTGACAACACTTACTGTCTTGTCTGAACACTCTTTTATTTTTATTGGGTGACCTAACTTGATTTTATCCTCACTAGTTTCAATGTAACACTTGGTTCATTTTGAGGATTTGTGATTTGTTTTACTATCGTGTGGGTTTTAATAGTGTTAGGTTCAGTTTGATTTTTGAGTGTGACAGATTCAGGCATGACAGTATAGTTGTCATTGTATGGTGGAGGACATGAATTATACCCAATCCCTGACATGTCCTTTGGATCCTTTTAAGAATCTAGCATCTCTTGCAGCTTTACTGAAGATTGTTGAAACTTTTCAAGTTTCATTTCAGTAAGGCTTGGTCAGCTTTAGATTGAGCTAATTTTTCAGATAATAGCTCATTCTCCGCTGCAAGAGAATACTTCTCACCATGAAGTTTTTCTATGTCAGAGATGAGAGATTTAATTTTAATTTCAAAACTTTTTATTTCTCTCTTCATCATCTCTGACTTTACTTTCTCCTCTTTTATTTTCTCAGCCAATTTGTGGTTATGCTCTCTATAACCTTGAAGTTCATTTATGCACTTATGAGAATAAAGATTGGATTTTACCTCAGATGGCATGGGGGATGGTCCATCATTAATGTGTGCCATCAGTGCATGGTTCTGGAATTGTGGCTTGACTTCCTCAGCATACATGCTCCAGTCACACACTCCGTCTTGTCTGATCACAAGTGCATTTGCTGAAGGTTGGTTGCTCCCAAAAGCTTGATTGGCCAGTTGAGGTTGAGCTTGAGAAGATTGCTGTTGTTGATGATGATATTGTTGCTGATGATTGAGGGAGGGAATGCTTGAAGACGTTGATATGATGTCTGACTCTGAGAATGTCGTGGAGTATTGTTGTTTCTTCTTGGAGCATTACATTCTCTAGAGAAGTGCCCGGCCATTCCACAATTGAAGCATTTGACTTTGGATTTGTCGTATCCGAGCTTAGTATTTTCATTCAGGCTGAGTTTTTTGCCTTTCCTGAAAAACTTTTTAGCTCTCATGGCAATCATAGCCATTTGCCATTGTAAATCCATCTCTTCTACATCATCTGGATCCATTTCCTCCAGATCTTCTTGGATAGATGTGCAGAAGTCAGTCTTCCTCCCAAATACGCCTCAAAACTTGCTACAAAGCATTATATGTAGCCTTCTGTTCTTTTGTTTTTTGATCATCAGTGGGGTTGGTAGAGACAGAAGAGAATCCTATTGATTGATTGGTTGATGTGATGCTCATGCTAATGGTCTGTTAATTGAGTGTGATGTAAAGAATCCAGTGTTTTGTGTTGATCTTCAGATGACAGAAAGTCATCCTCTTCAGTGATGAAGGCATTCTCAACCGATGAGTTTGATGGAAACTTATAAGCTTCAACAACTTTTGGTCCTCCAAGATTCCTACTTCTTTCATCAAGTTCCAGTGCTTCAATTTTTGCAATCATTATGTCAAGAGTGGTACTCTCCAAATCAAGAGTATTTTTCAGCATTGTTACGTTTTGTTTCCAATGCTCTGGAAGACTATGTAACATTTTCTTGTTGAGGTCTTTTGATTTGTAAGTCACTCCCATTATCTCCAAATCATTTACTAACTGCACAAATCTGTGCAATTGTTTAGAGATTGATTCCCCTTTGAAATGATGGAAGGTTTCATACTGATTTATCAATTTGTCTCGGTTGATTTCAGCAACCTCACTACTTCCTTCACACATAATTTGCAAAGCATCCCAAACTGCTTTTGCAGTTCCATACTTCTCCAGCCTTTTAAGCACATCCATCTTAAGTGCTTGAGTGAGGATGGAATATGCTTTAAGGTCAAACTTGATCTTCTTATAATCATCATCATCTAGAGTAAGATCTTCAATGGGAATCCTGGTTGTTCTGTAGAGAGCTGCCTGATCAGCTGACAGTGTTATTGGGATGTGGGGACCTTTACATATCGAAATCCAGTAGTCAGGATCTACACCTGTAATATAATTCATAAATCTTATTTTCCATTGTTTGAACTCAGATTTATGTTTCAGCATTGGTGGTTTTGGGGTATGCCCAAGTTCTGAATAACTGTGAGAATCCATTTTATCAGTTGATTTTTAGTATGGATTAGTGAGTTTTTAAGTCTATTCAGTGGGTTTAGTTCAAATAATCATTAAAAACGTCCGGTAGATTCAGATCTGATGACTATGATGTCTGTAATCAGGAGTGTCTTTGTATTGTTGTAGGTTTTTCGACTTGTAGTCTGTAAGATGTTCTGTGTTCCACTGATTGGTTGAATGAGGGGCTGTTGATGAGTATTTCAGGTAGTATTCGGTGTGTAAACTGATTAGAGATGTATAAATACTCTGTTCAGCTACTCAATCACCAGATCTATTGGGTTCAGACCAGATCTGTGCAGATCTGAGTAAGAACTGAGAGCCGTGGCTCTGAACCAATTGACTGGATAGGATTTTAGAAAGATAATCTCAGTTGATGTGAATCAATAAGGACCGAATAGTGTTTGATTCTGTGTGCCCAAGACACTTAGAATATTGATGTGGTTAGTACTTATGATCCAAGTCGGGTTATACCCAACAACAAGCTTGGCAAACACGAATTAAATATTTAACTGATGATGTGATCATGCAATTAAATATTTACACCAATTAGAAAATGGGTTTTCTAATAAGTTGCATGTAAGTGGGAACAACTTATTAGGATATTTTGTTCAACAATATTATTTGATGTGTTGTTTAAATTAGTTAGATGACACCAAATAATAAGTGAGAAATTACAGCTTATAAATTAAATGGTTAATTGTATAAGTATGTAATTATATTTATATATCTTGTACATACATTAATTGTATGTCTAGTATAAGTGACATTTTATGTGTGATAGTTTTGAGAGGGAAAAGGTTTTAAACCCCTTTTTGGCCGCCCCTCCCCTCTCATCCTATTGGACCAAACTAGTTTTGACAACAACACACATTTAATTTGGTCTTGGACTCAAAAATTGATCTACTACACACATTACATGCAATTTGAAAGACAAAAACTCTCAAAAACCACTCTCTCTTGGTCTCGGCTGGGCAGCACTTTTGAAGAAGTTTTTTTTGTCTTGATTTGGTGATCTCTCCCTAGCAAGAGTTGTGTATGCTTCACAAGGCTTGGGTATAACACTTAAGGACTCCTCCTTGAAGTCTTGGCCAAAAGAACAAGCATCAAACATCCATTTTGGTCGACATTGGTGCTGGAACAAGGTAGTTGTCACAGCTTGTTCAGCTGTGATTTTATGTACGTTTATGTATTGACATAGCTTGTCTATTCACATGAATGATCCTCATGATTTGGGTTTGTTGTTTCATAACATATGAACATATAGAAGATAAGATTTTCAGCTTTAAAAATCGTTTTAAAAGCCATATTTCCGCTGCGTTTTTCAGAATGTTTAAAAGGTTAAACATGATTTTGTGTTCTACAAACCCGTCAATGGTATCTAGAGCCGGTTATGTGGATGACTTGCTTGTTATGTTCTTTAAATTTTGTTTTAAGGATGTTTATAAACTAGTTATAGACTGATTTTGGGCTGTTATTGTTTGGTTGAATGATTCCCCAACTTTCAAGATCGTATCACACATGCTAGTGATTAGATCTTGAAAGATACATATTTTGATGTGTTGATTGTTTAGACAATGTTTAAAACCAAAAATTTCAGTTTATGTTGGCTGAAATTTGGTGGTTTTAAAGGGGTTTCATTATATGTTTTGATGTTATGATCATTTGATGATAGTGTGCATAACCTAGCCTTTGACCTTGTGATGTTTTGGATGCTTTGTGGTTGTTTTTTGTATTCTTCATTCAATTGGTTTGTAATTTGTTTCACTATTTGGGTTGTAATTATTCATTCATTTGGGTTTGTAATAGATTAGGTGCATTTCTTTTATTAGAAAAATGTATTAGGATACAATTTTGTAAAGGAAGATGCACAAGTTCAAGACCCAAAGATGGACATCAAAGACATGGAACTTGAAGCATATGGATGCAAGTTCAAGTGAGGTCTAAGATGACCTGGATTTAGTGTTGATTTCAACCTTAGAAAAGACCTTATGACAACACTTGTGATGGCAAACAAGTGTTGTCAACTTAGTAGCTATGGTTATGCACTCATGTTTGTATATATATATGCTTGTTTGATTGTTTGTTGTTTGATTGTTTGGTTAGTACTACTATACTCATTACAAACTCATTACAAACTTAACAAGCTGAAAATTGTTGGTTCTTAAAAGTTAATAAAAGTAATTAAAATGGTTTAATGACTTTAAAGATTAAAATTGGTTTTAATCAAAGAACCATAGGGTATCTTGTATTTGAAAGCATGCAAATACAAGTACATAGGATTTACTAAACTAGAATTAAGAAATCTCTAATATTTTAAAACGAGATCAACACCGTCCTTTTACACAACACTTGAGTCACTTGGAACTCTTAGTGGGATAAAGGTCACCCAACCATTTTGAGGGAACTTGTGATTTGAGGTGAGAATGCCTTACTTATGGGATAAAGGTCACCTAACCATTTGTTTTGGCAAACTCACACGTGGGTGTAAGTAGGATGTCTTGATTTGCAAACCATGTTAAATGGATCACCTACAATGTGGTTTCCAAATGGTGTTGATGGATTTTCATGCCGACTTTACATATGATGTTCAAGAGTCGATCCCATACCTCTAGAAGTTGCAAATGGTTGCAATCGTCAAACGTTGACCACCTTATTTTAAAACGTGGGATAAGGTCACCTAACCACAATTTAAATGTAATATTGGTTCTAGATTTTAATATGAAAAGTCTTGTAAGACATTTGTTATTAAAATTACAATATCGAAAATACTAAATAAAACTTTGTTAAATTTTGTAGATGGCCTCTATAATGATATTGAGACTTGTTCTCAAGCAAGAGAGACGATCGTATGTTTAGACGACCTATCCCCGATCAACCTAGCGAGGATGATGAGGAGGCCTTTACTGATTGGCTGAAATACACTGAGGACTCCGTCCAAGTGTCTTGTCTCATGCTAGCGAGCATGACTCCGGATCTCCAAAAGGAGTATGAACACCATGGGGCTTATGACATGATAACCCAGCTGAAGGAAACGTTCCAACAGCAAGCAAGGGTTGAGCGCTTCGAAACGGTTCGAGCGCTCCATGCATGTCGTATGGACGACAACCAATCTGTTTCATCTTATGTACTTAAGATGAAAAGTCACATTGACCGCCTCGAGAGGCTTAATTGTCCGTCTCGAAGGAATTGGCCACGGATTTGATCCTCAATGGCCTTACCAAGAGGTTCGAGACATTCGTGTTGAACTACAACATGAATGCATGGGACAAAAGCATTGGTGAACTTCACTCAATGCTCAAAACGGCCGAGGTGCCATGGGTAAAAGGGTTTACCCGTTCACACCATCAATGAAGGTGGGAACAATAAAAGCCTCGTCCCGCACCTAAGGCAAAGGTTGCCAAGGAAGGGACCTACTTGGGGAAAAGGGAAAGGGGTGGCAAGGGTGCCTCCCAAACCACAAGAGAAGCAAAAGGTTGCTACTAATGACCCATGCTTCAAGTGTGGGGAGATTGGACATTGGGGAAGGAATTGTCCTGTCCATCTCCAAGAGTTGAAAGCAAAGAGGGATGTCGGGCAGACCTCAGGTACAATATACATGATCCATATTGATTTAAACATGATATCCTCTAACACATGGCTATTAGATACCGGATGTGGAACTCACATTTGCAATTTGTTGCAGGGGTTCAAAGAAGTAGTGACTTCAAGCAAGGGGATGTGAGCCTCTACATGGGCAATGGGGCTAAAGTTCAAGTAGAAGCCCGTGGTGACTACATCTTGAAACTTCCAAATGGTTTGGAAGTAATTTTGAACAATGTTTTGTATGCTCCTATTTGACTAGGAATATTATCTCTGTAGCCCTGTTAAAACAATTGGATATGTATTATCATTCGTTGAGGAAAATATCCATGTTTCTTTTAATGGAATGTTCTATTTTAAAGCTATTCCCATTAATGGTATTTATGAATTGGTTCATGAAAATACTTTAAATAGTTCATTGTACCAAACTAACACCAAGAAACTCAAGTTGGACTTAAGTGATACCTATCTTTGCATTGTCGTCTTGGCCATATAAACAAGAAACGTTTACAAACACTTCAAAAGAATGGTCTTTTAAAAACAAATGAATATGATTCATTTGATGTTTGTGATCTTTGTTTACAAGGTAAGATGACTAACGCACCCTTTAGTAGAACTACCGAAAGGGCAAAGGATTTATTAGGATCATACATTCGGATGTATGTGGTCCTTTTAAGCCAACGACTAGGAATGGTGATAAATACTTCATTACCTTTACCGACGATTATAGTCGCTATGGGTATGTGTACTTATTAAGGCACAAAGATGAAGCTTTTGAAATGTTCAAAATCTTCAAGAATGAAGTAGAAAATCTCAACAAGTCAATTAAAGTTCTTCGCACTGATAGAGGAGGTGAATACCTAAGTGATGCCTATCAAGATCATCTTAGGAGTTGTGGGATTGTCTCACAACTCACTCCACCTGAACACCACCACACTGGTGTGTCTGAGAGGAGGAATCGAACCTTATTGGATATGGTCCGATCTATGATGGCTAGAAGCACATTACCTCTATCATTTTGGGGTTTCGCTTTGCTCTCCGCGGCTCGTATTCTAAACATGGCCCCACCAAAAGGTGGAAAGGACACCTTTTGAGATATGGCATGGAAGAGTTCCATCCCTATCGTACTTAAGGGTTGGGGATGTGAGGCTTATGTTAAGACTCCCACCCCAAACAAATTGGATGTCCGATCCACCAAGTGTATCTTTATTGGATATCCTAGAGATTCTATGGATATATTTCTATGATCCAATGGAACAAAAGGTGTTTGTAAACTGCCAGAAAGGGTGAGTTCTTAGAAGCAAAGTTCCTTATGGAAGGAGCTAGCAGTAGAACAGTGGATCTTGAGGAAGATCAAGAACCACAGCCCGATGCACGTTTGTTGAAATAGCACTCAACATGAGGATGTTGAGGATGATCAAGTGGTTGATCAATAAACACAACACGTTCGCAGAAGTGGTAGAACTAGTAATCCACCTGAAAGATATGGATTTTTCATGGATGGATGCTATGTGATAGATTCTGATGAACCAACCACATACCATGATTAATGTCCAACACGGATTGTGACAAATGGCTTGAAGCCATGAACGTTGAGATGCAATCCATGTATGACAATCAAGTATGGACTTGGTTGTACCACCTCTTAACTCCAAGATAGTTGGAAGTAAGTGGGTTTTTAAGAAGAAAACGGATATGCATGGAAACTTGGATACTTATAAAGCTAGACTTGTAGCAAAGGTTTCACTCAAACTCAAGGGGTTGATTATGATGAAACCTTCTCACCTGTTGCGATGCTAAAGTCTATAAGGATATTGTTTGCCATAGCTGCTCATTATGATTATGAGATTTGGCAAATGGATGTCAAAACCGCTTTCCTAAATGGATACCTTGAGGAAGATGTCTATATGGTTCAGCCTGAGGTTTTGTCGATCAATACATCCTAATAAAGTATGCAAGTTAAAGAAATCAATCTATGATTGAAACAAGCATCGAGAAGCTGGAATCATCGTTTTGATAAGGAAGTCAAGAAATTTGGCTTCATCAAAAACGCTGATGAAGCATGTGTATATATGAAGGCTAGTGGAGCACAATAACTTTCCTAGTATTGTATGTTGATGACATACTGCTATTTGGAAATGACATTCCGACCTTGGAAGGTGTAAAAAACTGGCTTGGAAGTTGTTTTTCCATTAAGGATCTTGGTGAAGCCGCCTATATTCTGGGAATAAAGATCTATAGGGATAGATCAAGGCGGTTGATTGGTTTGAATCAAAGTGCATATATTGATAAAATCTTGAAGAGGTTCAAGATGGAGAATTCTAAGAAAGGTACCGTACCTATTCAAAGAGGAACGATATTGAGTATGACTCAATGTCCAAGCTCAAAGGAAGAGCAAGATAAAATGAAGGCAATCCCATACGCATCTGCTATAGGATCCATCATGTATGCAATGATATGCACTCGACCGGACGTGTCATGCGCCTTAAGCATGACAAGCCGTTACCAGCAGAATCCTGGAAACAGTCATTGGATGGCTGTTAAGAACATACTTAAGTACCTAAGGAGGACAAGAGATATGTTCCTGATCTATGGATCTGGTGACGAGGAACTCGTTGTAAAAGTTACACGGATGCGAGTTTCCAAACCGATCGTGTTGATTCACGGTCACAATCGGGATACATTTTCATTCTGAATGGAGAGCGGTCTCTTGGAAGAGCTCCAAGCAGGATGTGGTGGCTCTATCAACTACAGAATCAGAATATGTCGCCGCCTCATTGGCAGCTCAAGAAGCTGCATGGTTAAAGAAATTCATTGCCGATCTAGGGGTTGTCCCCTCCATTCAGGACCCCCTAGAGATCTTTTGTGATAACGAGGGTGCGATTGCACAAATCAAGGAACCCCGTGCTCATCAAAAGACTAGGCATATTGAGCGGAGATTCAACTACATACGAGATGAAGTTGAAAAGGGAAAGATATGTATTCGCAAAGTTCACACAGATCAAAACGTTGCGGATCCTCTCACGAAGCTCCTCGAAAAGGCAAAGCATGAATGTCATACTTGTGCCATGGGACTTCGATATTCTAGTGATTGGATTTGATCTGTAAATTTGTATTTGGATATGTGGAACTTTCTATTATTTGAATAAAATTATTTGGTTATAATGTTTCAAATAATATTCCAATTTAGCATGTTTATCCATGAGTAAAATGTTTACTCTAAATGTTCGTAGTCGTTCACACTTGGGAACAAGTTTGAAGGTAAGACTATTATGAACTTGGATTGGTTGATATTCATAAGGATGAATATAGAGCAATGGGTTGCTACCAAGGTTCATAGATATTTGTGGGATACAAATATTGGACTAACCCGCATCTCAAATTTTACTACATGGAATCTTATTGATTGATCATAAGTAATTTGAGTAAAGGCGAATATCATTTGGTATCCTCCGACCTGAGATACATATTGGTTTTGATATTCACCAAGTATTATACCTTGAGCTTCTTCTTCACTGTTCTGAAATAGTGGACAGTACATAAGGTATATTCAGGTATGACATGAGGTGTCTGTGAGAAACATATGTAGTCAAGATGGAATTTGTTCCTCTTATTCGTTGAGAGTTAGATGTCTAAGGCCTGATAAGTTACATCAACAAGAAATGATCATTCTGTGTTCTTGGATTTGACATGACATCTGAAACAAAAGGATAGATGATTGATTCACCTAAATCATTTCAAGTAGGGTACTTGAAAGGGATGATGTTATTGAATGGCTACAAGTCATGCGTATTAAGGGTAGTGAACCGTTGTTAGGTGGTATTTACTGCTTGCATCAATCTTCTATGAATCTTGGGCAAGTGGGAGATTGTTGGATTCTGTGTGCCCAAGACACTTAGAATATTGATGTGGTTAGTACGTTATGATCCAAGTCGGGTTATACCCAACAACAAGCTTGGCAAACACCAATTAAATATTTAATGATGATGTGATCATGCAATTAAATATTTACACCAATTTAGAAAATGAGTTTTCTAAATAAGTTGCATGTAAGTGGGAACAACTTATTAGGATATTTTGTTCAACATATTATTTGATGTGTTGTTTAAATTAGTTAGATGACACCAAATAATAAGTGAGAAATTACAGCTTATAAATTAAATGGTTAATTGTATAAGTATGTAATTATATTTATATATCTTGTACATACAATTAATTGTATGTCTAGTATAAGTGACATTTTAATGTGTGATAGTTTTGAGAGGGAAAGGGTTTTAACCCCTTTTTGGCCGCCCCTCCCCTCTCATCCTATTGGACCAAACTAGTTTTGACAACCAACACACATTTAATTTGGTCTTGGACTCAAAAATCTGATCTACTACACACATTACATGCAATTTTGAAAGACAAAAACTCTCAAAAACCACTCTCTCTTGGTCTCGGCTGGGCAGCAGCTTTTGAAGAAGTTTTTTTTGTCTTGATTTGGTGATCTCTCCCTAGCAAGAGTTGTGTATGCTTCACAAGGCTTGGGGTATAAGCACTTGAGGACTCCTCCTTGAAGTCTTGGCCAAAAGAACAAGCATCAAACATCCCATTTTGGTCGACATTTGGTGCTGGAACAAGGTAGTTGTCACAGCTTGTTCAAGCTGTGATTTTATGTACGTTTATGTATTGACATAGCTTGTCTATTCACATAAGAATGATCCTCATGATTTGGGTTTGTTTTTCATAACATATGAACATATAGAAGATAAGATTTTCAGCTTTAAAAATCGTTTTAAAAGCCATATTTCCGCTGCGTTTTTCAGAATGTTTAAAAGGTTAAACATGGATTTTGTGTTCTAGCAAACCCGTCATATAGTGATTGAGTCAAAGATTGAGAGGCGGAATCAGACAATCAATGAACATTGAATACACATGATACTCATAAATATGTTTGTATATATGAATACTTTGATTGATTGATTACAAGAACATTCAATGCAAACAGAACATTCTAGGAACCAAGAATCAAATCAAATTACAGACAAAAGTTACCCCATGTATGAGGTATACTGTTCTATTTATAGGCAGACACGTTGCCATTACAAAAGACTAAACTACCTTACTAAAGCTAGTTTAAGTCTTCATCAGCATTGGCTGTTGATCATCCGCATTGACAAATGCGGATGAGTTGACTTCATCAGCATTTCTTCAACCGCATTGAAGTTTGGTCATCCGCATTGGTAAATGCGGATGAACAAAACACTTGTCCGCATTTCTTTGGTAATCCGCATTGGTCAATGCGGATGAACAAATGTATATCCGCATTTGTTAACTTGTCATCCGCATTGACAAATGCGGATGACCAACACTTGTATTTTTCTTCTTATTCAGCAGATACTTGTCTTGATCCGCATTTGTTCTTGGACATGAGGGATTCCAGCAGAGCAACCATCCACCACTTGAATTGGCATGTATGATCCTTTCAGGGTCCAACAGAAGACATAGATGAAGCTTAATTTGTATCAAATTTCTCTTCACAAGAACTAACTCAAGATCAAGAAGAAATTCCACAAGACTTTGAAGATAAATACAACTACCTTGTGAAGATGAAATACAATAGAGTCTTTTTGGATGGACTGATTGTTTCTCAAGTAAATGATGAATATGAGAAATGCATTGCTATAGAGTCAGTTGCTCCTATTGATCCAAATGAGATTGTAATGGAACACAGTGAATGGAATAGAGCTAAAGAAAGTATTCATGTAGATGAATTATCAAGCTATATGCTGCACCATCCTGATCCTGATCATATGAGTATTCCAGCATTAAGGTCTTGTTTGCAAGCTAGGAATTACCCATGGAGGAAACTAAAAAGATTATAATCTGTATCTTTGAGGAATCTTGTTAGAATTTTTCAAGAAACTGAAAAACAATCAAAGAAGAGGATCATTCTTGATACTGATAATCCTCAATACCTTGAGATTACCATAAGAACAAGAGTATTAAAGCCTTAAGAGATTAAACAGATGGCAAGAAAATCAGATGCTCATGATAGCAGAAAAGATCTGATTAAAATGTTTTCTCGTACCGAAAGGCAAGCATATAAAGCCTCTTCTGAACAAAGACAAATTTTTGATAACGCCTGGAGACTTGGTGAGAAATGTATTACAAAAAGTACAATCGATTGCTGAGTTGTTAAATGCTATGATTGCTCCTGATTCCACAAACCAAGTAAACATAATAGCATGGAAGTATGATGAGATTTTTTATGCATTTTTGATAAAAAGAGTAAATGCAGTTTGTGATGTATATCATTTTTACTCAAGCATCATTAAACTTCCAGTGCAAGACTTGAAAGAGTTAAACACATTACCTCTGATTAATCCATCTGATTCTAAACGTGGTAAGATGATGATAGAATTATTGAGAAGAGGAATGGATAGATCAAGTAATTATCTTAAAACAAGATGTGATCAAGAAGACAAGGAGTACTTTGCTACATTAAGGAAAAACAAAAAGCTTAAAGGATTACAATCTGAAGAAGAACATTCATGATAGAATTATATGATAGATATGTTGAAAAAGTCACAACACCTGGTATAAAAGTGATTGATGGTAATCAAAAGTCAAAACCAATTCTCAGATGGTTCTATAACTCTGAGACTTTTGAGCTTAAACTGGTCCGAAATCTCAAACAATGGGATGAGGATATGATTACATTATTTGGTGCTTTTGAACTGAAACTATTGCATCCAAGTTATATATCATTTTTATATGTGCAAAAGTTTGAAAAAGTATCTCTAGAGATTGCAGAGCAAGACAAGAAGTATTTTCTTTCCATCATCAATGTGATGAATGCTGCAATAGAAAGAATATCATTAAGGAAGGCTCTTGCATATGCAAACATTGTTAAGAAGGATATTAAAGACACTGAGTTCATGAGAATTTCAAGGAAAGGATTATTAGAAATATGCTTAAAGGAAAGTCGAAATCCTATTGAGTTATATGCTAATATTGATATCTCATGTCTATCAAAAGATACATTGGAAAGAATGAGAAAAATGGAGATAAAGACAAATGAAGCAAAACCAGAACAAGGCATTCTAGCTAGCAAATTTAAGTCTACAATTGCTAATGCTTTGAAAGAACAAAAGATGTATAAAAAGAAACCAATGTTCAAGATAAAGGAAAAACCAGTAGATTTCTTTGAAAGCTAAAGATGAAAGATAAAGCTGAAGGAAAGATAATAAGAAGACAAGATTGAAGTTTTTGAAGACTGGAGACCATGTAAATCTTAAGGGGAGTATTGTTAGTTCTCTAGAAAGATTAACATGTTGTCTTTATGTGTCTTTTTACTATTTGTAATAGTATAGGGATTGGTTTTGTAATTCTGCTAGTTCCTTGTGTTTCATTATAAATAGTTTAGACTTGTAGCAGTTAGAGGGTACGAGAGAGACGAACAACTGTTTTAGAACAGATTCATAACTGCTTATAAGAAACATATCTATGGAAGAACAAAATGTTCATCCGCAGAAGATCTTCGGATATATATTACTTGTAAGAAACATATCTACGGAAGAACAAAATGTTCATCCGTAGATGTTTCTTACATTGGTCAATTTTAGAAATTCACCAATTATAATGTTTTACCTGTAAACATACATAACTCAACACACATATATGGGTTAACCTATACATTTAATGCATACATAATAATGAATTATAAGTATTCATTAAAAATATTAATTCAAGTTCTAAGCCTATACAAAATGGACTAGATCTATTGATCCTAGACCTAAACATACTCCCCCTTAGGCTTAGACACTTGTAATAAGCTCTTCACTGAAAGTTCTTTCAATCTTGACACCATCCTTTTGTTGAAATAAGATACTTCACCCTTTTGATCATCATACTTGTAGTTGATCTCCATTCTGCATATCTTTTTAAGAGTATCAAAGCTCCATCCTAAAATGTCTTCTTCTGTAGTCAGAGTTTCCACCACACATTGGTTATTGACTATTTCCAGCTCATCTTCATCTCAGATACTAAACTCTGATACATCTTCAATGTTAGCTCCTTTCAGCATCCTAGCATTATGCCTTCTTCTCTTGCATGCTTTAGCATGCAGCTTATCCACAACTTGAATCATGTGCACATATAGACATAAGTCATTCTGAGCCCTTTCATCAGTTAGCTTTGGGAAGAATTTGTCATGAAGAAATGATGTTTAGCTTGGGTGAAGCAATTTGATCTCAACTAGGTAAAAAATTCTTATTTTATGAGCTTTCTTCCCTTTAGCATTCCTCAGCAGCACTAGCTCTTTTGTTTTCTCAACATAACCCCTTTCTATTATGGGAGATGTATATTGATTTCCATTAAATCTTTTGATAGATGTTGCAATTCTGTTGTGTATCCAACCCTTTTTAACATTTCATCATCTACAAGTGAAGAAGGCTTAGATGTTGTTCTTTTGATTCCTTTAATTCTCTTTTTGTGCTCAGTATCATCTCTCTTAGCATCCTTGATCACATCATCTATGAATTTCTTCTTTCTCTTTCCCATAGACATAGAAAAATCTCCTCCCCTTGAACGGATTGGATAGTTAGACATGGTTAGGCTTTTCAAATCTTTAATAATTCTCTCAGGAAGACTTAGTAATGTTTCTTGTTGGATTCTTTATGCCCAAGACACATAGAACATTGATGTAGTTAGTATGTTATGATCCAATTCGGGTCATACCCAATAACAAGCTTAGTAAACATCAACTAATATTTAATTGATTATATGATCATGCAATTATATAATTACACCAATTTAGAAAATGGGTTTCCTAACTAAACTGTATATGAGATGGAACAACTTATAAGAATATTTTTTTCATGAGTATTATTTGTAATATTATTTAAGTTAGTTAAATAACATCAAATGGAGTGTATGATTTATACAATTAAAAGTTTAATTATATAACTAAATTAGTGTCTAGTTACAATTAAATGGGTGATTAAAATTTGGGGGGTGGGGGAAACCCCTTTTGAAACACCTATTTCAGCCTGCATTTGTGTATCTTTGTAGAAGACACTCTTAACTAGCAAGACACTCCACCTCTTTCTCTCTCACACATGCAAAAGACCAAAGGGACAAAACTATTTCTTTGTTAAAGAATAGTCACGGCTGGAAGGGGATTTCAGCAGCCTTCTCTTTGGTTTTTGGTGTACAAATCCTAGCAAGAAAGGTCTTTGTTTGATGCTTGTGGGTATGGAAGCTTGAGGACACCTTTCCTTGGTGTTTTGGCTGTTCAAGAACATCATCATCTTCATCAAAACATACGTTTTTCAGCAGCTCCTAAAAGGTAGTTTCATGGTTGTTGTTTTGATTGTTATCTCTTCTTGATAGCTAGTTGATTCACATATATATGATCCAATGTTCTTGGGTTTGTTGTTGCTAAGTTATAAGCCTTAATTTTCAGTTTACAAAACATTATATTAAGGTTTGATTCCGCTGCGTTTTTCATGTTTAAATGGTTAAACAACTTTGATAATGGTCTAACAAACCCAACATTAGCATCTAGAGCCCGATATGTGGATGACTAGCTTCTTTTGTCATTGTAAAATTGGTTTTATGGGACTTTAACAACCTAATAGGGGCTGTTTTGTGATGATATGATGAATCCCCAATCTTTCAAGGTTATATCTTACATGCTTATGATTAAACCTTGAAAGAAAGATGTCAAATGGTTGATTATACAAATATGGACAAAGACCCTAAATTCTTGGTTTATGTTGGCTGAAAATTTAGGGTTAAATGGGGATTTGTTTTGGTTCTTGACTGTTGTTCATATTAGTGCATAACCTAGCCTTGACCTTGTGTTTCTTTGGTTGTTGGATGAATGTTTGGTTTTGGTTGATTTCATTCATAATGGGTTGTAATATTATTCTTTTGTGCTTGTATTTGGATGTAATTTATTTATTCATTCAATGGTGACGTAATAAATATATTAAGTGTATTTTCTTTATTAAAAATTTGTATTAGGATATAAATTTTGTAAAAGAAGATACACAAGATAGAAGCACAAAGAGAAGGACTTGAAGCATATGGATGCAACTTCAAGTGGGGGTCTTTGGAGATCCTATCTTCTGTGTTATAATTAACCCTTAGGAAAGACCAAATGACAACACTTGTGATGGCAAACAAGTGTTGTCAACATAGTGGCTATGGTAATGCATTTGTGATTGTATCATTATGCTTGTTTGGTTGTTTGTTATATTATGGTTGTTTGATATTTGGATGTGCATAAAAAATTTATAACAAACATAACAAGCTGAAAATTTATGGTTCCTAATCATTAAGTGACTAATAAAAGGTTATTAAAAGGATTAATGATTTTAATAAAAGGGGTTTTTACTAAAAGAGAACCATAGGGTGCCATGTATTTGAAAGCACGCAAATACAAGGTACATAGAGTTTTCATAACTAGAATTAATGAAAACTAAAATCCCATTGGAAACAAGTTAAACACCATCCTTTTACATGACACTCAAATCACTTGAGAACTATTTGTGGGATAAAGGTCACCTAACCACTTTTAGGGAACTTATGTGTTTGAGGTGGGCTTAACAACCACTTGTATGTGTAAACTCACACGTGTGTGTAAGTAGGACAACTTGAATTGGAAACCATGTGCATACGGTCACCGAGAATGGCGTGCAATGGTATTGATGGGATTTTACATGCCGACTAAACAGAAGATGTTTAACCGATCCCATAAAGCTAGAAGTTACAACAGGTTGCAATTGTCAAATGCTGACTACCTTGTCAATTTAAATAATGGGATAAAGGTCACCTAACCATCATTAAATATAACGTTGGATTCTAGATTTTAATTATTAAATGTCTATGAGACATGAAAAGGGTGTTAATGATTAAAATGTAATTTTTCAGTAATATGAACTTTGTAAATTTTGTAGAAATGGCCGCAAACAATATTGCTACCACCCCGACCGTCCATACCCTCTCACTGAGAACCATCTTAGAAGGGATCGTCTTAACCATAATAATTTTATGGACTGGTTTCAAAACTTGAGAATTGTTCTCAAGCAAGAGAAAAGGCCTATGCCCTTGACGATCCCCTTCCTGACCAACTCGACCCCGAGGATGTTGAGGCTTATAACGATTGGCTTCAATACACTAAGGATTCCATGCAGGTTTCCTGCCTTATGTTGGGATATGATTCCTGAACTCCAAAAGGACTTGGAGCATCCTGGGGAATATGACATGATTACCCAATTAAAGGAAATGTTCCTTCAACAAACTAGGGTAGAGCGCTTCGAAATGGTTCGAGCGCTTCATGCGTGTTGCATGGAAGAAACCCAATCGGTATCATCTGATGTTCTTAAGATGAAAATCCACGTTGATCGCCTCGAGTGGCTTAATTGTCCCGTCTCAAAGAAGCTGGCCGCGGATTTGATCCTTAATGACCTAACCAAAGGTTTGAGACGTTCATAATGAATTACAATATGAACAGGTGGGACAAGAGCATTGGTGAGCTTCACGCAATGCTCAAAACAGCCGAGGCAGGGATGGGTAGAAAGGTTCTACCTATTCTCTCAATCAATGAAGAAGGCAACAAGAAAAGGCCGTACCCCGATCCCAAAGCAAATGTTGCCAAAGGAAAAGGGTACATTAAAGGCAAAGGGAAAGGGAAGGCTAAATCGGAACCTCCAAAGCCTAAGCTTAAGAAGCCTAAGGTAACGGAGAACGATCCATGCTTTGTGTGTGGTGAGATAGGACATTGGAAAAAAGAAATTGTCCAAACTATCTCAAAGATTTGAGAAACAAGAGGGATGTTCGGCAAACCTCAAGTACAACTTTCATGATTCATATGGGTTTGAATGTTATTTCTTCAAACACATGGGTATTGGATACCGGATATGGAACTCACATTTGCAATTTGTTGTAGGAGTTCAAAAGAAATAAGCACTTTACGAAGGGAGACACAAGTCTCTACATGGGCAACGGAGCAAAAGTTGATGTCGAAGCCCAAGGAGACTATATTTTGAAACTTTCGAATGGTTTCGAAGTTGTTCTTCAGAACATTTTGTATGCTCCTATTTTGACTAGGAACATAAATTTTGTTTCCCTTTTAAAACAATGTGGTTGATTTAAAGTTTGTAAACAATGGTATTTATGTTTGTATGGATGATATATTTTATTTCAAGGCTATGCCTTTTAATGGTATCTATGAAATGGTTCATGATGATTCATCCTATAATAACTCATTATACCAATCAAGCACCAAGAAACTTAAAATGGGTTTAAGTGATTCTTATCTTTGGCATTGTCGTCTTGGTCACATAAATTCAAACACTTCAAAAGAATGGTCTTTCGAAAACAAATGATAATGGTTCATTTGATAAGTGTGAATCTTGTTTACAAGGTAAGATGACCAAGTCGCTCTTTAGTGGTACTAATGAGAGGGCAAAAGACTTATTGGGAATCATATATTCAGATATATGTGGTCCTTTAAGACAATGACAAGAGATGGTGAAAGATACTTCATTACCTTTACCGACGATTACAGTCGCTATGGTTACGTGTACTTGATGACACATAAACATAAAGCTTTTGAAATGTTCAAAATCTTCAATAAAACTATCAAAGTTCTTCGTTCAGATAGAGGAGGTGAATACCTCAGTGAGACCTTTCAGGACCATCTAAGAAGTTGTGGGATTGTCTCATAACTTACTCCACCCGGAACACCACAACATAATGGTGTGTCTGAAAGGAGAAACCGAACCCTATTTGATATGGTTCGATCTATGTTGGCTATAAGCTCACTACCTCTATCATTTTGGGGTTTCGCATTGCTCTTCGCGACTTGTATTTTGAATATGGCCCCGACCAAGAAAGTGGATTCAACACCTTTTGAAATATGGCATGGAAGAGTTCCATCGCTATCATATTTAAAAGTATGGGGTTGTGAAGCTTATGTTAAGCTAAACACCCAAAACAAGTTGGAAAGTCAATCCACTAAGTGTATATTTGTTGGATATCGCAAAGACTGTATAGGATACTACTTCTTTGATCCAACAGAGCAAAAAGTATTTATTGCTCGAAAGGCAGAGTTCTTGGAAGCTAAGTTCCTTATGAAAGGAATAACGTATAGAATAGTGGAATTTGATGTGGATCAAGATCCACAAGCCGATACACATTTGGTTGACACTAATGATGATCAAGATGTTGATCAAAACACACAAAACGTTCGCAGATCTGGTAGAGTTAGCATTCCACCTGAAAGATATGGATTAGTCATGAATGGATGCTATGTGTGTTGGACCAAAAGAACCAATGAGCCTGATCAGAAAAACCTCTAAGTCCCACAGACATCACAACAACTGCTGAAGACTTGATCAGCTGTTTGACAAAGTCTGAAGACTGCAACAGCTGAAAAACTAAAGTACTGAAGAACAACAGCTGAAGAACTAAAGTACTAAAGAACAACAGCTGAAGAACTAAAGTACTGAAGAACAACAGCTGAAAAACTAAAGTACTGAAGAACAACAGCTGAAGAACTAAACTACTGAAGAACAACAGCTGAAGAACTAAAGTACTGAAGAACAATAGCTGAAGAACTAAAGTACTGAAGAACAACAGCTGAAGAACTAAAGTGCTGAAGAACAACAGCTGAAGAACTAACGTACTGAAGAACAACAGGTGAAGATCTAAAGTGCTGAAGACTTCAACAGCTGAAGACTAAAGTACTGAAGTTCAACAGCTGAAGTATACAGACTGAAGACATCAGCTGATGACAACAGCTGAAGCTCAAGTACGAGTACTGAAGCCTTCAGAGTTTGTTACAACAGCTGAAGAAGCATTCTTCAGTTGTTGTGATGGTTTACCTTTCAGTAGTTTTCTTTGTTTCAGTATTTGTAAAACAACTGAAGAGTATGTTCTTCAGTTGTTATAGTTTCAGTAGTTTCTTTTCAGTAGTTGTAATAATAGTTAACACTTAGCATTTTTGTAAGAAGATGTCAGCTGTTTGACATCTTCAGTAGTTGTGTTAACTATCAGTAGTTGTAATAAATTCTGTTAGATGTCACTATCAAGTGACATCAGCAGACGTCACATCTCTTATATAAGAGGTGTTGACCTAATTGTAATTGTGACATTCCGTTACAACGAAAGCGAAATTGGATGAAATATTATTTGCAGAATTCTCTGTCTATAACGTTTTTGTTCTTACATTGAATATCTCTTGGTTCTTGTGAATTGGCTAATTCATTGTTAGAATTCCGCTGCTATACTCTCTAATCAATCAAACGTAGATCACTGATCCTAACAAGTGGTATCAGAGCTGGTTAATCATTGATCGATCTAACAATTGATCATTGAAACTGCTAATTGATATATACGTTTGATTGAATTAGCATATTTGCAAGAACTGGTTATAGATTATTGAATTTCTGACGCTTTCGTTCATTATTTTGAGATCTCTCTTGGTTCAATTGGTGTTGTGTTTTGTTCTAAATCTGTTATAGCTTAATTGAATTTGATTGAATCTGAGATGACTACTCCTTCTAATGATCCTCACAATACCGGTTCCTCAACCAAGCCCCCGATGCTAGTTAGGACCGAGTATAACATATGGCAGCGAAGAATGCTTCATCACCTGTCTGCTAACAGTTCAGGTTGTTGGACATCTGTGGTACATGGACCACATAAGCCTATGGTGAACAATCCGGAAACCAATCAAATGGTTCCGAAGAAGAAGGAACAATACTCTGATGTAGATCGGAAACTGTTTGAGATTGATGCTAAAGCCCATGGAATTCTGGCCATGGCACTGCCTAATGAAATCTATTCAGGGCTTATGCATCATGAAACTGCTCATGATCTCTGGAATGCCCTGAAGGAACAATTCGGTGGCACAGATGAGGTCTTAGCAAACAACAGAGAAATCTTGCCCAACAATATGAGACATTCTCTCATAGAAAGGGTGAGACACTGACTCAACAGTTTGAGCGTTTTTCCTGCTTGATCTCTGAGCTGAAAATGGTGAAACAGGAATACACCAACAGCCAGATGAATAACAGGTTCCTCAGATCACTGCCTGAGAGATGGGACACATACACTATTGTCCTACGCTCCAGTGCAAATCTGGATAGCCTATCTCTCACCCAACTTCATGGGAAACTGCTTACATTCGAAAGAGAGATAGAGCAGAAAAGGAAACTGTCCTCATCAGAAAGCTCACTGATGACTTTGTACCAGGGAATACGGCCTTGGTTGGTCATGAGTTAGAATATGCTGCATCTGAAAGCAATTATGATGGATATTGATTTCTCTTCAAATAGTTCTGATCATGCATTTGGTGGTATGATATCATTCTGGCAGTAATAGTGACAATCTATGCTTCATCATGGATGATTTGAAAGGAATAGCTGATGATGATCTAGAAGAGATGGATTCTGAGCCAAATGGCATTGATTAATATCAGATCTCAGAATTCTACAAGAGAACTGGCAGGAAATTTCCTGGACTCTCTGGCAAAACCAAAGTTGGTTTTGACAAGAGTAAGTTGAGGTGTCACAAATGCCAAAGGCTGGGACACTTTGCAAGAGAGTGTAGATCAACTGGATCTAACCTTTGTGCCCTTTGTGACTTTTCCTAGTACTAGTCCACAAAACAGAGGGCAACATCCTGCTGGTTCTGGTCATCATTCACACCCTAGATCTCCTGCATACTTTGTCCCCCAGGGATCAATGTCATATCCTTTTCCCTGCTATTACTTGCCTCAGTCTAATCCGGTTCAAGCTCCCATTCACAACAATCACATGCATTGCCTGAACCTCAACCTTCCCAATCTCATCAACAAACTCAACCTCAACAACACAGCTTCTTCAACCCAGAGGTTGTTGACTGGAGCAGTTTACCAGATGATTTGTCTGGTCATGAATAATTGTTCACTGGTGCTGGTCAACATGGTGGTGACAGTCCCTTTGGAAATCTAGCTCTTATGGCTTTGGATTCTGTTGATACTTCATCCTCTAATGCCTCTATACCAAAGGTATCACAGGTATCCTCTGAGGCAAAAGCCAAACTATGTTCTAAATCATGCATAGCCGCATTTGCATCTATTAGAGAAGCAAATGTAGCTTTAATTAACAAGAATATTGAGCTGAACAAACAATTTCCAAAAGCAAAGCTGAATTTGAGTCTGTGCTTAATGATAAGAATGATGAGATTTACAAACTTAAATGCCAAATCACTAATAATAAGGCTAGGGAAGAGATACTTCTAGAGAAGTATAGAGATCTCAAGGAAACACTTGCAACTACCCAGGTAGAGTGTGATCGATGGGTAAATTCTTGCAAGGGTTTTGAAATGCTTCTTAGTAAGCAATCTGCTTCCAATGTGAAGTTTGGCATTGGTTATAATCACACTGCTCCACCTACAGATTTTACTCCCAGAGCAGAGGTTGAATCTGATGGTGAGAGCAATAACCAATCCATTTCATCATGTGATCTACTTTCTGATACAGCACCATCAGAAGTAGAAGTCAGCACTAAGCCCTCTCAAAACCTATCAGCTGATGTTGATGGTTCCACTGCTGACACTCACATGATCAAAGAGTTGATCAACTCAGGAGTTAATTCTGAAAGTCCTGAAAGGACTGGAGAGCAAGATTTAACACCTGAAGTTCAAACTCCAACTACTGTCAGTACTGAAGAGAAGAAAACTGTCAGTAGAAAGAGTTTGAAAATACTAAAGAGGAAGTCAAGAAAGCAAACAATGCTTCCAAAGTACTGAAGAGCAAGTCTTCAGTAGTTTCATCCTCTTTAGTTGATGATCAACATAAGATGAAGAAGAACCCATGTGAAGTATGTGGCTTGTTCAATCATCTTACAGATGATGTTGGTACAAAAGAGGATCCAAACTCAAACATAAAGGGGAAATAAAGAGAAAATGGTTAAAATGAAAACTGAGTTTGAAGCCACATTTGTATCAGCAACATCAAATCCTGTAACCCTTAAGTCCATAAAGAAATCCAAAAAGGAAGGGGTTAAACAGGTAACAGCTGAGATTGCTCAAAAGAAGAAGGTGCAACATAGGAACTTATCAAACTCCAATGCCAATGTGTCTGAAGAGCTGAAAGCTTTATCACAAAATCAGACACAGCTGGTTATGATGGTTCAACATCTATTGGGAAGAGTTAACAATTAGATGTTCCTATGTTGAAACCACAGAAAAGGAGGTCCAAGCCAAAGGATTCCTCTTCTTCACCATCTTCTTCCTCTCAGGCTGTTGTTTCCATCAAACCTGTTAGTTTACCATCTGTTGATGAGACAGGCCCAAAACCAAAAGGTTTGGGTCTCCAAAACTAACTGATTGTTTATAATTGCAGGGTTCTTCAACATGCCAAAGTAGCATCTGGTATGTAGACAGTGGGGGATCTATGCACATGACTGGGAATAGCTCTCTTCTTCATGACTACTCTCAAGGAAAGAAGGGGTTTGTTTCTTTTGGCAATGATGCTGGGTTACATCATTGGTAAAGGCTTTGTCTCCAATGGAGAAATAAAGTTTGATGATGTTAATCATGTGGAAAATCTCAAGTACAATCTCTTGAGTGTCAGTCAAATGTGTGATAAAGGCCATGTTGCTCTTTTCACCAGTCAGAACTATAGGATTCTGTCATCCAAAGTTCTGCATTTGATTGATAAGGTGTTGGATGATCACACTCTCCTGAGAGCCAACAGGACAGGAAGAGTGTATGCCTTAGATCTTTCCAAGAAAATAGATCTCAGAGGCCATCCTGCCTATTTTCCAAAGCCTCTCCTCAAGAATCTAAACTGTGGCACAGAAGGCTGGGTCATGTTAATTTCAAAAACATGAATCAGCTGATTCACAATAGTTTAGTCAGAGACTTACCAATAAAGGAGTTCCACTATGATGAAACCTGCACTGCTTGTTTAAAAGGAAAACAGCACAAAGTCTCATTCCCTCCTATGAAGAGCCTAAGTCCACTGCCTGCTTGCAAGTTACTGCATATGGATCTATTTGGTCCTGTGAGAGTGATGAGCATGGCAAAGAAGAAATATGTCTCGTAATTGTGGATGATTACTCCAGATTTGTATGGATTCTTTCTTTCACATTCAAAGGATGAGGTTGCTCAGAAGATTATTCACTTTGTGTTGTATGTTGAGAAGCAATATTCCCTTTCAGTCAAGTGTATAAGGAGTGACAATGGAACTGAATTCAGAAACCATACACTTGATGATTCTATCTTTCAAAGGGAATCAAAAGGCAGTTTAGCATCCACGGACTCCAGAACAAAATGGAGTAGTGGAGAGGAAGAACATGACCCTAATTGAAGCTGCAAGGTCCATGTTGGCTGACTCTGGTTGCCATGACCTTTTGGGTTGAAGCTGTTAGCACAGCTTGCTATGTGCAGAATAGAGCCTTAGTAAATCAGAGGTTGATGAAGACTCCATATGAAGTTCTCCATCACTTGGCTCTCTAATTTCATTTTCAAAGCATTTGGGTGTCCCTGTTTATTCTAAAACAAAGGATCAACTCCAAAAAATTGATCCTAAGGTGGATGCAGGGTATTTTGTTGGTTATTCATCTACTTGCAAGGCATACAGAGTCTTCAACTGCAGAACAAAGATAGTTGAAGAGACTTTGCATGTGAAGTTTAATGAATCTCCTATGGACAAGATTCCACAAAACCCTGTGGAGTTATTTGATTTGGACATACTGCAATATGTTCCTTATCAACCTCCAGCTGTTGCAGATCATGTGGATAAATCATCTTCTGCAGCATGTCTTCCACCTGGTGGTATTGATGATGATGATGATAATATCAATACTCACCTATTCAAGTTTAGTGACCAACTGCCTGTGTCTGCTAAATTTGATGTTCCTGTAGCTTCATCAGTTCCATCCCCAACAAATGCTGATGAGATCTCTGATTTCTCTACATCTTTTGAGTTACCATCCAATTCTTGGTTCAAGAGTCTGCATCAACATCTGCTGCTGCTGAAGGTCCTACAAACACTTGCACAGATCTCATTTCTCATTGTTTATCAAGAACTGAAGAATCACCCAATGTCTCAAATTATTGGTGATATCAATGCTGGAGTTTCAACAAGAAGCCAATTGTCTAACTTCTGCTTCTATGCTCTCTTCATCAGTCACCTAGAGCCAACGAACTATCATGTTGCTTTGAGAGACAATGGATGGGTTGAAGCCATGCAGCTTGAGCTACTTCAATTCAAGAAACAGCAAGTGTGGGAACTGGTTCCTCTTCCCCCAGGTAAGTGTGCAATAGGCACTAAATGGGTATTTAGGAATAAACTGATGAAAATGGGCTTATTGTTAAGAACAAGCTAGACTGGTTGTACAGGGGTTTTACAAGAAGAAGGTATTGATTATGATGAAACCTTTGCCCCTGTAGCCAGACTAGAGGCAATTAGATTGTTTTTAGCCTATGCTGCATTCCACAATCTTAAAGTTTTTCAAATGGATGTCAAAAGTGCATTTTTATATGGTAAATAAGGAAGAAGTTTATGTGTGTCAACCACCAAGTTTTGAGGATAATAAACATCCTGAATGGGTGTATAAACTTGATAAGGCTCTTTATGGGTTGAAACAAGCTCCTAGAGCCTGGTATGAGACACTTTCCACTTTTCTTCTTAAGAATAATTTCACTAGAGGCTCCATTGATAAAACTTTGTTTATTAAGAAGGTGGATCAGCATAAGCTACTTGTTCAGATTTATGTTGATGATATCATTTTTGCATCCTCTGATCCCCAGTTGTGTGATGATTTTACAACATTAATGAAAAAGAGGTTTGAAATGAGTGCAATGGAGAATTACAGTTCTTTCTAGGCTTGCAAATTAAACAAAAGGCTGATGGAACCTTTATTCATCAGTCAAAATATACAAAGATCTTTTGAATAAGTTTGATTTACAAAACTGTAAGCCCTGTTCTACTCCCATGTGCAACACCATACAATTGGATGCAGATCAGAAAGGTAAAGCTGTTGATGAAACACTTTACAGATGTATATTGGGTCCTTGATGTATTTAACAGCTTCTAGACCAGATATTATGTTTGCTACATGTGTTTGTGCTAGATTTCAGGCTGCACCTAAAGAGTCTCATTTGATTGCAGTCAAGAGGATCTTTAGATATTTGCAAGGTACACAATCTCTAGGTTTATGGTATTCCACTGGACACTCTTGCAAATTAGTTGCTTTCTCAGATAGTGACTATGCAGGGTGCAAGTTAACTAGAAAGTCAACTTCTGGTGGCTGTCAATTCCTAGGCAACTGTTTGATTTCTTGGCAGAGTAAGAAACAAACATCTGTTGCTACATCAACTGCTAAAGCCGAGTACATTGCTGCTGCAAGTTGTACTTCTCAGGTACTCTGGCTTCAGAACCAACTTCTGGATTATGGCATTACAGAGACTAAGACTCCATTATTAATGGATAGTGCTTCAACTCTGTGTATTGTCAAAAATCCAGTCCAGCACTCTAGGACCAAACATATAGAGATCAGACATCACTTTATTCGGATTGTTTTGAAAAATGTCTGATTGATCCTAAGTTTGTGCCTAGTGCTGATGAGCTTGCAGATATTTTTACTAAGCCTTTGGATAGTTCTACTTTCCAAAACCTTGTGTTAAGGCTTGGTATGCTGCAGCTAGAATAAGTGATAACTACTGATGATCTCAGTAAATAAGTACTAATGATCATTAGTGACCATATCACATATTGTACTGCTTCTGTTACAACAACTGATAAAGTAACAACTACGGATGTAGTTGTAACTACTGATGTTGTCAAAACAGATACGTACTGATGTCCTATGAAACAACTGAAAACAGCAAAAAGGCTGATGAGTAAGTGTTGAGGACAGTATGAAACAGCTGAAAGGCTATGAATTGACGAAAACTACTGATGAGAACTTTCTCTTCAGTTGTTTCTACAACTGCTGTTTCATCCTAAACAACTGATGACAAAACCATGTCTTCAGTAGTTTCACAACTACTGATGACTAATACCAAGTCATCAGATGTTTACAACAACTTATGACAAAACCATGTCTTCAGTAGTTTCACAACTACTGATGACTAATACCAAGTTATCAGTTGTTTTCAAACATCTGAAGTCAAAACCATGGTCTTCAGTAGTTTTATAACTACTGATGCCTAAAACCACGACTTCAGCTGTTTCAACGTCTGAAAGGGTAATACCATGTCAACAGTCGTTTTAAAACTACTGATGACTAACACCAAACCCTTAAGTCATTTTCTAACCCGTACCCTATAAATATCCCCGACCTAATCCTTCAGAGCCTCATCTTCTTCAAACCTAACGTTCATATCTCCAAAACTTCTCTCTCATTAATGGCGACCATGCAGCTCAAACCGCGACACAACTGTGTAGCTTACCTCACCAAATCGCCATTCTGGGCTAAGTTCGATAATGCTATTGATCTATGGTCCAGTCACCCTACAAAATGGCCTTTCTTCTCAATCCAATCCTTCATGCCGAATCCCTTAACCAGTTTTGGATGAACGTCACCCTCACCACTGGGGAGAACAACACAGAGTCTCTCCGGTCGGTCGTCAACAACCCAAGTGGTCATCACTCCCGATATACTTCGTCAAACCCTACACCTGGATGATGCCACTTTTCCTGCTATATCCAAAGGGCACAACTGATTTATCCTTTGCCCACCATGGATATCAGGGAAACCTTAGTGCCTCCACCATACTGAAGAAACATTTCCATGATGCTGAACGTCTCATATTTCACATGGTAAATGTCTGTTTGGCTCCTAAGACTTCCTCTTGGGATCAAATGTCTACAAGGTGGCAGCAGGTACTATTCTCTATCCTTGAGCAACAGAACCTTAACTTCTCTGAAATCATTTTTCTGGAACTTAAGGACATGGCCTCAAAATCTATTTCTAACCGCTGGATATTATATCCTCGGTTCATAAGGCCATAATAGAGAATCAGCTAAAAGCTGAGGGACTTGTTGGTCTCGGAGTCCCTGCAACGGCTGTATTGCCTGAAGTATACTCCAGGCACAACTCTGACCAAATTTGAAATAGGCTGCCAGGCTGCGAAAACCCACGCAGTTGGACCCACAGCCACCACCTCCAGAACCAAGTCCCCACTACACCCAAATCCAAAAGCCAAAAAAGCTACTCAAGGAGATGAGTCCCCTGAGGATGCCCCTGTACCACAAACACAGGAACCACACACTGGTCTTAACCCCCCAGTTGTGACACTGACTCAACCAGCCACAGCCGCATAGGTATCCTCTCAACAAGATCCTGTTGCAACCAACATTGGGGAACCTACACTGCTGAACCTATCTCCCTTGAGAGGGTTACCATTGAAGCGCACCATTCTCCCCGGGTGCAATCTGCTTCCACCCAATCACCACATGCAACCGCCCCCCAAAGTCCTACATTACTTGTTGCACAAGTGCTGACTCAGTTGCACTCCTCACCCCCTCCCCAGATACCAATTACACTGGGAATACTTCTACCATTGCGGGGGAGGACCAAAGTGCAGCTGGAACCCACAGCATAGGGGTTACAATGTTCCTTCTCCTAGTGTAGCAATGGAGATTGGAACTTCTGGTGAGGCTGCCACTTCTCCTGTTTCAGCATATGATCAGGTTGTAGTTGGTACCATTACTAAGACCTTACCAGAGGCAACTGCTGATGAAGGACAAAGTCCTGAGGCAGGAAGTCCCCAGTTCCAAGACAAAGGGGCACATGCTACAACTAAGCTACACTCAATGCATGTTCATCCTGATCCTATCAGGGTCAGGTGATTCATAACTACTGATGATGACCTGGGCTTCTTTTACGATGTAATCGCCCAAAACACCATCTTGGAAGAGGAGGTGAGCAGACTCAAAGAGCTGCTTGCCAAAACTTCTAAGGAACAAGACCATCTGCCTCTACCACCTCACAGATGGCACCTTCATCTGAAGTTCTCACAAACACTAAGCCACTCCCACAACTTAGCCACCTGCCTCTGCTTCTGGCACTATTTCTCAGGAACAGAACCCTCCTGAGCAAATAGTTGCTATCCTTCAAAATTCCCTCCCTCTCATCACACCCATAATCACTGACATAGTGATCAAAGCCATTGATGAGAGGCTTTCCTTAGTAATACAACCATTGATAGAGGAGGTTTGGGCGAATAGCTTTCTGGCAATCAACCCCTTGCAACCAATGCAACCAAAAGGGGGAGATTAAGTCAGTGAAAGTAAAAAGAAAGAGGAGTACAAAGAAGAAAGAAAAGGAGAAAGAACAGAAGGGATAGTAGTGGAAAAGGAGTTGGAGTTGAATGTGGAGACCGATAAAGAGAAGGAAAAAGAGAAAGCCTTGGAGCTACTGATAAAAGAGGCTGATGCCGAACACAGCAAATCAATGGACAACATCATTGATCAGCTATTTAGGCAAGGCCATGACACCGATAAACTTGACTCTGAGATTCGACGATTAGAGATTGAAGAAATCCAGAATAGATGGGGAATTATGAAAAGAGAGAGGCTTGAGATCATGATTAGATTATTGCAAATATCTTGGAAGATCAATGATCGAAATCAAAGCTTGGTCCAGGGACAGTATCTTGGCAATCACCACCAAGATCTGTTCGTCTGAAGCATATACTAAGGGACTTGTTATTGAAGCTTTGAATGAAGCGGGTGCTGGGAGTAGACTGAGCTAGCCAAGCAATCAAAAGCCACACTCACCTCAAAAATGCTAGAACAACCTGTCAACATTCCCACACCAAAACCACCCAAAACACAACCCACCAAACCAACTCCCTTACCCTCAAAACCATAGCCGATGATATAACCTTGAAGAAGAAGAGAAGGGTATTGAGGCTAGAAGATGATGAAGAGAGATGATGAAGATAGGCTGCCACTCTCAGTTGTGATTTAGTTGCCTAAGGCCACAAGTCACTCCTCAGCAATTACTCCTGAATTCCAAAGACAAATGGTTAAAGTGAAGCTAGAAGAAGAAGAGCTCATAAACAGCATGATGAGGAATTGCTGAAGAGAGTTGACAAAGCTTATGCAGCCACATCTTCTATCATCAATATGAAGAAACAAGCCCTCAGACTTTACACTCTCAAGCATACCTTTCAATATCAAAAGGAAAGAGTGAGGATTGGCTTGATCCCAGGGTGTCTCACAGAACTCATAAGAAAAACATACCTCAGAGATACATTGGCCAGGTGAAAAAGATCGTAGATGAAGTGATCTCTCTGGTCTTTGTAGTTTCACCCTGGGAAATCCTAGAGGACTTCAAGAAAGCCTATAAAGCTAATCTAACCCCTCAGAAGATGCTGGAAAACAAAATAGTGAAAAGGGGTTAGTTTACAAGAGGCTTGAGGAAGTCAGGAAAAATGAGCTCCAGTTGTTCCTAGAGGGTAATCCCGGATGAGTTTGCTTAAAATAATAATAACTGTGTAGCTAAAGAATGGAAACAGGCCAAATACCTGTCTGAGTATTATGGGCCTGAATCATTGTTTGAAGGAGGTGCTGAAGAGCTAACCATGGAGGAACAAATCACCTTCCTTGAGGCCTACACAGAGAGTCGTACAGACTCATCATCGGGAAATAGATCTCATGAATGGGGTAATAACTCGTGTCCAATTCCCCAAAACAGAGTTCCCATTCATACTTTGCCAACAAATCTTTGAGACTTCTTCCTGGCCGGTGCTTAAAAAGGGGTCGCTTCTGAGCTGATCTAGAAGACAAAAAGACCAACATTTCTGCCATAATAAGTGGGACAACTCTAATAAGTTTAGAGGTTTTGGCTGCATTGGTTCAGGGGGAGTTTGTTGGACCAAAAGAACCAATGAGCCTGATCAGAAAAACCTCTAAGTCCCACAGACATCACAACAACTGCTGAAGACTTGATCAGCTGTTTGACAAGTCTGAAGACTGCAACAGCTGAAAAACTAAAGTACTAAAGAACAACAGCTGAAGACTAAAGTACTGAAGAACAACAGCTGAAGAACTAAAGTACTGAAGAACAACAGCTGAAAACTAAGTACTGAAGAACACAGCTGAAGAACTAAAGTACTGAAGAACAACAGCTAAGAACTAAAGTACTGAAGAACAACAGCTAAAGAAATAAAGTACTGAAGAACAACAGCTGAAGAACTAAAGTACTGAAGAACAACAGCTGAAGAACTAAGTATTAAGAACAACAGCTGAAGATCTAAAGTGCTGAAGACTTCAACAACTGAAGACTAAGTACTGAAGTTCAACAGCTGAAGTATAAAGACTGAAGACATCAGCTGATGACAACAGCTGAAGCTCAAGTACAAGTACTGAAGCCTTCAGAGTTTGTTACAATAGCTGAAGAAGCATTCTTCAGTTGTTGTGATGGTTTACCTTTCAGTAGTTTTCTTTTTTTCAGTATTTGTAAAACCACTGAAGAGTATGTTCTTCAGTTGTTATAGTTTCAGTAGTTTCTTTTCAGTAGTTCTAATAATAGTTAACACTTAGCATTTTTGTAAGAAGATGTCAGCTGTTTGACATCTTCAGTAGTTGTGTTAACTATCAGTAGTTTGTAATAAATTCTGTTAGATGTCACTATCAGTGACATCAGCAGACGTCACATCTCTTATATAAGAGGTGTTGACCTAATTGTAATTGTGACATTCCGTTACCACGAAAGCGAATATTGGCTGAAATATTATTTGCAGAATTCTCTGTCTATAACCGTTTTTGTTCTTACATTGAATATCTCTTGGTTCTTGTGAATTGGCTAATTCATTGTTAGAATTCCGCTGCTATACTCTCTAATCAATCAATCGTAGATCACTGATCCTAACAATGTGGTTGACTCCGATGAGCCAACTACATACCATGATGCAATGTCCAATTCAGATTGTGACAAATGGCTGGAAGCCATGAACGTAGAGATGTAATCCATGTATGACAACCATGTTTGGGAATTGGTTGACCCTCCACTTAACTCCAAACCAGTTGGATGCAAGTGGGGTTTCAAGAAGAAAATGGATATGCATGGAAACTTGGATACTTACAAAGAAAGACTTGTAGCAAAAGGTTTTACTCAAACTTAAGGGGTTGATTATGATGAAAACTTTTTACTTGTGGCAATGCTAAAGTCAATTAGGATATTATTTGCCATAGCTGCATATTATGACTATGAGATTTGGCAAATGGATGTCAAAACTGATTTTCTTAATGGACATCATGAAGACTGTCCATATGGTTCAGCCTAATGGTTTTGTCAATCCACAACATCCTAATAAAGTATGCAAGTTAAAGAGATCAATCTATGGATTGAAACAAGCATCGAGAAGTTGGAATCAACGTTTTGAGAAGAGATCAAGAAATTTGTTTCATCAAGAACGCTGATGAGGCTTGTGCGTATAAGAAGGCTAATAGGAGCATAATTACATTCTTAGTATTGTATGTTGATGACATACTACTTTTTGGAAATGATATTCCAACCATGGAAGGTGTTAAAACCTGGCTTGGAATTGTTTTTCCATAAAAGATCTCGGTGAAGCCGCTTATATTTTAGGAATAAAGATCTATAGGACAGATCGAGATGGTTGATAGGTCTAAACCAAAGTGAATATATTGATAAAATCTTGAAGAGGTTCAAGATGGAAAACTCTAAGGAAGGTATGGTACCTATTCAAAGAGGGACAATATTGGGTACATCTCAATGTCCAAGCACAAAGGATGAGCAAGATCGAATAAAGGACATCCCATATGCGTCTTCTATAGGATCCATCATGTATGCGATGATATGAACTAGACCAGATGTGTCATGCGCGTTAAGCATGATAAGAAGATATCAACAGAATCCAGGTAATAGCCATTGGATGTCTATTAAAAGTATATTTAAATACCTTAGGTGTACTAAGAATATGTTTCTAATATATGGATCTGATGAAGAGGAACTCATTGTAAAGCGTTACACGGATGCGAGTTCCCAAACTGATCGAGATGATTCTCGATCACAATTGGGGTATGTCTTCATTATGAATGGAGGAGCAATGTCCTAGAAGAGTTCAAAACAAGACGTAGTAGCATTGTCCACCATAGAATCCAATACATAGCCACCTCATTAGCAGCTCGGGAAGCTGCATGGATAAAGAAATTTATCGCCGATCTAGCGGTGGTCTCTACCATTCAAGACCCCCTAGAAATCTTTTGTGATAACGAGGGTGCGATTGCAAAAATCAAGGAATCCCGTGCACATCAAAAGACTAGACACATTGAGCGGAGATTTAACTACATAAGGTATGAAGTTGAAAAGGGAAAGACATGTATTCATAAAGTTCACACCGATCAAAACATTGCGGATCTGCTCACGAAGCTCCTTGAAAGGGCAAAGCATGAAAGTGATACTTGTGCCTTAGGACTTTGATATTCTAGTGATTGGAATTGATATGTTTTTGTATTTAATAATTTGGAACAATGTAATATTTAACTCTTTCATATATTTGTGATATTCTGAGTTATGTTCCTTTTAGCATGTATACATCCATGAATATGTTTATTATTTTGAATGTCCGTAGTCGGTCATGTTTGTGGGAACAAATATGAACGTAAGACTATTATGAACATGGATTGGTGGATATTCATAAGGCATGAATATAGAGCAATTCGTTGTTGCCAAAGTTCATAGATATTTGTGAGATACGAATATTGGACTGACCCGCATCTCAAATTTACTACATGGAATCTTCTTGATTGATCATAAATAAATTTGAGTAAAGGCGAATATCATTTGGTATCCTCCGACTTGAGATACATATTAGGTTTTGATATGTTATACCTTGAGCTAGTTCTTCACTGCTCTGAAATAATGGATAGTACATAAGGCTGTGTTCAGGTGTGACACGAGGTGATTGTGAGAAACGTATGTAGTCAAGATGGAATTGTTCCTCTTATTCACTGAGAGCAAGATGTCTAAGGCCTGATTAAGTTAAATCAACAAGGAATGATCATTCTGTGTCCTTGGATTTAACATGACATCTATAACAAAGGATAAATGACTGATTCACCTAAATCATTTCAAGTTGGATACTTGAAGGGGATAATGTTATTGAATGGCTTTTAGTCATGCGTATTAAGGGTATTAAATCGTTGTTAGGTGTTATTTACTGCTTGCATCAATCTTCTATAAATCTTGTGCAAGTGGGAGATTGTTGGATTCTTTATGCCCAAGACACATAGAACATTGATGTAGTTAGTACGTTATGATCCATGTCGGGTCATACCCAATAACAAGATTAGCAAACACCAATTAATATTTAATTGATGATATGATCAAGCAAATTAAATAATTACACCAATTTAGAAAATGGGTTTTCTAAATAACTGTATATGAGATGGAACAACTTATAAGGATATTTGTTCATGAGTATTATTGTAATGTTATTTAAGTTAGTTAAATAACATCAAATAATATTAGAGTGTATGAGTTATACAATTTAAAGGTTAATTATATAACTAATTTAGTGTCTAGTTACAATTAAATGGGTGATTAAAATTTAGGGGGAAACCCCTTTTGAAACACCTATTTCGGCCGCCCCTTTCGTTAGGGGTTGGTGCATTTTTGTGTCTTGGTAGAAGACACTCCTAACTAGCAAGACACTCCACCTCTTTCTCCCTCACATATACAAAAGACCAAAGGGACCAAACTCGTTCTTTCTTGAAGAATAGTAATGGCTGTAAGGGGATTTTAGCAGCCTTCTCTTTGGTTTTTGGTGTACAAATCCTAGCAAGAAAGGTCTTTGCTTGATGCTTGTGGGTATGGAAGCTTGAAGAAACCTTTCCTTGGTGATTTGGCTATTCAAGAACATCATCATCTTCACCAATACTCATGTTTTTAGTAGCTCCTGAAAGGTAGTTTCATGGTTCTTGTTTTGATTGTTATCTCTTCTTGACAGCTAGTTGATTCACATATATATGATCCTATGTTCTTGAGTTTGTTGTTGCTAAGTTATAAGCCTTAATTTTCAGTTTACAAAACATTATATTAAGGTTTGATTCTGTTGCATTTTTCATGTTTAAATGGTTAAACAACTTTGATAATGGTCCAAAAAACCCAACACTTCTACATCATGGAAGTATTGGATTCTTCCAGATGTTCTTTTATTGATTGCAAAATCCCAGTCTGGATCATATTTCCAGGCCATAATCCTGTTTTCCTCCATAGAACTTGGAGTTGTGATGTGGTCATATAGCTCTATCAGTGTAGATTTTTGCTCAGTAATTTCTCTAACTGTTGTGCCCAGAGGCCACACTTTTCTAGGGATAACTTCCCTAGGCTCTTTTATTAGCTTATCTTTCCCTTTGTGCTGATCATTAGATACAACGGTTATAGGATCTACAGGGAGTTTACTTTGTTGCTCAGCAGCAGAATTTGGAGCTTCAGTTCTGAATCTCACCCCTATGTCAAGCTCAACAGCCATGACATGCTCCATCATTCTATTTAGCTCACCAACTGATCTTTCCTTGATATCATAGCTTTTGTAGTTATGACCCTGTAACCAGCATATCATATTGTATTTCGAGAGCTTAGCTGTATCATAGGGACCCAACTCCTTGATTTTCTGAATTGATTGATAGTTGTGAATGTTTCATAGTTGCAGTTTGGAATTATGAAACTAGGCACTTCAAACTCTTTCAGCACATCTTTTATTTCACTCATGCTCATTCTTTCCACCATATCATACGGAAAGCCATGATTTATTAGAGTCATAAACATTGAGGATTCTGGCCTTTCTTCAAGTATGTCTCTAGTGTTTAGCATTACATCAAACATTCTTCTTTTTGTTCTTTGGTAGATTCAATATTTGTGAGCTCATTCCATTCATGATCACTTATTGTTTGAATAGGAGACATGGGCTTTAAGGATGAAGATTCAATAAATTTAGTCCTTTTTGGAGAATCTTGTATCTCAATCACTTCCTTTTTCACAAGACTCAAGTACTTCCTTTTTCTTCTATATTGAATGATTTGCTTTGTGTTCTCAGAAGCTTCTTTTGTTTGATTTGTTGTAGGAGCAGCATTTGATTCCGGTACACATATTTCCATTTTTAGCTCCTCAACCTCTTCTTCTTTTCTTTTTAGTAAAACTGATTGAGCAGAGAGAGTGTCAGTTACTTGATCAATTTTCATCATCAACTTCTCATTATTATCTCTCTCAAACTTTATTTATTCTTTGAGCTCAGATTCTAGTTGAATAAGAGCACCAATCACTTCATTATTGCATAAAACATCTTCTCTAAAACTTTTGATCCTTGACTCTAGCTGCATCACCAGATCATCCTTTTCTTTTATTATCCCTTTCAGCTCTTTAATTCTTTGCTTACTACAGTTAGACTTCACAACACCAGATAGCTTTTGTTCACTAGGATGTCATTATCACTTAGATCATTTTCATGGTAAGCAATTACATCCAAATAGTTTTTGAAGTTGACAGCGATCTCACCATCATATGTGACACTTGCTGAGCTAGTGCATGTCTCTATAGCTTGAATGGGTTTATCTTGATTAGGTTGTTGTTCAAGATTTATGCTGAGCATGAAAGGTTCAGTTTGATTACAGGTGACTAGTTTTTGAGAGTTGGAGTGTGAGAATGGAATAGTGCTGGGTTGAGAAATCAACTTAGTCTCACTAGAGTGAACAAAGTTAACAGACTGAGTGATAGAGATAGGTTCAGTGTGGACACTCTCAGATGATTGATGAAGAAGTGGAGAGATTGGCTGAGTGGTTTTACTTGCTGAAGAGTATGATAGGGGTTTTTGTGGTTGATCTTGTGATAGAGGGTGGATTGGAGAGGTTGGTTGGATGTTTTGGCTGGCAGGTGATTGTGCTTGTGATGTTTGAGGTTGTTGGTTAATGGGTAATTGAAGAGGTGAAGATGATGATTGTACTGAGTCATTAGATGAGCTCTCTTGAACTTCTTCCCATATTAATTCTTGAGGGATGTTATCATTTGCATCTACCATATGAGCAAACATGGGCATGTCTCCTCCTTCATATTTCTCGGATATTTTATTCAGAACAGATCTACCTAGGTGTGCTTGAACAAACAGATCCCCATCTATAGTAGTCCCATGCAGATCAGCATTGATGATCAGTTGTAGAAACCTTGGAAACATGTACATCTTGTCAGCCTTCTACACTTTGATGTGATCACATAAGCAGTTGAAGATGTACTTTGAGTAATTGTACGTTCTTCCCTCAAAGACACCAATATTTCTTGAAGAGATATGCCTTGAAAATCTATCAAGTCCAGATTTCCTATTTGAGATGCACTTAAGATAAGTGTGGCAGAGAAAATGTATGGCTTGCAGAGTCTTCCTTTCTTTATCTCTCTCTTCTTGAAGTCACCATCATACCCCATCAGTAGAAAGACTTTCTTTATGTATTCATTCTCGAACACATCAGGGTGACCAGCTTCTACATCTCCCAACTCAAGAACCCTTCTTATTGTCTGTTCATCCAGTCTCAGTTTTTAATTCTTTACATCTGCCACAATAACTTGTACATCTTCTTCAATTCGGGTGAAGTTCCAGAAATCAGTAATGTGCGATTGATGAATCACTGGCTCTGTTGATAAGTCATAAAACAGCCTAGATCTTCTTAGATATCGAATAATATCTTGGCATCCTTCTAAAACAGGGTCATCGGGGTTTAAGAAAGCACACACATTGTGCTCTCTCGCAAATCAATTATCCATCTGTTCATAACAATAAAGAAGATTTGGTTAGAATCACATGATTGATATGAGAATGCGAATAGTTATGAGAATAACCAGAATCAAATGGTTCATTATTGAACATTACCACATGTTTTACCTTGAACACAGTGATCTACGAACAGAGTTATGTGATTGTTTGATGTTTTGATTCAAAAATTTTGAATGTAGAGAAAAGGGGAAAAGTTTGTTTGAGTGTGTTTTTCTATGTCTGAAAAAGTGTTGTGAAAAAATGAATAATGAATATTAAAGTCAAAGAACATCATTTATACTCTCTTAGACATTAATTTTATTTATTTAATGATGTGGGACCCTCAACAATTTAACTAATCCATAGCTCTTAGTTCTTCCGCTTATCTATGGATTTCGTATATCATTTGTGGATGACTTAAAAACTTCTGCTGATTAAGTATAACTTAAATTTTCAAATTAGATTATAGTTTTTGAATTTGCTCATCCATAGTTTACCAATATACAGATAGACAATTTTATCGTATGATACAAGTCCACTGCTTAGAACCATTTATTACTTTTGGACCTTGTTGACTTTGTATTCATGACAATTATGCACAAGAAAGTTTAAATCTTAAAAACTTCATGTATCCAAGAGACAAGATGGTGCTCAGGTTCCAATTCCTTTAAATTTATAATGAAATAGACAAATCTATTGATGGATTAACTTATCTTCATGATTCTACTCCCCCTAAATTTTTTATTAATAATGACAGAATGCATTTATCATAAATTTGTAAGAATGTTATCATGAAGAACATATGATAGTGTGTTAATGCACAAGCATATATATACCATATAATAGGATCATACTATAATACTAAGCCTCTTCCTAATGAGTTATTTTGTTGAATTGATACCTGAACCTAGTTCATTTGCAAGTATATGTCCACTTAAATCCATACAAGAGTTAATGTATCGACTATGCATGCTGGTTATCATGTTTTCATGTTGGTTAGGAAATAAATGTTGTGGGCTTCACATTCAAATCACGAAGATTTCATCCTCCCTTTATGAGTCAAATCATCATCCTTTCACACTTAATATTATGTACTTTAAGTTATAAGTTGTATCTTGAGATGCATTGGACATTTAATTAATGCATTGATATAAAAGCTCTAGATTAATATACGGTTGATCACATAGGATTCTTTTGAGAGCTTAGATATGATCATCATAGATCACCAGGTCTTTACTCACGTAAAACAGAGGTTCCTTTAACCTAGGTCTTTGTTTACACAAAACAGAGGGATGATGAGGATCATGATCTTTTCACCATTTGGTTACTGATATAAAGCATAGTGATCATACACCCATGTCTTTGTTTACATGAATAAAGTGCAGGACCGTTTGAAGGGTGGTCACTTACAACACAACAACACAAAGAGAGAGTAACTTAACTTATCAAACAGTGAACTAGATTAACCACACATAAAGACACTAGAACACAAGTAATTAGGAGGCAAAACACAAGAGCAAGATACACAAGGAGATGGTTTTCAAGGTTGCGGTATATTGCTTTCTCAATGTTCTATTACAAGTGTTACAAAGCATAAAGGAAAGTTACAAGAACATGAGATACTTATACTACATCCTACAGCTGGCCATACTATGAAAGCCAACTGGATACAATTGACTAGACACAACACAAAATCAATTGTAGAGTGAAAAAGGCAAATTGCCTTTTTGACTTTGTGACTATGACATGCCATAGCTCACATCTTTATCTATTACAAAAAAGGATAAAGTACATGAAGTAGAAAGTTATAGACTCAAGACCTCAATGTACAGTTACCAAAAGCATGGACCTTTTCACCAACTCATGTAAGTTGGTGACTTTATAGAGTTGCAGCAAAACGGGTCCAGCTTTATGGAAAAGTACATAAGATAAAGCATGTTGTTAAAAGTCTTCGGAAGAAATCTGTCTTCAAGAGTTGAGTTTCGGAAGACTTTGTCTCTCAAGCTTCGAAAGACTTCATTTTTGGCTTCGGAAGATATTGGTATTGACTTCGGAAGATTTCACACATAGGATATTTATGTTGCTTATGTGAAACTTCCGAAGTATTCTTCTTCAGTACTTGTGCAACATGCATGCAGGAAGACTTTTAGTGTTTGGTTGCTTCAGCCTCTTCATATAATCTTTACACAAAGGGAGTATGATTTGCAAAGATAGATATTATAAAGTGTTGATACATAGTGTGCTTAGATGATTGATTTGATCACATCATAATAAGAGTCACTTTCTGTATCCTCAAAATGAAGTTTCCCACAAAGAATCACTTTGTATTATGTTTGGCATGCACTAAGTGTAGATTCCACTCAAGATGAACCTACTCACATATCAAGAAACTAGCTAAGATTTTAATGGTATTTAAGAATTCAGGAATAAGCAAAGATATAGTGTACTATCATTTCCCATGCATATGTCATGCTCAAGCATCATTACACGCTTTGAAAGATACTTCAAAAGTTTCTTCCGAAGGTAAATTACTTTCGAAAGAAAAATTGTACTATGATAAGCATTTATTCCAAAGGTAATTTATTTATAACTAGCTACAGACACATGTTTTTCTATGTTTATTCAAAATGATTAATCTAAGTTAATCATGCCTAGGGACTCAATTAGAAAATTAAATCTGACTGAATTAAAGGCTTTAGTGAATAAATCAGCAAGCTGATTTGTTGTATCCACTTTGACTAACTTTATCAAACCCTTTTCCGAGCAATCTCTCAGAAAATGATATCTTTTTTCAATATGTTTTGTTTTACTATGTTGCACAGGATTAGCAATTATAAACATAGCAGCAGAATTGTCTACGTAAATTGAAGTTTGAAGGAAATTGTAACCATAGTCAAGCAATTGGTTTGGCAACCAAAGGACTTGAGAGCAACCAGCTGAAACAGTTGTGTACTCGGCCTCAGCTATGGATACAGATACATTGGTTTGCTTCATGCACTGCCATGATACTAGTCATTGTCCGATGAATTGACATCCACCAATTATGGATTTTCTGTTGTTGTTGCATCCACCATAGTCACTGTCTGAATATGAGTAGAGTGTGAAGTCACCATCTTTTGGATACCAAAGAGCAAGTCCTAGTTTTCCTTTGAGATATCTGAAGATCATTTTCACAGCATTCAGATGAGATTCTTTTGGATCAGATTGGTACCTAGCACAAACACATAGCAAACATAATATCAGGTCTACTGGCAGTTAAATACATAAGGGATCCTATCATTGATCTATATAATCTTTGATCAATAGATTTTCCTGATGGATCAGGAACAATCATTTTAATTGTTAAGGCTAGTGTTTTGCATGAAGATGCATCATCAAGATTGTACTTCTTCAATATTTGATATATGTATTTTTCTTGATTGATGAATATCCCATCTGTCTTTTGATGAACTTGAAGACCAAGAAAGAAAGTTAATTCTCCCATTGAGCTCATCTGAATTCCGATTTCATCAATTCTTCAAAACTTACACACAATCTCTTATTAGTTGACCCAAATATAATGTCATCAACATATATTTGAACAACCAAGAGATCTTGATGTTCTTGTTTGAGGAAGAGAATCTAATCAATGGTTCCCCTTTTTTATCCATGCTTGAGCAGGAAAGATGATAGTGTTTCATACCATTTTCTTGGTGCTTGGTGAAGACCATACAAGGCTTTATCAAGTTTGTATACCCTGTGAGGGTAATAAGGATCTTCAAAACTAGGGTTTGGGACACATAAACTTCCTCATCAACTTTGCCATATAGGAAGGCACACTTCACATCCATTTGATACACAATGAACTTCTTATATGATACATAAGCTAGGAACAATCTTATGGCTTCAATTCTTGCAACTGGTGCAAAAACTTCATCATAGTCTATTCCCTCTTCTTATGTGTATCCTTGAGCAATCGACCTTTCTTTAGTTCTTACAATAATCCCACTATCATCCAGTTTATTTTTGAATAGCCATCTAGTTCCAATAGGATGTTGGCTTTCATGTAAATCAACTAGAGACCACACTTTTTGCTTTCTAAATTGTTGAAGCTCTTATTGCATAGCTTAAATCCTGCTATTTTCCTTTAAAGCAACAGTGATGTTTGGAGGAACCACTTGTGAAAGAAAACAAGTGAAATGACAAATGTTTGCAGTACCACTTTGGCTTCTTGTAGTTCTTTTTGCAGGATCTCCAATGATGTTGTTGACTGGATGAGTCTTATGGAATCTTGTTGATGGAGTTGATTCAACTAGAATAGATGATTCCAAGTTAGTCAGATTTATTTTTGAAGACTAATCCAAACTAGATTAAGAGTTTAGGAAGTAGTCAAATTGTTCAACATTTGGTGTTGAATGATCTTCCGTAGGTTGAATATTAGTAGCATCATGAATGTCTTCCATAGGAGTTGTAGGGGCTTCTCCAGAAGCATTGATCTTCCGTAGGAGTTACAGGAACTTCTCTGTATGATAAGTGAGGACTTGAAACATTTCCAATGTTTGTTGCACTCACTTGAGAGCATGGAACAGTTGCAAGGACAGCATTCACATCTCCAGATGCATAGTGTATATCTTCAAATGCAGTGTCAACAGTTGCTGATGAAGTGTTTCCATCTGAGGATGTGTGAATCCTTGGAGGATCAGCAGATAATGTCACTTCATTCATATTAGGTGGAACAAATGGATTGCATGTATCAGCAGTTCCTGCATTGTTCAAATAACCATAGTTAAATGACTCTGTTAAAGCATCTATATCTCCTTTAACTAATTTAGTAAATATAGATTTATCAAAAGATACATTAGGAGTTTCTTCCATAGTGTATGTCATGGAAGATAGATCCTATAAGATTTAGATGTTGAAGAATATCCAACAAAGAAACCATCATATGCTTTTTTTGAAAATTTTCCCAGTGATTCTTTTATGTTTAAAACTGATACATGACACCAAAGGTCTAAGATATCCTATGTAAGGTTTTCTTTTAAATAAAAGCTTATAAGGAGTTTTTTTATGTTCTTTGACAATTAATATTCTATTTTGAACATTACATGCAGTGTTTGTTGCCTCAGCCCAAAAGGTGATAGGCAATTGTGAGTCAGCTAGCATTGTTCTGGCTGATTTAATAATTGTTCTATTTCTTCTTTCAGCAACTCCATTATGTTGTGGAGTTCTTGATGCACTAAATTGCCTTGCAATACCTTTGGTCCTGCAAAAGGAATCCAAGTCAAACATGACAAATTCAGTACCATTATCACTCCTAAAAATTTTAACTTTTGCATCAAGTTGGTTCTCAATCTTGATGACAAAGTCCATTAATGTTTATGATGTTTCACTCTTTTGTTTTAAGAAAAAGACCCATGTAAATCTTGTGAATCATCAACTATCACCAAACAATATTGTCTCTTTCCAATGCTCATCACATTGGTAGGACCAAACGTATCCATGTGAAGCAATTTGAGTGGTGTAGTATTAGTATTGATAGTTTTGGATTTATGAGACACTCTATGTTGTTTTCCTTTATAAGAAGAAGAACAATGAGTTGAGCAATAAAACTCTTTCTTTGGCAGTCCAATGACTAAGTCATTTTTCACCAATTTGTTCATGTTCTTCATGTTAGAATAGACAAGCCTTCTATGCCACAATTGAGATTCATCTTTTGATGACTTAGATAGGAGGCATGTTTCATGTCTTGTGAGTGAGGTGTTGTTCATATCCAATACATAAGTGTTTCCTTTTCTTGATGCTTTAAGAAGGACCCAATCTTCTGGAATAGAAAAACCTGGCTTAAGAATGTAATAGTTAGTGTTATCAAACATTGTGAATAATTTTGATCACAAGTTTGAGACATACTCAGAAAATTATACTGTAAATTTTCACAATAGTTTACTTTCTCAAACTTGAGGACACCATTTGTTACCATTCCTTCACCAACAATTTTACCTCCCTTCTTATCCCTGCCAATACCACATAAGAAGCATTTTTATGTTTGAACTCATGGAGAAGTGAATAGTTTCTTGTCTTATGCCTGGAACAACCACTTTCAACATACCACTTGTTATCAGCTCTCCAAGATTGTTCCTGCATTGAGAAAGAAATCAGTTAGAATTGATAACCCAAGCCTTAATGATCTTGGGTTTGCCAGTAGTGTCTAAAATAGTTACTCCTTCATGAATAAGTCTTCAAGTTTTAGTTTTAGTTTTGCTTGATTCATTCTATGTTGTTTCAGGTGAGGATGATTCTATTGAAGAAGATGTTGATGAACTAGGTTCTTGTTTCTTAATTTCTTTATTCAACTGATTTTTGTTGGTTTGAGGGTTTGGTTTTGATAATGAATCTTGATTATTAAATGTTCCACTATTTTTTTTGTTTTTGAATGAGGTATATGAATTCCCTTTTCAAAATTATCAAAGAATGCATCATCAGTCTTTGTTTCCTTTTCAGTCAAATCCACCTTTTATGAGGTGTTTTTGATTACTGAAAAGTTGTTCTTTTCTTCAAAGGATGAACATCAGTGGATGTCTTTTATTTTGATTTTAGTTTTTGTTTTTGTTTTTGTTTAGACTTCTTGAGTTTTGAATCTTTTTCACAATGAGTTGATTTAGTGTCTGATTTAGATTATTATCTGATTGTTTCTTCTTTGTGCTTTTTGTCTTGTTCTTTTTGTTGAATTAACATCCTTGAGTTGAATGGTTATTTTTGTTGCAGATAGCACAGTGTTTGTTGAAGTAGCAGTTAGATGTCATGTGATTGTTTATATTGCAAATAGAACAATAACTACTGAAGTAACAATCTTCAGTATTATGGTTTTTCATATCACACCATTTGTAATACATCTCATCTGATTCTTTGTCAGATACAGTTAATTTTATCTTATTTCCCAACTTCTGAGGCTTTGCATCCTTTTTCAGCTTTGAAGTTGATTCTTACTCTTCCAGCTTGTGGTGCTTTGGTTTGTTTGTTTCTGACTTCCTCTTCCGTAGATCATCTACTGAATCAGTGTTAACTTCTACTGAAGAGGTTTTCTTCTTCCTTAGATCTTGTACTGAAGAAATGTTCTTCTTCCGCTGATGATCAACTGACAGTCTTTTCTTTTCCTTTTCCACGGATGATTTGTGTCTTTCCTCAGTAGAGGCACACTTCTCATTCACTTCATTGGAAGATTTTGTTGTTGATTTAGTTCTTGAAGACCTTCATTTAATTGAGTTATTCTCTTGCAGATGGTCTTCAGCATGTGTCTTTGTTTAGGAGGGTATGGCACCTTTGTTTCTTCAAGCACTTTTGGAATATTTGTTTCAAAAACAATATGCTTACCCTTGTATTGAAAGTTCTTGTTCACGGTTATTCTTTCTTGAATCATCTTTGTATTATTGATATTCTGCATCCGTATTCTCAATTAGTTTTGCAAGAATTATGAAATCGCTGGATTGGTTGACGTCCGAGCATGTTCTTGACGGAAGGAAAAAAACTAAGAGACAAACAAGAGAACGAACAATAACAGAATAGTTTTATTGATAAAACCTAATGATTACAAGCTCATTAAACAAAAGAATCACAACTCTTGGCAAGGGGAGATCAAGCATTATCTCCCCTCTCATCCGGCAGCACCTAGGTCTCAGGCACACTCCTTGAAACCTTTCTACACAATGAAACTGGTATTTATAGGCCTCAGCCCAAATCAGATGTGACTGAGCCCATTCGTACGATTGGACCATGTGTATGGTTCATCATATGACTGGACCATACTTATGGTTCAGTCTTACGAATGGCCCAATAGCATCTCTCAGTCGCATGACTGGTCCATTAGCATGGCTCAGTCATACGACTGAGTCTCATTCTCATATGCTACTGTGAATGACTGTTTCATGTGTTTACAACATATCAGGTGTATTACATTAAGCCTAGACTATTTGTCAAGCAACAGACATGCTATATATGATGATATATGCTCCAACAAATTCCCCCTTGGACGTTGCTTGCGAATACTAGATAACACCTCTTACAATCTTTAGTCAATCTTTGCTCTGGTTTCCAATAGAATCAAACAAAAAACCATATTAGCCAACATTGTTGATCCGTCAAGTTGCTACAGTATCCCTGAAAATGAATTTAGGCACAATAGCTTTCGTTTACTTTGCAGAACACCATCATAGCAGCAAGATTCCCCAAATGACTGATTTTTCCAGATAATGACAAAAACAGCTTTCCATTACTTCAATCTTCACACAGGCTAACCTGATTAACATTAGCACCTGCAGGAATTTCCCCTCAAATTTAGCATATCCCAATATATAAACATTGAGCTCTCCTGGCGTCATCATACAGTTTATTGGGCAAAGAGTAGAAGGTTCAAATCCACAGCTGACAATCTCAAACAAATCAGCATGCCCTTTGATTCATCATCAGAAACTAGCTCACATCATCACTTTCTGATTGCGTCTTCAATTTCTTTATACATGGATTCTCCCTAAGAACCAGAATCCTCTTTGTGCGGATAAATATAACTTGATTGGCCCATAAATAGTCAGATGCTCCTAGCTACCCTACAAAATCAGCACCGACTGCTCACATCTTCTCTTCTCTCTTTTCTGTTCTAACTACATTCATCTATTCTGGAAGTCCAACGACTAATAGGGTATCCATCGAACTTATTTGGCAAAAGAACCTGAGGGTGTATGTGCTTCGCTCATCCTCAAATCTGTGCAAGAGGCAGTTCCAGATTTTATTTTTATTTTTTTGTCTGGAACACCGTCATTCGTATGACATGGAGGACAAATATCGCATTCATGTGAATGGATGATATGAATGATATATTCATGTGACTAGTCATAAGACTAGTCCAGTAGCATGACTGGACATAAGACTGCTCCAATAGCACGATTGGACATAAGACTGCTCCAGTAGCACGGCTGGACATAAGACTGGTCTAGTAACACAACTGGATATAAGACTGGTCCAGTCGCATGACAGGACATAAGACTGGTCCACTTGCACGACTGGACATAAGACTGGTCCAGTCGCACGCCTGGACATAAGACTGGTTTAGTCGCATGGTCCATTCGTATGAGCTGATCTGCACGTAGAGTCTTAGATATGCAGCCACCATGGCTGCCAAAAACCCTAATCTGATAAATTTTACATGAACTGAAACAAAATAGACATCATAAGATTCACAAGGGTGATAAGAACGTGGTTCCGAGTTCGATTTTAACCAAGAAACAACACAGGCAACAAAATCCGAGCAAAACACGAAGAACACGAAGTGGGTTTAACATCAAAGAACATGAAATAGATCTAGAAATCAAGAACTCGGGTTGCTAGAATGATTATTACATCATTCTAGCAGTAACCGGCTATGATACCAATTATGAAGTCGTTGGATCGGTTGACATCCGAGCATGTTCTTGACAAAAGGAAAAAAACCAAGAAAACGAACAATAATAGAATGGTTTCATTAATAAAACCTAATGATTACAAGCTAGTTAAACAAAAGAATCACAACTCTTGGCAAGGGGAGATCGAGCATGATCTCCCTCTCATCCGGTAGCACATATGCCCCTGGCACACTCCTTGAAACCTTTCTACATAATGAAACTGGTATTTATAGGCCTCAGCCCATATCAGATGTGATTGGGCCCATTCATACAATTGGACTATACGTATGGTTCAATCATACGACTGGACCATACTTATGGTTTAGTCTTACGAATGGCCCAATAGCATATCTCAGACACACGACTGGTCCATTAGTATGGCTCAGTAGTACGACTGAGTCTCATTCGCATATGCTCCTGCGAATGACTCATTTTCATGTGTTTACAACATATCAGGTGTATTACATTAAGCCTAGACTATTCGTCAAGCGACGGACACGCTATATACGACAATATATGCTCCAACAGTTTAGAAGATCATCATCATGTTCAACAGAATCATCCAAGTCATCACACTCATCAAAGTCAAATTCTGAATTCATTTTAATAAATCTTGTCTAATTCAGAAGACTCAGCTTCATTCACCTTAAATTTATTTCTCAAAGTTTTGTTGATTAGAACTTGTTCCTATATTGTTGCTTAGCACAAAATGATTTGACAAGTTATTTGTCATTGATTCAGGCAAAGGAACATCATTATTGTTAATAGGAGGTGCGATAACATTATATCCCAACCCATACCTGTTATTTGATTCAATATGAGAATTTAATAATTTCTCATACTGCTGAGATGAAAGTTGAAATTTCTAAAGTTTCACTTCAATTGATGCATGATCAGCCATGGATTTAGTTAAGGAAGTGGTCAGATGCTCAACTTGTGCTTTTAAACTGGAATTTTCAGAAATAGTTTTATCTAAATCCTTTTGTAAAGAGTTAATTTTTATTTGATATTGTAAGGCCCTGTTCCCGGGATGCAGACAGCTGGTAAATCATTGCACATAAAACATACATTTTCATTTATCTTACATACATATTGCAGCGGAAACATTCAAAAATGACATCTTATTTCATCATAAAAACTTTTGCAAAATAATACATCGTTAATCAGTTACAAAATACATTTTTGCATTACATCACAAAAGCATTATATAAATGGATGCCATCCCAAAAGAGCTGAGTAGCCGCCCCATGCCATCCTCAGCAATCATTACCTGCCAACTAGAAACACATCAAGTCAGCGTTGCTGAGTGAGTTCTAGTTTTATAATAAAACATACTTTTTCTTTTGTTAAAACCGTTCTTTACATTCATGCATTCATACATCATACATACACATAGATAATTACATTATTATCGTCATTATTCGTTCTTACATTCATGACATATTTTCCTTTAATCAACACCATGAACTTTACCCTTCATGCTCATGGTACTGGGCCTAAGCCTATCATAGAACTTCATTCACGGTGCCCAGCACCTCTGGCCATAGTACGTAATATAAACTTCAGGTATACTATTGTCATATGTTATGCCCTTCATGCTCATGGTACTGGACCTAAGCCTATCTTAGACCTTCATTCACGGTGCCCAGCACCTCTGGCCACAGTACCTAAGGCAAGCAACAATGGTTCCATACAAATGGTCAATCACAAAGAAAGACCCCAATGTGCATCCTCGTGGGGTAGTGAACCCGCACACCGTTGCGCTAACACTTTTTAATAGCGTGTTCCGACATACAAGGCTTGCAAGACTTTCTTTACTTTCATCATTCATTAATGCATGCATTCTTACTTCATGTTCCTTTTTCATTCTCTTTCGCTTTACGTTACATACTACTTTCATTTCATTCATTAACATAACACGTAAAGCCATAGGAAAGATAAACGTACATCATAATAAGGAACATAACATACACAATCATCATCATCATACAGGGTGACATCATACATACATAACATGCATAATCATGCAATATCATCATCATCATGCCCAACATACTCGCTAAGGCCTCAACAGTCACCTTACATGAACTTACGGGAACTTTCATGTCAAAACTTACTTCAGCACTTTCCCCTGAAAGTTAGTACATAAACTACACTTTCCTCGTGTACACCTACTTGGGTGAATGGGCACCCTTCAGTCACATGGCCTCCAGGCGACTGAACATCATGCGATTGAACCAATGCGGAGGAACACCTATGTGAATGGACATCCAATTGTGCGAATGAGACTAATATGAATGGACTCCATGCGGATGAGTCCCACACGAATGGACCTAATGTGGATGAAACTAATGCGAATCGGCATTTATACGACTGGGCTCTCAGTCGTGTGAATGAACACTCAGTCATGCGAATGAACCTCAATCGTGCGAATGAACCTCAATCGCACCTCAATCGTCCGTATGGCCTCCATTCGGTCGCATAGCCCTAGCTGGTGCAAAATGCAGTTCAATCTGAACCCAATCTGCCATTTTTGACCTCCAAGCTCTTCTAAACCCATTCTAAGCCCAAATCAACCATCCTAAACTTTAGGAATTCATACCACAACACCATTCAAGCACACACAGTTCAAAAGCAAGACCCAATGACTCATACACATACCCACACATACACAAACGGGTCAAACAGAAACACACACCAAAACCTGATTTTCAGATGTGTTGCAGCCCTAAATCATTCAAAAACGTGTAAAAGAGGGGTCCTAGAACTCACACAAACGACCACAACGAGAAGAGCTTCGATTTGACCCACTACTCGATGATTTTCGAGCTTGAATCTACCCAAACAAACCTTTTTGTCTCCTTTTCTCTTCTTTCTCTCTTCTCTTCTTTGTTTGCTGAAAATGTGAGTGTGGGGAGAGGGTAATGGCTGCCCTCTCCATTCAAATATCACCACATACCCAACTTTCTCTTGTTGACGAGTTTGGTACCTCAACTTTGGACTTTATTTCTTTTTTTCTTCTTTCGTCAGTTTCAAATAAATAATTAGCTGGGTGTTAAAGATATAATTTATGTTCTCTTACATGGGATTCATTCAAAATCATTGTTTCTTTAACTTTATTAGCCAATTCTTGAGCATGGACTCTATATCTCTCTACTTTCCTAACACATATTGACGAACATAACCTGTCTCTTACCTCACTTGCCATGGGTGGAACTTTGTTTTCCATGTGAACCATTAGAGCTTGATTTTCTTCCAAGACTTCCTTCTCATACATACTTTAGTCACAGGTTCCATCTTGAAAAATGATTAGCCTAAATTCTGTTGAGTTGCTTGTTCCTGCTGATGTATTAGTGGCTGGTGTGGATGAGTTGGCAATTTGTGGTTGCCTGAAGGATCTTTGAAATGATGTAGTTTGTTTAGACAGATGTTTTTGTTGTTATGTTGAGTCAGGATTTTGTTGATTGCATTCTCTAGAGAAGTGTCCATAAAGATTGCACTCGAAGCATCTTACCTTTGACTTATCAACACTAATCCGTGATGATTTACTTGCAGCAGTCAAATTCTTGTTTCTTTTGAGATATTGTTTGGCTCTATAAGCAATCATTGCCATTTGCCATTGTAGATCCATCTCCTCCACTACATCTGGAGGTAGTTCTTCCAAGTCTTGTTGGCACATGTTGGCAGAAGTTAATGAGCTTTCCAAGTAAGCTTGAAAGCTTAAACTAAAGGCTACAAAAGCTACTTTTTGTTCTTCAGAGTCCAAAATGATAGTGATGGACTCTGGTTGATTGTTGATTGTAGGCTTTTCTGATGATGTATCTATTTTATCATCAATTCTTCCTTTCTATTTTCTTCACTTACTTTGAGAAGATTTCTTAGGAGGTCTTGAAGCATAGAAACTCACTTCCTCTTCATCTTCACTCAAAGTACAAGAGTTATCACCATCATTGTTGGACACAAACGCACTTCCAGCACTTCTTGTTTCTTTAAAGTGATATGGTGATACATGAGTTCTCACACTCTTGTTTCTTGATTTCTTATCCATTTCAAGAGCCTCAACTTTAGCCATTAGAGTATCTAGTCCAACTGCTTTGAGGTTTATGGTGTTCTTGAACATGGATACAGTTTGCTTCCAACTTTTCTGGTAAAGTATGGAGCATCTTCTTGTTCAATTCCTCATTTGTGTATTTCAACTCCATAATATTCATTTTTGTAACAAGTTGCATAAATCTATGGAGTTGTTGAAGAATTGGTTCACCCTCAATATGATGAAGTGTTTCATATTGTGAATGAAGGGTGTCCTTCCTAATGCTTTGGATTTCATCACTCCCCTCATAGAGTGTATGAAGAATCTTCCACAAGGAATTGTTGTTTTGAAATTTTTACACCTGATTAATATTTCCTCACGTAAAGCCTACTAAGCAAATTGTATGCTTTAATATCAACTTTAACATTCTTAATATCATCAGGTGACAAATCTTTTGTACTTATAGGTGGATTATTGTCATTATAATCCGGCCCAAGGGTGGGTGGAATATATGGACCTTCTGTTATTGAAACCCATAGGTCAGAATCCATAAAATTTACAAGATTCCTGAACTTGATTGTCCAGGATTTAAAATCTGCTTTTGTTTCCAACTTTGGAGGTTGGTAAGATGATCCACCAAAGTTGCTCATTATTAGTTAAGATCTAAGACTTTAACTAATGAATTTGTTCAATGGATATGAAAATTTTATTGATGTTGATCAATAACTAAGATTTGCTATTCAATTCATTTGAATATAGATCCAAGTTAATCGAACTATGTACTGCTGAATGACAAATCACAGATCACACAAAACTCTTTGCTCAAAAGAAAAACAATAGATCTAATCAGTAAAAACTGACAAATCTAAAGAACTCAGAAAACAATCAAAAAAAACTAACACTGATAGATCAATCGATCTAAATCAATGAGCACTTGGCCTTGATACACCTGTGAATACAAGGATCGCAATCAGGAATTATCAGTGTTGATTGATATCAAGTCAACGTTTGCCGAATCAACATTAACTTGGTTTAATAGTTTGTATTAATTTCAATATCAATAAGGATTGAAGAATAAAATGAACACAATGAATGAAACACAATTAATTATCAGACAAATATTCTATTCAAATGTATTTCATTAAAAACATGTTGATGATTACAATTGAATAAACAATGAATGAATGATATTGATTTTAGTGTTTGATGATGTGACGGCTGCTAGGGTTTTGATTCGTGTGATTTGATGTGATATTTGGTGGTTGTAATTTTGCTACTTGGATGTTTGTCGTCGAAGCCGTCTCGTTGATGTGAAACCTAGGATCCATATATATAGGCACGTGTGTTTCAGTTTAAGGAAACACCGAATCTCTTGAGATTCGAATTGTTTCTATTAAGGAATCATCAGATCTCTTGGGATTCGTATAATTGCCTTGTTGACTTGTTGACTGGTAACACTTGTATTATTAAATACAAGTGTTTGGACTCCGCAAGACTATGGTCTTCTGTAGATGTTTGTTCTTCCGCAGGAGGCTTGTTCTTTAGAAGCTATCTTGTTCTTCCGAAACAATCTTGTTCTTTCGAAGCAATCTTGTTCTTCCGAAGCAAAGTTCACTTACATCCTCAGAGTTGGTTGTTTATCCGCAGAAGATCTTCGGATATATATATATATATATATTACTTGTAAGAAACATATCTACGGAAAAAAAATATTCATCCGTAGATGTTTCTTACACTTGGTGAATTTTAGAAATTCACCAATTATGATGTTTTACCTGCAAACATACATAAAACAATACACATATATGGACTATACATTTAATGCATACATAATAATGAATTACAAGTATTCATTACAAATATTAATTCAAGTTCTAAGCCTATACAAAATGGACTAGATTTATTAATCCTAGACCTAACAACTATTAAACCAAACCAAACCATTTTCCCTTCCGTGGCGACTACTCCGGCCACCCACCGGTCGAGTTCCGGCGATCATCAAACCATTCTGAAACATCACTTGAAACCCAAATAAACAATTCCTTGATTCTCAGGTAAATGATTCGAATTCATGACCCTTTTTAATTCGAAAACGTTGTATGTTTAGACCCATTCAAATTCAAAACCGAAATCTCCATTCAAGCTCAACCTGTTCGACAAGAAACTTGAACAAATGGCAAATTCATTTTAATAGAATCAAACTTGTGATCATTGAAATCATAATTACTATATCAACTGAGTCAAATAGCGTATGTATCATTCAAGCCCAAGTCGAAACACTCGAATCAAAACCATAACGTTTCTTTTATGAAATAGAGCATAATGATCCTATTTAATCAAGGGGAAACCTTCAACTCGTATTCTTCGAGCAATACGAGCACTCAATCGCTTATCGAACCCTCACATATAGTCTCCACTTTGATATTCATCATCGACCTGCAACTTTCTGGAGATCCATGTTAGAAGTAATTTTAATTAAAATTGATGAAGGTATTATCATGATAATCATCCAAAGAATCTTCATACGTGATTAATTGGATTATCATCACCACTTTCATCTCAAATAAAATCCACACGGATCGCTACTATCTTTCATATGCTCATCATCAAATTGATGTTATTCAGGTAAATCTAACACCAAACCATAGTCAATTTCATGTGCCAATTAAAACCCTAACCTTTCGTAGATTAACATAATGAAATTGGGATTCAATTTGGTTGAAAGTCAAGTTAGGGTTTATAGAAATTGGGGAATTTTGTAATAAATGTTTTTAAACATTTTAAATAAGCTATTAAACATATTTGGGCGCTGGCCTAGCTAGTTAAAGCACTAGACACATGTACAGGGGAACCAGGTTTAACCCCGGGCACCCACATTTTATTTTTAAAACTCATGTTGTTACGATTTTCAAAATTAAGAAATTGTTATAATGATTTTGAGTTAATATAAACTATTCATGTTAATTAAATTATTCCAAAAATCTTCAGTTTAATTTCTGAAATCTTTAAACAATATAATATTCTAATTTTATTTAAAAACAATTAGTTAATATTATTAAAACTATGACATAAGTTATTTAAAGGTTTATTTTATTAAATAGCCTTTAAATCAAATAAGTTATTTTAGTAACTTATTTAAATAATTGATTATTCAATTGATTATTTTTATCATGAGTTTAAATAATTAAATTTTAAATTAATTATTAACTTTCCACACTTTAATACTCAACCTTTATTTCATCAATTATTATAAATTAAATATTTAAGTAATATTTAATTATTTAATTTCAATAACGATCTATGTTTGTTTTAAATCTTAATTATTTAATCAATTTATTCCATTTTTATGGAATCAAAATATAATTACTCTATTTTATTTAACCTAATTATCAAAAGCTCAAAATCCAATTGAAACCCTAATTTATATTTACTCTTTAATCATATCTTTATTTTAATCCTAAGACATCAAACCTTAGGTTGAATCATGAAAAAATCATTAGAGAATCTTATTTTCCTTTTATTATTGAAAAGTGCACCTTTTATCTCCATGTGAGTTTTCCATGCCCCTATTTATTTATTATCACATATTTTGGGGTGAAACATGTTAAGCTTATGAATATACACTTGTAGAACATTTTGAAACTTGTAATGCACGAGCAATTTGTTTATATAACTTGTCATGGTTATTTGAGATATTTGTAAGCCTTATATGATAGTCATCTTGTAAAAACAATCATTAACTATTGCTAGCCTAACGACATCATAGATCTATGGGCCTAACAAGCCTATTTTGTGCTAAACCGAGGTTATTGTCAGCTCCTAATGACGTATGACTTGTTCATCATGGGAACCAAATACACTTAGGTAATCGTTATAACTTGTAATGGATATCTTTCTCAATTCTGATTATATCATTTTTTATCTATATTCTTGCAATATTTCTTAACCTATGACGTGAATTGCCTCTTACACGTTGTTTTCATATGTGTGTACAAACCCATGGGAACTCACCAGCATTATATGTTGACCTTATTTTTAACATGTTTCAGGATTGCTATTTGAGGACTTCTTCTTGCTCACATAGGACTTGGACTTAGTTTAATTAAATATTTTATGTTGTTGTTTAAACATTTGTTGTATTGTAATGATTTAGTTTCTAGTATTATTCAATGAAAAATGGTATTTATTATTATTTCAACTTATTTAATTCCATGAGCTATGAACAATTGTTTCAATTCATCTACCTCGATGATTCTGCCATCAGTCAGGGTGTGACACTCATCTCAACAATCTTCTTGTAGCCTTAGCACCCGTACAATAACCTCCATAGTGATGGAGATAGCATTCTCTAGAACTCTAGCTACAATCCTTTTAGAATTAGCTCTCGTGTCATACTCTAACACCCGGTTAAATTCTTTTAAGCCAAAGAAAGAAGAAAAAGAAAGAAAAGAAATAAAGTCCAAGTTGAGGGACCAATCTTGCCAAAAAGGGGAAACGTTTTTAAGAGTGGGCGTAAAGGGGACGGCAGCCCATTCCCCCTATCCCATACTCATTCAATTGGTTCTAAGGGTGGAGAAAAGGGAGAAAATGCTAAAACTTAAGGTTTTGAAGAATCGAGGTGCAAAAGTCGAAGGCTAGGGGGTTTGTGGGAAGTTATACCGGAAGAGGCTATCAAGGTGAGTTCTAGGAGCCCTCTTTTACACATTTTTGACTGATTTTAGGGCTAGAACACATCTGAAACCATTTTTTGTGTGGGGTGTTAAACCTGTATGTATGTGTATGTGCGTGTGATTCGGGTGGGGTTTGATTTCAGGTTGTGTGATGCTTGAATGATGTTATGGTTGTGTTTCTAGGGCTTAGTATGATTGGTTTTAGCCTAGAACAGGTTATAAAAGGGGCTAGAGGCTGAAACTGTAATTTAGGTTCGAAGAAGACTTCATTATGAACCCACCTAGGGCTAATGCGACTGGAAGTCCATACGCCCGAATGGCATGTGACTAGAGGCCATACGGCCGAAAGGAATGCAACTCAAGGCCATACGGCCGAAAGGCATGTGATTGAAGGTCATGTGCCTGGCGGCCATCCGACTAGAGGAAATGCGGATGAAAGTTATGCGACCGAGGAAATGCGGTTGAAGGTTATGCGACTGAAGCCCATACACCCGAATGCCATGCGACTAAGGGTCATATGCATGGAAGTCATGTGACTGAAGGCTATGCAACTGAGAGTCCATACGCCTAAGTGTCCATTTGCCCCATAAATGTCCATACACCCAAGTGTTCTTATGCGCCTAGAAGGCCATGCGACTGAATGGTTCCCATACGCCCAAATAGGGCTCATGCGCCCGAAAGGACTTAGTTTATTTTCCTGATTTTCGGGAGAAAAGCGTTATGTAGGATTTGACTTGGGAGGTTCCTGGTGGTTTATGTAAGTTGACTTTTGAGGTCATAGATTATATGATGGGCATGTATGATGATGTATGGTTGATGCTTATGTATGATTGTATGTGTGTGGTATGGTATGTCTGTGTGATGTGCCTTGTATGTTGATGCTATATGTTTTTATTCGTGTTCCTTGCTATGTATAATTATTTTCTTGTAGCTTTACATGGAATGTTAATGAATGAAATGAAAAGTATTATGTAACGTAAAGTGAAAGATAACGAAAAGAGGAACGTAATGAAAGAATGCATGCATTAATGAACGAACGTAAGAAAGGCTTGCAAGCAAATGTATGGAGGTTCACACCTAATGAGGGGTGTTAGCTCAGCCGTGTGCGGGTTAGCTACCCCATGAGGATGCACACTGTGGCCTAACCCGTGTGATTAAGCAAATGTATAGAGGTTCACACCCAATGAGGGGTGTCAGCTCAACTTTGTGCAGGTTAAATACCCCATGAGGATGCACATAGGGGTTCAATCTTTGTGATTGACCATATGTATGGGGTCCTTCTCGCATAACCCTAGATGAATTGCTTGATGCTCTAGAGGGGGGTTAAGCACATGACAGAACCTAGATGGAAACGAAAGATAATAAATGTAAGAAATGAACGATGATGAAGATAATAACTATTATCTATGTGTATGTATGATGTGTGATCACATTCTAAAGCCTGGTATGATTTGAAAAAAAGTAAAGAATGGTTTTAAACAAAAGATAAAGTGTGTTTTATTATAATACTAGAACTCACTCAGCAATGCTGACTTTTATGTGTTTCCAGTTGGCAGGTAATGGTTGCTGAGGATAGCACGGGGCGGCTACTTGGCGCATTTTTGATGGCATTTTTGTATAATGTTTTTGAATTATAATGAGAACAAATGATATTTTGTAATGAATGTTATATTATTTTGCAAAAGCATTTATTTTAATGAAATGAAATGTTTGTTTTAATGTTTCCGCTGCAACACTTTATTGAAGTCAATGTAATTATATGTTTTATGTGCGACGATCTAGTAGCTTGAAGCGTCCCGGGAACGGGGCCTTACACATGTCAATTGATCTCCAGAAGTCTCGGATGTGGAGATCGTATATGGTCAGAGAGTTAGAGATCGCATAAGTGATAAAAGAACTCATAAGCCAATGAATACAGTCTCGGAATCCAGCAGCCTTTGGATTCCGGTCGTCGAGATTGGCAGTATATTGTTCCGCTCGTTAAAGTTTAAATTAGCCATTTATCCGAAAAGAGACAGGTGAAACATGTTAGAATGGTGTAACAAGATAAATAATAAAGAATAACAATTAAAAAGAATAAGATTAAAGAAAAAAATAAATGGTGGTCGAAAGTATAGTTTCGCTGGGCGAAATAGTAATTTTGGCAAGCGAAAGTGCAACTTCGGCAGAGGTCCACATGTAGTTTCGTCAGCTGAAGAAGTAGTTTCGGTGCGCCGAAACTATAGTTTTAGTAAGAGGAAACTGAGTTTTGACAAACGAAACTATCAGGTTTGCACAGACAACAAAACCTTACAATTTCGCTGAAAACAAGTGAACTTTCGTTCAGTTTCGCTGAAAGCATCAGTACTTTCACGGAATGAACTGCAAAGGTACCGAACCGACAGAATCAAATACGTCCATTTAAAGCGGATGAAACCTAGATTAACCTATTTACACAGGTTCGAAACATAGACCTAAGACTTAAATGATCATCCAACCGCTTAAAAATCAAAGATAAAGGACTCTCGATTGGGAGTCGGTTTTTAGCGCTCTGAAAGAACAATGATATGATAGTGCGAAAATGAGTAAACAATTTCACATTACACAATCTATAGCACATAGTTTCACTGCCAGCGAAACTATAGTTTCACCCAGTAAAAATTTTGATCAAAATGGCTCAGAATTGAGCGAAAGTACTAGTGAATCTATAGTTTCGCACAGCGAAACTACCAGCAAATCTATAGTGTTGCTGGACACAAAAAATTAAAAATTTTCTATTTCTTTTTAATATTTTATTATTTTGAATGAAATTTTAGAAAAAAATAAAAACCAAAATTGCCCCACAAGACCTAACAATATTTCAAAAATTTATATATAAAAATAAAGATAGATAAAGGTAAAATAATGAAGAAGGTTAAAAGGATATCGAAACATGATAAGCTGAAGAGATTTTCCGGAAAATCAGAGTTTGGCAGGATGATGATATACTGCCCTTTTAAACCCATGCCTTCTTCTTTTCTACGAGTAAACTACGGCTTCTCTTATCATGTTTTGCGGTTAAATTAGAGAAGACTTAAGTGACTTGGTCCTCACAAACATTTGACAAGAAACTCATCCTATCCTCATGATATATTGAGCAATATCCTAAACTCTACTTGATTATCAATGGAGAGCATAAGAAGCACATATCTTATTATTTTCAAATAATGAGAGCTCTAGGTCTATACTTACGTATAAAAAAGGAGATAACCATTTCACTTATCTGATGAGAGCTTCAGGTCTATACTTACGTATAATAGAGAAGATCATCAGAACGTGCTGATGAGAGCTCTAGGTCTATACTTATGTATAACAAAGGACATCATCACTCCAGGTGAATGTTCACATATAGCAAAGGAGATAAGCACGTGATAGTGTACAGGATGAATCTTCTTTGACATAAATAGAGCTAGTAAGAAGCACTATTGACACAAACTTCTTTAAAAAATATCAAGAACAAAGACGATGCGCTCTCAATCCATTTTGGACGAAGACTTGTAACTTTGTGAAGGCCAAAATGTTAAGGGGATAATCCAAGTCAATAAGCTCTTATCCTATTAGTTAGCCACAAGATCACTATCTACTTCGCGTTCTGGATGAGCCTATCATGCATATCCAACACAAAACCATTGACCTCCTTCAAATCTTTCAGGCACCAAAAACTTTATTCTGCAAGAAAGGCATATAAACTAAAGTTATTCTCCCCTGAAATTTCTACGAATCAGCAAGATAAGAGAAATTTCTATAAAAATGTCTGTCATTCATTTTTTTTATTTTTTATGTAAAACAATGAAGGACTATGGAGCTTAAAAGTAAAAGAAAGAAAGAACAAGAACAGAAAAAAAATTATGTGCAATATTTACATGAGACAATTAAGAAAACGGGTTTCAAAAGATATCAATCCTAACATGGAGATCAATTCATAAAAACAAGGTTTATCGAATGTTTTAGTGAAAAGATCAGCCTTTTGATTTTTAGTGTCAATAGGAATAATATCAATAAAACCCTTCTCCTGAGCATCACGGATTGCATGAATCCTTGTCTTGATGTGCTTGGTGCGGGAATGCTGAATTGTATTCTTTGTGATTCCAGTGGCTGCTTCATTGTCACATAATAATGGAGTGTGAAGGAAATTGATTCCATAGTCAATCATCTTATGTTGTATCCATAACACTTGAGAGCAACAACTCGAAGTAGCAATATACTTTGCCTCCCCCGTGGAAATAGACATAGAAGTCTGTTTCTTACTCTGCCATGATACCAAACAGTTGCCCAGATATCGACAGCCTCCAATGATAGATTTTTTATTTAACCTGCAACCATTAGAATTTCTATCAGAATAAGCATGCAAATCAAAATTTCAAATTAAGGAGACCAAAGACCTAAACAAAAAAAGCCTTTAAGATAATGAAAGATCTATTTGACTGCCTTCTTATGAGACTCCTTAGGGTCAAATTGGTATCAAGCACAATATCCTATAGCAAAAGTGATGTCCGGATGACTGGCTGTGAGATACAGTTGGGAACCGACCATGGATCAGTACATATGAGGATCAACAGATTTCCCGTTCTCGTCTGGAGTGAGGCATGTTTGAGCTGTGAATGGGGTTAATATAGAAGAAGCATCATCCATCTTGAATTTCTTCAGAATTTCTTTGATAAACTTTTCTTGGTGAATAAAAATTCCTTCTGGCTTTTGCTCGACTTGCAAGCCCAAGAAAAAGCACATCCCCCCATTATGTTCATTTCAAATCGACTACGCATGACCTCCTCGAAATCTCTGCAAAGCTTAGGATTGATGGAGCCAAAAATAATATCGTCAACGTAGAATTGCACGATTAGCATCTCACCATCCATTCTTTCTTGAATAAAGTCATATCGATGGTGCCACGAGAGAAACCATTGCCCAGAAGATATTGTGTTAGAGTCTCATACCAGATGCGAGGAGCTTGATGTAAACCATAAAGTGATTTCTCAAGCTTGTATACTTTGTTAGGAAAGTCTGGATGCTCAAACCCTTGTGGTTGACACATGTAGATCTCCTCATCAATGTCTCTATAAAGAAAAGCACATTTAACATCCATCTGATAGAGTTTGAATTGTTTATGAGCAGCATGAGCCAGAAAAATCCCGATTGCTTCAAGACGGCTATGGGAACAATGTCTTCCGTATAGTCAATCCCTTCTTCTTGAGCAAAACCATGAACCACAAACTGGATTTATTCCTCACCACAAATGCCACGATCATCATTCCGTGCCTATTGGTCATTTGTTGGGAGGAATATCAACAAGCTTCCACACTTGGAGTTTCCTAAATTGTTGAAGCTCTAATTGCATGGACTCAACCCAGCATGGATCCTGAAGAGATGCATGAACATTCTTTGGAACAATTGGGATATAAAACAAGATAATAGACACATGTTATCAAACCAGATTGACTTCGCATCCTAACACCATCAATAATGATCCAATTATGTTATCATGAGGAGGATCCTTCAATGATTTGAAATCAGTGGTTTAAGGTAATGGATTAGTTTGAGGTGGGCTAAAGGATTGAGATTGTGTAGATGTCGGAGTAGATGATGAAACGGGTTGATCAGGTTGGGGTGATGGAAAGGTTTGAGATGGAGTAGAGGTTTGTGTTAAAGGAAGAGATGTTGAAATAGGTGGGGTGGAATGTCAAATGATAACGAAAATGGAAGGTCAACTGATGTTGCATGGTCAGATGATGAATTAGGAGGTGCTTGAGGAACGGGTGGAACTTGAGGTAAAGGATCTGGAGGAATAATGTTCGTTTGGACATTAGAGAAAGATGCATCATCATCAGAAACGAGAAGATTGAAGGAGTTGAAAACTGTATTTGAGTCAAAGAACCATACGGGTTCTATTCTGACTTTTGAAGAATTAGATTCTTGCCAATAAACATAAAATGACTCCTGCATAATACGTGTTCTCTTGTTATACACCTAGTAGGCCTTCTGAGAGGATGAATAACCAACGAAGTAACACTCATCTGACACAGCTACAAATTTCGTGTTTTGTGCATGAATGTTCAGCAAGGTACACGAGTATCCGAATGGATGAAAGAAATCAATCAATGGCTTCCTTTTATGAAACAATTCACAAGTCTTCATTTTATACTTCACAATCAAAACACGATTAAGAACATACAAAGCATAATTCACCACTTCAGCCCAAAAAATAATTAATAAAGAAGATTCTATCAACATAGTACTAGCAGCTTCTATAAAAGTGTGATTCTTTCTTTCAGCTTCTATAAAAGTGTGTTCTAGCAACACTTAACTGTCTTAAACTTCCTTTTCTGCATAAAAAGAGTCAAAGATATGATTTCTGAATTCCATACCATTGTCACTTTGAATAGGCATTTCCTTCCTTTTGCTTATCATTTCGATTAAAAGAATTAACTTCTCCAACTCTTCAACAGCTTCTCCTTTATGAGCTAGAAATCTCACCCATGAATACCTAGAAAAATCATCTGTAACAATAAGGTAAAAAGATTCTTAGCAATTGATTTTACATTGATTGGGCTAAACAAATCAGTATGCAACAACCGAGGGGATTTGGAATGCTATTTTCAAGTTTTGGTTCATGAGGTTTCTTATGTTGTTTTCCTTTGGCATAGGCCATGCATTTCTCAACAACAGAAAAGTCGTTTAATGGTAATATCCTAACAAGATTGTTTTTAACCAATTTACTAATATTTTTGAACTTAACATGGCCTAATCTGTGATGCCACAAGAAAGATTCAGAAGATGAAGCTTTAGATAGAAGGCAAGTGATGGTGAAAGTTGATTCTTTGGAACCCATATCAGAAGTTAGGTATCATTCTTTCTCGGAGCTTGCGTGAGTATCATCTCGTCAGGAATAGAAAACCTGGATTTCAAAAATAAACATTCATTTGAGAGAAATAAATCGGAATGTATTTATCAGAGATCTAAGCGACGCTCAAAAGATTGAATGCCAACTCTGGCATGAAATTGACTTCTCCAGAGTGAGAGATCCATTTGATACCTCGCCTTGACCAATCATCTTACCATCTTTATTGTCACCAGCGAATGTTGCATATCCTCCATTGATGACGCGATAATTTGTCAATGAATCTTTCAACCCGGTCATATGTCTAGGGCATTCAATATCAACATGCCAAAAACTATTTACAACTTTAGTGGATGACTCCTGTAAAAATAGAGAAATCAATTTAACCAGTTGAAATAAGAACCCAAGTTTGAACAACTTTAGGTTTAGAAAAAAAGATTTGTTACAAAAGAAATTATTAACAAGATGATTTAACCTAAGCCAAAAGAATTGTTATGTATATGTCTATGATGAAGCTCAGGACAGTTTTTAACCACATGATCATCTTTACCATATTTAAAACAATGGGATATTAATCTAGGTCTATAATTCAACAAATTAGGAATTTTATCAATGCATATTTCCTCATCACACTCAGATAATCTAGAATCATCATCACTGTATGTCTCATACATTTCTCTGGTTCTGCTTTTGTCTTTTAAAGAATGATTATTTACAAATGTTAATGCATCATCATTTGAAGTACATGTGGTATCTGTACCACTTGTGCTTGCACTAGAAGATGATGTTACCCTTCATTAGCTTGTGAAATATTAATTAGGGTAAAAGATGGAAGGGATGAGAAAAAAATTCAAAGTAGTTACTTTTTGTTTTATCTTTCAATCAATAACATAATCATTCACAACCTCAATCATACATACATTTAAAGCATCATCATTACATCTGAAATCATTCAATAAAAAAGTGGAAAAACCACTAGAACACATTAAGTCAATGTCTGAAATAGACTTTTGGAAAACAAAAACATTACTTAAACTAAAACTATGATCTAAAATAGAATGTTGAGGTTTAGGTGTACTAAAACTATTGCATCCAAACCCACTCATCGGTCCATAAGCATACTCCTCACGCACGTTGCAGGATCGTTGAAGGGTGTATAGTTACAACACAACAACACAACAACACAACAACACAAAGAGGAGATTAACTAAACTTTAATCAAACAGTAAACTAGATTAACCAAGTTGAGATACTAAGAACACAAGTAATGCAAGAGACAGAACATAAAGAACACAAGTGTATGGTTTTCAAGAATGCAATATAATGCCTTCTCTATGTTCTATTACAAGTGTTACAAAGCATAATTAAAGGATACAAGAACATGAGATACTTATACTACATCCTACAGCTGGCTATACTTTGAAAGCCAGTTGATACAATTGACTAGACACAAACAAAATCAATTGTAGAGTCAAAAGGCAGATTGCCTTTTGACTTGTGACTATGACATGCCGTAGCTCACATCTTATCTATTACAAAAAGGATAAAGTACATAAAGTAGAAAGTTACAGACTCAAGACCTCAATGTACAATTACCAAAAGCATGGAACTTTTTACCAACTCATGTAAGTTGGTGACATTACAGAGGTGTAGCGGAAAGGTGTCCAGCTGTATGGAAAAGTACATCAGATAAAGCATGTATTAAAAGTCTTCGGAAGAAATCTGTCTTCATGAGTTGAAGCTTCGGAAGACTTTGTCTCTGAGGCTTCGGAAGACTTCATGTTTGGCTTTGGAAGATATTGGTCTTGGCTTCGGAAGATTTCACACTTAGAGTATTTTTTTTGTTTCATGTGTGAAACTTCCTAAGCTTCTTCTTTAATGCACTTGTGCAGCATGCAGGAAAGACATTGGGTGTTTAGGTTGCATCAGCCTCTTCATTTATCTCTACAAACTCCCCCTATGCTGATGCTACCAAAACACTTAGTGGACTTCAGATGTCAACAGTCCTCATTAGGATGATCACCAATCCTTTTTTCATAAGGTGATCAGGATCCTTCAGACTATTAAAGTATCTTCTCATATCAAAGAGATCATGCAGAGGCAATTGAAACATATCTTGCCATGTTTAAATGTCTTCAGTGCCTTGATCTCTAATGACATGCCATCTTTTTGGATTTGTGGTGTATGTCCAAGACAAGATGGGTCTTCTTGATGCTAGAGGAGCTGGTTGGAATAGAATTGATGTAGCATCCTCTGGCTGCACAACCTCAAGATGTTCTGACTCATCCTGGGGTGTAGAAGAGGGTGCAGTCTTCTTCTTCTTTGGCTTTGGTTTAGAAGCCATCCTCTTTTTTCTCTTAACAGATTTTAACTGAGAAGACTGACCTGTAGCACCAAATTGATCTTCACTATCTTTCTCAGTTGGGACTTCCTCTCTCTCAAGCTTAGAAGGAGAGGGAGGTTGACCCTGCTGTGGATCAGAAGATGAAGCTTGCTGAGTTCCAGCAGGAGGTCCAGTTGTGTTGTCTCTAGTTGTTCAACCTTAACCTCCACTTCAGGTGGGGCTTGACTTGGAGTGGAGTGTAAGTCAATGAGCTCTCCACTTTTGATCTTCTACTTGATCACCCTAATATGCTCATCCATAGTGGATAGAGACATGGGGCCAAGTCTCCTTCCGGAGAATCCATATAGCTTCAAGAAGTTCATCATCCTCTGCCTATCAGCAGACTTCTTCATGCTCTTTTGGATGATGGCTTTTGATTTTGCAGCTTCTTCCCTTAGCTTCTTCTTAGTTGTCTTTCTATCCTTGATTATCTCAAGTTCAAGCTGTTTTAAGTAGTCAAACTCAACATAATCATAGGACAAGGGAAGGAGTGCATCTGCCTGATAGAATCCTGTGGCACTCAGGTAGTTGATCATCTTGATCCTTTCTTCTTCTTTGTCTACCTGAGGTTCTTGTTGAACCACATCTTCTTGTGCAGGACTTTCCTGAACTGGGGAGAGGGTAGGCATATCCTTGTACAGTCTTTTTCTTCTTCTCTCTTCTTTGACTTGCACTAGGATTCCGCATCTTCTGCCTCCTTCTTCTCCCTTGACCTTTCCAGGTCAACCAGTTCATTCAACTCATCTAAGGGGAGAAATGACATTGTCTATGTCATAGTTCCTAGTTGCAAATAGTTTATCCTGACTGCCCTTAACTCATCATTTTGAGTATCTAGTCTGGGGGCAGCCCTGATAGCAGACTCCATGAGTCTTGAAGACTCAGCAGAGGAACTTTCTACCCTTAGCCTCCTTTTCCTCTCTCTCCTCCTCCTTAATCTCCTCAGATGTCATCTTTCTTTTTCCTTTGTCACTCACAGACCTTTGTGACTCTGGGTGGAGAGAGCTTTGGCCTTCATTGCTTGTTACAGCATCTAAGCTCAGACCAGAGAGAGGTTGAGAAGCACCTTCACCAACAGGTGTCTCAAAAGGAATGTGGATCTCTGCAGCAGTTGATGATGATGAGAAAGGGCTCTCAGGTTCTGCCACTAGGCTGCAGTCAAGGATTCCCTATGAAGCTAATCTTAGGGTCCTCCTCAACATCCAGTTGACCGATGGCATTGCCTGATTGCCTAAGTCTTGTTCTTAAGCTGAACTCTGCAGTGATCCTGTCTTGGATTCTTTTAGCCAGTCTGTCAGCTTGTCTTGATTGGCTTGGGTTGACAAGTTGCATGTTGACTAAATCTAGACCTTCATAGTAGTTCAAAGTCTGAAAATTGAAGACTTCTTGTTTCCCTTGAACTCTTATGATGATTAGGGCTTTCCTGATGTTGTCATACCTCCACCCAATGATGTGATTGGAAGATGGTGAAGATGACATAGTCCTTGGTATCCCATCCTCAAACAAACTCTTTATGAAGGAGTCCGTGTAGTCCACATCAATGTGAACTTGAGGAGGTTGCTGAGAATGCACAGTTGCAAGTGAGGATGATGAGTCCTTAATGTCCACTCTCTCTAAAGAACTCCCAGTTTTGTGGTTGTAATAACTTTCTCTCCTTTTTTGGTAGCATCACCCACTTGCATAGGTGAGGTGGAAGATAGGTCAATCACATCCACAGGTTCTTGTGTTCCTTGTTGAGCATTTCTTAAGGGTCTCCTAGCTAGTTTTTCCTTAAGATATGAAATCTCAAGTTGCTGATCATTGATCTTGTTGTGTAAGGTAGTCACCTGAGATTCAAGGTGACTAACCTTTAAGACTAAATAGTGCATGTTTTAGTCAGTTTGTGCACCTTTAGTCTCAGATTCCCCTCATCTTCATCAGAATACTTATTGGGGGGTGAGATGATTGGACCAGAGTCCTCTCTCTCACCACCAGCTTGAGGTTCTTCGCTGCTGGTTTTCCTCTGCTCACTAGCAGTCTCAATTGAGATGCCAGTGGGCTGAGTTGCCATGGTTGAGGTCTTAATGATGTAATCACTTTCAGAAGTGAGAGCCTCTTCCATATGGACATCCTGAACAGGTTCAGAAGTGTCCACCTCAGTTGTAGGTGACTGATGTGGGATAGATGTAGGAGACACAGGAGCATTCATCTCTCTTTGAGTAAGGGTAAAGAAGAGAGACTCATTATACTCACTAAAACCTAGATCTTCATTAGTATAGAAGTCAAGGTGGGGAATTGGTTGGTTGAGATCTATAGGCTGGGGATGGTAACTGTCCCCTGAAGGTTGATCACTTGAGTGTTGAGACTCAGAGTGATGGCTTAAGGTAGTTAGGCTAATGAGCTCATCAAGCTGAGAATGAGGAACCTCAGCACTGATTCTTGAAGACATAGGAGTGGTCTACTCCTTAGGAGAAGTGGGAGCTCCAGTGTCCACTTCTTCATGTATGGATGAGTATATGGGGGCCTCCACAGATTGAATAGCCTAAGCAGGGGTTCGTTTGGATTTTCTTTGGTAAGTGATGGTGATTTGAGGATGTGTGAATGATATGGAGGTAGCAGGTGTGGGCTCAACACTAGCTTGTGCTCCTAGGTTGTCACCTTGAGCAGTGAACTCTAACATTTTTGGGACTAGGGCTGTTTCTACCCTAGAGAATCCAATAGTGGACTTTCTCAATATTTTGAAGATGTCGGGCTTCATCCGTCCCAATTTAGGAATGTTACATGTTTCCCTCAACTGTGAGCCTAGTTCATAGTTAAGAATGTACTAGACATATCTAGGAAACATGTAATATTCTAAGGAGTCTAAATTAACAAGTAAATTTGTATAAAAAATTTGAGAATACCTGAATTTGACCCCCTGAACCATTCCATGGATTATGAAGGAGAGATCCTCAGGAATCTGGTCCTATCCACCATGCTTTTTTGATAAGCTGTGGATGACCACATGGAGCAGGAATCTCCATTGGGATGAGACCTTCCTTTTCCTAAAGGTCTTTACAGAGAAATCTCCCTCATATCCCATCTGCTCAAAGGAATGATTGACAGCTACCTTTGGGAAGATCACCTCACCTTCTTCATCATCCAGCTGAAGATGCCTATTGATGATGGCTGGAGTGATGAATATTGTTCTCCCCTGCATTGTGGCAGACAGTGCCTTCTCCCCATCCATAATGACCTCTTGGTAGGTCTTCCAGAATTCAAGCAGCTATCCTCATAGAGTGTAGGATCAATGGTGAGGGAGGTGAAGTAGTTTGACAGAGTTAGGAACGGCATACCTCTGAGAAATGAGGATCTTTCTCAGAGCTTAATAGAGCAACCTGATTATGTTGTCTGTGTAGCTGCATGGTAAAGTTGGGATCATTTCTGTGAGCAAGGTTGGCCATTTTGAAGTAGCTTAAGGATGAAGAAAGAAGAGAGAAAGAAATTTCAGAGAGAAATTTGGGGTTTTAGGTTTGGAGGAAGAAGAGATGATAGAAAGAGGGGGAAACCGTTGGGTTTATATGTGAGAGGGATTTCAGATAAAGTTTAATGAAAGATGATAAACTTTGAAATCCGGATGTCGGTCCCACCTCTGAAAAAGTAGTTTACTTTTGCTCAAAAAGTAGTTTTCTTTGAAATCAAAAAGCTTCCGAAGGTTAATTATCTACGGAAGTTTTAATTCAAAAGCTTCCAAAGGTAAAATGACTTCGGAAGAATTTCCTGAGAGTTTTGAGAATTTTGCTTCGGAAGAGAAATTAAAACTTGAGTGCTTTGTATATAAAACAACAAAGCTTCCGAGAGTTAATTTTGCTTCAGAAGTAAATGGTCCTTGAAAACAAGTAAGTGTCTAAGACAAGTATTTAAGCTTCGGAAGATAAATCTGAAGACTCTTCCAAAGGTAAATTTCTTAGACAGTTATTTATTTTGAAGGCATGATTTGCTTTCGAGGTTTAAAAGCATAACTTCCGAAGTATCAGAAATTTTCAAAAATCTAAGGAAAGTCTTCAAAAAGAAATTTTCATCCAAAGAAAACATGAGCTTATGAAAGTGATGAACTAGACAACTTAGGACACACATATTTCAAGAAATAATAAGAATTAGTTTTAAGAAAAGCTTACTCAAAATTTATCATCCCAATAACTGATATTAGATATTTAAATCTCTGTTCATCAAAAGCCTTTGTAAACAGATCAGCATATTGTTTATCTGTGTGAACTTTGACTAGTTTAATTAATCCCTTTTCATAGTTATCTCTTATTAAATGATACCTGATATTGATGTTCTTTGTCCTTGAATGTTGCACAGGGTTCTCTGTGATTGAGATAGAACTGTTGTTGTCTATGTGAATGGGAGTCTCCTTGAAGTTTAACCCATAGTCCAGCATCTGATTTTGAATCCAAAGTACTTGAGCACAGCAGCTTGCACCAGCAATGTATTCAGCTTCAGCAATTGATGCAGAGACACAGGACTATTTCTTGCATTGCCATGAGACAACCCTTCCACCAAGGAATTGACATCCCCCAGATGTAGGCTTTGCATTCATGTTGAACCACCATAATCACTATCTGTATAAGCATACAGATTGAAGTTAGGATTCTTAGGGTACCATAAACCAAGTGTTGAGGCACCTTTGAGGTATCTTAGAATCCTCTTGACAGTGATAAGATGAGACATCTTAGGGTTGGCTTTATATCTTGCACAGATGCAAGTAGCAAACATGATATCAGGCCTGCTAGCAGTAAGATACATAAGAGACCCAATCATAGCCCTGTATAAGTGCTCATCTACACACTCCCCCTCAAGATCAGGTCCAAGGAGTGGTTCCTAGCTATGGGTGTCTTAGCAATCTTACAGTCAGTCATGTTGAACCTCTTAAGTATGTCCTGAACATACTTTGACTGACTTATGAAGATGCCATCTTCAACTTGCTTCACCTGTATTCCCAGAAAGAAATTGAGTTCCCCTATGGCATTCATTTCAAATCTGTCTTTCATCAGCTTCTTAATGTCTTTGCAGAGCTTTGGATTAGTTGAACCAAAGATGATGTCATCCATATACACTTGAACTAGCAGTATGTCACTTCCTTGTGCTTTGATGAAGAGATTTCCATCTATAGTACCTCTCCTGTATCCATGTTTACAAGATACTCAGATAGTGTCTCATACCATTTCCTGGGTGCCTGATGCAGCCCATAGAGAGCTTTGTCAAGCTTGCAGACATAATCAAGATGATCAGGGTCTACAAAACCAGGTGGTTGTTTGACATAAACCTCTTCATCTTCACTCCATATAAAAAGGCATACTTCATATCAAGCTGAAAGACCTTGAAGTTCTTGGATGCAGCAAATGCCAGGAATATCCTAACAGCTTCTAATCTTGCCACTGGAGCAAAGACATCAGTGTAGTCAATCCCTTCTTCTTGAGTGTATCCTTGAACAACCAGTCTAGCTTTGTTCTTGATGATGATGCCTCTATCATCTTTCTTATTCCTAAACACCCATTTGGTTCCAATGGTAGTCTTCCCAGAAGGAAGAGGACAAAGGTTCCAAACTTTCTACCTTTTGAATTGAAACAGCTCTTGTTGCACAGCTTCGACCCAACTTCCATCCTTTAGAGCTTCATCAACTTTCTTTGGCTCTATCTGGGATAAGAAACAAGAGTGAAGACAAACATTTGCTTCATGGTTTGTCCTCTTGTCCTTACCCCTGAGACAACATCTCCAATGATGTTTATGGTGGGGTGAGACTTGTGGATCCTAAGCTGAGGGATCACAGCAAGTTGCTGAGAGAGATCTAAATTAGAGAAATTTAGATCTGGCATGGATGTTTCTCCCACCACATAAGCACACTTATCAAGAGAGACTTGATCGAAGCAGTGTGTGACATCATTGATGTTCTCATCTATGGTGTGGTTAGTGGCATCAAGAAATTCTTGGTCACTGACACCACCACCATTGTTATCTTCCACAATTAAGGTTTTATAATCTGGTAATAGGGCCTCTGAGCTAGAATTTGAAGGCATACCAGATGTATGAGCTGAGTTTGTCATTGTTGTGCTGATAGAAACCTCATTTGCAGAAGTAGTTCCAACTGGAGTTGAAGATGTGTGACTTGAAGGTCTTCCTAGCTCAAATCTTGGATCAGAATCACCTGTATTTTAATTTTCTACAAATCCTGAAACATTCTCACAAGATTTGTTAAAACAGTTGGTAACTAAATCGAGATCAAATAACCAATCCGAACCAGAACCAGCAACACAGGGTGTGTGTTCATTGAAAGTCACATTGGCTGACTCCTCAACAATTCTAGTTATGAGATTGTATACTCTGTAAGCCTTAGCTTGAGAAGAGTATCCAATAAAGTGTCCATCATCTGATTTCTCAGCAAACTTGGCAATTTGATCTTTGGTATTCAAGATGGTGCAAGGACATCCAAATGACCTGAGAAAACCAATGAGAGGTTTCCTCTTGTGCCAAAGTTCATAAGGAGTCTTGCCATGAGTCTTAACTACTAAAACTCTGTTCTGCACATAGCAGGCAGTGTTGACTGCCTCTGCCCAGAAGGTGATGGGCAGCTTAGAGTCAGACAGCATGGTTCTTGCAGCTTCAATTAGTGTCATGTTTCTCCTCTCAGCAACACCATTTTGCTGAGGAGTCCTAGGATTTGGTTCTTAAATTCAGTTCCTTGATCACATCTTATGATCTTGACCTTGCGATCAGATTGATTCTCAATCTTTAAGATGAAATTTTTCAGAATCTCAGGAGTCTCATCCTTAGTTCTAAAGAAGAAGACCCAAGTGAATCTTGTAAAGTCATCTGTGATCACTAAACAGTATAAGGTCCTTCCTAAACTCATTACACTGGTGGGGCCAAAGAGATCCATATGTAACAAGTGTAGGGTGTAATGATGGAGTTTCTTACCTTAGGCTTGTGAGATACCTTATGTTGTTCCCTTTCAGGCATGCAACACAATGGTCATCACTTGTAAACTCTTTCTTTGGTATTCCAGTTACCAAATCATTCTTAATCAAATTGTTCATGTTCATAAGGTTTACATGGCACATTCTTTTATGCCATAGGAAAGACTCATCACTATTTGCTTTAGACAGAAAGCATGAAACTTCTCCAGAGGGAAAGGTTTCTTGCAAATCCATCTTGTACACGTTTCCTTTCCTAGGGGCTCTAAGCAGGATATGCTCATGAGGAATGACCTCACCAGGCTTAAGAACAATGCACTCATGCTTAGTAAAGAGCATGTTATGACTCTAATCACAAAATAGAGATACACTCAAAAGATTGTATCCAAGCTCCTTGACAAAGTTTACCTTTTCTATGCTGAGCTTACCATTTGTGACCTTGCCCCTTCCAGAAATGTAACCACCTTCATCTCCTCCAAAAGCAACTGGTCCTCCATCAATCCTTTCAAAGTTCTAGAGTAGTGACCTATTGCCTGTCATGTGCCTGGAACAGCCACTATCAATGATCCAGACATTTTTGTTAGTCTTTGAGTGTCCCTGCACGAAGAAAATGATTAGTTACATTTGGAAACCCAAGCCTTGCTTGTCTTGGGCTCATTACAGAAGGTAATTCAACAGTAATAGATCCTATGGTTGTACTAGGAGGATCTTGAGTTGTTGTTGATGGGGAATTTTCAGTCACTTGGTCTTTCTTAGACTTCCATACCACCTTTGGAGTCTTGGACTTGACCTTCAAAACTTCAGAAGCTTTTGGAACTCTAGAAGTTTTGATGACTGGACCTTCAGAAGATTCTGCAGACACTGCAGCAGACTTCAATGCTTCGGATGAACTCCTTTCTTCCGAGACCAACTTTTCTTCCGAAGGTAATTTTCCACTTGCCTTCTTCTTAGATATGGAGCTTTCGAGGGAAACAGATTTTCCTTCCGAAGCTTGAATCTTCTTAGAACTCTTTGAAGTCTTTGTTTTGGTCATATGGATAGTACCTTTAGGATTGTATGGACAATCCTTAGCAATGTGAACGGTGCTGTCACACATGACAAAGTTCATCTTCTTCTTCACAAGAGCCTTTTCCTGAGAACAAGACTATCTTTGGTCACATCCCTTCTCCACCTTCATCTTTGCAGATGTTGAGACAGTCCTCTTGGGCTGAGGATTGTGCTTGGAGTTTGATGGTCCAGGCTATGCAGTAGTGGTACACAGCAGATCAGTCTTCTTCTTGCTACTAAGATGAGTTGAACAAGAACCAAAACTCTTAGCAGAAGATTTTTGATTGATGTCTTCAGTCCCTACCACTTTAAACCCTACAGAGATAAAAACTTGTTTCTGCTTAGAGTCAAAAGTAGTCTTGATCTCTTGAGCCTTCTTGCCTTTCTTTTGCTCTCTCTGATCAAGTTCTTTCTCATGGACTTGGTCATCACAGTCTCCTTTTCTCCTCAGAAGGATAGTGACCCTTCTTGGAATCCTCCTCTTCACTCTTCTCAGAGTAATTCATCACTATCTCTTCTTCATCCTCTTCACTCATAGGATTTATGAGAGGAAGCTCATCTTCACAAGTTCCACACCTAGGAGATCTTAAAACAAGATTGTGTGTAGAGGAGCTATCTCATTGGATCCTAGTCCCTGCCTATTTTGATAGCACACTTTGTTGTGCAGGGATGAGAATATCATGTTCTTGAATGTCTCTTCTTCAAGAACACTCTTTTCTACCCTGGTTTTGCTGATCACAAGCTCACCTGGCACTTAGTTAACTTGGTTAGAGATCTTTGATTTGAGTCCTAAAATTTGTGTGTTCATGTTTTAGAACTGAAATGGTTTTCTCTAAGTCCTCTATCTTCAGTTTATAATCATTTTCAAACTTTCTAAAATCAGATTTTAAAATGTTTAAGGACTCAAGGTCAGATCTCATCTCCAGGTTATAGGACCTGTATCTATTAACTTTAGCAATGCATTCAGGAGTACAGAGATGTTCTAATACCGTGGCTTCATCATGATCTACCATTAATGCTTGGTTAGGAGAAGCATCTTCCACCTGAAAGCTCCAGTCAAAGCCTCCTTCTTCAACAGCAAAAGCAGCCTGTTGCTTTGACTTCTCATTTTGGAGAGCTTTGTCAGTGTAGTTTGGTGTGGATTGTGTTTGGCCACCATTTTTTCTAGGTGCCTTACACTCTCTGGCAAAGTGGCCCATCAAGTTACAGTTGTAACACTTGACTTTGCCTTTGTCCAGTCCAAACTTTCCACTGGTTGCATTGCTTGGAAACTTCCTTCCTATCCTCTTGTAGAACTTCTTGGCTCTGTGAGTGAGAAGAGCCATCTGCTGGACTATTTCCATGTATTCCAGATCATCTGGATGGATACAGTCCAGGTCTTCAAGAGTGAAAAGAGAGTTGCCACAGCTTTCACCAGAAGACACAAAAGCTTGAGAAGAGCTTGTCTCTTGGAATGGGCTTCCTTGAGTGTAGTTCTCCTTGGTGTCTCTGGGAGGTGATGAAAGGACCCTTTGATGAATTGTCAGGGTAGCATAAGAGATGATGTTTGGGTTCTATGCTATCCCTTTCAACCACATGTAGGGCTGAACCCATTTGTTGTTGGAGTTGCAAGATGAACCTTGCATGTTCATCTCCATTTGGTAGCCACTGAGAATCCCATATAACTCTATCATAGTAACAATTTTAGATTTTTAGTTCTCTTGATCACCACACAGTAGTGTGTCCATTGCCTAGGAAGTGAGGACATGAACTTCCTTACAATGTCTCTATTTTCAAGAGAAACTCCTCCATCCACTAGGGTATCCATAATCTCAACATACCTGAAATACTGTTGAGTCATGGTTTCACCTGTTTTGAAGGTGAAGTTTTCAAACTGCTGCTTCAGGAGATCCTTCTTGTTCTCCTTGGCTTCAGAGGACCCCTACATCATCATTTTCAGTGCATCCCACAGCTGCTTGGCTGTTTTGCACTTCTTGAAAGCTTTGTACACAGAGTTTGGAAGGATAGTTTGAAGGGCTGTCATGGCTTTTCTTTCTATCTCACTCTTTTCCTATCTTCATCAGAGTAGTTAGCCACATCTTTGGGGATCATACCAACACCATAGTAGAAGGGGTGCTGGTATGAAAGGTCCATTCTCAATAGACTCCCACATTCTTGAATAAAGAGACCTGATGAAACCTTCCATTCTCAAACACCAGGTATCAAACTCATCAAGAGTGATCAGTGGGGACTTGTTCATGGTTCCAGTTTCCATATCAGTCTTGGAAATGGCTGCCATTTGAGAAGTTTAGTATTTTGTGTGTGTGAGGAATCTTTAAGATGGTAAGATCTTATATCAAGAGCCTGAAAAGCTCTGATACCAAATGCAGGATCATTGAAGGGTGTATAGTTACAACACAACAACACAAAGAGGAGATTAACTAAACTTTAATCAAACAGTAAACTGGATTAACCAAGTTGAGATACTAAGAACACAAGTAATGCAAGAGACAGAACACAAAGAACACAAGTGTATGGTTTTCAAGAATGTAGTATATTGCCTTCTCTATGTTCTATTAAAAGTGTTACAAAGCATAACTAAAGGATACAAGAACATGAGATACTTATACTACATCCTACAGCTGGCTATACTTTGAAAGCCAGCTGGATACAATTGACTATACACAAAAAAATCAATTGTAGAGTCAAAGGTAGATTGCCTTTGACTTGTGACTATGACATGCCATAGCTCACATCCTTATCTATTACAAAAAGGATAAAGTACATAGAGTAGAAAGTTACAGACTCAAGACCTCAATGTACAGTTACCAAAAGCATGGACCTTTTCACCAACTCATGTAAGTTGGTGACATTACAGAGGTGCAACGTAAAGGTGTCTAGCTTTATGGAAAAGTACATCAGATAAAGCATGTGTTAAAAGTCTTCGAAAGAAATTTGTCTTCATGAGTTGAAGCTTCAGAAGACTTTGTCTCTGAGGCTTCGGAAGACTTTGTCTCTGAGGCTTCGGAAGACTTCATGTTTGGCTTCGGAAGATATTGGTCTTGGCTTCGGAAGATTTCACACTTAGAGTATTTTTCTGTTTCATGTGTGAAACTTCCTAAGCTTCTTCTTTAATACACTTGTGCAGCATGCAGGAAGACATTGGGTGTTTAGGTTGCATCAGCCTCTTCATTTATCTCTACACACGTCCTTAGAATTTACACCTTCTAAACTTGCAGACGACTGTTAGTATTTGTTTGAATGAAATGATTTGAAGGGTGTGGAACTAGCATAGGGTGTGGAACTAGGAGGATGATAAACCAAAGAATTTTCATAACCCAAACCTATTTTTATCCTAGCCCCCATTGTAATCTACACAAATCGTCATGTTTCATTCCTGGAATTATCCATTTATCAAGTTTTGAATGAAGTTTACTTTTTTCAAACTCAACAAGTACAACTATTTTTGTCAAAGTATTTATTTCAACATTTCTTTCTAAAATGATTCTTTTTAAATGATCATTTTCTTTTAAATCTTCATTTAATTTAACAAAATATTTTGACTCATTTAGCTTAAGCTCATTATTAATTCGTTTTAAATAATTTTCATTGTCAAGAAATAGACGATTTGCTTTATATACACCAATACCCTTAGTTTACAAGTAGAACAACACATGTCTTGTATTACCTCATATGGGAAACCCATCATCACCTTCTCTGCAGCTAGGGCCTTTTCATATTGACACACTAGAGTACTCTTCTTGTTTTCCTTAATAGTGGATGTAGCAAAATGCTTCTCTTTGCGCTTTTCTTTAGATTGTTTCCCAAATAACTTCACCTTCTCACCTTGAACTTCTTTCAGACCACCAATCTCCATCTCACCAATCACACTCATCTCAACACACTCTTTCCTTTCATTCATACTTCTTTCTTCAGAAATGTTTCGATCAACCTTCTCATCCTTAACACTCTGAGTGACTTCAGCTTCACTTTTAAATTCCTTAAAATGATCAAACTCTTCCACATTCTTCTCTTCTTCTATTACCTCAGCAACAAGGGCTTGGTTGATTTCTTCTTTCGTTTCCTCAGCTTCTGCACTCTAGTCAAAACCAGTTATCAAAACTGTTTCTTTATTCTATTTACTCTCATCCTTTTCTCCACCTGTGACAAATCTTGGAACTCCAAAATTGCTTGGATCAGCGACAATTGGCAACGGACATTCTCTTTTGAAATGTCCTAACTGCTTGCGGTCAAAACATCTCAATTTAGATTTATCAAAACCTAACATAGAATTAGAATTTTGACCTCCAAAGTTCTTCCTTCTAGTTATTTCCATAAATCTCCTAGCTCGAAGAGTCAACATCACCATCTGCCACTAAATGTCAGTTTCTTCTAAATCATTCGGATCAACCTGATACATGTCTTCCATAGTCATCTCTTTCCCTTTCGATTCACCAGCCATTAGAGCCTTATAGCTATGCACAAACATGCCAAACAATGTCATTGTATCAGATGGTATTGAAGTTCATGGAGTAGCTTTTAAATTATCTTGATCTCTGAATAAGTTACACCACTACTGATTTGATCACATGAGAAATTTGTAGTCTATTCATCCTTGTCTTGATGCTTGCATTAGTGAGCTTGCAGCGGATGTAAGTAATGCAGCATTCCAAGGAAAACTAGATGATGGCATCATAGACTGATTAAACTCTCTTCTCTTCAAATCCATTTCCAAGGATTTTAACTTGTTGATGATATCCATGAGCTTGTAATCTATGAACCTCTCTCTTGCTTTAGCATTCTCACTTGTAGATTCTATTGAGGTAGGAGTGAATCCAACAACCTATTCACTTGTTCACTATTTGAAAGTTTTTCATCATATTTCTTCAAGTGCTTGAGACAGTTAGAGCGGGTTTGTGAAATCAGTAAGATTCTCATTCTTATACCCCACAAACGAATTGAAATCTTTCTCAGTCTATATCCCTTTGTCTTTAACTAGCTCATCATTCCCAACATGGAATTCACACAATGCATCATACAGATAGTCATCATTTTTGTGCTTAGCAAAGCGATTGTAAATATCTGGTGCAAGAAACAGAGTTAATGCTCCTAATGCCTTTTGACCTCTATCAATTAGCTTCAAATCCTTTTCATTAAACATGGTTGGATCCTTGTTTTGAGAGATGACATCTCCAATAGTAACAGTCGGTATGTGTGGACTGGAGATGATTGGTTCCCATTGTTTATGATCCGTGTAGTAAAAGAATGCATTGAAACACCTCTTCCATTCCTCAAAATTATTTCCGTTGATCAGTCTTGGGGGTTGATTAGGTGCCACACTCTCCAAATCAGCAAGGGTGAGAGTTGTCATCTTGGACATTGTAGTTTTGCAGAAGACTCACTAGTTTCGCTGGAATTCTTGTAGTTTCGCTGCTACTTTCGCTGGGAATTTCGACAACAGTTTCGCTAGCAATCTGCTTCATTGTGCTAGTTTCGCAAACAATTTTGCTCGAAACTAGCTTGAACATTCATTCAGATGTAAATTCGGTAGCAATTTCGCTTGATGATAGAGCACAAACACTGTTGAACTATCATTCAAAGAGTATATTTTTGCTGAGGGTGCTGAATCTAACATAGTAAGTAAAACAATTGTAGTTTCATTAGATGAAGTTGACAATTTCACTGGATGATCCATAAATTCGCTGGATGATTCTGGAAAACCTTTTTCAACACGAAATTGGTCCAAAATCACTGAAATCTTAAGGGATTTAAGATCTGATAATTACCAAAGCTTTTCCCACAAAGAACTAAGCAATCTCAATCAATTTCCATCAAATACACTCAAATTTGATCCAAAATTAATGACATTTAGTGATATTGAGCTCAAACAACCAAAAACCCAAACAATCAAGAGCACAAAGGCTTTTTGTTGGTCCAAACTGATCGATGAACAGTATAATTGATTGATGAAATGGATCAATATCACAAACACACACTCAACACAATGAATCAAGATGATGAAGAAGCAAAAGTATTCAATAATAAGCAAATCAAAGCCAACGCAATCAATAACAAAAGCTCAATAATATTTCAATAAGATTCCAGCCTAAAAAATAGACTTACAACAATGATAATACGAATTAGGGTTTTGAATGATTAGCAAACAATGAAAGAAACAATTCCATATATAGAGTTAGTAGTTCATTGATAACGAAACTATCAAGCACAAGCTTAGTTTCGCCCGGCTACGAAACACAGTTTCATCGAGTGAAACAAGCCTGCTGACTATGAGTGAAACTATAGTTTCGCTCATAGTTTCGCTGGGTAGCAAAACTGAAACTACAAACTTACAAAAGTAGTCTAACATTTGTCCTATTACATTTAAACATAACCAAAACTATAAACACTAATCTAAGGTGAGTCCAACCTATTCCTGATATTCAGATTGATCATCACTGGTGAGAATGGGTTTTTCTACCTGATCCTTCCCTGTGATGGTCTCCATAATTGCATCATTCTTCTTCTCATAAGGTATACAGTCAGCAGATGGAACATCTTGCTATTCAATACCACACCTTGGTTTTCTTATAGACTTATAAGAGTGTGGTGGAACGATTTCATTAGTTCCTAACCCATTTTTGTTTTGATAATATTCCTTTGAGTGGGAGGATGATGCAAGAATGGTTTTTAAGTTATGCTCTTCAATAGAACATTTCTATGCTTTAGCCTCAGCTATGACTAGCTAGACTTGAGCCTTAGTTAACTTGGAAATTAAATCTTTAATTTGAGCCCTGTAGTTGGAGTGTTCATGTTTTAAAAAGGATACAATTTTCTCCAACTCATCAGTATTCTTTTTATAGTTATTTTCTCCCCTTTTAACATTAGATTTTAAGATATTTAAGGACTTATCATATTTGATTTCCATGTTATAGTCCTGATATAATTTGACTTTAGTAATACAAGCTGGAGTGCAGAGATATCATATACCTTGCTATCATCTATTCTAGCCATGAATGCTTGAGCAGGGGTCACATCCTGCACCATGAAGCTCCAGTCAACGTCTTAAGCTATAGTAGCAGTTTGTTGATCAATTGATTTTGCAATAGCTATAGATGTCATAGGATGTGTGGAGGCTTGAGTGGCTCGTGGGTTAGATTTAGGAGCTTTGCATTCCCCGGCAAAATGACCAAGTTGGCTATAGTTATAACACTTGGCCTTGTTTTGTCAAACACAAATTTGTTGTTGATTGGATTTTGAGGGAACTGCCTTCCAGTTCTTTTGAAGACCTTCTTTGCTTTATAGTCAGAAGAGCCATTTGTTGGACTATGTCCATGTATTCAACATTATTTAGGCTGAAGCATTCTAGATAACCAAAGTAGAACTAAAAATCACTAGAATGTTTATTTCCTTAAACAAGTCAATTTTGTTCTGGTAGGAACTTGATTGAGCTTGTTGAGACCTTGGTATCTTAGGAAAAGTAATATATGGCCAGAAGAACATGATGGCTGTTAGGGGTAAGTCAGGTACTATTGGGGCTATGGTGGTCTTCATCCTTCAACAACAAGTAAAGCATTACTAGCAAAAATATTAGTGGTTCTGCCCATCTCATGGCCTTTGTGAGTCTCCATCTCCACACGATATCCATCAAGAATGTTGTATAGTTCAATCATTGTGAGTGTATTCAAGTTCTTTGTCCTCTTTATAGAGACATAGTAGAATGTCCACTCCTAAGGAAGTACACTCATGAACTTTCTTCATAGATCTTTCTTCTTAGGAGTCACACCTACAAACTGAATTGATGAGATAAAATACATGTACCTGAAGTATTGCTTGCTAAGGCTCTCTCCAACAACATATGTGAATTTTTCAAATTGTTGCTTCATCGAATCTTCTTGCACTCATTTGAACCGGAGTACATCGATTTCAATGCATCAAAGACTTCTTTGGCTGACTTGCAATGCTCAAAGCCAACCATTATGGAGTTTGGTATGTTGTACAATCATGGCATTGCTATTGATGTCTATCCTCCTAAGGTCTTCATCTGAGTAATCTTCAACAGCTTTCTCCATCATGGCTCCATTGACAACTGGTGCAACCACATTTGGCTTGTAAGGACCATTGACAATAGTTCTCCATATCTTGCTATCTTGATACTTGGTGAAACCTTCCATATGCATGCTCCAAGCTCTAAAGTTTTCGGGAGTGATGATAGGAGCTTTAGTCATCGTTCCCGGTTCAGACTCATATAATTATAGTTGGTGCCATTTTGAGTGAGGTAAGGGTATAAGGAATGAAATGGGTTGATTTGGATGGCAAGATCACACAATCAAGAGCCTAAGAAGCTCTGATACCAATTATAGGATCAAGGTTGGTCACTCAACACAACAGTTATCACTCAAACTCACTAAATCACACATAGTTTGATGTAGCAGAATCCTTAGAGTGTTGATAATAATATACTAAGTAAACAAGAAACAATAATTTTCAAGTTACTTGTATATATACTTCTCAACTCAAAGTATTACAAGACTCTGTGAAGTATGTGAAATGAGTTACAATGAGAAACTATATATACTACAATCTATAGTCAGTCATACTTTGATACTAGCTGGAAACTTATGACTAAAGAAATACTACATTGCTAGAAGTAAGGTATCTAAGATAAAATACTATCCTAGATTAGGTAGTCATGACATGTCCATGACTTACCTTTTCATCACCAACTAAAATTGGTAACTGTACTAACTGATAAAAGATAAACAGTGGAATAAAGTATTGTCAACTACATGGATGTAGGAAAGTGTCATGCAGTATATCATAGGTTGCAGCAAAGTGTCAGAGGTACCTTACTTATGTCCACTGGTTCATAGTAGGTTCGTTCAAATGTTAATTGGCTTCGGAAGAACAAGTTCTTCTAAAGCCACTATACTTCGGAAGAGTCTACTTCTTCCGAGACTTGTGATCTTCATGACTTCATACTTCGGAAGTAGTTGTCTTGAAATCTTCTAAGTGTTGAACTTCGGAAGAAGGATGACTTTGTCTTCGGAAATCCAGATTCCTCTATGGAAGTCATTTTGTCCTTAAGCTTCTAAAGTTCATCTTTTATCTTCGGAAGTTCTTTTGTAGTTGTACCAAAATTGTTTCTCAAGTGTTTGTTTTGGTTGTACCAGCATTACTTGATCCAACATATTGGCTTCAGAAGATTTTACACTTAAAGTAATTCTGATGCAAAGTGTACAACTTTCGAAGCAACTTCTACTTTGTGCTAAGTGCATGCATGCAGGAAAAACTTAGTCTGTTTTGAGTACATCAGCCTTTCAGTAAGCATTACAAACTCCCCCTAGGCTGATGCTACCAAAACATATAAGTGTCTTTAGATATTGACAGTTCTTATCATGATTATGACCATTCCTTCTTCCTCAATTAGTCAGGATCACTCAAACTCTCAAAATACCTTCTCATGTTAAGGATATTATAGAGAGGTAGGTTAAGCATGTCTTGCAAAATGTAGACATCTTGACCACCTTGATCTCTTATGACATACCATCTGTTTGGATTTGCAAGACAAGATGGGTCATCCTGATGCTAGAGGCTCTACTTGAGTTGGAATGGGTTGAGCAGCCTCTTCTTGCACATCCTCAAGATTCTTTTACTCATCCTGAGGCCTGGAAGTGGATGCCTTTGATTTCATCTTTGATACAGACTTGGTGGCCATCCTTTTCTTGCTCTTCAACTGAGTGGACTGGCCTTCAACACCAGGTTGTTCTATTTTGTTCTTCTCAGTTAGGTCCTCCTCCCTTATAGGTTCAGAAGGAGAGGGAGTTGAACCATGATGTGTATTAGAAGATAAAGCTTGCTAAGATTCAGCAGGAGGTCTAGGTTGTGTTGTCTCAAAGTGTTAAACCTTAAGCTCCACTTCCGAAGGGGCTTGACTTGGTGGGGAGTGTAAGTCAACAACCTCTCCTATCTTGATCATCTGATTGATCACCAAAATGTGCTCATCCATGGTGGATAGAGATGTTGTACCAAGTCTCCTTCTGGAAAATCCATACAGCTTCTAGAAGCTCATCATCCTTGTCTGTCAGCAGATTTCTTTTGACTCTTTTGGATGATGGCCCTTGACTTTGGTGCTTCTTCCCTCATCTTCCTCTTAGCGGCCTTTTGTTCTTTGAGAACTTGTACCTCAATCTGCTTGAGGTATTCAAACTCAATATACTCATATGACTAGGGAAGAAGTATAGCTACCTGATAAAGACTTGTGGTAGTCAGATAGTTGATCATATTTTGTCTATCAGCCTCCTTATCCACTTGAGGTTGTTCAGTTGCCACAAGCCTCTTCTTTAGGACTTTCTTGAACTACGGAGAAGGTAGAAGCATGTTTGTACAACCTTTTCTGCCTTCTTTCTTCCGTGGTCTTCAAGAGCAACTCTGCATACTCTACCTCCTTCCTCTCCTTAGACAATTTTTTTGTCTACTAGTTCATTCAATTCCTCTAAGAGGAGAGAGATGATTTAATCAATATCATAGGTCTCTAAATAGTGTACCCCGGTTGCTCTCAACCGATCATCTTGAGTGTTTGGTCTGTGAGCAGCCCTCATAGTAGCTTCCATAAATCCTGAAGACCCACCGGAACTTCTCTCCTTAGCTTCCTCTTCCTTTCTCTCTCTCTCTCTCTCCTCAATCTCCTCAGGAGTCATTATCCTTTTCCCTTTGTTACCCACAACCTTTGTGACTCAAGGTGGAGAGAGCTTTGGCCTTCATTTGTTAGTTCTCCTCAGAATTTTGCATGTTCATCTCCATCTGCTATCAACTAAGAATACCATACAAGTCTGTAAGAGTAAGAGTCTTAAGGTTCTCAGTTCTCTTCTCTTGATAACAACACAATAATATGTCCATTGGCTAGGAAGATAGGACATGAGCTTCCTTACAATGTCTCTATTTTCAAGAGTTACTCCAGCATCCATTAGGGTATCCACAATCTCAACATACCTAAAGTCTTGTGGAGTCATGGTTTGTAACACCCACAAATTTAAAAGGAAAGAAAGAATAAAAGTGCAAAAAGAGGGAAATATAATTTAACCCAAGTTGATGGTTAAAAGTGTAAAAAGGACAAAATATTATATTATATTTTGGTACAAAAGGTGATGGCCGCCCATATTGCCTTCACGTCACCTTTTTCTTCGGGTTTTAAAGGGGGATAAAGCAGAGTTCGGGTTTTGGAGAAGGAGAAGAAGAGGCTGAATTCAAGGTAAGAATTCATCATTTTAAGTTGTTCTTGGCTAGTTCTCACCTCGGTATATGCTTATATGTGTGTGTGTTTATGTGTTTGGTTGTGTGTTTTAGGTGGGTTTTAGGTGTTTTAGCTCATAGCAAACAGGTTTGAAGGAAGTCATACTCAAAGTTACATAAGGTGAGTTCTAGAACTCCCTTTTAAATGGTTTAACTGATTTGGGGTGGAAATGCAAGTGTAAATGTTTAATTCAAAGTGGGTTTTGTACCCGTATGTGTGTGTGTGTGATTATGGGTGGGTTATGATTTGTGATGTTATGATGGTGTTATGTGCATGTTATGATGCTTAGAAGGTTAGAACTAAGCTTAGAATGCTTTTGAATGATCATTCGGGACTGATTATGATGTTGGTTAGTTAAAGTAGTTGCCCATGCGCCTGAAAAAGACCCATGCGACCAACGATCAGATTGCCTAAGTGTTTTCCCCATGCGCCCAAAACTCGTACGCCCTAATAGTACTCATGCGCCTAGAATAGGCTGAAATTGACTAAGTGTTCCATGCGCCCAAAACTGCCCATGTGCCTAGGCACTCATGTGCCTAAACAGTGCCCATGCGCCTAGAAATGCCTAAAATGACTAAGTGTTGGGTCATGCACCCATAATTTTTCCCGTGTTAGTGTTCCCATGCGCCTGAAAGGGCATGTGCCTATATGATAGTGCCCATGCTCCTAGGAGTTAGTTTATTTTCTAAAATTTTGGGAAAAATATTAAGTCTTAGGCTTAGACTTGGGATATTCCCTGAGATGATGTAAGGTGATAATATGATGAAGAATGATGTTGTATGAGATGTTTATGATGGTGTATGTATGTTTATGTATGTCTTCTTTATGTTCCTTATTATGTATATTTTCGTGGCTTTGCGTGGTATGGTGATATCATGAACGTAAAGTATTATGTAATGAAAGCGGGAAGTAATGATGAATGAAAACTGGAATATAAGAAAAGAATGAATGCATGCATTAATGAATGAAAGAAAGAAAATTTTTGCAAGAATTGTAAGGAGGTTCACACCTAGTGAAGGGTGTTAGCTCAACGGTGTTCGGTTAGCTACCCCAAAAGGATGCACACTGGGGTCTAATTTTTATGATTGACAATACGTATGGGACCCTCATCGCTTGCCCTAGGTACTGGAGTCTGCTTTGTGCATAATGTTCGGGGTCTACGATAGACCTTAGGCCTAGTAACAAGCTTTGTGCACAATGTTTGGGGTATAGCACAAGGCATTGGTCCAGAATGTAAGTAAGGAAGATAATAATGAATGTACGAAAGATAAGTAAGGAAGACGATGAATGAAAATGAATTATAATGATGACGTACATTGATGAATGAATGAAAGTAATGAACAATGATGAAAGATAATAATAAGATTATATTTCTGTACGTATGATGCATGATCGCATATGAAAGTAAAGAATGGTTTTAAACGAAAGTAAAGTATATCTTATTTTAAAATTAGAACTCAGTTAGACGCTGACTTTTATGTGTTTCCAGTTGGTAGGTAAATGTTGTTGAGGATGGCACAAGGTCAGCTACTTGGATTATTTTGGATGGCATCCATTGTTTAAATTATAATGTTTTTGTGATATAATGCAACAAGTGATATTTTGTAATCTGACAATGATATATTATTTTGCAAAAGCAATATAATTATATGAAATGGTTTTAAGTTATTCCGCTGTAATGTTTTAGTAATTGTAAATGTATATTTTATGTTTTAGCTACGATGATTGTCCAGCTGTGAGTGTCCCGGGAACGGGGCCTTACATGGTTTCACAAGCTTTGAAGGTGAAGTTCTCAAACTGCTGCTTTAAGAGGTCCTTCTTGTTCTCATTTGCTTTATTAGGCCTTTTATACACAAGCTTTAATGAATCCCATAGTTTCTTAGCAGTTTTGCACTTCTTGAAGCCCTTGTATATGGAGTTTGGAGGGCAGTCATGGCTTTCAGATCTATATTTATTCTCTTTGAATCTTCTTCAGAATAGTCAGCCACCTCCTTTGGAATCATACCACCCCCAACAGCAGCTAAAGAGGTTCTTGGTATGTCAGGACCAGAGACAACAGATTCCTATATCCTAGAGTCTTAAGACTTGATAACGCCTTCCATTCTTTGACACCTGTTGATTTGTTAAAATAGTTGGTAACTAAAACAAGATCAAATAGCTAATCAGGACTAGAACCTTTCACACTAAGAGTGTGCTCATTGAAAATAATATTAGTTGACTCCTAATTACTCTAGTTATGAGATTGTGTACTCTATAAGCCTTGGCTTGAGAAGAGTATCCAATAAAGTGCCCTTGTTGGACCAAAAGAACCAATGAGCCAAGATCAGAAAACCTCTAAGTCCCACATGATATCACAACAACTGCTGAAGGCTTCATCAGCAGTTCGACAAGTGCTGAAGACTTCATCAGCTGAAGATCAAGTACTGAAGACTTCAACAGCTGAAGAACACAAGTGCTGAAGCTCAACAGCTGAAGAACACAAGTGCTGAAGCTGAACAGCTGAAGAACACAAGTGCTGAAGCTGAACAGCTGAAGAACACAAGTGCTGAAGCTGAAGACCAAAGTACTGAAGTACAATAGCTGAAGAGTCTACAGGTGCTGAAGATCAACAACTAGTGTACAAGGTCTGAAGACAAAGACTGAAGACATCAGCTGATGACATCTACTGAAGTCATCAGCTGATGAAACGTCTGAAGTTCAAGTCTGAAGACCAAGTACTGAAGTTTCAATAGTTTGTCACAACAGCTGAAGAGTACTTCTTTAGTAGTTGTGATATCAGTAGTTTTATGTTTTTACTTTCAGTAGTTTTGTAAAACGACTGAAGAGCTTGTTCTTCAGTCGTTATAGTATCAGTAGTTTTATATTTTTCAGTAGTTGTGTTTCAGTTGGAATAATTCTGTTAGATGTCACTATCAAGTGACATCAGCAGATGTCACATCTCTTATATAAGAGGTGTCGACCTAATTGTAAGTGTGACATTCCGTTACCACGAAAGCGAATATTGAATGAAATATATTTGCAGAATTCTCTCTGTCTATAACCGTTTTTGTTCTTCATTGAATATTGTTTCTTTCTTGTGAATTGACTAATTCATTGTTATAATTCCGCTGCTATACTCTCTAATCAATCAAACGTAGATCACTGATCCTAACAGCCCTTCATTTGATTTCTCATCAAATTTGGCTATTTGTTCTTTCGTATTCAAGATGGTGCATGTACATCCAAATGACTTGAGAAGGTGATGGGCAAGCACGAGTCTTGACTACTAAAACTTTTTTTACACATAGCAAGCAGTGTTTACTGCTTCTGCCCAGAAGGTGATGGGCAGTTTAGAGTCAGACAACATAGTTCTTGCAGCTTCAGTTAGTGTCATGTTTCTCCTCTCAGCAACACCATTTTGCTGACGAGTCATGGAAGCACTATAATATCTTGTAATACCCTTCTTATCATAAAATGTATCAAGGATTTGGTTCTTGAATTTAGTTCCCTGATAACATCTTATGATTTTGACCTTGTGATCACATTGATTCTCAATCTTTAAGATGAAACTCTTCAATATCTCAGGATTCTCATCCTTAGTTCTAAAAAAAGACCCAAGTGAATCTTGTAAAGTCATATGTGATCATGTAAGGCCCCGTCCCCGGGACGCTTATAGCTGGCCAATCATTGCTCATAAAACATATAATTGCATTTATATTTCATAAAACATCGCAGCGGAACGTCAAAACAACTTTTCATTTCATTAAGAATGCTTTTGCAAATTAATACAAACATCCATTACACATTTTCATTTGTTCGCATTACAATGCAAAAACATTAACCAAAAGAATGCCATCCAAAATGCCAAGTAGCTACCCCGCGCCATCCTCAGCAATGCTCACCTGCCAACTGGAAAATGCATAAAAAATCAGGGTTGTTGAGTGAGTTCTAATTTATATTTAAACATACTTTATCTTTCCTTTAAAACGGTCCTTTACTTTCATTCAAATCATAACAGTCTTAAAACGTGATCACACATAGATAATAATTATTATCTTCATCATCGCTTGTTTCGTAACTTCTTCTTTCTTCATACTTCGGAAGTAGTCTTCTAACTTCTTTTTTTGAGACTTCATCTTCGGAAGTGAATACTTTATCTCCAAAAGTAGAGCTTTGCCTTTGGAAGTGAAACTTTTACTTTGTCTTCGGAAGAACTATACTTTCTTCGGAAGTTCCACTTTTGGCTTCGGAAGCCTTTGTAAGTAGCACCAAAATTTGTCTAAGTGATTTGGTTTTGGTTGCACCAGCCTTCTTCTTGATCCAACAAACTCCCCCTAGGCTGATGCTACCAAAACCTCACTTGTTTCTGCTCCTCAAAACTTTTAGCACCAGGGAGAGTAAATACTTATCAGTCTCCTTGTTCTTCCCTGATGTGGTGTTGAGAAGTTTGTATAAATCTTGGGTTGACAGGATCTCCAGTCTATCACCCCGAATGATATGTACCCTTTGTTATGGAGCTCTAAAAAGAGTTAGTTGATGGGAGTGTCACTAAACACTTGGTTTTCTCTCAAACTCACTTAAACAACACTCTCAATGAAAGCAGAGTCTTTAAAAGTTGATAACAATATAATAAGTAATAACCGAACACAAGAATTAATTTTCAAGGTACTTGCATATATTGCTTCTCAACTCAAGTATTACAAGACTCTTACAAGCATGTGTTTATGAGTTACAATGAGAAACTATATATAATACTACCTACAGCCGGATATACTATGATACCAGCTGGAATCCTCTAACTAAAGCAAATACTACAAAGCTATAGTTTAAGGTATCTCAGATAAGACTGTATCTAAGATATGGTAGTCAGGACATGTCCCTGACTTACCTTTTGTCACCAACTAAAGTTGGTAACTTGTACTAACATAAAAGGTGAACAATGGAATAAAGTATGGTCAACTACATGGCTCTTTGAGAAAACGCCATGCAGTATCAGAAGTCTTCAGGGAGTGTCAGAGACCATACTTATGTCCACTGGTTCATAGCAGTGTCTTCCGAAGGTTAAATGGCTTCGAAGAACAAGTACTTCCGAAGCCACTTATACTTCGGAAGAGGTTGCTTCTTCCGAGGCTTGAGAACTTCTTCTTTCTTCATACTTCTGATTTTGGAAGTGAATACTTTATCTTCGGAAGTAGAGCTTTGCCTTCGGAAGTGAAACTTTTACTTTGTCTTTGGAAGAATTCTACTTCCTTCGGAAGATCCACACTTGACTTAGAAAGCCTTTGTAAGCAGCACCAAAATTTGTTTAAGTGATTTGGTTTTGGTTGCACCAGCCTTCTTCTTGATCCAACAAACTCCCCCTAGGCTGATGCTACCAAAACCTCACTTGTTTCTGCTCCTCAAAAGTTTCAGCACCAGGGAGAGTAAATACTTATTAGTCTCCTTGATCTAGCCTGATGTGGTGCTGAGAAGTTTGTACAAATTTTGGTTGACAGGATCTCCAGTCTGTCGCCCTGAATGATATGTACCCTTTGTCGTGGCCCTCTGAAATAAGTTAGTTGATGGGAACTATAATCATATTCCCATCAAACTCTAGGTTCCAATTCAGGACCTTCCGCCATCTGTAGAAAGGTTAACTCTTCTTCAATCTTAGCTTTTTTTGTTAACTCAGCCAGATGAAGACTGCTGAGATGATTCTTGATGTGAGCAGTAGTTTTAGAGTTGGAGGGGTTAGAGAATTGTTTCTCTACTAACTCAGCAATATCAAATTTGCTGGAGTGTAGTAGAGAGGTGGCATTTAGCCTGTTAACTTCACCGTTCTCTCTTTCCACAACAAAGTTGTGAGTAGCTTCATCGAACCTCCACTGGGGTATATTCTTTTTAGGCACAAGAGACTGACTAGGAATCCTGTCCTCTTTCCTTGTATCTAGTAGAGTCACCAGCTTCCTTCTTAGTTTCTTCTCTTTATCATTTAACGATTATGAGTTGATACCAAGAAGTACTGTGTCCTGGTCCAGTGTTCCTTTGGGTAGATCAAGAAATTGATCTTGACAGGATCAGTGATCTCAAGTTGATAGATTAGAGTGTAACGCAGCGGAATAAGAACAAGAATTAGACAAATTATAGCAAGAATTTGATATTCGTATGCATTAAGAACAAATACGGTTGTAAAGAGAGAATATATTTCTATGAAAAGGAATGTTTCAATAATATCAAATGTTTCTGCTCAATCATTCACTGATTACAATTAGGTTGACACTCCTTATATAGAGTGCAATCACTGCTGATATCACGGGATAGTGACATCTGGCAGATTTAGTACAAAAATAACTAAAACTTAACAAACTACTGAAATGTTCACAACTACTGAGAACATATCAGAGTGCTAAGTATAAAACATAAAACTACTGAAACTACAACGACTGAAGAACAAGCTCTTCAGTCGTTTTACAAAACTACTGAAAAGAAAAACATAAAACTACTGAAAAGAAAACTCGTCACAACTACTGAAAAAGACCTCTTCAGCTGTTGTGACAACGATTGATACTTGGTCTTTAGCACTTGTCTTCAGACTTTGTCTTCAGCACTTGTGTCTTCAGACTTTGTCTTCAGCACTTGTCTTCAGACTTTGTCTTCAGCACTTGTCTTCAGACTTTGTTTTCAACACTTGTGTCTTCAGACTTTGTCTTCAGCACTTGTGTCTTCAGACTTTGTCTTCAGCACTTGTGTCTTCAGACTTTGTCTTCAGCTGTTGTGGACTTCAGCAGTTGTTGTGACATCTGTGGGTCTTAAGGTTTTCCTGATCCGGCTCATTGGTTCTTTTGGTCCAACAAACTCCCCCTGAACCAATGCAGCCAAAACCTTAACTTTATTAAGGGCCCACTTATTGTTGGCGATAAGATTGGTCTTTTTCCTTCTTGATCAGCTAAGAAGATGACCCAATTAAGCACTGGCCTGGGAATAGATTTCTGAAATTTGGTTGGCATAGTATGGATAAGAGCCCTGACTTTGGGGAACTGGACACAGGGCTGTGGTCCTATCCATGAAATCTACTTCCCACGTATAAGCCTGTAGGATTCTCTGGTGTATGCTCGGAGAAACATAATTTGTTCTTCCATGGTAAGATTTTCAGCTCCACCATCAAACAGTCCTTCACGCCCATACAGCTCTGAAATGTACTTGGCCTGTTTGCCATTTTTGAGCTCAACTGTTGTAATCTGTCTGTATGCAAACTCATCTGGGTGAGTACCTTCAAGTAACAGACTGAGCTCATTTTGTTTGAAGTTCTCAAGCCTCTTGTAGACTAACCCCTTTTTAATTACTCTGTTCTCTAACATCTTTTGGGTGGCTGTTTAGTTTCATAGGCCTTCTTGAAATCTTCTACAATTTCCCAGGGTGATACTACGAGGACCACTGTGATCTCTTCATCTACGATCCTTTTTTACTTGGCCCTTGTATCTCGAAGGAATGTCTTTCTTCACAATTCTATGAGCCACCCTAGGATCAGGCCATATTCTCACCTTTTCCTTTTGATATTGAAATGTGTTAGCAAGGGTGTACAATCTCAGAGCTTCTTTCTTCATACTGATTATTGATGAAGAAGCGGCATAAGTTTTGTCTATGCTTTTCAGCATCTCATCATCATGAAGCTTTTGTTGCTGTTCTTCTTCTATCTTTACTCACACAGCTTCCATCTGTGAGGTGGGAGTGATGGGCATAGGTTTGGCTTTAGGCAAAGTTAGGACTGCGGAAAGAGGCAGCCTATCTTCTTCCTCATCATCCTCTTCTTCTTCTTCTTCTAGCCTCAACACCCTTCTCTTCTTCTTCTTGGGTGCATCATCGGCTGTTGGTTTTGAGGGTAAAGGAGTTGGTTTAGTGGGTTGTGGTAGTGGTGATTTTGAAGTAGGAGGTTTTGTAGGTTGTTCTAGCATTCTTGTAGTGAGTGAGGCTTTTGAGTGTTTTGCTAGTTCCTTTCTGTTCCCAGCACCTGCCTCATTTAGTGCTTCAATCACCATCCCTTAGTGTATGCTTCAGACGAACAGATCTTGGTGGTTATTGCCAAGATACTGTCCCTGGTCCATGACTTAATCTCGATCAATGATCTCCCAAGGTACTTTGCAATGAATCTGATCATGATCTCTAGTCTTTCTCTTTCTAATGCATCATAACTTGCCCATCTTGAGTTAATTTCTTCAACTTCAAGTCTCCTAATCTCTGAGTCAAGCTGTGCAGTATCGAACCCATGTCTATATAGTTGATCAATAATGGAGTCCATTGATTTACTGTGTGTAGCATCCGCCATTTTGATCATCTCATCGAGTTCGAGTTCTTTTTCTTTTCCTTCAACCTTCCTCTTCTTATATGTGACATGAAAGTCTTTGTGACTTTCACCCACTTGATCAATGTCAGCTCCCTTCACAAACTCCTCTTCCTTCTCAGTCTCATTTTCTTTCTTCCCCTCTATGCTCTTCCTCTTTACTTTCACTGACTGACTCTCCCCTTTTTTGGTTGCATTGGTTGCAAGGGTTTGAGTAGCAGAAAGCCTTGTGCTCACAATCTCCTCCACCAGGGGTTGTATGATTGAGGGAAGCCTCTCACCCATGGTTTTGATCACAATGTCTGTGATTATTGGGGTGATGAGAGGTAGGGATTGCTGAAAGATAGAAGTTGTTTGCTCAGAGGGGTTCTGTCCCTGAGAAGCAGTGCCAGAAATAGAAGCTGGTGGCTTGGAAGTTTTGAGTGGCTGAGTGTGTGGGGGACCTTCAGGTGAAGGTGCCATCTATGGGTTTATGTTGGTGGCAGATGGACTTGCTGTTTGAGAGAATTGGTCAAGTAGTCTTTGTAGTCTACTGACTTCTTCCTCAAGAATTGTGTTCTGGGCCAGAACATCATAAAAGAAGCCCAGGTCATCATCAGCAGATGTTGAATCACCTGACCTCCTGCTTGTAGCAGGATGTACATGCATTGGGTGTAGACCAGTTTTAGCATGTGCCCCTTTTTCTTGGAACTGGGGACTTCTAGCCTCAGGACGAAGTCCTTCATCAGCTGTTGCCTCTGGTGAGGTCTTAGCTATGTTACCAGCCTCAGTCTGATCATGTGCTGATTCAGAAGAGGTGGCAGCCTCACCAGATGTTCTGGTCTCCATATCCACACCAGGAGATAGAACAGTTAAACCCTTGTGTTGTGGGCTGTCAGAAGCATGTTGATCCTCTTCCTCAATTGTTGTGGTTTTCCCTTTTGTTGGTGTTTGTTGGGGAGGAGGAGAGGCATGCAGCTGAGTCAGCACGTTTGCAATAATGAGAGTAGGACTTTGTGGGGCGATTGCAGTGGGAGATGGGGTAAAAGCAGTATGCACCTGGGGAGAATGGTGCTCTTCAATGGCAATCTCCTCAAATGAGGAAGATCCCAATTAGTGGGTACCCCTTCTTTGGTTGCTGCAGGCTCCTTTTGAGAGGAATCCTGAGCGGCTGTGGCTGGTGAAGTCCTTGTATCCACTAGGGGGTTATAACCAGTGGATATAGCCTGCGTTTGTGTTGCAGGGGCATCCTCAGGGGACTCATTTCCCTGAGTAGCCTTTTTTGACTTCTTTTTAGTGGGTTTGGTGGGGACTTTGGATTTGGAGGTGGTGGCTGTGGGTTCCAGCTGCATGGTGTTTGCGTAGCTTGGCAGCCATTTTTAGTGATTGGTCAGAGTTGTGCCGGGAGTATACTTCAGGCAATACAGCCGTAGCAGGGACTCCCAGGCCAACAAGTCCCTCAGCTTGAAGCTGGTTTTCAATTATGGCCATTATGAACTGAGGATATAATATCCAACGGTTAGCAAGTTGTTTTTGGGCCATATCCTTGAGCTCTAAAAATAGTATTTCAGAAAAATTTAAAGGTTGTTGCTCAAGGATGAGTACATTACCTGTTGCCACCTTGTGGACATTTGATCCCATGATGAAGTCTTGGGGCAAGGCAGACATTTACCATGTGAAAGATGAGACGTTCGGCATCCTAGAAATGTTTCTTCAATATGGTAGATGCACTCAGGTTACCCTGGTATCCATGGTGGGCAAATGATTGATCTATTGTGCCCTTTGGATAACCAGTTGGGAAAGTGGCATCATCCAGATTGAGGGTTTGGCGAAGAATGTCTGGAGTAATGACCACTTTTTGACGATGGACAAACGATTGAAGAGACTCTGTGTCATTCTCCTCAGAGACAAGAGTGACGTTTGTCCAGAATTGGTTAAGAGATTCAGCATATATGGTGGGATTTAACAGAAAAGCCGTTTTGAAGGTGACTGAACCATTAAATTAAAGGCGTTGTGAAACTTGGTCCAGTATGGGGATTTTGTGAGATGTGCGACACAGTTGTGTCGGGGTTTTAGTTGCATGGTCGCCATTGATGAAGAGAGGTTACAGAGTTTTTGAATGTTAGGTTTGAGAAGAGAAGAAAGTAAAAACTCTGAAGGTGGGATAAGGTATTTAAAGGGTAGGGTTAGAAAACGACTGAAGGTTTTGGTGTTAGTCATCAGTTGTTGAAACTACTGATGACGTGGTATTAACTTTCAGAGGTTTGGAATGACTGACCGTATTGGTGTGATCAGCAGTTGTTATAAAAAAACTGAAGACTTGGTTTTAACCGTCAGACGTTGAAACAGCTGAAGTCTCAGATTTAGTCATCAGTAGTTATAAAACTACTGAAGACAGTTTTGACTTCAGGTGATGAAACAACTGAGGACTTGGTATTAGTCATCAGTAGTTGAGAAACTACTGAAGACTTGGTTTTACCATCAGTTGTTGTAAACAATGAAGACTTGGTGTTAGTCATCAGTAGTTGTGAAACTACTGAAGACATGGTTTTGCTTCAGTTGTTTAGAAGAAACAGCAGTTGGGAAACTACTGAAGACAAAAAGGCTCATCAGTAGTTGTCGTCAATTCATTGCTTTTCAGCTGTTTCATACTGTCCTCACACATACTCATCAGACGTTTTCATCTGTTTTCAGATGTTTCATAGGACATCAGTACGTATATGTATTTCTGACAACAGTAGTTGTAGCTACATCAGCTGTTGTAACTACATCAATTGTTTTAACAAATAAAGTACTTGAGTATTGAGAAGTTAAGCTCTAGTAGTTTAAAGAAAACTTCCGGAGGGAAATAACTTCAGTACTTATATATATGACAATAATAAACTAATGATCATCGGTACTTGTGAGCTGAGATCATCAGTAGTTGTCACTTATTCTAGCTGCAGCATACCAAGCCTTAACACTAGGTTTTGGAAAGTTGTGCTATCCAAGGGCTTAGTGAAAATGTCTGCAAGCTCATCAGCACTAGGAACAAATTTGGATCAATCAGACCTTTTTCAAAACAATCTCTAATAAAATGGTGTCTGATTTCAATATGTTTAGTCCTAGAGTGCTGGACAGGATTCTTGACAATACAAAGAGCTGAAGAGCTGTCCATTAACAATGGGGTCTTAGTCTCTGTTATGCCATAATCCAATAATTGGTTTTGAAGCCAGAGTACCTGAGATGTACAGCTTGCAGCAGCAATGTACTCTGCTTCAGCAGTTGATGTAGCAACTGAGGTCTGCTTCTTACTCTGCCAAGAAATCAAGCAGTTGCCTAAGAATTGGCATCCTCCAGAAGTGGACTTTCTTGTCAACTTACACCTTGCATAGTCACTGTCAGAAAAAGCAACTAATTTACCAAAATGTCTAGTAGAATACCATAAACCTAGAGATGGAGTGCCTTGCAGATATCTAAAGATCCTTTGACTGCAATCAAATGAGACTCCTTAGGTGCAGCCTGAAATCTAGCACAAACACATGTAGCAAACATAATATCTGGTCTAGAGCTGTTAAGTACATCAAGGACCCAATCATACATCTGTAAAGTGTTTCATCAACCACTTAACTTTCTGATCTGTATCCAGTTGTGTGGTGTTGCACATGGGAGTAGAACAGGGCTTACACTTTTGTAAATCAAACTTTTCCAAAAGATCTTTTGTGTATTTGGACTGATGAATGAAAATTCCATCAGCCTTTTGTTTGATTTGCAAACCCAGAAAGAACTGTAATTCTCCCATGGCACTCATTTCAAACTTCTGTTGCATCAACTTTGTAAAGGCATCACACAACTGTGGATCAGAGGATGCAAAAATAATATCATCTACATAAATTTGAACAAGTAGATTATGTTGCCCAGCTTTCTTAATGAATAAAGTCTTATCTATGGAGCCTCTAGTGAAATTATTTTCCAGAAGAAAGTTTGATAATGTCTCATACCAGGCTCTAGGAGCTTGTTTCAACCCATAGAGAGCCTTATCAAGCTTATACACCCAATTAGGATGTTTATTGTCCTCAAAACCTGGTGGTTGACATACATAAACCTCTTCTTTAATTTTCCCATACAAAAATGCACTTTTGACATCCATTTGAAAAACTTTAAGGTTGTGATAAGCAGCATAAGCTAAAAACAATCGAATTGCTTCCAATCTGGCTACAAGGGCAAAGGTTTCATTATAATCAATACCTTCCTCTTGTGAGAACCCCTGTACAACCAGTCTGGCCTTGTTCTTAACAATAAGCCCATTTTCATCATTTTTGTTCCTAAACACCCATTTAGTGCCTATTGCACACTTACCTGGAGGTAGAGGAACCAGTTCCCACACTTGCTGTTTCTTGAACTGAAAAGCTCAAGCTGCATGGCTTCAACCCATCCATTGTCCCTTAAAGCAATGTGATAGTTCTTTGGCTCTTGCTGACTAATGAAGAGAGCATAGAAGCAGAAATTAGACAATTGACTTTTTGTTGAAACGCCAGCATTGATATCACCAATGATTTGAGACATAGGGTGATTCTTCAGATCTTGGTACACAATAAGATCTGTGCAAGTGTTTGTAGCAGGCTCAGCAGCAACAGATGGTGATGGTGAAGCATTTCTTGAAACAATCAGTAGATGGTAATTCAAAGGAAGTTGAAGTTGTAGAAATCTCATCAGCATTTGTTGTGGATTGTGCTACTGAAGCTACAGGAACATCAGGTCTAGCTGAATCAGGCAGTTGATCACTAAACTTGAAAAGGTGATTACTGATATCATCATCATCATCAGTAACACCAGATGGATGACTAGCTACAGAAGATGATGGATTCATATGATCTGCAACAGCAGGTGGTTGATAAGGAACATATTGCAGAATGTCCAGATCAAACAACTCCACAGGGTTTTGTGGAATTGTATCCTTAGGGGATTCATTGAACTTCACATGCAAGGTTTCTTCAACTATCTTTGTCCGACAGTTGAATACTCTATAAGCCTTGCAAGTGGATGAATACCCAACAAAATACCCTGCATCCACCTTAGAATCAAACTTTTGGAGTTGATCCTTTGTGTTGAGAATGTAACAGGGACACCCAAATGCTCTAAAGAATGAAATCAAAGGGGCTAAATGATGTAAAACTTCATAAGGATTTTTCATCAACCTCTATTTACTAAGGCTCTATTCTGTACATAGCAGGCTGTATTGACAGCTTCAGCCCAAAAGGTCAGTGGCAGACCAGAATCAGCCAACATGGACCTTGCAGCTTCAATGAGGGTCCTGTTCTTTCTCTCCACTACTCCATTTTGCTTGGAGTCCTTGGGATGCTATACTGCCTCTTGATTCCCTTTGACAAGTAAAACTCATCAAGAGTGTGGTTTCTGAATTCAGTACCATTGTCACTCCTCACACACTTAACTGGTAGGGAATACTGCTTCTCAACGTGTAACACAAAGTTCATAATGGATTGAGCAGCCTCATCCTTTGAATGCAAGAAGAAGGTCCATACATATCTAGAGTAATCATCCACAATTACCAGACAGTATTTCTTCTTTGCCATACTCATTACCTTCACAGGACCAAAAAGATCCATGTGCAGTAGTTGTAAGCAGGCATTAGACTTGGATTCTTCTATGGTTGGAAATGAAACTTTATGTTGTTTCCCTTTTAAGCATGCAGTGCAGATTTCATCACAATTGAACTCCTTTATTGGAAGACCTCTCACTAAACTCTTGTGGATCAGCTGATTCATGTTTTTGAGATTAACATGACCCAGCCTTCTATGCCACAGTTTAGATTCTTGGAGAGAGGCCTTGGAGAACAAGCATGGATGGCCTCTTAACTCAATTTTCTTTGACAGATCCAAGGCATATACTCTTCCTATCCTGTTAGCCTTCAGGAGAGTATTATCATCCAGTACTTTGTCAATCAGGCACAGAACCTTGGAAGACAGAATCCTACAGTTCTGGCTTGTGAAAAGAGCAACATGTCCTTTGTCACACATCTGACTGACACTCAACAGATTGTATTTGAGATTCTCCACATGGTTGACATCATCAAATCTAATATCTCCATTAGACACAAATCCCTTTCCAATGATGTAACCTTTAGCATCATTTCCAAATGAGACAAATCCCTTCTTTCCCTGAGAGTAATCATGAAGAAGAGAGCTGCTCCCAGTCATGTGCATGGATCCTCCACTGTCCACATACCAGATGCTTCTTTGGCATGCTGAAGAACCCTGCACAATCATAAAACTAGTTAGCTTTGGAGACCCAAACCTTTTTGGTTTTGGGACTGACTTTATCAACAGATTTAACCATAGCTGGTTTCTTATGATTAACAGCTGATGAAGATGGAGATGGTGTTGAAATGGATTTGGGCCTGGAATTCCTCTCCAGTGGTTTGATCACATGGTTTCAAGTTGGTTAACTCTCCCCAACAGATGTTGAACCATCATAACAAGCTGTGTCTGATTTGAAGCTCGAGCTTTCAGTTCATTTGACACTCCAGAGCTTGTTTTTGATGAGTTCCTATGACCCACCATTTCCTCCTTCTTAGACTTCACAGACTTAGTCTTATGTTATCATGAGGAACAATATCAGCTGTCTTCTGATAAACCGCATCCTTCTTAGTGGATTTGGGTAAGGCCTTGGGTTTATCAGGTTGAGATGATTGTGGTACAAACTTGGTCTCAAACTCAGTTTTCATTTTATTTATTTCTAGTTTAATGAGCTCATCCCTTTGGAGCTTTAAACCCTTTTTGTACCAACATTCATCAGATAGATGATTGAATTTACCACAAAGTTCACATGGTTTATTCTTCATCTTGGACATCTTTACTGCTGAAGTGGAAACTACTGAAGGTGTGATCTTCAGTACTTTCCTCCTATCAGTACTAGGTACTAAAGGATTTGTAACAGCTGAAGACTGGTAATTCAACTGTTTATCATTCGTCCTAATAGACTGTTTGATGGATTCCTCAGCAGTTGTTAGTCCTTGTATTTCAACTGATTTGAAATGCTTTTCAGATGTTGGGTCTCTTTCAGTACTTGGGGTACATTGAGGAACAACATCTGAAGTACTCAGCTTCATATGAGTCTCGGTAGTTAGATCATCAGTCAATTTATTTGTTGAGATCTTAACACTGGTTTCATTCTCTGATCTTAGATTATCATTGGAGAATGACTCACATGATAATGTGGTTTGGAGATTGCTTTCACTTTCAGACTTAACTATGGAGTTAGGAGTAAAGTCTGTTGGTGGAGCAGTATGGTTGTAACCAATGCCAAACTTCACATTTGAAGCAGTTTGCTTGCTAAGAAGCATTTCAAATCCCTTGCATGATGAGACCCAGCGTTCACACTCAACTTGGGTCACTGTAAGTTTTTCTTTGAGACTCCTGTGGTCTTCCAGAATAACCTCTAGCTTGGCCTTTTCATCATTTAATTGGCATTTAAGCTTATAAATCTCATTACTTTTACTGTTAAGAGCAGACTCATACTCAGCTTTTCTTTTGAAAATGGTTTTCTCAAGCTCAAGTTTTTGATTTATTAATGCTACATTTGCCTCTCTAATAGAGACAAAGGCAGCTATGCATGATTCAGAACATAACTTGGCTTTAGCCTCTGAAGATACCTGAGTTACCTGTGAAGATGATGCATTTGAACAGGAACCCTCAGTAGACTCCAGGGCCATGAGAGCAAGACTTCCAAAAGGTGTTCACCACCATGTTGACTAGCACCAGCATAGTATTGCTCAGTGTGACCAGACAAGTTATCAGTTAAGCTACTCCAGTCAACGACTCCAGGTGTGAGAAGAAGTGTGATGAGGTTGTGATTGAGATGGAGATGGTTGAGGTTCTGGTAGTGCATGAGATTGTGGTACTATAGGAGCTTGAGCTTGATTTGACTGTGGCATATAATAGCAGGGATAAGGATATGGCATTTGACCCTGAGGAACAAAATATGCAGGAGATTGAGGGTGTGATGAATGACTAAAACCAGCAGAATGTTGCCCTTTGATTGTGAATTGTTATTTGGAAAAGTCAAAAAGGGTGCAGAAGTGTTAGATCCAGTTGATCTACACTCTCTTGCAAAGTGTCCAAGCCTGTGGCATTTGTGACACTTCAACTTGCTCTTGTCAAAACCGACTTTGGTTTTGTCAGAGAGTCCAGGAAATTTCCTGCCAGTTCTCTTGTAGAATTTCTGAGATCTGATATTGATCAAGGCCATTTGGCTCAAAATATCCATCTCTTCTAATCATCATCAGCAATGCCCTTCAAATCATCCATGATAAAGCGTAGATTGTCACTATTATTACCAGAATGACAATCAACACTCACAAAGGCATGATTAGAATTGTTTGAGGTGAAATCAATATGCTCATCATAGTGGCATTCTAATCTGCATACTCTGACTCATGACTTACCAAGGCAGTGTTTCCTGGTACAAAATCATCAGTGAGCTTTCCAGATGATGACAGTTTTCATTTCTGTTCTATCTCTCTCTCAAATGTGAGCAATTTCCCATGGAGTTGGGTGAGAGATAGTTTGTCCAAATTTGCACTGGAGCGTAGGACAATAGTATATGTGTCCCATCTCTCAGGCAGTGATCTGAGAAATCTGTTATTCATCTGGCTATTTGTGTACTCATGTTTGACCATTTTTAATTAAGAGATCAAACAAGAGAACCGCTCAAACTGTTGAGTCAGTGTCTCACCCTTCCTATGAGAGAATGTCTCATATTGTTGGGCAAGGATTTCTCTATTATTTGCCAAGACCTCATCTGTTCCTCCAAATTGTTCTTTCAAGGCATTCCAGAGGTCATGGGCAGTTTCATAATGCATTAGCCCAGAATAGATTTCATTGGGCAGTGCCATGGCCAGAATTCCATGGGCTTTTGCATCAATCTCGAACAATTTCTTATCCTCATCTGAGTATTGCTCCCTCCTCTTCGGAACCATTTGATTGGTTTCCGGGTTATTCACCATAGGCTTGTGTGGACCATGTACCACTGATGTCCAACAACCTGAGCTGTTAATAGACAGGTGATGGAGCATTCGTCGTTGCCATATGTTATACTCATTCCTAACCAGCATCGGGGGCTTGGTTGAGGAACCAGTATTGTGAGGATCATTGGAAGGAGTAGTCATTTTAGGTCCAAATACAATTAATTCAAGCTTTTAAAAGATTTTACACAGACCACAACAGACTCAATGAAAACCAAGAATAAATCTCAGGATGAATGACCAAAAACATAGAAAATTCAATCTCTATAACCGTTTCTTGCAAAAATGCTAATTCAATCAAACTTGGATCTTGGATAGCAGTTTCAATGATCAATTATTAGATCGATCAATGATGAACCAGCTCTGATACCATTTGACAGGATCAGTGATCTCAAGTTTGATGGATTAGAGTGTAACGCAGCGGAATAAGAACAAGAATTAGACAAATTATAGCAAGAATTTGATATTCGTATGCATTAAGAACAAATACGGTTGTAAAGAGAGAATATATTTCTTGAAAAGGAATGTTTCAATAATATCAAATGTTTCTGCTCAATCATTCACTGATTACAATTAGCTGACACTCCTTATATAGAGTGCAATCATTGCTGATATCACGGGATAGTGACATCTGGCAGATTTAGTACAAAAATAACTAAAACTTAACAAACTACTGAAATGTTCACAACTACTGAGAACATATCAGAGTGCTAAGTATAAAACATAAAACTACTGATACGAAACTACTGAAACTACAACGACTGAAGAACAAGCTCTTCAGTCGTTTTACAAAACTACTGAAAAGAAAAACATAAAACTACTGAAAGAAAACCCGTCACAACTACTGAAGAAGACCTCTTCAGCTGTTATGACAACGACTGATACTTGGTCTTCAGCACTTGTCTTCAGACTTTGTCTTCAGCACTTGTGTCTTCAGACTTTGTCTTCAGCGCTTGTGTCTTCAGACTTGTCTTCAGCACTTGTGTCTTCAGACTTTGTCTTCAGCACTTGTGTCTTCAGACTTTGTCTTCAGCACTTGTGTCTTCAGACTTTGTCTTCAGCTGTTATGGACTTCAGCAGTTGTTGTGACGTCTGTGGGACTTAAGGTTTTCCTGATCCGGCTCATTGGTTCTTTTGGTCCAACAGATCTCTTGTGAGGGAATGTGAAGATCCATCGACATAGGTTAGCTTGATGGAGTCTTCCTCAGAGGAGATGTCGCTCAGGGTTGTGCAGTTGATGAGCCTAGTCTTGATCCTTTCAAAATCTTCTAGAGAGAGATGTTGGAAGACTGAGGGGATGGTTGAGAAGGTTGTTGGGTAGGATGTGGTGAGGTGGTTCTGGTAAGAGTTTTGGGTTGAAGGATGGGCGGCTTTGGTGGTTGAGGTGAGGATATGGATGAAGGTAAGGTGTGGATTCAGGAGTGTAAGGTTCAGTTTTGATGGTGAAGGGAGTAGGAATTGGTTCAGGTTGGGGTTGAGTGGTTGGTGTGAAGGTTTTCCCCTGTACCCTTTGTACATCTCTCTCCTTTTTCCCGAACGAATGTCAGCTTTGATCTCACTGATAATTCGTTGGAGTGTCTTTTTAGACATGGACCCACCTGCCTTCCAGAGAAGCCGTGAGACCGGAGATAGTCTTTCATCTAGGCTTTGTGACCTATCTTCGGGTTGTAGATGCCCTTGCTTCTTCTTCCTTTTTCTTCTTTTCCTTTTACTTTTCTCTTGCAGCTCTTTTTCTTTCTTTCTCCATTTGATCCTGCTCTTTGCTGAAGAGCCAAAGGATCGTTTCATCATTGTGTGGAGAAAGTTCTTGAAGAGAGAAGCCTCCGGAGGTTAGGAAATCTATCCTTTCCCTCCTGAGTTGCATGTCAGCTTCCCTCTGTTCCTTTTCCTTCTCTTCCTCTGAGGCCAACCTTGCTGCTTCCTGTTGCAGCCTAGTTGCCTTTTCTAGTTCCACCAACTCCTCTAATGGTAGCGGGAGTGTTTCTTCATTGGCAGCTCCAAGCTAAATGAACTGGTCAATGATCTCTTCTCTCTTTTTGTTGTTGACAGCCTCCTGGTTGGCTACAGCTGCTTTTGTACTAGCAGCTAACAGCTTCCCAGTTGGAAGTCTTCCTTTTCTTTTCAGCTTCTCAATCTTCTCCTCTTCCTGAAGCTCTTCTGCAATCATCTTATGTTTTCCTTTGGTATCTATTGAAGAGCTTGACTTTGGTGGTTCTTGGATAGTGGATTCTGATTGTGAGAGAGGTAGAGAGGGTGTCTGAATAGGAGGTTGATCTAAAAAGTCCTCACTGTTCACCTCAGATGCCATTTCTAGGATTGCATCTGTGATGATTAGTTCCTTGGACATTTTGAACAGTCCTTCCGCAGCTTCCATTTTAGCTTTGGAAGATTCAGCTTGTTCTTCTGAGGCTTTAACTTCAGCTTCGGAAGTATGAGGGAATGCAGATTTTGTCCCAACTGTTTCAGTTGTTGGGCCATCAGTCCCCATTTCCCCTTCGAATTGAATCTCAGGTTCCATGGGGACATTAGATTGACCAACTTCTTCCATAGTGGTAGAACGTGTAGTTAGCCTCTGAAGCTCTTCAACCCCAAAGTAATCATGGCAGCATCAAGACTTGGTTGATCACGAGTAGATCTCAAGGAAAACTAAGAGAAGAAGCTGTAGAGATCTCTGAGCATCTTTGAATCAATTGTTAGAGTGACTTGAGATGGCTCAGAAGAAGTTGTGATAGGAGCCAAATATTTAGAAGTTGAAGATTGGCTTTTTGGGTCCTCAGATTTTTGTCTATGAACACTCTCCTCCTTTTTGGTAGTATCATCCTGAGAGCTAGATGAGCTGGAGGAAGAGGTCAAGGAGACCTGAACAGGTACATGCCTAACAAACCTCTCAATTTGTTTCTCAGCTAGTTGAGCCTTGAGATTATCAATCTTAAGTTGCTGAGTGGCAGACCTTTCTTCTAAAGTCCCTACCTTGGATTCAAGGTTTGAGACTTTAGATAGTAGGTCTTTAATGAAGAGTTGCATGCTTCCCTCATCTTCTTTTGAAGAATCACGGGGAGATAAGGTAACATACCTAGTATGTTCAGCCTCGCCACCAGATGTGGTTTCTTGGCACCTGGTTTCCCTTGCTTAGTGATGTCTCTATCAGAGTCATCAAAAGGCATGGTTGTCGTAGATTCAGTCTTAGAATCGTTACCACTGTCCGTAGGGTCCATTGAGGCACCTTCTGTAGTGGCAGCTGAATCTGCTGAGTCCCCTCCACATCAGTGGGACTCACCTCAGTAATGGTTTTCTGGTGGGGGCTAGAGATAAGAGGTCTCTCTAGGCTCTGTTGATCTTGGAGAGGGTGTTGTAGATCAACATCATTGCCATGGAGAGATGTTATCTCTCCATCAGTTTTAAAGAGAAGGTTAGTGAAAGATAAGCAGGTTAAACCTACTGACCCAGGACCTTGGTCAATGTCTACAGGCATTGAGCCACTGATTGCGCTATCCCTTATTGGCTGCTCAGAGGAGTGTAAGGACTCACCCTGAGGGCTTTCAAATTGGGTAATGGGCTCATGGGTTTGAGGCTGAGGAGACTCAAGACCCATATTGAGGTCGATAGTGAAGGAAGGTGAGACCTCAGACTGAGTGGGAGCCCAAAGTTCCACTCTAGCCTTTTTAGGTTGAACAGGAGGAGCTTGTTCAATCAGTGTAGATTCAACAAGGGTTCGTTTGGGGCTTCTTGTGTAGGTAATGGTGATGGGAGGAGAAGGTAGTGTTGGCATTGTGGTTGCAGTTGATGGTGTGGGTTCATCACCTATGGGGTGAATAGGGATGTCACCAGGAGCGATGTGCTCAGTCATACTAGGAGGTAGAGAAGTGTACATTCCAGTGAAGTTGGTGGATACCCTCTTCAGTGTCTTAAAGATGGTTGGCCTCATGTAAGGAACAGATAGAGTGGCTGCATAGACAAGCCGACTCTGGTCCAGCTCACAGTTGATAATGTGCTGAAGAAATCTAGGATACATAAAGAATGTTTCCCTCTGAAGATTTCCAATGAGATTGAGCAGCACAAATCTTGAGTAGTTGAAGTGCAGGCCTCTCACCAATCCATGAACTAGGCATTCTAGTTCATATGGGATTTGATCCCATCCCCCAGATTTGTTTGACAAGCAGTGAAGGACAATGTGCAGGAGGAACTTCTAGTTGTAGGAGAAGTTAAATTTGTAGACAGTCGACCTGCTCATGTCTCCACCATATCCCATGTGGATGTAGGTGATGTCTAAATCTATCTTGGGGAACTCAGTAGGGGCACCTTCATCATGAAGCTCCAGATGCTCCCTGATGAGTTTTTCAAAGATGACCAACTCTTGGCAACAAATGCGGGATCGTATTACATGAACCCCGTTTAGGGTTTCAACCTAACTATTTCCCCAAAATTCACTCATGTGATTGAGGTAAACTGTGAGATTAACAATCAAGGTGGTGTAGTAGGATGATTGGGTGAGGAAGGAGATGATTTCAGAAAAGTCCACATCTCTTGAAGAGTCAAGAAGTGCGACTTGGTTGTGTGAGGGTTTAGCGCCATTGGGAAGATATGAAGGTAGATCAGTTTGAGCTTGGGTGAATTTGGAAGCAAGGAAACTCTTAGGGCTGTAAAATTTGTGGTAAGAAGATGAGAGTGAATAGTCGGGATTATTTAAAAGAGGGTGGAATGGCGGTAAAGTGTTAGGATAAGGTGAAATGACGGTTTAGTGGATGAAGTGACAGGGGCGGTAAGGTTTAATTCAGTTAAATAATCTGACATCATTAACAAAATCTTTACCTTTTATAGTGTGGGGCACAAGAGATTTCCATTACATAGTGAAATCTCTCTTCCGAATATAAAACATTTCCGAAGGTAAATTGTCTTCCGAAGGCAATTCCTACTTCCGAAGGTAAAAGGTTACTTCCGAGGTAGAAATTGCTTTCCAAAGGGAGGGATTTTGTAAGCTTCGGAAGTAGATCTGATATGAAATCAATCGCTTCTTCCGAGACTAAAAACTCTTCCGAGAAGAAAATTATCCTTGGAGAAATTTTTCTTCGGAAGATATGAAGATGACTTCCAAGGTTAATTTCTCTTCGGAAGAGATTTATACTTAGAAAATTTCAGAGAGATCTTTTGTAACAGGGCTTAGATTGTATTGACATAAGACATTACATATCAAAAAGGTTTTCAAAAAAGTTTAAGCTAATCAATGTTTATCATCCCAATAGCAGTAATGAGATACTTAAATCTTTGTTCATCAAAAGCTTTAGTGAACAGATCAGCATATTGTTCATTTGAATCAACTTTGATTAGTTTAATTAGATTCTTCTCATGAAAATCTCTAATGAAATGGTACCTGATATCAATGTGCTTTGTCTTGGAGTGCTTCACCAGGTTTTCACTGATGGAGATAGCACTGTTGTTGTCAATATGTATAGGAGTACTCATAAGGTTGAATCCATAGTCCAACATCTGATTTTGAATCCACAGCAGCTAAGCATAGCAACTAGCAGCAGTAATGTATTCAGCTTCAATAGTTTATGTAGAGACACAGGATTGTTTCTTTCATTGCCATGAGATGATCCTTCCACCAAGAAATTGACATCCTCTAGATGTTGATTTCTTGTCAATGTTACAGCCACCATAGTCACTGTCAGAGTATATATAGAGATTAAAATCATTGTTTCTAGGATACCAGAGACCTAGTTTAGGTGTTCCTTTGAGGTATCTGAGGATTCTCTTGGCAGCAGCTAGGTGAGACAACTTTGGAGCAGCCTGATATCTTGCACAAATGCAGGTTGCGAACATAATATCAGGTCTACTGGCTGTGAGATACATTAGAGAACCTAATCACCCTATACTGATGTTGATCAGTATCATCCCCTTCAAGGTTAGGACAAAGATTATAGTTTCTAGGTATGGGTGTCTTGGCTAGCTTACAATCTTTCATCTCAAGTCTTTCTAAGATGTCATTGACATATTTAGATTGATTAATGAAAAACCCTTCCTTCAATTGCTTCACCTGAATTCCAAGGAAAAAATCCATTTTTCCCATGGAACTCATCTCAAACTTCTTCTTCATAATGCTTTCAAAGTCCTTACATATTTGGTCAATTGAAGAACCAAATATGATGTCATCAACATAAACTTGAACAAGCAAAATGTCCTTACCAGACTTCCTTTTGAGTAAAGTCTTATTAATGGTTCCTCTGGTGTTGCCATTCTTAAGGAAAAACTAAGACAGAGTCTCATACCACAGCCTTGGTGCTTGGTGCAACCTATATAGAGCTTCATCCAATTTGCACACACAGTGAGGATGTTGTGGGTCTTCAAATCTTAGAGGCTGGCACACATACACTTCCCTATTTATATCCCCATATAGAAAGGCACACTTGACATCAAGCTGGTAGACAGTAAAGTTCTTGGAAGCGGCATAAGAAAGGAAGATCCTAACTACCTCAAGTCTTGCAATAGGTGCAAAGACATCAGTATAATCAATTCCTTCCTCTTGAGTGTATCCTTGAACTACCAGTCTTGTCTTGTTCTTGATGATCAAGCCTCTGTCATCTCTTTTGTTCCTGAAAACCCATTAAGAGCCTATTGGTACTTGACCAGATGGTAGCAGACATAGATTCCAAACCTTCTGTCTTTTGAATTAAAGCAGCTCCTCTTGCATCGATTCAACCCAGCTACTATCTTTCAAGTCATCTTCCACCTTCTTGGGTTCTATCTGGGATAAGAAGCATTAAGCAGACATTCCCATGATGAGACTGCCCTCTTTTTCTCACACCTTCAGAGACATCCCCAATGATGTTCTCAGCTGGATGAGTATTGTGAATCCTTAAACAAGGAATCACTTCCAGTTGCAAAGATAAGTCTAGATTAGACATCTTTTGCTTAGGAACTGGAACACTTTGTCCAGCTGTTGTTTCAAATTCATTCAATGAGGAGTGATTGAACGAATGAGAAACATCATCAATTGTTGGCTGTGAAGTAGCATTAATAGTCACCTGTTCCTTCAAAATGCTACCTCCCTCAGCTTGGTGTTGTGTTGGATCACCTAATAAGTTTTGAGAATCAGCAGGTGATTCACTGGTTGAAGCTTCATTATTCCTTGGTATAGTTATACTTTTTGATCTGTGAATAGTGGGAGCTTGATTTGTTGCATCTCTTGGAGAACCTGGAAGAGGTCTGGGTAGCTCAAATAGTTGATTAGCATCAGCATCAACATCATTTTGAGCACCTGTTCTAACTGAAACATTCTCACAAGAAGGTTTAGAATAGTTTGGAAACAATTGTAAATCAAAGATATGATTAGGGCCATTCCCTCTAACACAAGGAGTGTGCTCATTAACAACTATATTGGATGACTCCTCAAATTGTTGATTCTTAATGTTGTATACTCTGTAAGCTTTGGAGCTAGAAGAGTATCCAACAAAGATAGCATCATCTGACTTTTCATCAAATTTTGCTAAATTGTCCTTTGTGTTAAGAATTGTACACCTGCTGCCAAAGGACCTTAGAAAGCCAATGAACGGTGGCCTCTTGTTCCATAGCTCATAAGGGGTTTTTCTATGTGGCATAACTACAAGAACTCTGTTCTGCACATTGCATGCAGTGCTAATTGCCTCTACCCAGAATGTTAGAGATAGTTTGGAATCAGCTAACACAGTTTGAGTAGCCTCAATAAGTGTCATGTTCCTCCTCTCAGCAACACCATTTTGTTGAGGAGTTCTGGGAGAACTATATTGTCTGGCAATCCCTTTGAGTTACATAATGAGTCAAGAACAAAGTTCTTAAACTCAGTCCCTTGATCACTTCTAATAATCTTAACCTTATGATCAATTTGATTATCTATTTTAAGAATAAAAGATTTTAATGTTTCAGCAGTTTCATCTTTAGTTCATAAAAAGAATACCCATGTAAATCTTGTAAAATCATCAACTATCACAAGGAAGTATGATTTCCTTCCAATGCTCATTATACTTGTGGGACCAAAAAGATCCATGTGCAATAAGTGTAATGGAGTAGTAATGGAGTTAACACTTTTGGATTTGTGAAAGGCCCTGTGTTGCTTCCCTTTCAGGCATGCAACACAGTTGTCTTTGCAGAAAAATTCCTTTTTAGGCAAACCATGTACCAAGTTATTTTTAGCCAATTTATTCATTGTCCTAAAATTTACATGACACATACGTTTATGCCAAAGTGTTGACTCAACACTATCAGCTTTGGAAAGAAAGCATGATACTTCACCCATTGGGGAAGCATTATTCATATCCAGCTTGTACATATCCCCTTTCTTGGGAGATCTAAGAAGCACCAATTCCAGAGGAATTGTCATCCCTGGTTTGAGGATAATGCACTCATGCTCTGTGAAAAGCATCTGGTGCTTTTGATCACAAAACTAAGAAACACTTAACAGATTGTGTTCAAGCTGTTTGACAAAGTTAACTTTGTCAACTTTTAACTTACCATTGGATATACTCCCTCTGCCAGAAATATATCCTCCGGCCTCACCTCCAAATTGGACAGGACCTCCATCGTAGTGTTAAAACTGTTGAAGGAGAGATCTGTTCCCTGTCATGTGCCTGGAGCATCCACTATCTGCAATCCAGACATTGTTGTTCTTGTCATATGGATATCTCTGCACATAAGATGAGATTATAGTTTTCATTAGAGACCCAAGCCTTGTTGGTCTTGGGTTCCTCTAAAGATAGTGACATAATTGAACCAAAAGTTAAGCATGGGGGTTCAATGGATGTCTTTGAAGAAGAGGTTTGTGCTACAGCATCTTTCTTGATGTTCCAATCCATCCTTTGGTTGATCATGGAAGATGTACTTGTAGAAGCTTTTGCAGCATGGCATTCTTCCGAAGCTTCTTTATTTTCAAAAGAAGCTTTCAACACCTTTTCTTCCGAAGCAGTCTTCTTGTGGGATGGTTTCAAGGGAATTTTCTTTTTCTTCAAAATTTTAACTGCTTTTGCTTCCGAATCCATTTTCCCAGCTTTCCCTTGTAGAAGATCTGCTTTTGGTTTCGGAAGAAGGAGTTTCATCCAAAAACAACCTGGCTTTAGAAACTAGCTTTCCCTTTTTCATCACTTGGACCATCTGATAAGGTCCAAACGAGAAACCTTCCCTGACTCCTTCCTTTCTAACATTATTTGCATAATGTGTGCTAGCAGGATTGTAGTAACAATATTTAGCCATGTGGTTTTGCAAACCACACATTATGAATGTAATGTTAGTCTTTTAGGAGCTGTAGGTTGTTGTTTCTTAGTCTTTCTCTCTTTGTCAGCAACCTTTCCTACAATCCAGCTGAGATAAAGGCACCCTTTTGTTTTGGGTCAATCATCAGCTTAGACTCACCACTTTCTTAGCAGTTCTTCTGGCAGCTTTAGCTCTGCTTCTTCGGGCTTTGGTGGTAAGGATTTGATCTTCACTGAGAGAGGTGGGTGGATTTACCTGTTCCTTCCCTATGGTGGCCATTATTGTTGCAGCATTCTTCAACTCATGTGAAGAAGGGTCAGCAGATGAAACCTCTTACTCTTCAGTACCACATCTAGGTTGTCTTATGGACTCATAAGAATGTGGTGGAACAATTTCATTGGTCCCCAACCCTCCTTTATTCTGATAACAGATTTTGGAGTAGGAGGATGATGCAATAATAGCTTGGAAGTTTTGCTCAAAAATAGCATACTTCATGGCTTGAGCCTCAGCGTTGACAAGCTGGGCTTGAGCCTCAGACAATTTGGATATTAAATCCTTTATTTGAGTCTTGTAATTGGTGTGTTCATGTTTTAATAGGGAAACAGTTTTCTCTAACTCTTCAATTTTCTTTAGATAGTCAGATTCTGCCCTTTTAAAATCAGATTTCAAAATATTAAAGACTCAATATCAAACTTAATTTCCCTATTGTAGTCTTGATATAATTTAACCTTAGCTATACAGGCAGGAGTACAGAGATGTTCATATACCTGGTTATCATCTGTTCCGACCATGAGAGCTTGAGCAGGAGTCACATCCTGAACCATAAAGCTCCAGTCAACTTCTTGAGCCATTATAGCTGTTTCAGTTGACTTTCCAGTGAGCTTTGATGAAGAGGGATGTGTGGAGGCCTGTGGGGTTCCCAGGTTTGATTTGGGAGCCTTGCATTCCCTAGCAAAGTGACCAAGTTGGTTATAATTGTAACATTTGGCCTTGGTCTTGTCAAACCCAAACTTGCTGGCAGTTGGGTTTTGAGGGAATTGCCTTCCAGTTCTCTTAAAGAACTTTTTCACTCTGTAGGTTAAAAGAGCCATTTGTTGGACGATGTCCACATATTCTACATCGTCTGGACTAAAACACTCTAGATTATCAAAATAGTATTGAAAATCACCAGAGTGCCCACATCCTGAGACAAAGGCACAGCTGTCCTGAAAGGAGTTGTGCTGAGCCTGTTGAGACCTTGGAGTCTCAGGGAAAGTGATGTATGGTCCAGAAGAGCAGGATGGTTGTTGTTGTATGTCAGGTATTGCTAAGGTTGTGGGGGTACTGAGCCTTTAGCAACCATTAAAGCGTTGCTAGCAGGAAGACTCAAAGGTCTGCTTGTTTGGTGGCCCTTCTTACTCTCCATCTCCAACCGGTATCCATCAAGGATGCCATAGAGTTCAGTCATGGTAAGAGTGTTCAAGTTCTCTGTCCTCTTGATAGAGACATAGTAGAATGTTCACTCATTTGGAAGAGCACTCATGAACTTTCTTGTGAGATCTCTAAGTTCAGGAGTGATCTTCACAGACTGAAGTGAAGAATTAGATCCATGTACAAAAAATACTGTTGGCTGAGGGTCTCTCCGGTAATATAAGTGAAGTTCTCAAATTGCTACTTTAATGAGTCCTTCTTGGAGTCGTTGGAGCTTGAATACATTTGAGCAAGTGCATCAAACAATTCTTTAGCATACTTACAATGCTCAAATCCCACCATGATGGAGTTGGGTATTTCAGTCATCACAATGGTCATTGCATTGCTGTCAACATCCATTTTCTTCCGGTCTTCATCAGAATAATCTTCAATAGCTTTTTCTATCATGGCACCGTTTCCACCAGGTGCTGCCACCTTGGGTTTATACGGGCCGTTGACAATGGAGTTCCACATTTTGTTGTCTTGGTATCTGATGAAGCCTTCCATTCTTCTACTCCAAGACCTGAAGTTTTAAGGAGTAATGATGGGAGCTTTGGTCATGGTTCCCATCTCTACTTCGGATTTGTTAAGAGCCATTTTTGTGGGGTTGTAAGGAGGAGTGAAAAACAGGTTTATTTGGATGGTTAGATCTCACAATCAAGAGCCTAAAAAGCTTTGATACCAATTGCAGGATCGGTTTGTGTCACTAAACACTTGGTTTTCTCTCAAACTCACTTAAACAACACTCTCGACGAAAGCAAAGTCTTTAAGAGTTGATAACAATATAATAAGTAATAACCAAACACAAGAAGTAATTTTCAAGGTACTTGCATATATTGCTTCTCAACTCAAGTATTACAAGACTCTTACAAGCATGTGTTTATGAGTTACAATGAGAAACTATATATAATACTACCTACATCTAGATATACCATGATACCAGCTAGAATCCTTTAACTAAAGCAAATACTACAAAGTTATAGTTTAATGTATCTCAGATAAGACTGTATCTAAGATATGGTAGTCAGGACATGTCCCTGACTTACCTTTTGGCACCAACTAAAGTTGGTAACTTGTACTAACATAAAAAGGTGAACAACAGAATAAAGTATGGTCAACTACATGGCCCTTTGAGAAAACGCCATGCAGTATCAGAAGTCTGCAGCGGAGTGTCAGAGATCAAACTTATGTCCACTGGTTCATAGTAGTGTCTTCCGAAGGTTAAATGGCTTCGGAAGAACAAGTACTTCTGAAGCCACTTATACTTCGGAAGAGGCTGCTTCTTCGAGGCTTGAGAACTTCTTCTTTCCTCATACTTTGGAAGTAGTCTTCTGATTTCTTCCTTTGAGACTTCATCTTCGGAAGTGAATACTTTATCTTTGGAAGTGAAACTTTTACTTTGTCTTCAGAAGAACTCTACTTCCTTCGGAAGTTCCACACTTGGCTTCGGAAGCCTTTGTAAGCAGAACCAAAATTATCTAAGTGATTTGGTTTTGGTTGCACTAGCCTTCTTCTTGATCCAACAACTTTCTTTTGTCCGTTCATTCTGACAGGATCAGTGATCTCAAGTTTGATGGATTAGAGTGTAACGCAGCGGAATAAGATCAAGAATTAGACAAATTATAGCAAGAATTTGATATTCGTATGCATTAAGAACAAATACGGTTGTAACGAGAGAATATATTTCTGTGAAAAGGAATGTTTCAATTATATCAAATGTTTCTGCTCAATCATTCACCAATTACAATTAGGTTGACACTCCTTATATAGAGTGCAATCACAGCTGATATCACGGGATAGTGACATCTGGCAGATTTATTTCAAAAATAACTAACACTTAACAAACTACTGAATGTTCACAACTACTGAGAACATATCAGAGAGTGCTAAGCACAAAATATAAAACTACTGATAAACACAACTACTGAAGAAGTACTCTTCAGCAGTTGTGACAAACTACTGAAACTTCAGCACTTGGTCTTCAGACTTGAACTTCAGACGTTTCATCAGCTGATGACTTCAGTAGATGTCATCAGCTGATTCTTCAGTCTTTGTCTTCAGACCTTGTACATCAGTTGTTGATCTTCAGCACTTGTGGACTCTTCAGCTGTTGAACTTCAGTACTTTGGTCTTCAGCTTCAGCACTTGTATTCTTCAACTGTTGGACTTCAGCACTTTAGTCTTCAGCTTCAGCACTTGTGTTCTTCAGCTGTTGAGCTTCAGCACTTTAGTCTTCAGCTGTTGAAGTCTTCAGTACTTGATCTTCAGCTGTTGAAGTCTTCAGCACTTGTCGAACTGCTGATGAAGCCTTCAGCAGTTGTTGTGATATCATGTGGGACTTAGAGGTTTTCTGATCTTGGCTCATTGGTTCTTTTGGTCCAACAAACTCCCCCTGAACCAATGCAGCCAAAACCTCTAATTGATTTATTTTCCCACTTATTGTTGGCAGAATGGTTGGTCTTTTTTCTTCTTGATCAGTTGAGAAGATGACCCATATAAGCGCTGGCCTGGGAATGAGTCTCTGACGATTTGGTTGGCAAAAAGATATGATCAGAGAGTTCTGTGAAAAAGAAAAGGAAAAGGAAGAAAAAGCAGCTGATGAGCATGAACAAGTACAAACTGAGGCTGAAAAAGTGTCTGAGGAGATTAAAAAGCCTGAATCCTCTTATGGTCCTTTACTTCAAACCTATACCAGAAAGAAAATATTTATCTGAAAAAGCAAAATGCAAAAGACCAATAGTGGAAGAAAAGCATGTGAAGAAATGTAAAAGAGATGATCCAAGAAGGTTGGCAGCTATAGCTAAATTCCTAGAAGAACATAAGCAGGCTGAGGCTCAATTAAAGAAATAAGCTACTTTTATTGATCTGGATGAAAGAGAAATATAAGGAGGATATTATGCTGAAAAGGCTGTAGATGTGGACAGTCCTGTGCAAAAAGAAAAATATGCGGATGAAATGTTGGTAAAGGCACAAATAGATGACCTTATGATAAAAGCCATGTTCTTGATCAATCATGGCTATGATGCTGATGAAGTATTTAGCATGACATATGAGGGCATGAAAGCTGAAGAAGAGAAAGTCAACAAACTGCTAGACCCCACGGTTGAAACAGATTATGAGAAGTCCATTGCACCCAAAGTTTACAAGTCAAAGTTGTCTGTCATGAAGAAGCAATCCTTAACTCCTGAACCTTTGCATCCTGATCCCTATAAAATGACTGATAGGGAAATGAAGGATTACCTCACCAGTCAAGGCTTCACTAAAATAAAATCGGGAAACATGAAAACTAACTCATTGAGAGCTGTCACACTAAGATTAATCGACGAAAAGAAAGAAAAGCTAAAGAGGTTAGAAGAAGTCCTCAACCAAAAGCCAAGATCAAGAGTCTTTGCACAAGACATGCAACTTACACATAAAGATCAAGACTATCCGGCACATGTTCTTCACAAATATCCAGAGTGGTTTGTTGAACCCTCCCAACTGAAACTTCAGGAAGGGTTAACCACTGCTGAGATGATTAGAGGTGTATCTACTCCAAAAGGCAAAATTGACCAAAAAATCATTGCCTGGAATTATGATAGTTTATGGAATATGTTCATGGTTAAAAGAATCTCAGGGCTAGTGCAATTTTTTACAGAGTACTCTGCTCTAGTAAATTCCCTTGATATTCATGACCTGAAAGAACTATCTAATCTGGAACTGATCAACCATAATGCCATGTTCAGAGGGTATGAATTTAAAGGTATACTTAAAATATTCAAGAGAACCAACAACTTCAATTCATTGAAATCCATATGCATGAGAAAAGACAAATCATTCAATAACCCTCTAAGGATGAAACAGGCAAAACCAACAGAAGAAGTAGTGTTTCCAGAACTAAAAGTGAAACCTACCGAATCATTGAAAAGAAAAATGGTGGCTGGCACTCATTCCTCAATACCAATCTCAAATGTTTATTATGATAAGAAGACCTATGAATTGGTGATTGAGAGGAAGTGGGGAGGTAAAGAAGGTGCAGAAATCAGATTGTTCAATGGTTATGAAGTGAGACTATTGGATCAATCCTATATTCACTACATGTACACAAGGCACTTTAGAGAGATATCAAACAAATTGGGTGAAGATCTGCATTTCTCTCTAAAGTGCATCAAAATATTAAAGATGGCATATAATCAGATCAGTGCCAAGAGGGAGAAAAAAAGAAGAAGACACCTCTACAGTTGGGCAACATTGTCAAACTAGAAGTTGATGTAGATGGTGCTCTTTTAATTCACAGGGATGCGCTATCTACAGTGTCTATTTGGGAACCAATTTCACTTAAGAAACTACAACTAGAAGCCATTCACAATATGAGCAAAATGAAGATACATGTACTAAGCAGGGAAAAGATGCTAGAAGCTCAAGACTTTGTCAACATGATAAAGGCAAATTTGGATCCAGCTCAAGCAACACCTTTTACACCATCACAAGACCTAGCAAAATCATCACAACCTCAAACACTACCAAAACATTGAAGAACATAGGCTGTATAATCCTTAAGGGGAGTATTGTTGGACCCTGAAAGGATTATATATACCAATTCAATGGGTGAGTTGATGGTTGCTCCGCTGGATTCCCAGAAGTCCAAGAAGTAATGTGGATGAAGATCTTGCACAGAAGAAAAACCAAGTATGGCTATCCGCATTTGTAAATGCGGAAGGCATAAAACAAATACGAACAAGAATTTGTTCTTCCGCATTAACAAATGCGGAAGACCAAAAAGTAATGCGGACAAGATTTTGTTCATCCGCATTTGCCAATACGGATGACCAGACAAATGCGTAGAAGTATTTTTCATTTGTATTAACCAATACGGATGACCAACATACTAATGCGGAAGATCGAGTAAAGAAATGTTGATCAAGTCAACTCATCCGCATTTGCCAATGCGGATGAACAAGATGTAATGCGGATCAAGACTTAGACTAGTTCTGATGTAATAGGTCAAGGGTAGTTTAGTCATTTTGTAAAAGGCATCTTGTCTACCTATAAATAGAATAGAAAACCTTGTACATGAAGTGATAGGTTTGAAACAATTAGAATATTTTGTATTCACTAGGTGCATTATTACTTTTCTTGCTAAACCCTAGTAGTCATTGTAATCAATCACCTTTATTAATATATACAAAGCATTTATGAGTATTTTTTCTGCATTGAATGTTTCTTGATTGTATGATTCCGCCATTCAATCATTAACTCAATCATTATATTTGATCATAAGCGAGAGTCTCAATCTCAAAACCCAATCATAGCTATCTAGGCATATGAACACTTAGTCAATTTTAGCCTATATCTAGGCGCATGAGTACTATTTGGGCAAATGAGGTTTTGGGCGCATGGGACACTTAGGCAGTTATTTCAATTGGGTGCATGGCCTACTCTTTAGGCATATAAGCAGTCTAAGTCATCCTAAACATCATAATTCAGTCCCCAAACATCACCTATCATGTTCTATGCTTAAATCATACATTCTAAGCCTTAGAAACATAACCATAACATCATTAAACACATACATAGCCCAAAATCAAACCCCACCCGCAACATACACATATAAAACATGCAGGTGAAAACCCCATTTTTATAAAAATGTTCATACATGCATTTCCAGCCACAAAGCAGTTAAAAACAAATAAAAAGAGGGTTCTAGAACTCACCTTTGCAGCCTCTTAGGTATGACTTCCTTCAAAACCTATTTGCAATTGAGTACAACCGCCTAGCAACCCACCAAAACACACACCCGAACACATACGACATACATAAGCATACAATTGAGGATAAAGCCAGGTAAGAACATCATAAATGCATGAATTCTAACCTTGAATTCGACTCCCTACACTTGTTCTTCAAAATACCCGAGAGTTTCTGCAAAATTCGAGCAGCGGAATAGAGTACCAACTAGCATAATTCGAGCAAGAATACCAAAGATATAGCAATGAACAGAATTAGTTATAGAGAGAGAAAGTTTCTGCAAAAAGAATATTTCATTCAATCACACGCTTTCGTGGTGGCAAAATGTCACACTTACAATCAGGTCAATCATCCCTTATATAGGAATGTCGTGGTGGAACATTCCTTATATAGGAGATGTGACGTCTGCTGATGTCACTCGATAGTGACATCTAACAGAATTATTTAAACAACTGAAACACAACTACTGAAGATGTCAAAACAGCTGACATCTTCTTACAAAAATACTAAGTGTTATCAGTTACTACAACTACTAAAAAGAAACTACTGAAACTACAACGACTGAAGAACAAGCTCTTTAGTCGTTTTACAAAACTACTGAAATTAAAAACATAAAACTACTGATAACACGACTACTGAAGAAGTACTCTTCAGCTGTTGTGACAAACTACTGAAACTTCAGCACTTGGTCTTCAGACTTGAACTTCAGACGTTTCATCAACTGATGACTTCAGTAGATGTCATCAGCTGATGTCTTCAGTCTTTGTCTTCAGACTTTGTACATCAGTTGTTGATCTTCGGCACTTGTGGACTCTTCAGCTATTGAACTTCAGTACTTTGGTCTTCAGCTTCAGCACTTGTATTCTTCAACTGTTGGACTTCAGCACTTTAGTCTTCAGCTTTAGCACTTGTGTTCTTCAGCTGTTGAACTTCAGTACTTTGGTCTTCAGCTTCAGCACTTGTGTTCTTCAGCTGTTGAGCTTCAACAATTTAGTCTTCAGCTGTTGAAGTCTTCAGTACTTGATCTTCAGCTGTTGAAGTCTTCAGCACTTGTCGAACTGCTGATGAAGCCTTCAGCAGTTGTTGTGATATCATGTGGGACTTAGAGTTTTCTGATCTTGGCTCATTGGTTCTTTTGGTCCAACAAACTCCCCCTGAACCAATGCAGCCAAAACCTCTAATTGATTTATTTTCCCACTTATTGTTGGCAGAATGGTTGGTCTTTTTCCTTCTTGATCAGTTGAGAAGATGACCCATATAAGCACTGGCCTGGGAATGAATCTCTGATGATTTGGTTGGCAAGGTATGGATGGGAGCTCTGTATTGGGGAATTGGACACTGAGCTGTTCCCCCATCCATGAGACTCACTTCCTAACTATGAGCTTGTAGGATTCCCTGGTGTAGGCCTCCAAAAATACAACTTGTTCCTCCATGGTGAGCTCCTCTGCCTCACCATCGAAGAATCCTTCTGTCCCATAGTACTCAGACAGGAATTTGACCTGTTTTCCATTTTTGAGTACCACTGTTGTAATCTGTCTGTAAGCAAATGCATCAGGATGATGACCTTCTAACAGCAGTGGTAACTCATCCTTTCTGATCTCATTCAGCCTCTTATACACCAGCCCCTTTTTGATCATTCTGTTCTCCAGCATCTTTTGTGGGGGCATGTTTGAGGTGTAGGCCTTTTTGAAATCTTCCAGGATTTCCCAGGGTGAGACTACAAGGGCTAAGGAGATCACTTCATCTACAATCTTTTTCACTTGCCCATTGTATCTCTGAGGGATATTTGTCTTTTGTATTCTATGAGCCACCCTGGGATCAGCCAAATTCTTACTCTTTCTTTCACATACTGAAAAGTATGTCTAAGAGTATAAATCCTCTGAGCTTGTTTTTTCATATTAATGATGGAGGAAGTGGCTGCATATGCTTTATCTACTCTCCTCAATAACTCTTCATCGTGCAATCTGTGTTCTTCTTCTTCTTCCAATTTCACTTTGATTGCATCTCTTTGTTGCTCAGGAGTTATTGCAAGAGAGAGATCTTTGGCCTTAGGCAACTGCAGAACAGCTGAGATCGGCAGCCTGTCTTCATCATCATCTTCTTCTTCTTCCAGCCTCAACACCTTTCTCTTCTTCTGCTTAGGTGCATCATCGGTTGTTGGTTTTGAGGGTAAGGGAGTTGGTTTTGTGGGTTGTGGTTGTAGTTGTTTTGGAGAGGGAATGTTGACAGGCTGAGTTAGCATTTTGGAGGTGAGTGTGGCTTTTGAGTGTTTGGCTAGCTCAGTCCTGCTCCCTGCTCCTGCTTCATTCAAAGCTTCTATTACTAATCCCTTAGTATATGCCTCAGACGAACAGATCTTGGAGTTATGGCCAAGATGCTGTCCCTGGTCCATGATTTTATTTCGATCAATGATCTCCCAAGTATTTGCTGATAAATCTGATCATGATCTCAAGTCTTTCTCTATCCATTGTGCTGTAGCTGGCCCATCTTTGTTGAATCTCTTCAATCTCTAATCTTCTTATTTCAGAGTCCAGCTTTTCAGTATTGAAACCTTGCCTAAACAGCTGATCAATGATATTGTCCATTGATCTGCTGTATCAGCATCAGCCTCTTTAACCATTTCATTCAAGTTTTTCTCTTTTTCAGCACTTTTCTTTTTCTTATATGTGACATGAAAGTCCTTTTGACTTTCATGTACTTTCTCCTTTTCAGCTCCCTTCTCATTCTCATTCTCCTTCTCTTTCTCGGTCTCATACACACAGTCCTTCTCTATTTCCATTCTTTGTCCTTCTCTTTCTCTTTCTCCTTCTCCATCCTCTTCTTTTAGCTTCACACTGCTGGAATCTCCCCTTTTTGGGTGCATTGGTTTTAAGGGTTTGATCAGCAGAAAGCTTTTGGCTCAGTACATCCTCCACCATAGGTTGTAAGACAGAAGAAAGTCTCTCATCAACAGTTTAATGACAAGTTCAGTTATCTGCGGTGTGATGAGAGATAGGGGATTTTGAGGGATAGCATCCATTTGCTCAGGGGGGTTTTGGTCCTGAGAAATGGTGCCAGAAACAGAGGCAGGTAGCTGAGATTCTTTGAGTGGTTGTGTTTCTAAGTGACCTTCAGAGGAAGGTGCCATCTGTTGGGTTGATGTGGTGGCAGATAGTCTTTCTCCCTGAGAGAGTTGGTCGAGTAGTTTTTGCAGCCTACTGACTTCCTCCTCTAGGATTATGTTCTGGGCAAGAACATCATAAAAGAAGCCCAGGTCATCATCAGCAGATGCTGAATCACCAGACCTCCTACTTGTAGTAGGATGTACATGCACTGGGTGTAGACCAGATGTAGCATGTGCCCCTTTGTCTTGGAACTGGGGACTTCCAGCCTCAGGACTTTGTCCTTCATCATCAGTTGTTGCCTCTGGTGAGGTCTTAGTTATGTTACCAACCTCAGTCTGATCATATGCTGATTCAGAAGAGGTGGCAGCCTCACCAGATGTTCTGATCTCCATATCCACACCAGGAGATAGAACATTTAAACCCCGGTGCTATGGGTTGTCAGAAGCATGTGTATCCTCTTCCTCATTGCTGTTGTTCTCCCCTTTGTTGGTGGTTGTAGGGAAGGAGGAGAGGCATGCAGCTGAGTCAGCACATTAGCAATTATAATGGTTGGACTTTGGGGGCATTTGCATGGGGAGAGGGGATAGAAGCTGATTGCATCCGGGGAGGGGATGCTCTTCAATGATAACCTCCTCAAGTGAGAGAGGTCTCAGTAATGTGGTTTCCCCTGAAGTGGTTGCAACAGGATCCTTTTAAGAGGATACCTGTGCGGCTGTTGCTGGTTGAGTCTTTAACACTACTGGAGGGTTTGAACCATAGGTTTATCCTGTTTGGGTGGTACAGGAGCATCATCAGGGGACTCATCTCCCTGATTAGCTTGTTTGGGTTTGGATTTTGGCTTGGTGGGGACTTTGGATCTGGCAGTTGAAGCTGTGGGTTCCCTTTGCTTGGGTTTGAGCAAACGGGCAGCTTCTTTGAGAGATTGGTCGGAGTTATGCCTGGAGTATACCTCAGCTAGAACAGCTGGTGCAGGGACTCCAAGGCCAACAAGGCCATCAGTTTGTAATTCATTTAAAATTATGGCCATCAAAAACCTGGGATATAATAGCCATCTGTTTCCCACAGGTTTCTGTGCTAGATCTTTGATTTCTAGAAACACAATTTGTGAAAAATTTAAAGGTTGGTGTTCTAGAATTGAATAAAATACCTGTTGCCACCGGGAAGACATTTGATCCCATGAGGATGTCTTCGAGGCTAAGCAAACATTCACCATATGAAATATCAGTCTTTCAGCATCAGGGAAGTTCTTCTTCAGTATGGTAGCAGCTCGAAGATTTCCGTCGTACCCATTGTTGATGAAGGACATATCAGTTGTGCCCTTCGGGTACTCAGTCACAGCAGTAGCATCTTGTAAATTTAGCACTCGATGCTATCAGGTGTACCTCTACTTGTTTTTGGTTGACCAATGACCGAACAGAAATTGGCCGGAAGGCACATCAGTGTGAACGTAGGCATTGGACCAAAACTGACTTAGTGACTCTGGGTAGATGGTCGAGTTTAAGAGTAGAGCAGTACTATACTGAGAATCAGCCATTAGGTCTATGGCGTGATCAAACTTTGTCCAGAAGGCCAATTTCGTGAGGTAGGCGACGCAATTATGTCTGGGTTTTAGACTCATGTTGCCATTTTTGAGAGTATGAAGGTCAGAAGAACGGCTAATGGAATGTTTGAGAAGAAGACAGGTATTTATAGGGTTGGGATAGGAAAAGGCTGAAAGAAAACTACTGAAGGTTTTGGTGTGGTCATCAGCTGTTTGAAACTACTAATGACGTGGTATTAACCTTCAGAGGTTTAAAACGACTGACAGTGGTGGTGTTGTCATCAGGTGTTATAAAACAACTGAAGACTTGGTTTTGACCATCAGACATTGAAACAGCTGAAGTCTGGTGTTAACCATCAGTATTTATGAAACTACTAAAGGTCGTGGTTTTGACTTCATATGATGTAAACAACTGAGGACTTGGTGTTGTCATCAGTAGTTGTGAAACTACTGAAGACAGTGGTTTTGCCATCAGTGTTGTAAACAACTGAAGACTGGTATTAGTTATCAGTAGTTGTGAAACTACTGAAGACTGTGGTCTTGCTTCAGTTGTTTTAGAAACACCAGTTGTAGAAACAACTGAAGAGAAATTACTCATCAGCTGTTTTCGTCAATTCTTAGCTTTTCAGCCGTTCATACTGTCCTCAACACTTACTCATCAGACTTTTCATCTGCTTTTCAGGTGTTTCATAGGACGTCAGTATTATCTGTTTTTACTGATTTCCGTAGTTGTAACTACATCAGTAGTTGTAACTACATCAGTAGTAGTAGAATAGATAAAGTACTTCAGTACTGTGAGGCATTAGCCTTCAGTAGTTATAAAAATACTAAGGGTAAAAGCAATCAGTACTTATATGTGACATGGTTACCAATGATCATCAGTACTTATTACTGAGATCATCAGTAGTTGTCACTTATTCTAGCTGCAGCATACCAAGCCTTACACCAGGTTATGGAAAGTTGAACTATCCAAAGGCTTAGTAAAATGTCTGCAAGCTCATCAGCACTAGGTACAAACATAGGATTAATTAGACCCTTTTCAACAAATCTTTATAAAATGATGTCTAATTTCTATAGTTTGGTCCTAGAGTGTTGGACTGGATTTTGACATGCAAAGAGCTGAAGCACTATCCATTAATAACGGAGTCTTAGTCTCTGTAATGCCATAATCCAAAAGTTGATTCTGAAGCCAGAGTACTTGGGATGTACAACTTGCAGCAGCAGCAATGTACTCGGCTTCAGCAGTGGATGTAGCAACAGGTGTTTGTTTCTTACTCTGCCAAGAAATCAAACAGTTACCTGGAATTGACATCCACCAGAAGTTGATTTCCTGTTAACTTACACCCTGCATAGTCACTATCAGAGAAAGCAACTAATTTGCAAGAGTGCCCAGTGGAATACCATAAACCTAGAGATTGTGTACCTTACAAATATCTAAAGATCCTCTTGACTGCAATCAGATGAGACTCTTTAGGTGCAGCCTGAAATCTAGCACAAACACATGTAGCAAACATATATCTGGTCTAGAAGCTGTTAAATACATCAAGGACCCAATCATACATCTGTTAAGCGTTTCATCAACAGCTTTACCTTTCTGATCAATATCAATTGTGTGGTGTTGCACATGGGAGTAGAACAGGGCTTACAGTTTTGTAAATCAAACTTATTTAAAAGATCTTTTGTATATTTAGACTGATAAATGAAAATTCCATCAGCTTTTTGATTGATTTGCAAGCCTAGAAAGAACTGTAATTCTCCCATTGCACCCATTTCAAATTCCTTTGCATTAATTTTGTAAAATCATCACAACTGGGGATCAGAGGATGCAAATTAATATCATCAACATAAATTGAACAAGTAGCTTATGCTGATCCACCTTCTTAATAAATTAAGGTTTTATCGATGGAGCCTCTAGTAAAATTTTTTGCAGAAAAAAGTTAGATGATGTCTCATACCAGGCTCTAGGAGCTGTTTCAACCTATAAAGAGCCTTATCAAGCTTGTATACCCATTCTGGGTGTGTTATTATCCTCAAAAACTGGTGGTTGACACACATAAAACTTCTTCTTTTATTACCATATAAAAATGCACTTTTAACATCCATTTGAAAAACTTTAAGATTGTGGAGTGCAGCATAGGCTAAGAACAATCTAATTGCCTCCAGTCTGGCTACAGGGGCAAAGGTTTCTCATAATCAATACCTTCTTCTTGTGCAAACCTGAACAACCCAGTCTGGCCTTGTTCTTAACAATAAGCCCATTTTCATCTGTTTTATTCCAAACACCCATTTAGGCCTATTGCACACTTACCGGGGGAAGAAGAACAAGCTCCCACACTTGCTGCTTTTTGAACTGAAGAAGCTCAAGCTGCATTGCTTCAACCCAGCCATTGTCTCTAAGTGCAACATGATAATTCTTTGGCTCTAGCTGACTGATGAAGAGAGCATAGAAGCAGAAATTGGACAATTGACTTCTGGTTGAAACTCTAGCATTGATATCACCAATGATTTGAGACATTGGGTGATTCTTCAGCTCTTGATAAACAATGAGATCAGTGCAAGTGTTTGTAGAACCTTCAGCAGCAACAGATGTTGATATAGACTCTTGAAACCATGTAGATGGTGGCAACTCAAATGAAGTTGAAGATGCAGAAATCTCATCAGCACTTGTTGTGGATGAAGAACTACTGAAGTACAGAGCAGCATCAAGTTTAGAGGCACAGGCAGTTGGTCACTAAACCTGAAGAGGTGAGTACTGCCTATCATATCATCATTAGCACCAGCAGTACTATCAGGTGGTGAAACTGTTGACAGGAGCAAACAGCAGGAGTTTGATAAGGAACATATTGCAGTATGTCCAAATCAAATAGCTCCACAGGGTTGTGGAATCTTGTCTTTGGAGATTCATTAAACTTAACATGTAGAGTCTCTTCAACCATCTTTGTTCTGCAGTTGAAGACTCTGTATGCTTTGCAAGTTGATGAATAACCAACAAAGTACCCTGCATCCATCTTAGGATCAAATTTTTGGAGTTGATCTTTTGTGTTGAGAATGTAACAGGGGACACAAATGCTCTAAAGAATGAAATCAAAGAGGCTAAATGATGTAAAACTTCATAAGGAGTTTTCATCAACCTCTGATTTACTAAGGCTCTATTCTGTACATAGCAGGCTGTATTGACAGCTTCAGCCCAAAAAGTCATTGGCAGTCCAGAATCAGCCAACATGGACCTTGCAGCTTCAATAAGGGTCTGTTCTTCTCTCCACTACTCCATTTTGTTCAGGAATTCTTGGAATGCTAAACTGCCTCTTGATTCCCTTGAGAGGTAGAACTCATCAAGGTATTGTTTCTGAATTCTGTTCCATTATCACTTCTAATACACTTGACTGAGAGGGAATACTGCTTCTCACATATACACACAAAGTTGGTAATCTTCTGAGCTGCCTCATCCTTTGAATGCAAGAAGAAAGTCCATACAAATCTGGAGTAATCATCCACAATTACCAGACGTATTTTTCTTAGCCATACTCATCACTCTCACAGGACCAAAGAGATCCATGTGAAGAAGCTGTAAGCAGGCAGTGGACTTAGGTTTTTCTATGGAGGGAAATGAAGCTTTGTGTTGTTTTCCTTTTAAACAAGCAGTGCAGTTATCTTCACATTTGAACTCCTTCATAGGCAGTCCCCTTACTAAACCATGGTTTATCAGCTGATTTATGTTTTTGAGATTAACATGACCCATCCTTCTATGCCATAGAGTAGATTCTTGAGGGGAAGCCTTGGAAAATAGGCAAGGATGGCCTTTGAGATCTATTTTCTTGGAAAGATCTAAGGCATACACTCTTCCTGTCCTGTTGGCCTTCAGGAGAGTGTATTCATCCAACACTTATCAATCAAACTTAGAACTTGGATGACAGAATCCGACAGTTCTGACTTGTGAAAAGAGCAACATGGCCTTTGTCACACATTTGACTGACACTAAAGAGGTTGTACTTGAGATTTTCCACATGGTTAACATCATCAAACTTTATTTCCCCATTGGAAACAAAGCCTTTGCCGATGATGTAACCCTTTGCATCATTGCCAAATGACACAAACCCCTTCCTTCCATGAGAGTAGTCATTAAGAAGTGATCTGTTTCCTGTCATATGCATGGATCCTCCACTGTCTACATACCAGATGCCTCTGTGGCATGTTGAAGAACCCTGCAAAACACAACAAATTAGTTAGATTTTGAGACCCAAACCTTTTTGGTTTTGGGCCTGTTCTCATCAACAGATGGTAAACTAATAGGTTTGTTGGAAACAACAGCCTGAGAGGAAGAAGATGGTGAAGAAGAGGAATCCTTTGGCTTGGACCTCCTTTTCTGTGGTTTCAACATAGGAACATCTAATTGGTTAACTCTTCCCAATAGACGTTGAACCATCATAACCAGCTGTGTCTGATTTTGTGATAAAGCTTTCAGCTCTCCAGAACATTGGCATTGGAGTTTGATAAGTTCCTATGTTGCACCTTCTTCTTTTGAGCAATCTCAGCTGTTACCTGTTTAACCCCTTCCTTTTTGGATTTCTTTTTGGACTTAAGGGTTACAGGATTTGATGTTGCTGGTACAAATGTGGCTTCAAACTCAGTTTTCATTTTAACCATTTTCTCTTTAATTTCCTCTTTATGTTTGAGTTTGGATCCTCTTTTGTACCAACAATCATCTGTAAGATGATTGAACAAACCACATATTTCACATGGTTTCTTCTTCATCTTATGTTGATCATCAACTAAAGAGAATGAAACTACTGAAGACTTGTTCTTTAGCACTTTGGAAGAACTATTTGTTTTCTTGACTTCCTCTTTAGTAGTCTTCAAACCCTTTCTACTGACAGTTTTCTTCTCTTCAGTGCTGACAGTAGTTGGAGTTTGAACTTCAGGTGTTAAATCTTGCTCTCCGATCCTTTCAGGACTTCCAGAAATAACTCCTGAGTTGATCAAATCTTTGATCATGTGAGTGTCAGTATTTGAACCATCAAGATCAGCTGATAGGTTCAACGAGGGAATAATACTAACTTCAACTTCTGATGGTGCTCTATCAGAAAGTGAATCACATGATGAGGTGGATTGGTTATTACTTTCTCCATCAGATTTCACTTCTGCTCTTGAAGCAAAATCTGTAGGAGGAGCAGTGTGATTATAACCAATGCCCAACAGATGGGCGTCAAGTTGGTTAACTCTCCCCAACAGATGCTGAACCATCATAACAAGCTGTGTCTGATTTGAAGCTCGAGCTTTCAGTTCATTTGACACTCCAGAGTTTGTTTTTGATGAGTTCCTGTGACCCACCATTTCTTCCTTCTTAGATTTCACAGACTTAGTCTTATGTTTATCATGAGGAACAATATCAGCTGTCTTCTGATAAACCGCATCCTTCTTAGTGGATTGGGGTAAGGCCTTGGGTTTATCAGGTTGAGATGATTGTGGTACAAACTTGGTCTCAAACTCAGTTTTCATTTTATTTATTTCTAGTTTAATGAGCTCATCCCTTTGGAGTTTTAAACCTTTTGTACCAACATTCATCAGATAGATGATTGAATTTACCACAAATTTCACATGGTTTATTCTTCATCTTGGACATCTCTACTGCTGAAGTGGAAACTACTGAAGGTGTGATCTTCAGTACTTTCCTCCTATCAGTACTAGGTACTAAAGGATTTGTAACAGCTGATGACTGGTAATTCAACTGTTTTCCATCCGTCCTAATAGACCGTTTGATGGATTCCTCAGCAGTTGTTAGTCCTTGTATTTCAACTGATTTGAAATGCTTTTCAGATGTTGGGTCTCTTTCAGTACTTGGGGTACATTGAGGAACAACATCTGAAGTACTCAGCTTCATATAAGTCTCAGTAGTTAGACCATCAGTCAATTTATTTGCTGAGATCTTAACACTGGTTTCATTCTCTGATCTTAGATTATCATTAGAGAATGATTCACACGATAATGTGGTTTGGAGATTGCTTTCACTTTCAGACTTAACTATTGAGTTAGGAGTAAAGTCTGTGGTGGAGCAGTATGGTTGTAACCAATACCAAACTTCACATTTGAAGCAGTTTGCTTGCTAAGAAGCATTTCAAATCCCTTGCATGATGAGACCCAGTGGTCACACTCAACTTGGGTCACTGCAAGTTTTCTTTAAGACTCCTGTAGTCTTCCAGAATAACCTCTAGCTTGGCCTTTTCATCATTTAATTGGCATTTTAGCTTATAAATCTCATCACTTTTACTGTTAAGAGCACACTCATACTCAGCTTTTCTTTTGGAAATGGTTTTCTCAAACTCAAGTTTTTGATTTATTAATGCTACATTTGCCTCTCTAATAGAGACAAAGGCAGCTATGCATGATTCAGAACATAACTTGGCTTTAGCCTCTGAAGATACCTGAGTTACCTGTGAAGATGATGCATTTGAGCAGGAACCCTCAGTACCATGAGAGCAAGATTTCCAAAAGGATGTTCACCACCATGTTGACTAGCACCAGCATAGTATTGCTCAGTGTGACCAGACAAGTTATCAGGTAAGCTACTCCAGTCAACGACTCCAGGTGTGAAGAAGTTGTGATGAGGTTGTGATTGAGATGGAGGTGGTTGAGGTTCTGGTAGTGCATGAGGTTGTGGTACTATAGGAGCTTGAACTTGATTGATTGTGGCATATAATAGCGGGGATAAGGATATGGCATTTGACCCTGAGGAACAAAATATGCAGGAGATTAAAGGTGTGATGAATGACTAGAACCAGCAGAATGTTGCCCTTTGGATTGTGAATTGTTATTTGGAAAAGTCAAAAAGGGTGCAGAGGTGTTAGATCCAGTTGATTTACACTCTCTTGCAAAGTGTCCAAGCCTGTGGCATTTGTGACACTTCAACTTGCTCTTGTCAAAACCGACTTTGGTTTTGTCAGAGAGTCCAGGAAATTTCCTGCCAGTTCTCTTGTAGAATTTCTGAGATCTGATATTGATCAAGGCCATTTGGCTCAAAATATCCATCTCTTCTAAATCATCATCAGCAATGCCCTTCAAATCATCCATGATAAAGCATAGATTGTCACTATTATTACCAGAATGACAATCAACACTCACAAAGGCATTATTAGAATTATTTGAGGTGAAATCAATATGCTCATCATAGTGGCATTCTAATCCTGCATACTCTGACTCATGACTTACCAAGGCAGTGTTTCCTGGTACAAAATCATCAGTGAGCTTTCCAGATGATGACAGTTTTCATTTCTGTTCTATCTCTCTCTCAAATGTGAGCAATTTCCCATGGAGTTGGGTGAGAGATAGTTTGTCCAAATTTGCACTGGAGCGTAGGACAATAGTATATGTGTCTCATCTCTCAGGCAGTGATCTGAGAAATCTATTATTCATCTGGCTATTTGTGTACTCATGTTTGACCATTTTTAATTCAGAGATCAAACAAGAGAACCGCTCAAACTGTTGAGTCAGTGTCTCACCCTTCCTATGAGAGAATGTCTCATATTGTTGGGCAAGGATTTCTCTATTATTTGCCAAGACCTCATCTGTTCCTCCAAATTGTTCTTTCAAGGCATTCCAGAGGTCATGGGCAGTTTCATAATGCATTAGCCCAGAATAGATTTCATTGGGCAGTGCCATGGCCAGAATTCCATGGGCTTTTGCATCAATCTCGAACAATTTCTTATCCTCATCTGAGTATTGCTCCCTCCTCTTCGGAACCATTTGATTGGTTTCCGGGTTATTCACCATAGGCTTGTGTGGACCATGTACCACTGATGTCCAACAACCTGAGCTGTTAACAGACAGGTGATAGAGCATTCGTCGTTGCCATATGTTATACTCACTCCTAACCAGCATTGGAGGCTTGGTTGAGGAACCAGTATTGTGAGGATCATTGGAAGGAGTAGTCATTTTAGGTCCAAATACAATTTAATTCAAGCTTTTAAATGATTTTACACAGACCACAACAGAGTCAATGAAAACCAAGAATAAATCTCAGGATGAATGGCCAAAAACACAGAAAATTCAATCTCTATAACCGTTTCTTGCAAAAATGCTAATTCAATCAAACTTGGATCTTGGATAGCAATTTCAATGATCAATTATTAGATCGATCAATGATTAACTTGCTCTGATACCATTTGACAGGATCAGTGATCTCAAGTTTGATGGATTAGAGTGTAACGCAGCGGAATAAGATCAAGAATTAGACAAATTATAGCAAGAATTTGATATTCGTATGCATTAAGAACAAATACGGTTGTAACGAGAGAATATATTTCTGTGAAAAGGAATGTTTCAATTATATCAAATGTTTCTGCTCAATCATTCACCAATTACAATTAGGTTGACACTCCTTACATAGAGTGCAATCACTGCTGATATCACGGGATAGTGACATCTGGCAGATTTATTACAAAAATAACTAACACTTAACAAACTACTGAAATGTTCACAACTACTGAGAACATATCAAAGAGTGCTAAGCACAAAATATAAAACTACTGATAAACACAACTACTGAAGAAGTACTCTTCAGCAGTTGTGACAAACTACTGAAACTTCAGCACTTGGTCTTCAGACTTGAACTTCAGACGTTTCATCAGCTGATGACTTCAGTAGATGTCATCAGCTGATGTCTTCAGTCTTTGTCTTCAGACTTTATACATCAGTTGTTGATCTTCAGCACTTGTGGACTCTTCAGCTGTCTAACTTCAGTACTTTGGTCTTCAGCTTCAGCACTTGTATTCTTCAGCTGTTGGACTTCAGCACTTTAGTCTTCAGCTTTAGCACTTGTGTTCTTCAGTTGTTGAGCTTCAGCACTTAGTCTTCAGCTGTTGAAGTCTTCAATACTTGATCTTCAGCTGTTGAAGTCTTCAGCACTTGTCGAACTGCTGATGAAGCCTTCAGCAGTTGTTGTGATATCATGTGGGACTTAGAGGTTTTCTGATCTTGGCTCATTGGTTCTTTTGGTCCAACACATTCATTAATGCATGCATTCTTTCATTACATTTCTCGTTTCATTATCTTCCACTTTACGTTACATAATATTTTTCGTTACGTTCATTAACATTCAACATAAAGCCAAGGGAAAATAAGCATACATGATAAGGAACATCAATATACACATTCAACGTCATCATACAGGGAATCATACATACATCTCATACATTATACATACCATCATGCATAAGCATTGAACATACATCACAACATGCCCAACATAAAATCTATGACCTCAAAAATCAACTTAGATAACCTCCCGGGAACCTCCCAAGTCAAAGCCTACATTTCATCTTTTCCCCAAAAGGTCAGAAAACATTACAAGTGTTCATCCGCATTTGTCCTTTTGTTCATCCGCATTTGCTATAGTTCATCCGCATTTCTTTTCCTTCATCCGCATTTGCTATAGTTCATCCGTATTTCTTTTCCTTCATCCGCATTTGCTATAGTTCATCCACATCTCTTTTCCTTCATCCGCATTTCTTTTGCTTCATCCGTATTTCTTTTACTTCATCCGCATTTCCCACTACTCATCTGCATTTCTCTTACTTAGTAGTAAATGCTCATCCGCATTAACTGTTCATCCACATTGACTTTCCATTACTCATCCGCATTGACTTGCTTAATGGTTAATGATCATCCGCATTAACTGTTCATCTGCATTGACTTTCCATTACTCATCCGCATTGACTTTTGAACACTTGGGCAGATTCTAAAACTTAAACCTATGAGCCTTAAACATCAGATTTCATTTCCTAATCACTATTCATCATGTTCTAAGCTAAATCTTACATTCTAAGCCTTAGAAACACAATCATAACATCATCAAGTATGAACATAGCCCAACATCATATCATAATCACAGCATACATACAATCATACATACAGGTTGAAAACCAGTTTCATAAAAACATCAGTTATGCATTTCCAGCCACAAAATCAGTTAAAAACCAGTAAAAGAGGGGCTCTAGAACTCACCTTAGCGGCTCTTAAACCCACCTAGAAACCCACTAAAAACATATCCGAACACATGCAAACACTCATAAGCATAAACCCGAGGACATAACCGGTTAAGAACACCATAAAAACATGAGTTCTTAACTTGAATTCAAACTTTTTCTTGTTTCTCCTTAGACTCGAGAGCTTTTGCTACTCTTGCTACTTTCTCTCTCTAAAAACTGAAGATTTGTGTGTTGAGAGAGTGATGGGCGGCCATGCCACCTTTTATACCCACTTTTCAAACACTTTGTCCTTTTGACACTTTTAACCCCTAAACATGGGTTTTATTTTCTTTTCCTTCTTTTTCTTCACTTTATTCTTTCTTTCATTGTCTTTAAAAATAACTGGGGTGTTACAGATCACAAAACAATATGAGGTCCTTGCTAAACTTATTACACTGTTGGGGCCAAAGAGATCCTTATATAACAAGTGTAGGGGAGTAGTGATAAAGTTTCTTTCCTTTGGCTTGTGAGACACCTTGTGTTGCTTCCCTTTGAGGCATGCAACACAATGGTCATCACTTGTAAACTCTTTCTTTGGCATTCTAGTTATCAAATCATTCTTAATTAATTTGATCATGTTTTTAAAGTTTACATGGCACATTCTTTTATGTCAGAGAAAAGAGTCATCACTATTTGCTTTAGATGAAAGCATGAAACTTCTCCTGAGTGAGACATTTCTTGCAAGTCCACATTGTACATGTTCCCTCTTCTAGGGGCTCTGAACAGAATATGCTCTTGAGAAATATCCACCTAGGCTTGAGAACAATGCACTCATACTTAGTGAAAAGCATGCTATGACTCTGATCTCAAAATTGAGATACACTCAAAAGATTGTATCCAAGCTCCTTGACAAACTTTACATTCTCAATTTTGAACTTACCATTTATGACCCCTCCCCTTCTAGTAATGTAACCTCCATCATCCCCTCCAAAAGCAACTAGTTCTCCATCAATTTTCTCAAAGTTTTGGAGTAGTGACCCATTTCCTGTCATGTGCCTGGAACAGCCACTATCGATGATTCATACATTCATGTTTATCTTGAGTTGTTCCTGCACAAAAGATAAGGTTAGTTACATTTGAAAACCCAAGCTTTGTTGGTCTTGGGCTTATCAAAAGAAGTTGAAGACAATGCAATAGTAATTGATCCTATGGTTAAATTTTAAGGATCATTTGCTGATGTTGATGAAGAACTTCCAGTCACATGGTCTTTTTTGTCTTCCACACCACCTTTGGAAGCTTAGACTTGACCTTCAATGCTTTGGAAGTTTTGACAACTTCGGAAGTTTTGGAGACTAGACCTTCGGAAGATCTTGCTATCACTGCAGCAGGCTTTGGTACTTTGGAAGTATTCCTTTCTTTTGAGGCCAACTTTTCTTCTAAAGGCAAGCTTTCACTTGTCTTCTTCTTCATTTTAGAGCTTTCAAAAGGAAAAGAGTTTCCTTCTGAAGGTTGCTTCTTCTTCAAATTCTCAATAGTTTCTTTCTTGATCATGTGGACAATAGTTTTAGGATTGTAGAGACAATCCTTTTCAAAATGAGAAGTACTGTCATACTTTTCTCTTATTAAGAGAATAGTGACCCTTCTTAGAATTCTCTTCTTCACTCTTCTCATAAACATTCTTCACTATCTCCTCTTCATCCTCTTCGCTCATGGGGTCTATGAAAGGAAGCTTATCTTCACAAGTTTCACACCTAGGAGATCTTACAAACAAGATTGTGTCTGGAGGAGTTATCTCAATAGATCCAAGTCCCTACTTATTCTAATAACAAACTTTTGCATGTGGGGATGAGGATATTATGTTCTTGAAGGTCTCTTCTTCAAGAACACATTTTTTCCCTAGCTTTGCTCATCATAAGCTCAGCATGGCATTCAATTAACTTGTTGATAAGATCTTTGATTTGAGTCCTATAATTTGTGTGCTCATGTTTAAGAGTTGAAATGGTTTTCTCTAAATCTTCTATTTTAATTTTATAATCATTTTAATCTCTTTTGAAATCACATTTTAAGATAATCAAAGACTCAAGATCAGATCTCATCTCTTAGTTATAGGACCTATATCTGTTAACTTTAGCAATAATTCAGATGTACAGAGATGTTCTAATACCTTGGCTTCATCATGGTCAACCATCAATGCTTGAATTGAAGATGTATCTTCCACCTAAAAGCTCCAGTCAAAGCCTCCTTCTTTAATAGCAACTGCAGCTTATTGCTTTGGCTTCTCATTCTGGTTGGCTTTGTCAATGTAGTTTGGTTTGGTTTGTGTCTGGCCACTATTTTTCCTTGGTGCCTTGAACTCTCTAGCAAAGTCTCATATTTGGTTATAGTTGAAACATTTTACATTGCTCTTGTCCAGCCCAAACTTTCCACTGGCTGCATTGCTTGGAAACATTCTCACTATTCTCTTGTAGAACTTCTTGGGTCTTTGACTAAGAATAGCCATTTGTTGAAATATCTCCATGTACTTAAGATCATTTGGATGGATGCAGTCAAGATCTTCAAGGGTGGAGAGAAAGCTGTTAGTACTTTCATCAATAGACATATAAGCTTATGAAGAGTTTGTCACTTGAAATGGACCTCCTTGAGTGTAACTCTCCCTTGGTGTCTTCAAGAAAGTGATGAAAGGACCCTTTTGTGAGTTGTCAGGGTAGTAAACAAGATGATGTTTTGGTTCTCTACAATCCCTTTCAACCACATGAAGGTTGAACTCACTTGATTGCTAGAGTTACCAGATGGATTTTGCATGTTAATCTCCATCTGGTATCAACTAAGAATACCATACAATTTTGTAAGAGTGAAAGTCTTAAGGTTCTCAGTTCTCTTGATAACAACACAATAATGTGTCCATTGTCTAGGAAGAGAGGACATGAACTTCCTTACAATGTCTCTATTTTCAAGAGTTACTCCAACATCCATTAGAGTATCCACAATCTCAACATACCTAAAGTATTGTTGAGTTATGGTCTCACCTGCTTTGAAGGTGAAGTTTTCAAACTATTGCTTTAAGAGGTCCTTCTTGTTCTCTTTTGCTTCAGTGGGCCCCTCATACATGAGCTTCAGTGCATCCCATAGTTGCTTAGCAGTTTTTCACTTCTTAAAGCCCTTGTATATAGAGTTTGGAAGGGCAGCCACGGCTTTCTGATCTATATCTATTCTCTTTCTATCTTCTTCGGAATAGTCAGCCGCCTCCTTTGGAATCATACCACCCTAAGCAGCAGCTAAAAAGGTGATTGGTATGTCAGGCCTATAGAAAACAGATTCCAACATCCTAGAGTCTTGAGACTTGCTTAAGCCTTCTATTCTTTGACACCAAGTATCAAAGTCTTCAGGAGTGATCAGTGGGGACTTTGTCATGGTTCCAGTTTCCATATCAGCCCTTTTAAGAGCTGTCGTTTGAGTTGTTAAGTGTTTTATGAGACTGAGGGATCTAAGATGATGAGATCTTACAATCAAGAGCATGGAATGCTCTAATACCAATTGCAGGACCGTTTAAGGGATGGCCAATACACTTAGTCTCACAATGAGAAGAGTGTTTAGAACATTTAATAGATCAAATAGGGAACCAGGACTTTGTTTGTGATACTATGAACACAAGTATACAAGAGACAGAACCTTAAAAAGAACAACAAAGATATTTGGTTTTCAAGATTACAGTATATTGCTTCTCAATTCTATTACAAGTGATATAAAGTATACGAAATAAGTTACAAGGACTTGGGACACTTTATACTACATCTTACAACTGACCATACTTAGAAGGACAGCTGGATACATTTGATCTAGACCATAAAATCAATGTAGAGTCAAAAGGCAGATCTGCCTTTTGACTAGTGACTATGATATGCCATAGCTCACATCCTAATATATTAAAAAAATAATAAAAGTACATAAAGTAAAAAGTTACAGACTCAATACCTCAATGTATAGTTACAAAAAGTATGGACCATTCACCAACTTGTATAAGTTGGTGAGTCTTTAGAGTTGTAGCAGAAAGTTTGTTAGCTTTATGAAAAGTACATTAGAGATGGCATGTTCTTTAAAGTCTTTGGAAGAACACTGTCTTCACTTCATTTGCTTTGGAACATTTTGTCTTTGAAGCTTCGGAAGACTTCACTTTTGGCTTCGGAAGATATTGATTTGGCTTCGAAAGATTTTACACTTAGAGTAATTCTGATGAAGGGTGTAAAACTTCCAAAGCAACTTCTACTTTGCACTAAGTGCGTGCATGTAGGAAAGTCTTAGTCTATTTTGAGTGCATCATCCTTTCAATAAGCCTTACACACTTGCCAACCCAAGTCAAAACAGGCAAGCTGACAGACTAGCTTAGAGGATTCAAAACAAGATGGTTGAAGAGTTCAGACTAAGAAAAAGACAGATACTAGAAGGCAATGTCATTGGTCAAATGGATGTTGAGTTAGACCCTAATATTACCTTTGAAGGGGAAACCTTGGTTGAAGGCCTAGTGGTAGAGCTGGTGAACCTTGAGACAAGAACTGCTTCAACACCCTTTACCCTCAGTAAGGCACCAACTGATGAAGGTGCTTCATAACCTCTCTCTGACTAAAGCTTAAGTGCTGAACTAAGCATGAAGGCGATAGCTCTTTGCAACCTGAGTCACCTAAGCCTATGAGTGACAAAGGGAGAAGGAAACTAACTGCTAAAGAGATTAAGGTGGAGGAAAGAAGAAGGAAGAGGAAGCTAAGGGGAGAGAATTTAAGAGAGACCCCGGGCTTCATGGAAGTTGCAATCAGGGCTGCCCTTAGGCTAAACACTCAAGATGTTCATTTAAGGGCAGCCAGGTTGAACTACTTGGGGACCAAAAACTACAACATAGATGAACTAATCTCTTTTTCCTTAAAAGAGTTGAATAAACTGGCTGATACTGAGTTGTCAAAGGAGAGAAAAAGGCTAAGGATGCAGAACTACTCCTTAAAATCAAAGAAGAAATGAGGAGAAAAAAACTTTACAAACAAACTCCTACTCTCTCCCCAGTTCAAGAAAGCCCTAAGACAGAGGCTTTGGCAACTGAGCAACAATATCATGTAGACAAAGAGCAAGATAGACAAAACATGATAAACTATATGAGTGCCACAGACCTCTATCACACAGCAACACTTCTTCCCTTGTCCTATGAGTACATAGAGTTTGAGTACCTAAAGTAGCTTGAGCAACAAGTGATGAAAAAGCAAAAAGCTTCTAAGAAGAAGATAAGGGAAGAAGCTACAAAGTCTAGAGCCACCATCAAAGCAAGTCTAAAGAAGTCTGTTGATAGGCAGAAGATGGTGAGCTTCTTGAATCTGTATGGATTCTTCGGAGTGAGGCTTGGTCCATTGTCTCTATCCATTATGGGTGAGCACATTAGAGCGATCATGCAGATGACCAAAAAGGGTGAGCTTGTTGACTTGCATTCTCTACTAAGTCAAGTTGCACCTGAAATTGAGGTCAAGGTTGAATTACAAGCAACAACACAACCAAGACCTAATAGCAAACATCATCTTCTGATCCATAATAGGGTCCTGATCCCTCTCCTTCTAAACCTGTAAAGGAAAAGGACCCCACTGAGGAAGACCAACAAGAACAACCTAGTGCTGAAGGCTAGTCTTCTCAGTTAAAATCTAGAAAGAGCAAGAAAAGGATGGCCATGAAAATGGACAATAAGAAGAAGAAGAAGAAGAAGACATCCAAGGCATCCACCTCTACACCTCAGGATGAGTCAGAGCATCTTGAGGTTAATCAAGAAGAGGCTGCTCAAACAAGTCCAACGAATGTAGATCCTTTTACTGCTAGGAGACCCATCCTGTCCTAGATGTTTGCTACTAATCCAGATAGATGGTATGTCACTAACGATCCATGAGGTCAAGATATTTATTTCACAAGACATACTTGACATTCCTCTGCATGATCTCTATGACATGAGGAGATACATGAGAGTCTAAGGGATCGTGATCAAATAATGAAAAAGGGAATGGTCTTCATCTTGACGAGGACTATCAACAGATGAAGATCAAGACTCAAGGATCACTTATGTTTTGGTAGTATCAGCTTAGGGGGTGTTTGTAATGATTACACTTAGAGGCTAATCCAACCAAAGATCTCTCAACATGCATGCATGAAGTACAAGAAAGTTACTTCGGAATATTTTTTACAACTTAGAGAATTATGCTAAGTATAAAATCTTTAGAAGCCAAAAGTCCATATCTTCCGAAGCCAACGATGAAGTCTTCTGAAGCTTTAAAGATAAAGTGTTCCAAAGCCAAAAACTAACTCTTTCGAAGACAAAGAAGACATGCTTTCTCTGATCACCTTTTGATAAAAACTAAACTACTTTTCAGTGCCATCTTGAAGACTCACCAACTTAGATGAGTTGGTGAAAAGGACCATACTTTTGTCAACTGTAGATTAAGGTCTTTTGTTTGTAACTTTCAACTCTTGTACTTTTATCATTTTTGTAATATATTAGGACATGAGCTATGACATGTCATAGTCACAAGTCAAAAAGCAATCTATCTTTTGGTTATCTATTGATCTTATTGTCTAGATTAGTGTTTCCAGCTGGCTTTTAAAGTATAGCAACTGTAGGATGTAGTATAAAGTATCTCAAATACTTGTCTTTCGTATGTATGTTTTGTAACACTTGTAATAGAACTTGAGAGCAATATACATCATTCTTGAAAACTAACATTATCATGTTCTTGTTTTGTCTTATATTTACTTGTGTTCTTAGTATCATCATCATAAACTTGGTTCTCTATTTGATCAGTTAAGTGTTCTAAGTCTCTTCTTACTGTGAAACTATTGCGTTGACCCCCTTCACTAGTTCTGTAGTGATGACGAACATATGCGATGATGGTAGGAGTGGGAAGAGAGATGAAACTTTGACATTTGAGACCTATAGTAGTTGGCTTAGAAGTAAAGAGGAAGAAGAATGTTGTGGCGGTGGTGGTTAATGACAGTGATGGGTAGTGATGAGCGGTGGTGGGAAAACTCTTTAAAGGTAAGAGAGATACTATAATAATTGAAAAGAGAATAGGAAAAAATACAACTTTAATCTGACTTATTTTTCAAAATTAAAAAATATTATCATATACTATTCTATTAGATATTTTGCTTTTTTTTCTTTTATAAGGATGTTATTATTGTTTTAACATTAAAAAATGAAAATTTTAGTAATATGACTTTTAATATTAGAAAGATAGAACTAAAGACGATGCAACCTTCAAGTCACTGATAAATTTGTACTCTTTAAACTTGTTAAAATTACCAAATAAATTTAGTTTGAAAACAAGTTGGCCAAATTTGTAATATACCTTCTCATGTCGTTTAAGATGTTGTAACACACGACAGACAAATAACTAGTCCTGATTATGGAAGAACTGAAAGTTAAATGGATTTTATTATTATGTTTAGCTTATACCAACAAGCTTTGTATTTGATAAGTTAAATTTGGTAGGATATTGGATTTATTCAAGGATAGTTTTTGATGTCACAGTTGAGTATAAATAGAAGTCTTAGTTGACAAGTTAGAGTTTTAGTATAAACATATTGGTAGTGTTTATGTAATTCGTGTAAAAATTATTTGAAGAAAAAGTTAGCAAGAAATCCGATTTACTATGTTTGGGTTATATTGATTAGTGAGTGTGATTTACAACAACTAATATCACAACTTAAAGGTTTACAGAGCTGAGAATGAGAGATAAAAAGCAACAGTTGAGATCAACAACAAGCAAAAGTTTGATCACAATTCACAACACTTTTTATCAAGTTCAGTAGCAATTTTCGCAAGTCAGAAGCAAGTTTGCAAGTCTAGAAGCAAGGGAAGCAAGAAAAAAAGAAGATATGGAAAGGAAAAAAGATGTAATTAAACATCGCTTGATTAAAGTGGCAATAGTTGAAGATACGGTTGAACCTATAAGCAACTTCTGTGTGTTCTTAGAAAAATCAGCAAGAGGCAAAGCCTTGATGCTTTGCGTAGCAAGCAGTAAGAACTGGACTCGTGCAATTCATTTAGCAAAATGGCCTCGTTTTGGGGTTCGTAGCAAGTATTAAGAGTAAGAAATAAGTTTGAACCATTGTGGTTTTCACCATAAGAATAGAACCAACACTCTTTGTGGCCGAAGCAAAAAGAGGCCAAAGAGGATCTGGGATTTGATCGGTTCAAGCAAGAATAACAAGAAGCAAGATAGTAAGATTAACAACAAAAACTAGTTTTGGTTAAAGATCAATAGCAAGAACGAAGAAGACACAACAAGTAGCAAGAGTAATAACAGACCTAACAGATTTAAATATAAAGAGCAAGAGAAAGCAAGAAAAAAAACAAGAAAGAGACCCAATGTGAAACGTAAGCAAATGAACAAATCGGGAAAGAGAACGATGTGGGCTAGACATGGGCAAACCGGGTTTTGGGCGGACCGGAACCGGGTTCAAACCGGGTTTTGGGCCGGACCCGGAACCGGGTTCAAACCGGGTTCGGTCCGGCTGGTTTTTTTTGGAACCGGGTATGGGTGAACCCGGGTTCGGGTACGGGTCAGGTTGGGCAAACTTAAAACCCTACCCGGCCTACCCGGTTAGGGTCGGGTCCGGACCGGGTCGGGTACAACCGGGTTTTTTTTTTTTACTATTATAATTGCTATTAATATTAATATTATTAGTAGTATTATTATTATTATGATTGCTATTACTATTATTATTATTATTACAATTATTATTATTATTATTATTATTATTATTATTATTATTATTATATTATTATTATTATTATTATTATAACAACATTAAAAAAACATCTATAACTCATTAATTTATTATTTATTTATTAAAATAACTTAAAAAATACATTAACGAATCAATAACTAATCGACTATTTTCTTCGAGAGGCTTCATCAAATGCTAATTTTTCGTCGGATATACCAGAAGATACTCATTCTTCTACCTCTTCATGTGTACTTTACATTCGATTGCAATTTCGTCTTCAAGATTTGTTTTGTCTTGTATACGATCCATCGCGTCTAAGTGGTCTTTTAAACAAATGCACATCTCCACCGCTTCCGGAGTTAATCTTGTTCTTCGTAATGATAATACCCTGCCACTAAGAGAAAACACAGACTCCGAAGCTACCGTAGAAGCTTGGACGCTTAGTAAATCACGGGTCATAGCGGAAAGAATTGAAAATTGGGATTCCTTTATTTTCCACCAAGCCAAAATATCAAATGCATGATAATCTTGAGTACTCATAATTGAAATATAATTCATCGTACTATATATACCAAGTTCGCTTGTTGGGGCGTTACCCCTTTGACGTTTAACCGTCACATCCCAAACAACATTCAACATAGTCATAACGGGGTCTTTAAACGAGGTACTAGCACTTGAGGTTGATTCTCTTTGCGTAGTTATATTTACGTTAGGTCCATATTTATTTAAATAAAAATTATAAATAATTTTCAAACTTTTATTAAAAACTTCTTTTGCCTCGGTTGAAAAATTGGGGTTTTCGTCATGTATATCCAAATTGTCATTTATCTCGTCTACTAAACATTCTACCCCCGCAACATTTAAAAAAGGATTTAAAGCAGCGGCACAAGTAAAAACGGGTGGTAACTCAAGAAAATATTTTTTAAACTTGTCTTTCATTGGTTCTATCATTTCTCTAAACATACTATTTTTATTTTGAAAATTTTTAAAATTCAAAGCCATGAAATATAATTCTTGAAGCACCGAATAACTAGTGGGATAATAAACTCCCGATAATTTTGTAGTTGAGTTTTTAAACACCTCAAGAAATTCGGATAAATGTTCAATATTTTTCCAACCCAAATCCGGAAACAGGTCGGCTTCGCAATTATCCGAAAGACTATTATGAAAAGATTTTAAAGTGCCTTTTTGTTTTAAAGCACAATCAAACATATGACAAGTCGAATTCCACCTAGTAGGTACATCCTAATTAGGCCCTAAAAATCTAGATTCTGTATCTTTACAAAGTTGTTTATAATCTTGATATCTTTTTCTACTTTTTTTAAAAACGTCGTGTAACATAATCGAAAAGCTTTTATAAAGCTATCAATAAATGGTACGGATAGACCATCTTGTACTACTAATTAATAATATGTGCAACACAATGAGTATGAAAAAAATCACCGTTTGCAATCGGAAGATATTTTATTTTATTTTTCAACCGCGGTTGTGTTGTTGGAAGCGTTATCAAATGCCATTGAAAATATTTTATTTTGTAAATTAAAAGTAGTTATTACATTATCCAAAAAGTAATAAATACTCTCCGGTGTGTGGATACGGAAATAGATCAAATGCAATCGTACGTTTCATCATTTGCCATGAATTGGGATCTACCCAATGAGCGGTGACGCAAAGGTACGATTCGGGCAAACCGTGTGGCGCCGACCAAACGTCACTAGTTAAGTTTACACCGGTATTTAATTTTCAAATAATACATTAATCATTTTTTGCTTGTTTTCATAATTTAAACAATAACGTCTAAGTGTAGTACGACTTACGTGAGTGTAACGAGGTTGAAGCGTCTCTCGAATTAAGTTGGTTAACCGAGGGTTGTCGAAGTGATTGAAAGGCAAAGATTCTTGAATCACGAACTTTGCCATTCGATCTCGAACCTCATTAACGTTGTAATTAAAGATTCCACCGTCTCCACTCAATTGTGTTTGTTGCGAATCCGGATTACTTTTCAACGACTTACAAAACTTCTTGGTAATGTGTTTGTTTGTCGTGTTAGAATCTTTAGCAAGTAAAGCTCCACAAAACTTGCAACGAGCCTTTACAGATCCGTCACTCAACTCAACCATATCCCAATTGCACCAAACATCCATGTTACGATTGTGTGGAAGAACACGAACGACGGTTGGAGAGTTCGAGAAACTTGACCAACGGAAGATTGAGAGTGAGCCATATTGAGATTTGAGAATAAACGAGAGTATTGTTTGCGTTTTTTGCGTATGTTTTTTTGGTTTGAAGCTTGGGTACCTTACCATATCACCAACACCTATTTATACTTATTTTAGAGGCAAAAAAACAAAAAAAACGGTCAAATTTCGTCCCAACGGCTATATAGCCGTTAAAACGGCTAGAAAAAAAAACGGTCGAAACCGGGTCCAACCCGGGTTCAACCGGTTCGGGTCCGGTTCCTATGATTTCCAAACCACCAAACCGGGTTGAAACCGCCGGTTTTCTCCGGGTACGAACCGGGTACACCCGGTATCGGGTTGTACCCGGACCCAGGTCGGGTCCGTACCCATTTTTATATGCAAGTCTAATGTGGGCCAAGAGGCTGGTGAGAACAAATAACAAGAAGCAAGTTCAAATCAAGAGAAATATGGTAAATTAAAGGTTAATTTTGCTTATAAAAGAACCAAAAGTTGAATGATTAAAGTTAAAAGTTAAGTTTTTTATTGGTGCTTTTAGTTTATAATAATGAGTCTTTGCTTCTTAGGTTTGTGCCTAATTAATAGTTTTGATAAGCAATTTAGGTCCTAGTATAACTAATTGATAGGATTTATCTAATTTTATGCAAAGTGTTTTTTCTAAAAAAAAGTTTAACAATAAATCCATATTCGAGTTTGACTTCTATTGATAATTATATATATACCAATTATCAAAATGTTATGTCATAAGTTGTATCATATATTTAACGGGTTGTGCTTATTTTTTGTTTTTTTATTTTTAATCTATAACTTTTTTATTCTAAGTAAATACTTCTATATTTTTTACAATTTAGCATCAATATTTTTTTAGTATCAACTTTGGTCACATGTGCCTTTTTATATTTTAACAAGTTTTCGTTTTACAATTCGGTTTAAATTTTGCGACACGCCACAACATATACGTGTGTGATTCAATATTTGTACGTTCATTTTTTTCCAATGTAACCAGCCCGTCGCAAATTGGATCAACTTATTTATGTTTTAGATGTTTTACACTTTATTTGTGTGGTTCAACATTTGTATGTCCACTTTTTGTTCATTTTCAGACAAGTTTTTTGACGTTGGTGGTAACTGACGATGGTGTCTCAATATTGTGTATTGCCATGGTTTTACTCCCTTGCTGCAACGCAAAAGCTTAATACTAGTTATACATAATTTCCAACAAAACCAACTCTCTTATGTCACTTTACTTTTTGTCTAAAAAAACACACTTGAGTTATTAAGTATTTATAAATTAAGATAGTTTTCGATGCACATTTGGCATATAATTATAAACCTCCTAATTTTAATTTTCCAGTCTTCCTTTCCAGTTATATGATTATATTACTACTAATCTTATTATTTAATCTATTTGAGATTAAGTATAGTTTTTTAATAAATAAGACAAAAGACTTTTGAAAAGGTATAAAATAAGAATTATTTTAAAAATTAAACCTTATTTTTAAATTAAATATATCTTAGAATCAATATTTTTATAAATATTAAACTTTTATAAACCAAAATAAATTAAAATTCTAAGTTATAATATGTAACATTTTAAAATTGACATTTTAAACGGGTTGTTTGGAACAAAATGATATTTTCTAAAAAAGAGAATTATAAAAATAATATCACTTTTTATTACTTCAATCCTTACTCATAGTCTCATACGTTCCATCCTTACTCATACATAACATATCTTATCTCCAATATCATTTTATTATTAATAAATTAAGTAACATATCTTATCTCCAAATATCATTTTATTATTAATAAATTACTGTTACTATTTAATATTTAATTTATCCCAACTTATCTATGACATTAAAAAACTTTAAACCATATAGGGGAAACCAAACCGATGGATTGGTCAAGATCAGGTCATTCTGCACTCATAATAGATGTCCAGCAAAAGCAAAAGCAAAGCAAAAATTCACTAGTAAAGAAGCCAGATTATTATCCACCCAAGGGTATTTACGACTTTTATCTATCGATTCTTCAAAAGTAGGGGTGAGGGGCGGAATATGAAACCGTCTTTAACGGAAGAAAGTAAGCCAATATGACAAAGTAAGATGCATGATAAGATTATGGGTTGGCAGTAGAAGAGCGTTTAACTGGTGCTTGTTGCTTCTTATCGGCATCCATAGCCTTAGCTGTCTTTGAGACCTTCTTATCAACATCTCCAGCCTTTCTTTTGTCTTTCTTCTCTCTCTTTTTCAAAGATGTCATGCGGGCCTTCAAAATGGTAGCATAAGATGCTTGAAACCGTTGATGATCCTTTGTTCCGACCTGTTTGTTATTTAAACCAAACCAGGTTACTTAAAACAAAGGACTGAGCTTATTATAGTTAAAAAACAATCATCGTCATCATCATCATAATCATCATGTTCCAGCCACTAATTTGAGCATTTTATAACTTCTGTCGATCAAATAAGTCATCAAATGATGCATAGAACCTCCAAAATTAGTTTATAGAAAAAGAAGTTATGATACTTTAATTGTTTGATCATACTTGGCACATTAAATATTTATATGAAGTTTCTTTAGAAAAATGATATGGGTCAGCCAATCTAGAGATTGCAATAGGAGTATAGGACGAGTATAGTAACCCAGTCCATACCCGATTGTAAAGTATCACCTAATACCATACTAGCACCCACAAAATTGTTTTTAGTCAATACCATACCCAGTTCATAACAAAATACTCATCCTCGATGTTGAGTTCGGGTATACTTGTCGGGCTTAAGGTTTTTTTTCCATCCCCATTCAACCCATAATGTTCCATTGTCCAACCAGAAAACATTTGGAACAAACTCACCAAGTCAAGACAACAGTGCAACAAAAGTCCTATATTATCACAATGAAATTCCATCATCAAAACCAACTTGAGGCATTCATCTCACATTTCATAATTTAGAATTAGCATTGTAACAAACAGAAAAGTGAAAACCCAAAAATTAAATAGGGATCAGTATTGCATATCACCTGGTCATTCTTCAGAAAACAAATTAAGATATAAAATAAATGACAAGAACTAGGTTTAAAATTATTACCAATGTGGAAATGTTCTTCTTTCCATCAGTTGCCCTGACAAGACATTTGTACTCAACTCCTTTACCAGCAGTTGTTATCTTATTCCTTTGCACCTTAGACTTGTCAGATGCTGAGAAACAGTTAACAAAAATATAACTGTTAATTATGTATATAGTGCTTGTGTTAGCCCATTTGTAATTATCAATTAAGGCCCATGGATCATAGATTAGGGTTTCACCCCTCTATATTTAGAGGTGTTTATTGTCATTGTAATGGCTAAGTTCTAGTAATACAATTTGATTAACATCATTAACATGGTATCAGAGCTAAAAAGCTCCTGGTACAAACCCTAGCCACCACCTGATCTACCCGGCTTTCAACCTGTCTTCGGAAAACTTATGTATCTCACCGCCACCACCATCAGCCTCAGCAACCCCCGATTAGGGTTCCCTGGAAAAATCGCCACCGTCTGCCATCTTACGCGCTGCCACGCGCCGCCCAAGCTCCGCCACTGTTTCTCACGCGCCGCGGCGTACGGGCGCGTGACACCACCTCCACCCGTCGTTGTTGCTCTAGAATCATCGGAATCTCTGTCCCAGTTGATCTTTGTGATCTGTTTCCTGCTCCATCATGTTTCCCTGTTTTGCTATTAGATCCAACCTCCTGTTTTCAGATATGTTCAGTACATTGTTAACATGGGTGATGAAAAGAAGACCGAGTCAACCATCCCAACTCAGATTGCTCCGGTATCATCAATTACTCTGCTGTGTTACGTATTCCTGTTAAACTTGACTCTGGAAATTGGAGTTCGCGGAGTCTCTTTGTTGAAAGAGGACTTATAAGTGTTGGTAAAGAACATCATTTGACCGAACCGCCTCCGGATCCGATAACAAAGGAATGACACCTTGATGATAGTGGTATCTGTTAATTGAACTGAATATTCACTTTTTTAACTTGATTCCTTTACAATGACAATAAACTCCTCTATATATAGAGGGGAGAACCCTAATCTAAGGCCCACGAGCCATAACAGATATTATAAAATAGGCTAACACTAAATACATTTAATTAACACTCCTTCTCAAGTTGGAGCATAGATGTTTATCATGCCCAACTTGTTACATATAAAGTCAATTGAGTTTTCCGAAGAGGTTTTGTAAAGATGTCTGCTAGTTGAAATTCAGTCTTGACATGAATTGGTTGAATGGATGGAGGATCAACTTGAGTGCCCGTCACACGATCTCTGATAAAGTGGCAATCAACTTCAATGTGTTTAGTCCTCTCATGAAATACCTGATTCTTGGCTATGTGTATAGCCGATTGACTATCACAATATAACCTCATCAAGTCATTAGAAACAACCCCAAGTTCTCTGAGTACACGACGAACCCAAATCATCTCTGATGTAACATCTGCCATTGCTCTATATTCTGATTCAACACTTGACCTAGATACAGTGTGTTGCTTCTTACTCTTCCACGATACCAGGTTTTCTCCAACAAATACACAATATCCAGTTGTAGATCGTCGTGAAATAGGGCAGCCTGCCCAATCAGCATCTGAGAATCCGAATATTCGTCCATCTCCTTCTTCAGTAAACGCACCCACCCGGCAGTGACCCTGATCAGAATACAAGATCCCTAATCCTGGTGCGTTCTTAAGATATCGAAGAACACGAAGAGCTGCATCCCAGTGTCCGGTATATGGGTGGCCATAAACTGACTTAAGACACTAACAGCAAAGGAGATATCTGGACGAGTAACTATCAAGTAGTTAAGTTTTCCTACTAACCGTCTGTATTGTTCTGGATCCTTCATCGGACTTCCATCTTCTGGAAGAAGCTTTCTGTAGGAAGCATCGGACTGTCTGTGGTTTACACCCCAGTAATCCACTTTCAGACAGCATTTCAAGAACATACTTCCGTTGAGATAGAAGGATTCCTTGTGGTGAACGTGATACCTCAATGCCAAAAAAGTATCTGAGACGACCGAGGTCTTTAATCTGAAACTGAGACTGAAGAAACTATTTAAGATTGGTGATTCCAACCTCGTCATCTCCTGTAATGATTATGTCATCCACATAACCACCAGAATGATCCTCCGACCCTAATGATGTCTAAAAAATACAGAATGGTCATATGCACAACGGTCATCCCAAATTCAGCCATAACATTAGAAAACCGGCCAAACCATGCTCTAGGAGACTGCTTAAGACCATACAATGAACGACGTAATCTGCATACTTTTGAAGCCTCCTCCTTGACAATATACCCAGATGGCTGCTCCATATATACCTCCTCCTCAAGAACACCATGAAGAAAGGCGTTCTTGACATCAAGTTGATGGAGCGGCCAATGATTAATGGCAGCAAGAGCAATGGAAATGCGAACGGATGGCATTTTGGCAACCGAAGAGAAAGTCTCATCATAATCAATGCCATATGCCTGAGAATAACCCTTAGCAACTAAACGGGCCTTCAATCGAGGTGCCAGTCCATCAGGGTTTGGTTTAACTGTAAATAACCACCGACAACCAACAAGACGCTTCCCAGGTGGAAGCGGCTAAAGATCCCACGTATGATTGGCATGAAGGGCCCCAATCTCCTCTTCCATAGCCTTTCTCCATCCTAGATGAGCTAGGGCTGTCATCACATTCTTGGGAATTGGGTAAGAATCAATGGTGGTGGTGTAGGCATGACACTCAGGTGAGAGATGTGTATAGGAAACATAATTTTGAATAGGGTAGCGGGTGGGATGTCTCGATTCTTTGCGGAAGGCGATGGGGGTATCAGAATAGGGGCACCAGGTGGGTCATAAGCAGGTGGATCATGTGTAGAAGGGGTAGTATCAGGTAAGATTGTATCAGTGGTATGTTAGAATGTGGAACTCATGACGTACCAGAGTCATGGACCGGTTGTGAATCAAGAGTTGTCGTCATGTGTTTATGTCGCCTGGCATATGTGAACTGCAATGGTTGATTCTCTGTCGGTAGGCCAGATGAAGCAGGAACGGAATCCGAGACCGGGGACTCCGATGGACTAGCGGAGACAGGGACAGGAATAATAGGAACAGTAACGGACTCTGGTGTAACAGGGTCAGGATTAGAATCAGGAAACAAATAATCAAGAGAATCAGAAGACTCAAGGAAGTAAGGACATGACTCGTGAAAAATGACATCAGCACTGGTGAAGTAACGACGAAGGGAGGGGCAGTAACAACGATACCCTTTCTGAACGCGAGAGTATCCAAGAAAAACACAACGAATGGCCCGGGGGTCAAGTTTGGTTGTCCCCGGGCGATGACCATGAACGTACGCTACACACCCAAAAATTTTAGGTGCGAGAGGAAAGGGAGTGCCTGTGGGGAAGAGGATAGAAAACGGGGTCTTACCATGAAGAACCGATGAAGGCATGCGGTTAAGCAAGTAAGCTGCAGTGAGAACTGCATCTCCCCAAAAACGATTAGGAACATGAGAGTCAATCATGATTGTGCGAGTAAGTTCCAACAAATGGCGGTTCTTGCGTTCAGCAACGCCATTTTGCTGGGATGTATACGCGCACGAGGTCTCGTGGATTATACCATGAGTTTTAAGATATGTGGATAACTCATAAGACATGTATTCTTTTGCATTATCAGTGCGGATGGTTTTGATTGATTTGTTAAACTGATTTTGAACATAACAATGGAAATCTTGAAATATTGAATTTAATTCACTACGAGATTTTAATAAATAAACCCAAGTGGTACGTGAATAATCATCAATAAATGTAACAAAATACTCAAAACCCAATGGAGTCTTAACGGGGCAAGGTCCCCAAATATCAGAATGCAAAAATTCAAACGGGTTACAGACTCGACTAGACACTTTTGGGGGATAAGGACGCCTGGTGTGCTTACCAAGTTGACATGACTCACAATGAAATTCAAAAGAAACAGATAAATCCGGTCTCATTTGCCTCAGCACCGCTGTAGAGGGATGGCCTAGTCAGCAGTGAGCCTCCCTGATGCTGGAATCACATATGTTAGCGGTAGGTTGTGACATTAAAGACAGACGGTAGAGGCCTCCTGATTCAATACCGGTGCCAATCAGTCGGTTCGTCCCTAGTTCCTGAAAAACACAGTGAGTGGGATAAAATTTTGCACAACAGTTATTTTGTTTGGTGAGTTGGCTTACAGAACAAAGGTTATCAGGAAATTTGGGTACTAACAATACAGATGAAAGTGTAAGGTCTTTCGAGTTGCTAATAGACCGATACCACGAACTGGGCATGAGGATCCATCAGCAATTCGAACAGGAGGGTGAGAGGTATTTTGTAGGTTAGACAATATACCTTGATTCCCAGTCTGTGATGAGTAGCCCCAGTATCAACAATCCAAGATGAGTTAAGACTAGCGAATGTACCTGAACGAGCCGAATTGGCATGTGGACCGGTAGTGTGTGACTGAAGGCTCAGCAACTGTCGAAACTGGTTATACTCCTCCTGGCTTAGTGAGTATGTTGGTGTCGCAGAACCAACCGGATCAGAAGAATCATCAGCAGTAGCTAGTCGTGCCTTGGGTCGGGGAGGTGGTAGAGATCCAGGAGGGCGATTTGGGCAATTATACTTCGTGTGACCTTCGTGGTGACAATAGTGACATGTGATTCCATTGCCGCGACCATTGCCTTTTCGTTGGGCTGAATTAGAACCACGACCAATACCTTTACTAACAGATGCACTGGTATGCAAAGCAGAAGTGTCAGTGTCCCGAGTAGTGGCATCCTGACCATACATTTCCCGTAGTAAGTGATATGTGGATGCCACAGATGAGGTAGCACTAGAGTTACTCAACAGTAATGGTCGAGCACTAGAGTACTTGGGTGATAGACCTGCAATGAACACCATAATATCCATTTTTGTTGCGCTCCTCCTGAGCTTTCAGATCAGTGATCGGTGGTACAAAGTACGTAATTCATCCCTAAATTTTGAGAACCGAGTAAAGTAATCAGTGAAGGTGGAGTCACCTTGCTCAATTCTGCTGTATGCTTGGACCACCGAAAAAGCATGCGACAGGGATTCTTGGTAGAAAAGGACAATGACAGATGTTCCCACATTTCTTTCACAGTACTGAAGTTTTGAGCAATAGCAAGAGTCGGTGGCTCCATGGCATTCCACAACGCCATTTGAATACCACTATCATCAAGGCGCCATTCCTTTGTTATCGGATCGGAGGCGGTTTGGTCAAATGATCTTCTTTACCAACACTTATAAGTCCTCTTTCAACAAGAGACTCCACGAACTCCAACATTTAGAGTCAAGTTTAATAGGAATACGTAACACAGCAGAGTAATTAATGATACCTGGAGCAATCTGAGTGGGGTGGTTGAATCGGTCTTCTTTTCATCACCCATGTTACCAATGTTAACAGATCTAAAAAACGTGAGGTTGGATCTAAGAGCAGAACAGAGAAACGCGTGGGAGCAGGAAACAGATCACAAGTATCGATCGGGACAAAGATTCTGAAGCTTCTGGAGCAGCGACGGCGGCCGGAGGTGGGCTCACGCGCCGTACGCGGCGGCGCGTGGGGAACAGCTGCGATTTTCAGGCGGCGCGTGGGGGCGCGTGCGGTGGCGGACGGCGGTGATTTTTTCAAGGTTTTTTAATCGAGGGTCTCTGCAGCTGATGGTGGTGGCGGTGAGATATAAGTGTTTCTCGATAACGGGATTGAGAGCCGGGCAGATCTGGAAATCAGGTGGTGGCTAGGGTTTGTACCAGGAGCTTGTAGCTCTGATACCATGTTAATTGAACTGAATATTCACTTTTTTAACTTGATTCCTTTACAATGACAATAAACTCCTCTATATATAGAGGGGGGAACCCTAATCTAAGGCCCATGGGCCATAACAGATATTATAAAATGGGCTAACACTAAATACATTTAATTAACAGTATCCAAATGGCTTTGTGGAATGCCGAGAAGCCACCGACACTTGCTATTGCTCAAAACTTCAGTACTGTGAAAGAAATGTGGGAGCATCTGTCTTTGTTTTTTTCTGTCAAAAAATCCCTGTCACATGCCTTTTCTGTGGTCCAGGCATACAGCAAAGTTGAGCAAGGTGACTACACCTTCATTGTATTACCCGGTTCTCAAAACTTAGGGATGAATTACGTACTTTGTACCCACCAACCACTGATCTGAAAGTTCAGGAGGAACGCAACAAGAAAATGGATATTATGGTGTTCATTACTGGTCTATCACCCAAGTACTCTAGTGCTCGACCATTACTGTTGAGTAACTCTAGTGCTACCTCATCTGTGGCAACCACATATCACTTACTACAGGAGATGTATGGTCCGGATGCCACAACTCGAGACACTGACACCTCTGCTATGTATACCAGCACATCTGTTAGTAAAGGCATTGGTCGTGGCTCTAATTCAACCCAACGAAAAGGCATTGGTCGAGGCAATGGAATCACATGTCACTATTGTCGCCACGAAGGTCACACAAAGTATAATTGCCCAAATCACCCTCCTAGATCTCTACCACCTCCCCGACCCAAGGCAAGATTAGCTACTGCTGATGATTCCTCTGATCCGGTTGGTTCTACGACCCCAACATACTCACTAAGCAAGGAGAAATATAACCAATTTCGACAGTTGCTGAGCCTTCAGTCACACACTACTAGTCCACATGCCAATTCGGCTCGTTCAGGTACATTCACTAGTCTTAACTCATCTTGGATTGTTGATACTGGCCACTCATCACATGACTGGGAATCAAGGTATATTGTCTAACCTTCAAAATACCTCTCACCAACCTGTTCGAATTGCTGATGGATCCTCGTGCCCAGTTCATGGTATTGGGTCCATTAGCAACTCGAAAAACCTAACACTTTCATTTGTATTATTAGTACCCAAGTTTCCTGATAACCTTTGCTCCGTAAGCCAACTCACCAAACAGAATAACTATTGTGCAAAATTTTACCCCACTCACTGTGTTTTTCAGAAACTAGGGACGAACCGACTGATTGGCACCGGTATTGAATCAGGAGGCCTCTACCGTCTGTCTTTGATGTCGTAACCTACCGCTAACATATGTGATTCCAGCATCAGGTAGGCTCACTGTCGGCTAGGCCATCCCTTTACAGCGGTCCTGAGGCAAATGAGACCGGATTTATCTGTTTCGTCTGAATTTCATTGTGAGTCATGTCAGCTTGGTAAACACACCAGGCGCCCTTATCCCCCAAAAGTATCTAGTCGAGTTTGTAACCCATTTGAACTTTTGCAATTTGATATTTGGGGACCTTCCCTGTTAAGACTCCACTTGGTTTTGAGAATTTTGTTACATTTATTGAATGATTATTCGCGTACCACTTGGGTTTATTTATTAAAATTTCGTAGTGAATTAAATTCAATATTTCAAGAATTCCATTGTTATGTCCAAAATCAGTTTAACAAGTCAATCAAAACCATCCGCACTGATAATGCAAAAGAATACATGTCTTTTGATTTATCCACATATCTTAAAACACATGGTATAATCCACGAGACCTCTTGCGCGTATACATCCCAGCAAAATGGCATTGCTGAACGCAAGAACCGCCATTTGTTGGATCTTACTCGCACAATCATGATTGAGTCTCATGTTCCCAATCATTTTTGGGGAGATGCAGTTCTCACTACAGCTTACCTGATTAACCGCATGCCTTCGTCTGTTCTTCATGGTAAGACCCCGTTTTCTATCCTCTTCCCTACAGGCACTCCTCTTCCTCTCGCACCTAAATTTTTGGGTGTAGCCTATATTCATGATCATCGTCCAGGGACAACCAAACTTGACCCTCGGGCCATTCGTTGCTTTTTTCTCGGATACTCTCGCGTTCGGAAAAGGTATCGTTGTTACTACCCCTCCCTTCGTCGTTACTTCACTAGTACTAATGTCACTTTTCACGAGTCATGATCTTACTTCCTTAAGTCTTCTGATTCTCTTGATTATTTGTTTCCTGGTTCTAATCCTGACCCTGTTACACCCGAGTCCTTTAATGTTCCTATTATTCCTTTCTCCACTGTCCCATCGAAGCCTTCGGTCTCAAATTCAATTCCTGCTTCATCTGGCCTACCGACAGAGAATCAACCACTGCATTTCACATATGTCAGGCGACATAAAAACAAGACGACAACTCTTGATTCACAACCGGCCCATGACTCGGGTACGTCTTCAATTCCACATCCTAACAATACCAATGATACACCCTTACTTGATACTATCCCTTCTACACATGATCCACCTGCTATTGCCCACCTGGTGCCCCATATCCTGATATCCCCATCGCCTTCCTCAAAGAACCTAGACATCCCACTCGCTACCCTATTCAGAATTATATTTCCTATGCACATCTCTCACCCGAGTGTCATGCCTACACCAGTACCATTGATTCATACCCGATTCCCAAGAATGTGATGACAGCCCTAGCTCTCCCAGGATGGAGAAAGGCTATGGAAGAGGAGATTGGGGCCCTTCGTGCCAATCATACGTGGGATCTTCAGCCGCTTCCACCTGGGAAGCGTCTTGTTGGTTGTCGGTGGTTATTTACAGTTAAACCAAACCCTGATCAACCAGCACCTCGATTGAAGGCACGGTTAGTCGCTAAGGGTTATTCTCAGGCATATGGCATTGATTATGATGAGACTTTCTCTCTGGTTGCCAAAATGCTATCAGTTCGCACTTCCTTGCTGTTGCTGCCATTAATCATTGGCCGCTCCATCTACTTGATGTCAAGAACGCCTTTCTTCATGGTGTTCTCGAAGAGGAGGTATATATGGAGCAGCCACCTGGGTATATTGACGAGGAGGCCTCGAAAGTATGTAGATTACGTCGTTCATTGTATGGTCTTAAGCAGTCTCCCAGAGCATGGTTTGGCCGGTTTTTTAATGTTATGATTGAATTTGGGATGACTCGTAGTGCATATGACCATTCTGTATTTTTTAGACGTCATCAGGGTCGGAGGATCATTCTGGTCGTTTATGTGGATGACATAATCATCATAGGAGATGACAATGTTGGAATCACCAGTCTTAAACAGTTTCTTCATTCCCAGTTTCAGATTAAAGACCTTGGTCGTCTCAGATACTTTCTTGGCATTGAAGTATCACGTTCACCACAAAGAATCCTTCTATCTCAACGGAAGTATGTTCTTGAAATGTTGTTTGAAAGTGGTTTACTGGGGTGTAAACCAATACTAGAAAGCTTCTTACAGAAGATGGAAGTCGATGAAGGATCCTGAACAATACAGACGGTTAGTTGGAAAACTCAACTACTTGACAGTTACTCATCCAAATATCTCCTTTGTTATTAGTGTCTTAAGTCAGTTTATGGCTTCTCCATATACCGGACACTGGAATGCAGCCCTTCGTGTTCTACGATATCTTAAGAACGCACCAGGATTAGGGATCTTGTATTCTAATCCGGGTCACTGCCGTGTGGGTGCTCTTACTATAAAGGAGATGGACGAATATTCAGATTCTCAGATGCTGATTGGGCAAGCTGCCCTATTTCACGACGATCTACAACTGGATATTGTGTATTTGTTGGAGGGAACCTGGTATCGTGGAAGAGTAGAAACAACATACTGTATCTAGGTCAAGTGCTGAATCAGAGTATAGAGCTATGGCAGATGTTACGTCAGAGATGATTTGGGTTCGTCGTTTACTCAGAGAACTTGGGGTTGTTTCTAATGACTTGATGAGGTTATATTGTGATAATCAATCGGCTATACACATAGCCTAATCAGGTATTTCATGAGAGGACTAAACATATAGAAGTTGATTGCCATCTTATCAGAGATCGTGTGACGGGCACTCAAGTTGATCCTCCATCCATTCAACCAATTCATGTCAAGACTGAGTTCCAACTAGCAGACATCTTTACAAAACCTCTTCGAAAAACACAAATAGACTTTATATGTAACAAGTTGGGCATGATAAACATCTATGCTCCAACTTGAGGAGGAGTGTTAATTATTTATATAGTGCTTGTGTTAGCCCATTTGTAATTATCAGTTAAGGCCCATGGGCCATAGATTAGGGTTTCACCTCTCTATATTAGAGGTGTTTATTGTCATTGTAATGGTTAAGTTCTAGTAATACAATTTGATTAACATCATTAATAATAACAATCAGTAAATTGGGAAAAAGTAAAAGGAGAAAACATTTTTAGTCAAATAAAGAAAAAAGCAGAAAATTACAGTGTTTGAGTGTAACCCACACAGAGCCTTTTTCGGTGGTGTGCTCAAACATGCTAGTTAGTTCATTGAGAAATGGGTCAAGCTGTAAACGTACCTGACATTATTACAAGATAGCACCAAATCAGACATGATCTAGATACAAGAATTGTAATAATTAAATCTTAAAAAAATTCATATTAAGGTACAAGATAGCAGCAAGTAATAGAGTGACCGATTATCTTGAACAAATGGCAGTATAAGTATGGTAAAAACATAATGTTTATAATTCAGAATTCAATGTGTTCCATAATAAGCAAATAATTTACTTAAATCTTAACTCATATTAAGGTACAAGATGGCTGCAAGTAATAGAATGACCAATTATCTTGAACAAATGGCAGTATAAGTTTGGTAAATATATATTGTTTATAACTCAGATTCAATGTGTTCCATAATAAGCAGATATTGGAACAAGTGGCTAAATAGTCTCCACAAAAATGTATTATTAATAAATCCAAGAACTATAAGCTAAAATAATGGAAACAAGAAAGCAAGTTTAAAAAACTGCCATCCAAGGAAATGACTTGTTTATATATAGTAACATGGGTTTAAAATCAATTAAACATTACAAAAGATCAAGAACATAAAAATTAGTGTAAATTGTAAAAGTCAACAAACATTCTAGTAAAGTCAGAAAGAAGAAACTCACTTGCAAAAATGGCACATTCAAGAATGCGAATACTATAGATCATAATATTTGGTCGATTTCGGTTATGTTTTATCTCTAATAGGTGAAATGGGTTAAGCTACAAGATTTAACTAAAAGGTCAACCGACATGTATTCGAAAACATCTCAAGTAGGTCAAGCAGGAAACAAGTTGGAAGTCTTCCTAACATGTATTAAAAAACATATCAAATTGGTCGAGCAGGACACGTGTTGAAAGTCCTCCGAAACATATTCAATAGATAAACCATCTAAATCGCTTTATTTTTTAAAAAGTTCATATTATAGTTGTAAGTTTGTAACACATGGCTATAACATAAAAAATGGACGAAAAAATCATAAGTGGGTGGTCAACCAATTCAACCGTTTTGAATTGGGCCCGACCCACCAATTGGCCACCTTAGCAAGTAGCATAAGAGCAGTATATTTATTTCCATTTGTGAAAAAGTGTTAGGTCTTTTAAAATGTGTGCATCTTAATAGAGAGCTCATGCATTCTGAGATGAACCTTACTGCTTTAATAGCTCAAAAACATGCTTTTTCAACTTTACGGTATTCATGAATGCATCAAGAAAACAAGTAAGAGCTGATGCTTAAAACTTTCAAATTTCAGACACTTTTAAATAACTTGTGGCCATGACATGAGGCGAACCTAGCACCTAGATATTAGCATCTTACACACTCAAGATAATACAAAGAAGTACTGTTACTAGTACTTATTACTCCAAAATGTAAAATGCCACCGGATACTGAATGATTAGTGACATACTAATGGTGTTTATAAACTCAATATCCATGATCTTTAAGTCCCAAATACCAAATTGCATCATTCCTAATAACCTAAAATCCTCATGTTTTAATGTATATTTATAACCAGAATACTTGAATTTGTAGTTAAAAATATTATCAAGGTTATAATGTAGATATCAAAACTAAACAAAAAGGGGATGTTCAAAACCTTGAGGTGGTATAGAAATTGAAGCACACACATTGAATCAGTAATAGTAAAAGAGCACAGGAATCAGTCAATAAAGAGGGCAAAAGAAGCCCACCCAGATAATTCTTAGCTTGGTTCACCTAGGAATTGAGCAAATAAGAATGCACAGATACATGAATCAAGAGCATATCAATTGATGCTAGAATCGTTAAGTTCAAATCATCAGTTGATCCAAGACTAGGAGTAGTACCTTCTTTCAGCATATATAAAATATATGATGATTGAAAATAAAAGATCCGGTAGAACATACATCTAAAATCAAGAATTAAAAGAAGAAAAGAAAGAAAGGGAGTTACCATAAGGAAGACTTGATTGAATCGATCAAGGGGACAAGTTCGTCAACGTCGAGGGGAGAATGGAAATTAGGGTTTCCCTGGTTATGGGTGTTTGGCTGCAAAAGTACGAGATCGGTTATGGTTTGTTTCCAAATAGTATTTTTTTAAATAAAATTCTATACTTTTAAAACATGTACATAAACATTATTTAAAAAATATATAATTTACAAGCTTAAAGATATAATTACCTCATAAATATATGCAATAGTTAACCTTCATCTATTTTCACTTTTTAAAACTTTATTTTGATATAAATACTATATTACTAATGATATGTTTATTTTTATTAATTTTAAATATATTAATAAATAAATTGAAACATGTTAGATAATGATGTTCAAATGTTGATTGGGGGCAAGAGAGTGGTTTATGTGGTGAAAACGTTCTTCAATTTGCACATTGTAGTATCAGTTTATGAGCTAGATACTAGATTAAGAAAATTATAAATTAGCCATTAAAGCAAATTATAAGTTTGTGTATTTCACGTTAGACAGTGTTATTTTACAACTAAAAGCTCTTACACTTTTGGATCGTAAACTAAGGTTTGTGAGAAATATTGGGTAGAATTACTAGTCTTGTCAAACTCTGCTCGTACGACTAGAGTTCAAGCGGGTGTAATATTGTTCTAAACACCAAACGCATTGTCATGACCAAGTCATGATGGAAGGCAAACAAACGAACAGCGTAAGCTTCGATCACGAAAACACTATTGTTTATGCTTTTGTTATAGACTAGCTATCTTTTCATGACATTTTGCTTATATTACTACAACTCAAATGTTTTTGTTTGTTTGCAAACTCATAAACTCACCAGCCTTGTGTTGATATTTTAATATGTATTTCTCTGATCGCTAAACTTCCAGGTGCACATAGGAGCACAACACTTGTCACACGACATACAAACGTTTTCACAACATTAATTATGATTTGTATTAAATATTTCTTTGGACGCGTATTTTGTGCATTTATAATTATATCAAATGGTTTTTTAACATCTTAACTTACGCTTCCGCAATGTTTAAATTTAAACTACGATGCTTGTTTGAAAACTCATATAGTGGTTATTCAAAGTAACTAATAACTAAGATCCTGATTTATTCACACGCTTCACGCTAAAACTCCAACATGGATTTTGACGGTATGACAACAATACTCCTCCGAAATTAACTCTTTCAGCTTAGACCATCTTGTTTTTTAAATCGCCATTCTTCCTTTAGCTTGAACAAGATAGTCCCACCAGCATAAAGCTGAACCAAGAAAGTAGTGGGAGGCAAACATCACCTTTTGATCCTCCCATCACTTGCTGTAACACCCGGTTATTTATTATTTTAAAGCCAACGAAGGAAGAAAAAGAAATAAAGTCCAAAGTCGAGGGACCAAACTCGCCAACGAAAGAAAGTCGGGTGAGTGGGAGTATATAAGGGAGAGGGCAGCCCTTACCCTCTCCCCACACACTCACAAATCAGCCAAAGAAAAGAGAAGAGAGAAAGGAAGAAAAGAGGAGAAGTGTTGGTTCGGGTTGGTTCGAGTAACCAAAATCGTCGAGAAACGAGCCAAATCGAAGCCCTTGTCGTTGTGCTCGTTTGTGTGAGTTCTAGGACCCCTCTTTTACTTGTTTTCAACTGATTTTAGGGCTGGAAAGCATAAAAACCCATTTTGTATGTGTATGTGTTTGACCCATTTGGGGTGTGTTGCGTATGATGTGTTTGAGTCTTGATTGTGATCTTGTGTGCACTTGAATGGTGTTGTGGTATGCATTCCTAAGGTTTAGAATGGTCGATTTGGGCTTAAAATGGGTTTAGATGGGTTTGGAGGCCGAAAACCCTCGGCTGTAGTCGGGATGAACTGCATTCTACATCAGCTAGGGCTAGGCGACCGACTGGAGGCCGAATGGAGGCCATACGGCCAAATAGGGTATGATTGGGGTCCATTCGCATGATTGGGGTCCATTCGCACGATTGAAGGTCCATTCGCACGAGTGAAAGGCCAGTCGCATGGAGGTCATACGATTGGAGGTCCAGTCACATAAGTGCTCATCCGTATTGTCCATTCGCACGATTGGGTGTTCATTCGCATGAGTGTTCATCCGCATTAGTTTATTCGCATAGTGTTCAGTCGCATGGAGGCCACGCGACTGAAGGGTGTCCATACGCCTGAATAGGGTTGTTGCACCTGAGGAAAGTATAATGTTGGTACATGTATGTCCCTAGATCATGATATGAATGTAATAGATCTTGTTTGTCTAATTCTGATGTAATGTTTGGAATGATTAATGAAATGATATTGGTTGTTTGTTATTTATAATGTTTAATATTTCATTAATGAGTCGATGTTGAATTGGTTAATTAGGTTTATGGTTGTTAGAATTGTTACACATAATGTTATATTAATTAATACATTCAAACTTAACAAAATGAAGTTCTCATACGAATGGCCCGTGCGAATGGACCATACGCATGAATAACTTCATACGAATGACTCAGTCGTACGACTGAACCGGGAGACTGGATTAGTTGTATGATTGTAACATATGATTGGCTCAGTCGCACGACTGAACACTCAGTCGTGCGGATGAATCAACCCATGGTTCAATCGCACAACTGAACCATACTAATGGTTCAGTCGCACGAATAAACAATACTACCTATAAATACAACCCAATTCGTGGAAAAACGTATGGATTAATTCTATTTCGATTCCAGACGTACCCTAGCCGTCCAGAAACCTCCAAGTTGATACTCCAAGTTCATAGAACGCAATAGATCGATTCCCAATTGATTCTTAACGTTAGATTCATATTTTATTGATTCTACGTGCGTTCTCACTGATTGGATCGCCAATCAAATAGGATTCCGCACTATTTGGTTTGGTCTACACGTTAATCATTAGGTATTTCGTTCAAATACCAGGTCCTTACAAGTGGTATCAGAGCTTTGGCTCTTGATTACATGTGATTCAATCAAGATTGATAAAAAGTTTGTGTTTTTACACTAAAAACGCAATCTTTTGTGTCAAAAGTGTCTTGGACGTACCCTGCTCATCAAGTTTCGGTTTCTACGGCCTTAGGCGATTAGGGTTTGCAAAATTTCGAATTTTTACGGCTAAAACACATTCAACCTAGAAATTTTTGCAAAACAGCAGCTTCAGTCGCACGAGTGAGCCATTCGCACGACTGGACTCATTCGCATACTCCAGACACGATTGGACTGAGTCGCCTCTCCATTAGTACGACTGAACCATCCGTTCGCAGTGTTCATACGCATCAGCTTCATTCGCTCGACTGAACCAATCGCTTAGTTCAGCCGCATGATTGAACCAATCGCATAGTTCATTCACACGGATAGCCCATTCGCATCACCCTGTCACACCAGTTTGACAGTTTGGTTAGTACACTTAAAGGTTAATCGAGATGGAAGATCAGATGTCAGTGTTTACTGTAGGCAAGGACTCAAGGATCCAGAACCTACTGTTGTTTGAGAGTGAGGTGGGGAATCATAATAAACCACCAAAACTCTTAACGTTGGATGAGTTTCCCCACTGGAAACAACGTTTTGAGATCTACCTCAATGGAGTGGATCCAAATTTGTGGGAAGCTATCGAGATTGGGTATAGTATGCCGGTGGGAGCAGATGGGGTAAAACTTACTTTAGGAGGGATGACCGATGCTCAGAAAGTCAAGTATAATGCAGAGAAAAGAGTTTATGCATTGATTACACAGTCTATTCCTAAAGATATTTTCCACCAGTACTCGGAGAATAAGCAGGCCAAGAAATTGTGGGATGAGCTGGAAAAGAGATACGACGGGAATGCTTCGTTGAAGGCAATTAAAGCTAAGGAACTGAAGAAGGAATTTGACAACTTCTCATCGATGGGAAACGAGAGTTTGGACGATGTTATTGATAGATTCTACCATCTGATGAGTGAACTGCATACACATGGTGTTGCTACTACCATGGAAGAAAAGGTGTCAAATTTTGCAGACGGATTGCCGGAAAAGTGGGCTTCATTTGTGTCAAATCTGAGACAGAATGAGATGCTGGCAAAGTTGGATATCAATGACTTCATTCTAAAGCTGCGAGAAGAAGCACTTAGGATGAAGTACAAAGCTCAGAAGTCTTCGTACTCTTAGAATCCAGCTTTGTACAATGCCATGCCTCAAGCTAAGACGTCTGGAGCACCTCTTCAGACTGCATTTGTGTCTAGCTCATCGGGTCCTTCACAAGCTTCTCCTTCAGGATCAAAAACTTCCGGGTCTTCGTGTACCCATTACATTGGAACTGAAGCGAATGCTACTAGACTGAAGACCGAGAACCTCGGAAATATTACGGTGGAAGTAGCTCGAGAGCACATGGATCTTTTGGCAGCAGTGGTTAATTCTTATGATGGACTCATTGCTGGAAAAATTGGAAACTGCCATCTGGCAGATGAAGACTACGAGCAGGTTGATGAGACTGAACTGGAGAGGATGGACATTATGTGGGCCTTAGCTAGTGCTGTCCGGAGGGCGAAGAAGTTTGTGAAAAAGACCGGACAGAACTTGGTTGCTACTAAGGATACCACATTTGGCTTTGACAAGAGTAAAGTGACCTGCTTTAACTGTGGAGAAAAGGGGCACTTCAAGAGAGAATGTGTGAAGCCAAAGAAAACTGGGAACGGGAACCCATTCTCGTCCTTCACTCGTCAAGACAAGCAAGCTAGCAGTTCTACTTCATCAAGCAAGGATCCAAAGCCTTGACTGCACATGATGATGAAGGACAGGACTGGAGCTTTCGGTTTGTCTGTCCAGGGGAATCAAATATTGTCAGTGTAAAAGACTTAGATGATGATTCCGCGAGTGAGGGAGATACTGCAGTTGAGATAGCGATGTCGAATATTGAAGAGACAACTGCAACTGAGGTCAGCTACAAGCCTGAAGAAGAGATTTCAACAGCAAAGAAAGAATCACCAGAACCAGAGACATCTGATGCTGCGTTGATGGCTAACTCTACTGAACCTCCTCAGGTAAGTACCACTGACCAACTGTTTAAAAATCATGCTTGTTCTAATTGTGATACTTTTAGAGATAGCATAGATGAGAAATTTGCTAGGTTATTAGATCATAATGATAACTTAGTAAGGGATTTGCAACTGTGCACTGAGGCTAATAGAGTCTTAAAACAAAATAAGCATAGTTACAAAGAAAAGATAGACCTTTTGACTAAACAGCTTAGGGAAACTGAAGTAGTTGCATTTAACCAAGCTAATGACATTAGGTACTATCTTAACTCCCTAGAAGACACTAAGAAGCAAAAGGCAGTTTTAGAAGTAGAAGTAAACTCATTAAAGCAAAAACTACACAGGTGGACAAGTTCATCACACATTGTCCAACACTTAGTGAGAGAACGAAACAACGGGGAGGGTTTGGGTTATAAAGTGGTTCCTCCACCACCTGAGACCTTGATGAACACTAAGAGTAGACCTGTAAATAACAACCCCATCAAGGATCATGTGGTGTCTACCCCTCTTGTTAGTGATCCAGATTCCTCATGTTCATCAATTGAATCTGGAACAAAACAAAAGGTGGCCACTTCAAAGGTAAAGGGTAAAATGCCTTGTGTTAATCTGGAAGAAGAATTTGAAAAGATTAATATAAAGTCCGGGACAAACAAAGCAAATCTGAATCTAAAAGGACTGCTAATGTTAATCTTTCCCAAACTTCATGTCAAAAACCAGTTAACCAAAAAAAAGATGTTAAAAATGTTAAAACAATTAATTTTATTAAACAGGAGAAAACATCAAAAGAAACAGAGTCAAAACCCAAACTAAGTAATGTTACCAGGGTGTCACACACATCTCCACAAAGAAAGTTTAATCATAAAGTTGATAGCAGGTCGTGCTACAACTGTGGAGAGTGTGGACACATTGCTTCCTTTTGTCATTACTATCAGACACCTAGGAAGAAGATTGAACTTCAGAATTCAAAATCTAAGTCTTATAAGAGGAGCTCCTTAACTCCACCCACTAGACGAACTAGCGAACCTAACGTTCAACCCATTAGCCAGTCGACTGTTTATCACAAACAGGCATTGCACAAATCTGGCTTATGGAAAGAGAAGTCATCCTCTGTGTCTGATAATGATGACAAGAAGGAACCTGAGCTTCCCTCACCCTCTAAGGGACAATGGGTTGAATTCATGATGTGTGATGCCTCTGGGAAACCCAAGCCAGTAAAGGCTTGGGTTCCTAACCTAAACTAATGTTTTTACTTTGTATGTGCAGGGTGTTCACTACAGTGCTGAAACCAACACGTGGATTATAGACAGGGGAGCATCTAGGTACATGACAGGAAACAGGGCTCTTTTATCAAACGTCAAGCAAATAAAAGGAGGGCATATTCGTTTGCTGGAAACAAGGGAGGCTATATCACAGCTCAGGGGGAAGTTGGAAATCAGAAAGTTAAGTTTGATAGGGTGAACTACATTCAGCAACTTCAAAACAACTTACTTTCTGTTTCCCAAATCTGTGATAAAGGTTTTGAAGTCATATTCGACAACAAGAAGTGTTACGTCCTTAAGAAAGACTATGTTATTCCAGAGGACCAAGTTCTGATGATAGCTTCAAGATATAAAGATCTTTATGTTTTGGATCTCTCAACAGCTTCGACAATGGATCATGAAGTTCAGTGCTTTCTATCAAAAGCCACTGAGAAGGACTCCATCTCCTGGCATAGGATAATGGGACACATCAATCAACGGAAGATGAATCACTTGATCCAGAAGGATCTTGTGAGAGGAGTTAATGTCAAGAATTTCCAACTTCCTGATTTTTGTGTTGCATGCAAAAAGGGCAAACAAACGAAGAAATCTCATAAGGAAAAGCAGGTTCATTCTATAGAACTTCCTCTTGAGCTTCTTCACATGGATCTGCTTGGTCCAGTCAGTACAAGAAGCATCGCAGGAGACTTGTATTGCTATGTAGTTACTGATGACTACTCAAGGTTCTCTTGGGTAATGTTTCTGAAATCCAAATCAGAAACATTTGAATCCTTTATAGAATTGGTAACTACACTGGAATCCCTATACAAGCTGAAGGTAAGACAGGTGCGATCAGACAACGGAACCGAGTTCAAGAATCAATGGATGGAGGCTTATTGCAAGGAAAAGGGAATTGTGCATCAATTCACTTCTGCATACACGCCTCAGATGAATGGTGTTGTTGAGAGAAAGAACAGAAGCTTGATAGAGACAGCACGGACAATGCTGACAGACTCGAAACTGCCTATCCAATTCTGGAATGAGGCAGTGGCTAATGCGTGTTATACACTGAGTCGAGTTCTGATAGTCAAGCGCCACGGAAAGACATGTTACGAGCTACTACAACGACGTAAACCTAATTTGGAGTATCTCGAACCATTTGGCGCACTGTGTACACTTCTAAAGAAGACTCATGAAGGTAAATTTAGCGAGAAGGCTGATGAAGGAATCTTCCTAGGATACAACATACCGAACAAGAGAGTTTACAACAACTCAACGGGTCTAGTAGAAGTGTGGTGTAATGTTGATGTTCAAAGATATACCACACCACCTACTGGCAAAGGACCTGCCTACTTTTTCGACTATGATGGATTCTTTAAGTCCTTCAACATCCCTATCTCTCCTTCTGATGATGAGTTGGCTACTCGAATGATGGATGATATCTTGAATACACCAACTCTTGATCCAACATCATCGAGTTCACAGGGAGAATCATCTACTCAGTCAGGGGGAGTAGTCGACGACAGTGACTCCTCCTCTGTAGATGAGGATGAAGAAGATGACCAGAACAGTCATGAGCAACAGGTTCCAGTTCCTGAAAGTCCACAAGCATCTAATGGTGATGCACCTTTGACTTCGGAACCTCAGACCCCTTCTACCTCAGATGCAAAACCAAATGTTCATAACCTTGGCTCTGAGGTAGCAGTTCCTACTACTCCGGATCACGTCTAAACGTTTATCATCCTTTAGACAATGTCATTGGGGATGTCCGATCAGGAGTACAAACCCGAAATTAGCTGTACTTAGCTGATTATGCCTCTGTTATGGAAAAGGGATACATTCATGATGGTGCTTATCGTGTTTTGTCTCGCAGTTTGAGCCAAAATACGTCAGTGATGCACTAAACGATGAGGAATGGGTGAGTGCCATGCAAGAAGAACTTCTTCAGTTCAAGAAGTTAGGAGTATGGACTCTGGTAGATAAACCTAAAGGTGCTAAGGTCATTGGCACCAAATGGGTATTGAAATGCAAGAAGGATGACCAAGGGGTCATTATCAGGAACAAGGCTCGACTGGTTGTTCAGGGATTTCGCCAAGTCGAAGGGATTGACTACAATGAAGTGTTTGCACCAGTGGCAAGGATGGAAGCCATCCGTATCTTCCTTGCCTATGCATCGTATATGAAGATTAAAGTCTTTCAATTAGATGTGAAGAGTGCATTCCTTCGTGGGGAAATTCGAGAGACAGTGTATGTCAGTCAACCCGAGGGATTTGAAGATCCTTATCATCAGGACAGAGTTTACAAACTCGACAAGGCCTTATACGGGCTTCATCAAGCTCCTAGGGCCTGGTATGAGAAACTCTCAACTCATCTTGTGAAACACGGCTTTCGCAGGGGAGTCATTGACTGCACACTGTTCATCAAAGAAAAAGATGGAGACCTACTGCTAGTACAAATCTATGTCGATGACATAATCTTCGGTTCAAAGAACGAAGAATTATGCAAAGAGTTTGAAGCAGTTATGAAGAAAGAGTTTGAGATGAGTGCTTTGGGGGAGATGAAATTCTTTCTCGGGTTACAGGTGGATCAGACATCGAATGGGATCTTTCTACATCAGACCAAGTATGTGGGAGACATTCTCAGTCGGTTTGACATTAAGAATGTGTCTGCTGCTGGGACTCCACTTGCTACAAATCATGATATAGCACCTGACGAAAATGGAGATTGGTAGATGCCACAATGTACCGAGGAATGATTGGATCCCTCATGTATCTCACTGCCTCAAGACTGATATCATGTATGCTACATGTTTATGTTCTAGATATCAGGCTAAGCCAAAGGTTAACCATCTGATTGGGGTCAAAAGGATATTTCGTTATCTGAAGGGTACACCCACACTTGGGTTGTGGTATCCTCATGATGATGACTTTGAGCTCACGGCGTATAGTGACTCGGATTACGGGGGCTGCAAGATGAACTACAAGTCTACATCAGGAGGGTGTCAATTCTTTGGGAGGAGATTAGTTACTAGGCAGTGTAAGAAGCAGACCTCGGTTGCATTGTCAACCTGTGAAGCCGAATACGTTGCTACTGCAAGTTGCTGTTCACAAATCATCTGGATTCAACAGCAAATGCGGGATTACGGTTTAAAGTTTTCTTCTACTCCTATCTTTGTTGATAACTCTGCTGCAATTGCAGTAACTAAAAATCCGATACAACATCCAAAGACCAAACACATCGGTATTAAATACCATTTCATAAGAGACTGTTTTGAAAAGAACTTAATCAATGTGATAAAAATTAATACTGACTTTCAACGCGCTGACATCTATACAAAAGCCTTTGATAAACCATGTTTTCTATATTTGTTAGAGGTCAACAGCGTTAAAAAGAAAAGTGATGTAATTCCAGATGATGATCATGTGTAGTCCGATGCATTGTAGTTATATGTTTATTTTTAATTTTTTCTTTATTTATTTTATTCTGTTTAAATTAAATTCATGTTATTTAGCTGTCTGTTAAAATCCTAAAATAATTAAATCCAGTATGATTTTAGAATTTTAGGGGGAGAGTAGGTCAGCTAGTAGCATTATTAAAAAAACACGAGGGAGAAAGAGTAGATAGCCGATATAAGGTAGATCGTATCTGTGATACCGATTCAAACCTTTTGGAAAATGATAGTACACAGGAACAAATCAAAAGGGACTTTAAAATTTAATTTAGAAAAGATGCAAAATTCAAAGTATAAGTCTGTGTAGTCTAAGCAATATAAAAAAGGAAGATGATAGAAAAATTGGTAACTACTAAGGTAACACAAAGAAAGTAGACCTAGAGGTTGCTAGACCACAAATGATATGTCGGTAGATTCAACACAATAGATGAGTAGACCTGACTGGTGATTTCAAGATCAAACTAAGTTGTTCAACTGACTGTGGGCTGCCATCTTATCACTGGTTAACACAATCAACAATATTCCAATAAGGGGTAATGAGCATGTAAACGCCACAAATGTGTGCGGATGACCAAAATTAGAGCAAAGCACGAAAAAATGAAAGACAAATGCAATCAAGCTAATGACATATGTTGTTGGTGCATTCTGTGCAAAAGAAAATTTAGCTGCTCTAACAAGAAGATAGGTTGTGTGCCTCTCTGCTGTGTGATGGCACTGACCTGAGGATAAGCATAACCTAGATATTCTAGACTTCATTGTTGTTTGCTGCCTCTCTGTTGTGCGATGGCACTGACCTGAGGATTGGCTTCTCTTTGAAAGCTTAAGAATAGTCTCTTCTTGTAAAAATACCCGAGACCGCTCAAAAAGCTCCTGAGGAATGTTGATTACCATATAAGTGTGGGATCCACAAATGTCATTTGAAATAATTAAACCTAAACCTATCACCAGTTTGTGTCTAAAGTCTGTGTATGGATTTAAGAGGACAAATATACTGAAAATCTTTGTGGCTGCAATTCTTGAAAGTTCAAATCAATGTGAGAATCTAATAGTACCAGTGTGATTTCCTAAATTTGCTAAAGACTCTGGATGAAAACCAAGACGTGAGCATCTAAAGGTTTTGATAACAAGTCCCAAATGATTTGACTTGCCTGTATGATTCCAAAATTGAAGTGGTCCAGGTGAGGTCAAACTAAATTGAAGCTGCCTATTCTGGAACCAAATCCAGTAGATGTCTATCTTAGGATTTATCCCTAACAAAAAGTCAAAAACAAGCTTTATTTTTGTATTTAGTTTAAGTTTCTAGTTAGTCAGTCAAGTTTGTTTGTGTGTCGGACTACATCATGAAAATCAGTATGGGATTAACTCACCTAAAAGGGTCATGTCTGAGATGGCCACATGTGTTTTCAAAGTTTAAAAGGGTCACGTCTGAGGTGACTAAACTGATTAAAAGGGTCACGTCAGGTGACTAACTGATTAAAAGGGTCACGTCTGAGGTGACTAAATGTTTAAAAGGATCACGTCTGAGGTGATCAAAAGTTCTTCAAGTTAAAAGGATCATGTCTGAGATGATCAAATGCTTATAATGTGTATACTATAGTTTGAAAAGGGTTTAAATGTAAAATGGTAAGAAATGCAGAAAATTTCATAAGTATGACCCATTCGCACGAATGGACCATTTGTATGGACTTATCATACGAATGGGAGCCATTCGTACGAATGGATCATGAGTATGGACCATCCAACCGAATGGCCCATACGAATGACCAAGTCGGATGTTTATGTGCGAACGAATGAGTAAGTCGCATGACTGAACTCCAGTCGGACGACTGAATAGGGCGACTAAACCAATCGCACGACTGGGGCCCATTCGCCCGAATGAAATGTGCGTATGAGCCGAGTCGTACGATTGAATTTAGGGTTAGTATAAATAGAGAGAGAGTCGGTCTCAAAGACTCACCACTCTCAAATTTACCCTAAATCGCACGACTAACGTTACGCTGCCCAAATTTCGTTTGATCCCTATAAACCCTCGATTCTCACATACTGACATTCTGCATTGATTCTATAGGTAATTTGCGGTGCAGAAACACTACCAAATCTCAATTTGACACTGAACCTGGAAAATTGGACTCATTAGAAAAACCGCGACTTATATAGCAAAATAACCTAACCAAACGATATAAACAAATGAAATTAAAGGTTTTAGATGTTAAACTAATGGATTCCGAGTCTAATGAACCAAAACACGAAGTCTAAAACTTAAAATTGGTAAAAAATTGAATTTGAATTGAGCGGACAGAACGACATACGAATGGACAGGTTGATGACCTTCAGTCGCACGACTGAAGAGTGCGAACAGCTTAACCGCACGACTGAACTATGCATATGAGTTCAGTCGCACGACTGGTGTAACCGCATGAGGCTACATATGCATGAGTCCAGTCGCACACTCAGTAGTACGTATGGAGTCATTCGCACGACTGAATCCCAGTCGCACACCTCATTATCATGACAGAAAAGAATTTTGTTCAAGTCCAAGTGTTTCATGACATTCTTAACCAATGGGTACTAATGTTTACTTTCCTGTTGTAACAGATGGCAAGTCGTTGGACTATGAGTACGAAGCACAATATTTGTGCTCATCTGGATCTGACATCCAGAAATGCTTCAGACTTCTCTAGCATTATCACCTTCCTCAGGAGATCGAGGATTGCACACGCTATATCTGCTCCATGTACACCTTATCGGTCTATTCAGCAGGCCTTCTGGGAAGGTGCGGTAGTTGATCGATCCTCTGAGCCTCACTGTATCAGAGGGACTATCTTTGGAGAGGCTATAGCTATCACAGAGGAGGATCTTAGGATCGTGTTACAGTTGGGGGACGATGCTGACTGTCCTACTAGATTACACCCACTTACTGTAGAGGATGTTTTCTTCGAGCCAAGTACTCTAGGGACATCCATGCTGGGGTGCTCAACAAGAGCAACCTCTGTCCCCAGTTCAAGTATCTTGCTCACGTATTGCTAAAATGCATAGCATCCTGGAAGGGAGGCTTGGATGAGTTGTTTGACAAGATCCAGAACGCTTATGTTGCGTTGGTGCTGAACCATCCGTTCATCTTCTCCGGGATGATCTTCACCTACTTGGTGGAGAACATTGAGGGGAAAGGGAAGGAGGACTTCTGCATGTACCCCCGATTTATGTAGATGATTATAGAGAAGAAGCTCCCCTCCCTGCCAAAGGAGAAGGATGATGCTGTAGTGCTTGAGGTGATGGATGATACCACCTTGGGCCGGATGAAGGTATATAGGAGAAAGCAGGTAAAACCCCCTGTTAAGAGACTGTTTGGGCATCTGGCTCATGAGAATTATGTGGTGCCAGCTAGGAGGAAGTGGCGCCACGATGACAGTGATTCTAATGTTGAGCAGATTGCTCTACCCGCCGATGACTCTGATAATGATGACGGTGGGGATGCTGGAGATGACATGCCCATTCCACCGAGGGGTAAAGCTACAGACGTTATACCTCTAGTATCTGCCTCCATGGGAGACATAGCTGAGTCAGCCGGGTTCCACCAGGACTTTATACCTGGTGAGGAGGAAGAAGAGTCAGATGAGGAGCCATTGACTAGGACTGTGGGAAGCAAGATTGTTCCCATAGAGTATGGACTCCGGCAGTTGGTGAATGCCCAAGGGATTCGGAGAGACGACTGCAGATCCCAGCTATGCTCCTGAGTCTGCTAGCCGTGTTCTAGGGGGAGCATCCACCTCGACTAGATCAAGGAAGAAACGGATGGCTCAGCCCCACGGCCAGAAGAAGAAGAAGAGAAGACTCACTTTCGTCACCACCACTGTACATATGCCAACCACCACCATATCTTTCACTCCTACATCACCTCCACAATCTCATAGACCTAACCCCATTTTCACCACAACCACCACCACAACCACTAGCCACCAAGCAGGACCCTCATCTCATCCCACACATATATATGGATCTCATCTACCTCAATTTGGGGTAGAGGACCAGCTTTCAGCGCTAAACCGTATGGTGATGCGACTGTTAGCTGCTGATGAAGAGAAGACTGTGCATATCCGACAGCTTGCAGATCTCACAGCTGCGCAGTCACACCAGATCTCGGAGCAGGCTCGGCTGATCGAGGAGCAGGCCCAGCAAATGGCTGCTCAGAGCCACGAGATCGCCCAACTCCAAGAGCATAGAGTCATATCTGCTAAGAAGATTGAGGAGTTGGAGAATGCTAAGAAGACCATCAGGCTCAAACTTAAGGGATCTAAAGATGAGCCTCTGAAGATTAAAGAGGGAGATGGTGATGATGGTGATGATGATGATGAGGATGACGCTGAAGGTGATGATGATGAGACTGAGGATGATGAGGGGATTGAGGATGAGAGGACAGAGGAGAGGAATGAGGATGATGACGAAGAAAGAGGTGATGCAGCTGCATCTACCTCTGCTCAAGGTCAAGAAAGAAGGTCTAAGAAGAATCAAGACCAACAAGCTTCCTCCTCTGCTCCACCAAGTGATGACCTAGTGATCCAAGACAAAAGTAATGATTAGATGTCTATGTATTTGATTACTTTTGTATTTGAATCATGTATTTAATTTATGTATTTAATGGTTATATTAAGATTAATGTATTTCTGTTTTGATTATTAACTAATGGTTGATGTGCTACATGTTTAAATCAAACAGATCCAAACTATCAGAGGGATGAGTTTGATGTTGCTCCCCTTCAGCAGATTAAGACTCAACTAACTATGATTCTTGATCTACAAGGGATTGTCAGAAGGTCGGTGAGTTATACCCCTGAAGAAGGGGAAATAATTCACGATCTATCAAATGAGCAACTAGCTGAGATCTTAAAGCTAAATCCCGATGAGATTGTAAAGGATGCTCCAACGTGCGACTCGACAAGTGATGAAATAGAGATAGAAGATGTCACTACAGAGCACTACCCTCAGTATGCTGACAATGAGGGAAATGTGGTCCCCAATCTGGGTGAATCCCTTGTCAGTGATACGTTTGAGGTGTTAGACAAAATGGAGCAGGAGTCAGAGAAGAAAGAGGGATCGGCCCAAGCCTCAAATGATGATGTTGATATCCGAAAGGCTGAATGGGTTGCCTATTTTGAAGAAGTTAGAGCCTAACGTGCTGCACCTAAACATGACGCCTACACCAAACTCTACAGAGTCAAGAACATCATAAGGTGTCAGGCAGAATTATAGCATGGGCGTATTGTGAGGACCTTAACGTTTATGCCGTTAAAAGGGAGAAGGGAATAAAGTACTTTAGATTTCCACATGATCTAAAGACTCTACCAGGTTTTGAGCTCAACCGCTGGCCAAACAGAAGTTGTTGTATGCTGACCCGAGAAAGATGTCAGGCTGGTTTGAGGCTGCCCTAAGGAAGGAGTACCACACCAGGTGGGTTAACTTCAGACCCCAACAGCCTACAAGGTACATCAGAAGGTCTGAAGTTAATGCCATTACTGGAAAGCCAATATAGTGTTGAAGTGGAGTCCTCCGCGCACGATGTCAAGAATCCCACTCAGGGAAATGCCACAGGACTTCACTCCACACTTTAAGTGGTGGTACTACGATTGGAGGACAGAAGAAGCGGTCATAGTCCTAAACAAAGAGGGCCAAATGGATACTATCAGGGTATTTGACCCAATGTGGCTTACCAACTTGTCAACTAATGATGTCTACACTCTATACAAGTGGCCACTGTTCTATGATACGCAAGATATAGTACAAGCCTTCCAGTTCTAGAATGTTATAAGACTCTGTTTTGCATTTGAGATTCATGTAGGAGTCACAAAAGAGGATAAGTACAAGAAGTATGAGGAGGAAATGAAGACAACAAGACATTAGAGAGATCTAGGTCCAAGGGGAGTTTGTTGGTACATGTATGTCCCTAGATCATTATATGAATGTAATAGATCTTGTTTGTCTAATTCTGATGTAATGTTTGGAATGATTAATGAAATGATATTGGTTGTTTGTTATTTATAATGTTTAATATTTCATTAATGAGTCGATGTTGAATTGGTTCATTAGGTTTATGGTTGTTAGAATTGTTACACATAATGTTATATTAGTTAATACATTCAAACTTAACAAAATGAAGTTCTCATACGAATGGCTCATGCGAATGGACATACGCATGAATAACTTCATACGAATGACTTAGTCATACGACTGAACTGGGAGACTGGATCAGTTGTATGATTGTAACATAAGATTGGCTCAGTCGCACGACTGAACACTCAGTCGTGCGGATGAATCAACCGCATGGTTCAATCGCACAACTGAACCATACTAATGGTTCAGTCGCACGAATGAACAATACTACCTATAAATACAACCCAATTCGTGGAAAAACGTATGCATTAATTCTATTTCGATTCCAGACGTACCCTAGCCGTCCAGAAACCTCCAAGTTGATACTCCAAGTTCATAGAACGCAGTAGATTGATTCCCAATCGATTCTTAACGTTAGATTCAATATTTTATTGATTCTACGTACGTTCTCACTGATTGGATCGCCAATCAAATAGGATTCCGCACTATTTGGTTTGGTCTACACGTTAATCATTAGGTATTTTGTTCAAATACCAGGTCCTTACATATAGTTTGACCTCTGACTTTCGGGGGAAAGTGCAGATGTAAGTGTTGACATAAAGGTTCCCGTAAGAGCATGTAAGATGATTGTTGTGGCCTTAGAGAGCACGTAGGGCATGATGATGATGTTGCATGTATATGCATATTATGTATGTATGACGTTGCCCTATATGACGTAATGACTGTGCATGTTATGTTCCTTATTATGATGTATGTTTATCTTTCGTAGTATTATGTAACGTAAAGTGAAAGATAACGAAAGAGGAACATGATGATGAATGCATGCATTAATGAATGAAAGAAAGAGGAACATGATGATGAATGCATGCATTAATGAATGAATGAAAGAAGTCTTGAAAGCATTGGATATCAGGGTCCTTCTTTGTGATCGACCAAACGTGTAGTGCCTTTATCGCTTACCTCTAGTACTGTGGCATACGCTCAGCTGTTCATTTATTGACTTCGGCCCAGTAGCTAAATTATTCGGGGTGTAGCATATGGTATTGGTACGAGAGATATCCGATGTGCAAGTAAAGTTATAACAAATGAATGAATGAATAAACGAAAGAGATAATACAGATATTATCTATGTGTACGTATGATGTATGGTCACGTGAAAGAAAAGAATGGTTTCAATGAAAACAAAGTATGTTTTATTATAAAAACTAGAACTCACTCAGCAACGCTGACTTTTTGTATGTTTTCTAGTTGGCAGGTAGTGATTGCTGAGGATGGCACTGCGAGGCTACTCAGCTCTTTTGGGATGGCATCCAATTATAATGCTTTTGTGATGTAATGCAAACTTGTATTTTTTAACCAGATAATGATGTATTATTTGGCAAAAGTCTTTATAATGAAATGAGATGTCATTTTTGAGTGTTTCCGCTGCAATATTTTCTTAAGACAAATGGAATTATATGTTTTATGTGCGATGAATGACCAACTGTAAGCGTCCCGAAGACGGGGCCTTACACTTGCTTATATCCAATACTACCCACATCTCTCTTTGTATCATTTAATAATAGTAGCATTGTCATTCCCATCAAAAACTTGGGCTTGCACCTCTAGAAAGCCCTGTAATTACCGCCTTAGATTTCTCCCTCCAAGACTTATCTTAACAACAATCATTGTGGATTACCACCTTTTGTTCTGGTTCTTCTTTCTCAAAGTCAACTGTTTCTTTCTCGATCCCTTTCTTTGTTTTCTTTTCAACCTTATTTTTCCTTTTCTTCTTAGCTTCCTTTCTACCCTCCTTCTTAGGCTTCTTACCATCCTTAATTGCATTAATCACCTCAATTACAACCAAAAGTACGCAATTTCGTATAACATGATAAACCTAATACTAATGGCTTCGTTTATAGTTGACTTGAGCTTTACTGATCCTTCATCATCATGGTGACTATGAATTTCTATCTTCACATGAGCATTCTCAGTGGCCTTAGCCTTGCTTCCGATGACATGTGACCCTGTAGTACACCCGCCACAAGCACCCTCACAAGTAGCTCTTCCAGATTTCCTACCAGCCATAATTCCTACATTCCTATAAGATTCAAACATTAACATGTTCATTCAAGATAATAGTTCAGATCATTGCAAGTATGGTAAGTTTCAAATTATAGTGGTCAATTGTGATTTACTACTTACCTTACTTTTAGGCCCTAATCATTCCTTTTCCTAAGTCACATTATTATTAAAATATACTAAACACACATATAAGCAAGTAATATACACATACTGTACTTGTTTAAAATAAAACCTTCACCTGATGGCACATGGCGACTTGGGTTGACATCCCTCTCTTTTGTTTAATATTCATTTTAGTTTTTTTAAATAATTTTACGCAAATTTCTTAATATGTATTTAATGCCAACTTGTAAAGTTCTAAACTTGGGAGTCGGTCAATCATAGCAAAAAAAATGCTTACAAAAATTATAGTGTAAAACTTGAATCATCCATTACATTTATAACTATCCTTGTCGATAATAAACATTTGTCTTTAAATGAAAACATTTAAATTCCTTAAAGTCAAATATCATTTAATTAAACAAGAGTGCCAGCCTCTAGATACCAAGTAACTTCACTCCCATATCATCCTCAGCTTCAGTCATTACTTGTTAACTAATATTCATATAAAAGTCAGTGTTATTGAGTGAAATCTAGTTTTATAATAGAAGGAATATATACTTTTAATTTCTTTACTAAACACATATTTGTCATTCATCTCATCCAAACTAACCTTCATATCATCCTTTATCGTGTTCATTATATTCATTTCATTCAGTATCATTCATTGTAAGGCCCCATTCTCGAGACGCTTACAGCTGGACAATCATCACACATAAAATATAAAAATTACATTTAAATTTGATAAAACATCGCAACAGAATACTTAATAAACCATTTCATATATAATGATCACTTTTGCATGACAATACAATCATTGTTAATAGTTACAAAAATCTCATTGTTTGCATTACATCACAAAAATATCATTTAACATAAAATGGATGTCATCCCAAAACTTGCTAAGTAATTGCGCCCATACCATCCTCAGCAATCATCACCTGCCAACTATTAAGCATACGAAAGTTAGCGACACCGAGTGAGTTCCAGTTTTATAATTAAAATACTTTACTTTCTTCCAAAACCTTTCTTTACTTTTACACATGGTCATACATATATGTACACATAGATAATCTTATTATTATCTTTCATCATCATTTTTAATGTTCATTCAATGTACAACATCGTTATCATTCGTTCATTTAGTGTCTTCCTTACTTATCTTTCGTACATTCGCTATCATTCTTACTTATATCCGGACCAATGCCATGTGCTATACCCCGAACATTGTGCACGAAGCTGGTTACTGGGCCTGAGGTCTATTCATAATTACATTCTGAACCAATGCCAGGGGTTATTTTTTGCCTAATTTCGCTGCCAGATCAACAATTTCGCTGCTAGTTTCGCTAGTAGTTTCGCTGCCACTTTTGCTGACAGTTTCGCTAGCAATTTTGCTCAACTTTCGTTGGAAATCCAGGTCTATGAAACTATTTGCGAAACTATAGTTTCATAGAAAGTCTTCATAGTTTCGCTGGACGACTACATAATTTCGCTGGATGAAGCCACAGTTTCGCAGAACGGGCTGAAATTACGAATCAGCCCATTTTTACCTAAAACTTCAATCTTTTATGCCTAAATCCTTAGTTTATCATCCAAGAAGCTATATCTAAGCTTTTACATGTTTTCTTACACAAGAACATGAGTTTTGGATGATTCTTTGCCACTTTCAAAAACCCCAAACCTTAGAATCCGAATTTACTCTAAAAAGCGATTAAATGATGTTTCTTACCAAGATTCTTGGTCTTTTCTTGTTGTTTTGGATGCACACAAACACTAATCTTCAATCTCTTGATCACCGAGCCTTGAATCTTCACCTCCTCTCCACTTTCTCTCTTTACACTCTCTTTCTCTAGAAGTTGGGTGCTTGAGTTGCAAATGAGAGTGGCTCAAGCTGATCCGTTTATATATAATGGGCGTTCTCAGGACCTTAAACTCATCTAACTCATAACTCGTAAGGTTAACTCGGTTGTAACACCCCGAAAAGTCAAAACGAGTCATCAAGGATAATGGGCTTAATTAATGGGTATTTAATAAAGGAAAGAAATGTCCATGGGCTAAATTAGCCTTATTGGGTAGTAGCCTAAGATATTAAAGGCCCATAATCAGCCCTTAAGCCACTTATCCAGCCATCATCTTCCTCATTTGAACCCTAGATACCAAATTTCTAGAGAGATAAAGTAGAGAGAAAGAGAAGAAAACTCAAGATTTGGAGCTTCAAAGGTTAAGAGATTGAAGATATGGGTGTTGGACCATCAAACCACAAGAAAGGAGTAACAAATCCAGGTAAGAATCGGCCTTTAAACCCTTCTTTAGATCAAACCCGGATTCTAGGGTTTTGGGTTTTGAAAAGTTGCAAAGAATCGCATAAAGGTCATAGTTTTACGTATGAAAACATGTAAAAAGCTTAGATATAGCCTCATGGTTGATAAAATAAGGGTTTGGATGCAAAAAGTTGCAATTTTGGGTTAAAATGGGCTGGTTCGTAATTTTAGCTCGATTTGCGTAACCGTATGTGCATCCTGCGAAACTGTCTGTGCATCTAGCGAAATTGCTTATTCACGCTGCGAAAACTATGAGTCTTCTGAGAACTATAGTTTTGCAGGTAATTACGCAGCCATGGAATTCCAACGAAAGTCAGGCGAAACTGCCATGTGAAGCTGGCAGCAAAATTGCCATGCACAACTGCATATCTGGCAGCGAAATTGGCAGCGAAATTAGGCAGAAATTAACCCCTTTGAGTGTTAACCTATCTGCAGGCAATGTAGTTTGATTCTAGCCTAGAAAACTTAGTTTAGAAGTTACTCATGGTATCCAGGTGAGTTCTAGATTCCCATTATATAAGTTGCAGGATCGATTTATATCACTTAACACTGGTTTCCTCTTAATCTCACTTAGTCTGACATCCGTCACTATCAGGTCCGTCAATTGACTTGGAATTCGTTAACTCTCTTTTCGTGCATTTATTATTTTTGCGTAATTAATTTGTTTTCGAACTGAATCTCGTCGTATCTCCCTTTTGTGTCAACCTTAATATTAAATAACGCTAATAATATAAAATTTCTTTTATTATTATTATTACCTTTAATATTAATAATATTATTTTTATTAATATTGTTATTATTATTATAATTAATAAGTGCAGGGTTTAAATTGTAAATAAAGCAAACTCGAGAGAATAATTAACTGAGAGTTCGGGGTCCAAATTGTAAATATGAAAAACTATGTAAATATAAACCAAAACCGTCGATCACTTCTAATGAAACCCTACGCAGCCGTCATTCGACAATCTCTTCACGTTCAATCACCGAATCTGCCTCAATTCTTCGCCGTTAGCCACTGCCGGTTGTCGTCGCCTCGCTGTTCGCTCCTTTCGCCGATAACCGATCGTCCCGAACTTTGTTTTATTTCATTTCGCTTCGGTTTATTGTCGCGGTTAGTTCGGTTTCATTTCGGGCTGTTTGAATGACATGTTCGGTTTGATGTTCTTTGCGATGTGTGTGCGCGCGACGTGTGTGTGTAGTGTGTGCGTGTAGTGTGTGTCTGTGAGAGCATGCTGGGTGTACCGATATGAACACAACAGCCGAAGGCTGCTGTGTATACATACACGCGATCATATGTATATATGCATAAGTATATATGTCATGTGTGTGTAGTACGTGTAACCAAGGTGACCGTAGTAGCCTTGTACGTGTATTGCTTGTGTGTATGTATTGCTAGTGTATATGTATACGTGGGTATGTAGTGTGTGTTTATATATATATCTGCATATCGGGTGTGTTTGTGTGTGGGGGTAGCAGTGTATGTATGTATATATATATGTTGAGTGTGTGAGATGATGTGTGTATGTATAATGTATGTATGTGTGTGTGGTATGTGTGGCGTGTGTTAATGTGTATATATATATATGTATTGTTTGAGTATGAGTGTCTGATGCGCATGATGCGTGTGTATACGTGTGTCGGGTGTATACTCCTAACGCGGGTATGTGTCATTTGTATACATATAAGTATATGTATGTTAGTGTGTCGATCGTGTGTGTGTGTTTGTTGATCATTTGTTTGTGTGTGTGTCATTCAAGAGAAACAAACGCAACATCCTTCACCTGCTATGTTCGCGACGAATGGATGTGTTTGGTGTGTATACGCTGATATCATATGCATGGGTGTGCAGCTACGTGGATGTATATATAGATATGGGAGTGTTTGGTTGAAGATAAGTACAAATATATATATATATATATATATATATATATATATATATATATATATATATATATATATATATATATATATATATATGTGTGTGTGTGTGTGTGTGTGAATGCAGATATGGTGTATATATGAGTGTGATGTGTGTGCTCAAGTGCATGTGTATATATATTAATCAAACTATGTGTATATAGTGTAAAAATATGAGTATGTGAGACAAACACAGTAGCCTATGGTTGTTGTGTATGTTGTGTGTTCATTTTAATGTATATATATTATGTTTGTGTAATTGTGTGTGTTGTTATTATTATTATTATTATTATTATTATTATTATTATTATTATTATTATTTTGCTAATATAGTATGTTGAGTTGTATGAATATATATATTATGTGTGTGAGTCGCACCTCGAATCCGAATTGACCCGAACCGAACCAAAACCGACTGGATTTATCTATTCTTGTTGAACATGTTTAAAAACTTAGTTACCATCATTATAGATGTTTGGTTGTTCGTTTGCCCTCGTCTGTTGAAGCTCTTTTGTTCATTTTATTTGCATTTAATCAAGGTGACTTTCGCGGCCCCATTTTCATTTTAAACATTTATAACCTAGGGGGAAGGTATGCTCACCCTTTTTATGCTGTGAACCTATTCAATTATTTTAGGACTGTTGTGTTTATTGTTTGTAAGTATTTATCTAGTACATGCATGAGTTGTCTTTGTGGTTCTGTATTCACAACTATTTAACTCCGGTGTTGGAGTCGAATGACAGATATTGATAGTACTATTGGGTTGACACTTCCACCCTTGTTTGTTAGTATACTAGTTGGGACTGACAGTGGCCAGGAATGGGCCCTGGGGTGAATATGTTACAACAAATTATTTGTGTATGTCATAGGTTTAGTTGTGATGCTCATGATTACATGTGATATTACTTGCTTATAACTGTATGCACTTATGTCCTACTAAACTATTACACAACATCAAGTTTTGTTTATTATTAAAACCTGCGAACTTACCAACATTATGTTGACCATTTTGAGCATATCTTTTCAGGTAACAATCATTGAGGATTGCTAGAGAAGTTGCTTAGCGATGACCTTAGACTTACATTATTTTAAACTTGGATGCCTTTGACAACCACATTTAACATTTACTTGTTTTCGCATTTTGGTTACTTATTCCCGGGTTATGGGATTTATATTTATTTGTTTTGTATGACTATGTTTGTCGTGGAACTGACTAACCATGGCACAAGTCTCCATTTGTCCGGTGACGTCATGACACATTGACTTTCATCATTTATTGCATCTTTATTAATTAACAATGTGTTATGACGATCCCGTCTGTTACATCCTCATGTTTCCGCTATAAGCGGGGGTGTGACAGATTGGTATCAGAGCACTTGGTTATAGAGAATTAGGTGATTCACTCGACCTAGACTATAACCTAGGAACCTTCATGTAGAATGCATACTAGGGTTTTGTGTGCATCTGGTATTACATGTATGTTCCTCCTATTCTATCTATCTACTCTTTATCTTTTGATTTTCTTCATATGAGGAAAAGTACATTTTCCTTATAGGATGTCTTCAACTGGACCTTCCGTTCCCGCAGTGCCCTGAGTTCATTTATCCGACTCTGAGTCGGAACCAGAAGAGGTTCTCTCGAACCATATGCTACCTATGTCATCTGACATAGAGTCTGACCCTAAGGAGGCAGCAAGAGAGTCATCTGATAAGGAAGAGGCAAGTGATCATGTTGTTTTAGGTTTGCCTGCCATCCGTGCTGCACCACCTAGTCCCACAGCACCTGAAGCCCCAGTTGCACCTAGTACACATACTGTTCCTATGGCACCAGGGTTCCTGCCATCCCAGTTGCTCCCATGATACTTGCTAGGCTGGCTATTGCAAGGTACGCCCCTATGGCGGGACCTTGGGTGCCCGGCTACCCTAGAGGACCTTACCAAGAGAACGGCGTTGGACGGGTGTTGCTGAGGATAGCTAGAAGAGAGTGTTTTCGGCCACTCGCATAAGGTTTCGTATGCCAGCAAATGAGGCTAGCTTGTGGGGCGACCACTCTGATCTGCCTCCAAGTCCTTCTAGCTTATCTAGCAGTGATGACGAGCAGGACTGAGGACGCGTGAGCATGGATGAGGACTCGAAGGATTAGAAGATTTATTTTTCTTGATATTTCATATTTCATATGTAGACATTGTTAAACTATGAGTTTTCACACGCTTGGGATATTACGCTACTTATTATCACGTTGAGACATTATGATTATGAGAATGGAATTTTATATTATTATTATGTTTTGGTGTTGTGGTGTGTCAATGTGAAAAATATGTGTGCAATGATATGCCTTATGAGACTGATTGAGTTGTGATGACATTTGATATTATTGAAACTTATATATTGTTTAAGTTGATTAGAAAGATGCCACCCAGAAGAATTACTAACAGTGCTAGTCGTGGTGGTGCTGTCCCAAGAGGTAGAGGTAGAAGAAGAGGTGCAGGAGGTAGGGGTGAAGCACCTGTAGGTGGAAATGAAGGTGGGCATGGTGGTAATAATCAGGGAACTGGAAACCCTGATATAGCCGCCATGATTGCTTAACAACTAGCAGCACTCATCTCGACCATAGTGGCACATGTGAGTGAAAACATCATGAACCACAATAATGGGGGTGGTAACGAGGATAACGAACACAACGATGAAAATGGCGGTTATGAAGAGAATAATGAAACGAACATGGAAATGGAGGTGGAAATGACAACGAGAAGGAGGTGGAATGGGTAATGGGAATGGTAATGGAGGAAGGGTTGGTTGTACTTTCAAGGAGTTCATGACTTGTAAGCCAAAGAGTTTGATGGAAAAGGTGGAGCCATTGCCTTGATCCGATGGATTGAGAAGATGGAATCTGTGATAGACATCAATAACTATGCTGAAAATTAGAAGGTGAAGTATGCTACATGTTCACTAGTGGGAAAAGCGTTAACATGGTGAATACCCAAGTGCAGGCTCGAGGAAGAGAGGCAGTAATGGCCATGACTTGGGCGGAACTCAAAGCATTGGCAACTAAGGAATATTGTTCAATGAGCATGAATTCTAGAATCATGCGATGGTAGGGTCGGGTCATGCTGCTTACACCGACCGGTTTCATGAGTTGGCAAGACTGGTGCCACACCTGGTGACACCTGAAACAAAATGGATTGAGCGGTACATTTGGGGTTTAGTACCTCAAATATGTGGTTTGGTCACTCTTGCGGCACCTCCAACAATACAGAGTGCAATTTTGAAGGCTGGCACTCTAACTGATGAGATGGTAAGAACTGGGGTGCTAGGTAAAGGTCGTGAGAAAAGAAGAGATTTGGGGGAATCGAGTAGACAGCCAGGGGGAAGATTTGATAAAAAGGCAAAGGTGACTAGAGGTTTTGTGGTAGTAAACCAAAGGAGAAAGGACTATGATTGGGCCATATCCTAAGTGTGGGAAATGTAACTATCATCACCCTACTGCAGCGCCGTGTCGAGTTTGTGCGAATTATAGGCGCCCGAGGCATCTTGCAAAGGACTGTAGAGTGGCACCTAATTTAGTTGCACCAATAAATGCAATCAATCCAACTGGAAACATTAGAGTTTGCTATGAGTGTGGGAGCCCCGACCACTATCGGAATGTGTGCCCCAGGCTGAATCGGGCACCGGGTCAACAAGGGAATAACCAAAATCAAGTGATGGCGATAGCTGGTAATCAAGGGCAAGGTAATCAAGGAAATGCTGCCCGAGGACGTGCATTTGTGATTGGTGCAAACGACGCGCACCAGGACCCGAATGTTGTTACGGGTACGTACCTTCTCAATAATCACTTTGCATCTGTGTTATTTGATACCGGGGTAGACAATAGCTTTGTGTCCACTGAATTTGTACCCTTACTTGGTTTGAACCCTAGTTGTTTAGAGGCTAGCTTCTCAGTAAAAATGGCGAATGGTAAATTTGTGAGAGCTAGTGAAATAATTAAAGGGTGCATGATTACATTAGAAGATCATGCCTTTGATATAGACTTAATACCTTATGAATTGAGAAGTTTCGATGTGGTAGTGGGAATGGATTGGTTGTCGAAGTGTGGAGTTGAAATTATTTTCCGAGAGAAGGTGGTGCGGATCCCTATGCCTAATGGTGATGTGCTCTAGATTCAAGGAGAACGAGCAGGAAGGAGTCTAAAGATCATCTCATGTATGAAAGATCGTCGTTGTCTGTTGAAACAATGTTATGCATTTCTGGCACATGTGGTGGAGAAGAAACCCGAGGAAGGGAATCCGGAAGACATTCCGGTAGTGCGAGACTTCCCAGAAGTATTCCCTGACGATTTGTCCGGTTTACCCCCTCCTCGACAAGTGGAATTCCGCATAGACTTGGTACCTAGAGCGACACCAGTAGCAAAGACGCCATATCGGTTAGCTCCGTCGGAAATGCAAGAGTTATCGAGTCAACTACAAGAGTTTCTAGATAAGGGTTTCATACGACCAAGTCACTCGCCATGGGGAGCACAAATACTATTTGTAAAGAAGATGGATGGAATATTTTGAATGTGCATAGACTATCGAGAGTTGAATAAGCTGACCGTGAAAAATCGATATCCACTTCCTAGGATCAATGATCTATTTGATCAATTATAGGGAGCGTCGTATTTCTCTAAGATCGACCTCCGATCAGGTTATCACCAGTTACAGGTTCATGAGGAGGACATACCAAAGACAACATTTAGGACTCGATATGGGCATTACGAGTTCTTCGTCATGCCATTTGGGCTGACCAATGCTCCAGTAGTGTTCATGGATCTTATGAACCGGGTATGCCAACCCTATCTAGACAAGTTTGTGATTGTGTTTATAGATGATATCCTTATCTATTCTAGATCGAAGGAAGACCATGAACAACACCTTCGAGCGATACTCAAATTGTTGATGGAAGAGAAACTTTACGCCAAGTTCTCGAAGTGTGAATTTTGGTTGGGGGAAGTGAAGTTTTTGGGACACGTGGTTAATGAAAGGGAATCCATGTTGATCCTGGAAAGATCAAAGCAGTTAAAAAGTGGGACGCTCCTAAGACGCCCTCAGAGATACGACAGTTTTTGGGATTGGCTGGTTATTATCGACGATTCATTGCAAACCACTCTAAGATCGCCCAACCGTTGACGATGTTAACACTAAAATATAAGAAGTTTGATTGGGGATATAAACAAGAGGAGGCATTTTAGACGTTGAAGGAAAGGTTATGCAATGCACCATATTAACCCTCCTTGATGGGTCAAATGATTTTGTGGTGTACTACGATGCATCACATCAAGGCCTAGGTTGTGTGCTTATTCAAAAAGATAAAGTGATTGCTTATGCCTCACGTCAACTTAAGGTGCACGAAAAGAACTATACAAAACATGATTTGGAACTAGGCGCAATGGTGTTCGCCCTAAAGATATGGTGGCATTATCTATATGGGACTAAGTTTGTTGTCTACACTGATCATAAAAGCCTTCAACACATCTTTGATCAAAAGGAACTGAATATGCGCCATAGAAGATGGATGGAATTCCCAAGTGATTATGACTGTGAGATTCAATATCATCCTGGAAAGGCAAACATAGTAGCTGATGCCTTTAGTAGGAAGGAGCGTGTTAAACCCCTACGTGTGTGAGCATTAGGGATGACTATTCAATCAAATTTGAAAGAGCAAATACTGTTGGCGCGGGGTGAAGCACTGAAGGAAGAGAATGTTGTAAGTGAAGAGTTCCGAGGGTTAGAAAAACAGATGAACTGTAAAGAGGATGGTGTACGGTATTTCGTGGATCGTATATGGGTACCTAAGTGGGGTGATATTCGAACCCTAGTTATGAACGAAGCACACAAGTCCAAGTATTCTGTTCATCCTAGTGCAGACAAGATGTATCAAGATCTTAAGAGTTGTATTAGTGGCCAGGTATGAAAAAGGATATTGCAAAGTATGTGAGTGAATGCCTGACTTGTTCCAAAGTCAAAGCTGAACATAAAAAACCGCCAGGTCTGTTGTAACAACCGGAAATTCCCGAATGGAAGTGGGAGAATATCACGATGGATTTCATCACTAAATTGCCTAGAACAAGTAATGACCATGATTCAATTTGGGTTATCGTGGATCGAATGACGAAATCTGCCCATTTCTTGCCTATTCGCGAGGACTATAAAATGGAGAAGTTAGCAAGGTTATATGTGAATGAGATAATGGCTAGGCATGGAGTGCCTGTGTCTATTATATCTGATTGAGACAGTAGATTTACATCTCGGTTTTGGCAGACTCTACAGAAGGCGATGGGTACTCACTTAGACTTAAGTACCGCCTATCATCCATAAACCGACGGTCAAAGTGAAGGAACGATACAAACTCTAGAGGACATGCTTAGGGCATGTGTGATTGATTTTGGTGGGAGTTGGGATACCCACTTACCATTGATCGAATTCTCTTACAACAACAGTTACCACACGAGCATTGGATGTGCTCCGTTTGAGGCGTTGTATGGAAGGAAATGTAGATCTTCGGTATGTTGGGCAGAAGTAGGTCAAAGCCATTGACAGTCTCGGAGATTATCCAAGAATCGACTGACAAAATATTTCAAATCAAGGATAGGCTTAAGGCAGCTCAAGATCGACAGAAAAGCTACATTGATAACCATCGTAAACCCTTAGAGTTCAACGTTGGGGATCGTGTCTTATTGAAGGTCCCTCCGTGGACGGGAATCGTAAGATTTGGAAAGAAGGGGAAATTGGCCCTGAGATATGTTGGACCATTCGAGATCACAGAAAGAATTGGTCGCGTAGCTTATCGATTAAAGTTACCTCAAGAACTTAGTGGTGTACACGATACATTTCATGTACTGAACCTTAAGAAGTGTTTAGTCGATGGATCCCTTCATGTACCGATTGAGGAAATCAAGATTGATGAGAAACTAAATTTTGTTGAAAAACCAATAGAAATTATGGACCGAGAGGTGAAACAGCTGAAGCGCAACAAGATTTCAATTGCCAGAGTAAGATGGAACTTCAAGCGAGGGTCTGAGTTTACGTGGGAATGAGAAGACCAGATGAAATCCAAATATCCGCATTTGTTCGTGGATACAACTTCAGTATCTAACTCCAGCTGAATTTCAGGACGCAATTCTCTCAACTGGGGGATATTGTGACATCCGTCACTATCAGGTCCGTCAATTGACTTGGATTTCGTTAACTCTCTTTTCGCGCATTTATTATTTTTGCGTAATTAATTTGTTTTCTAACCGAATCTCGTCGTATCTCCCTTTCGTGTCAACCTTAATATCAAATACACTAATACTATAAAATTTCTTTTATTATTATTATTACCATTAATATTAATAATAATATTATTAATATTGTTATTATTATTATAATTAATAAGTGCAGGGTTATTATAAATAAGCAAACTCGAGGAGTAATTAATTGAGAGTTCGAGGTCCAAATTGTAAATATGAAAAACTATGTAAATTCAAACCAAAACCGTTGATCACTTCCGCTGAAACCCTATGCAGCCGTTGTTCGACAATCTCTTCACGTTCAACCACCGAATCTGTCTCAATTCTTCGCCGTTAGCCACTACCGGTTGTCGTCGCCTCGTTGTTCGCTCGTTTCGCTGATAACCGATCATCCAGAACTTTGTTTTATTTCATTTTGTTTCGGTTTATTGTCGCGGTTGGTTTGGTTTCATTTTGGGCTGGTTGAATGACTTGTTCGGTTTGATGTTCTTGTGCGGTGTGTGTGCGCGCGACTTGTGTGTGTGTGCAATGTGTGCGTGTAGTGTGTGTGTGTGAGAGCATGCTGGGTGTACCGATATGAACACAACAACCGAAGGATGCTGTGTATACATACACGCGATCGTATGTATATATGCATAAGTATATGTGTCGTGTGTGTGTTGTACGTGTAACCGAGGTGACTGCAGTAGCCTTGTACGTGTATTGCTTGTGTGTATGTATTTCTTGTGTATATGTATACGTGGGTATATAGTGTGTGTTTATATATATATCTGCATATCGGGTGTGTTTGTGTGTGGGTAGCAGTGTGTGTATGTATATATATATGTTGAGTGTGTGAGATGATGTTTGTATGCATAATGTATGTATGTGTGCGTGGTATGTGTGGTGTGTGCTAGTGTGTATATATATATATGTATTGTTTGAGTATGAGTGTGTGATGCGCATGATGCGTGTGTATACATGTGTCGAGTGTATACTCCTAATGCGGGTATGTGTCGTTTGTATACATATAAGTATATGTATGTGAGTGTGTCGATCGTGTATGTGTGTGTTTGTTGATTGTGTGTTTGTGTGTGTGTCGTTCAAGAGAAACAAACGCAGAAGCCTTCGGCTGCTATGTTTGCGATGAATGGATGTGTTTGGTGTGTATACACTGTTATTGTATGCGTGGATGTGCAGCTACATGGATGTATATATAGATATGGGAGTGTTTGGTTGAAAATAAGTACAAATATATGTATATGTGTGCGTTATTGTGTGTGAATGCAGATATGGTGTATATATGAGTGTGATGTGTGTGCTCAAGTGCATGTGTATATATATTAATAGAACTATGTGTATATAGTGTAAAAATATGAGGTTGTGAGACAAACACAGTAGCCTATGGTTGTTGTGTGTTCATTTTAATGTGTATATATTGTGTTTGTATAATTGTGTGTGTTGTTATTAATTTTATTATTATTATTTATTATTATTATTATTATTATTATCATTATCATTATTATTATTCTTCTTATTATTATTATTATTATTTTGCTAATATAGTATGTTGAGTTGTATGAATTATATATATATTATGTGTGTGAGTCACACCTCGAACCCGAATCTACCCGAACCGAACCAAAACCGACTGGGTTTATCTATTCTCGTTGAACATGTTTAAAAACTTAGTTACCATCATTATAGGTGTTTGGTTGTTCGTTTGCCCTCGTCTGTTGAAGCTCTTTTGTTCATTTTATTTGCATTTAGTCAAGGTGAGTTTCGCGGCCCCGTTTTATTTTAAACATTTATAACCTAGGGGAAAAAGTATGCTCACCCTTTTTATGCTGTGAACCTATTCAATTCTTTTGGGACTGTTGTGTTTACTGTTTGTTAGTATTTATCTAGTACATTCATGAGTTGTCTTTGTGGTTCTGGATTCACAACTATTTAACTCCAGTGTTGGAGCCGACGGACAGATATTGATAGTACTATTGGGTTGACACCCCCACCCTTGTTTGTTGGTATAGTAGTTGGGACTGACAGTGGCCATGAACGGGCCCTGGGGTGAATATGTTTTCACAAATTCTTTGTGTACGTCGTAGGTTTAGTTGTGATGCTCATGATTACATGTGCTATTACTTGCTTATAACTGTATGCACTCATGTCCTACTAAACTATTACACAACATCAAGTTTTGTTTATTATTTAAACCTACGAACTCACCAACATTATCTTGACCATTTTGAGCATATCTTTTCAGGTAACAATCATTAGAATTGTTAGGGAAGCTGCCTTAGCAATGACCTTAGACTTACATTATTTTAAACTTGGATGCCTTTGACAACCGCATATAACATTTACTTGTTTTTGCATTTTGGTTACTTGTTCCCGGGTTATGGGATTTATATTAATTTGTTTTGTATGACTATGTTTTTCGTGGAACTGACTAACCACGACACAAGTCTCCATTTGTGTCCGGTGACGTCATGACACATTTACTTTCATCATTTATTGCATCTCTATTAACTAACAATGTGTTATACCGATCCCGTCCGTTACATCCTCGTGTTTCCGCTATAAGCAGGGGTGTGACACTTAGACACACACACACATACACACACACTATTTCAAGTAGTAGAATCTATCAAAGAGTTGATAATAATATACTAAGTAACTTAAGAATACAAAGAAATAATTTTCAAGGTACTTGTACATATTACTTCTCAACTCAAAGTTTTTACAAGACTCCTTCAAGCATTGATATAAGAGTACAATGAGAAACTATATATACTATCACCTACAGTCGGTTATACTTTGATACCAGCTGGAATTCTCTAACGGAAGTAAATACTACAAAGCTATAGTTTAAGGTATCTTAAATAATGTCTTATCTAAGATATGGTAGTCATGATATGTCCATGAATTACCTTTTGTCACCAACTAAAGTTGGTAAGTGTACTAACAAATAAAGGTGAACAGTGGAATAAAGTATGGTCAACTACATGGCCTTTTGGGAAAACACCATGCAGTATCAGAGGTTTGCAACAGAGCATCAGAGAACCATACTTATGTCCACTGGTTCATAGTAGCATCTTCCGAAGGTTAATTGTCTTCGGAAGAACAAGTTGTTCCGAAGCCTTTTATACTTTGGAACAGGCTGCTTCTTCCGTGTCTTGAGGACTTCTACTTCAAAAGTCATTTGTCTTTGGATTCTTCTAAGTCTTAATTTCGGAAGAGAATACTTAGCTTCAGAAGTTGGAGCTTTTTCTTCAGAAGTTGATCTTGCACTTTATGTTTGGAAGAACTCCTTTTCCTTCAGAAGTCCATACTTAGCTTTGGAAGATCTTTATAAGTTGCACCAAAAATAGTCTAAGTGTTTGGTTTTTGTTGCTCTAGTCTTTTTAGATCTAACAAACTTCCCCTAGGCTGATGCTACCAAAACCTCACTTGTTCCAGCTTCTTGAAACTTTCAACACTAGGGAAAGGAGATAGTTATCTGTTTCTTTGTTCTTCCCGGAAGTGGTGCTAAGAAGTTTGTACAGATCATTTGTGGATAGGAGATCCAGTCTGTCACTCTGAATGATATGTACCCTCAACTGAGTCCCTCTGAAGAAAGTTAGTTGATGGGAGTTATAGTCATACTACCATCTAACTATTGGTTCCAATTCAGGGTCTTCCACCATCTATAGAAAGGATTTGCCTTTGATGGTTGACCCTTCCTTGTATTCCTTCTCTCTCAGCTTCAACTCTTCTTCAATCTTGGCTTTTGCAGTTAGCTCAGCAAGATGAAGGCTGCTCAGATGATTTATGATGTGAGCAACTCTTTCAGAGTTGGAGGGACTAGAGAATGGCTTCTGTGCTAACTCAACAATATCAAATCTGCTAGAGTGTAACAAGAAAGAGGCATTCAGACTGTTGCTCTCTCCATTCTCTCTCTCCACAACAAAGTTGTAAGAGGCTTCAGTTGATCCTGCTCTTTGTTAAAGAGCCATAGGATCATGTCATTTTAATGTGGAGATAGTTCTTGAAGAGAGTAACCCCTAGAGGTTAGGAAAGGTATCCTATCCCTAGTAAGCTGCTGATCGGCTTCCCTTTTCATCCTTTCTCTTTGCTCCTCTACTAACCTTGTTTCTTCCTCCCTTCTCTCAATCTACAACATAGTTTCATTTTCTAGCTCAACTAACTCCTCTAATGGTAGCAGGAGTATATCTTAACTGACAACTCCAAGCTTGATGAGCTTGTCAATGATCTCCACCCTTTTCTTATTTTTGAATGCCTCCTGGTTGACTACAACTACTTTGGTACTAGCAGCTAGCAACTTCCTAGTTGGAAGTCTACCTTTTCTTTTGAGTTTCTCAATCCTCTCCTCCTCCTTAATCTCTTCCGCAGTCATCTTCTTTTTGCCTTTGACATCTTCCGAAGTGATAGACTTTGGTGGTTCTTGGATGGAGGGTTCAGATTGAGTGATGGTGGATGACGATAATGAGGTTGTTTGAGCTAGGGGTTGGTTGAGAAAGTACTGACTCTTCACCTCAGATGCAAGTTCTAGAATTGCTTCTATGGTGATTAGATCTTCAAACAAAGAGAATAAGCTTTCCGCAGCTTCCATCTCAGCTTCGAAAGTTTGGGATTGTTCTTCTAAGGCTTTGACTTCAGCTTCAGAATCCCGAGGGAATGCACTATCTGTCCCAACTGTTTCAGGTGTTGGGCCATCAATCCTTATTTCCCCTTCTAAATTAATCTCAGGTTCCATTTGGACCTTAGGTTGACCAACTTCTTCCACAGTGGTAGAAGGTGCACTTAGCCTCCAAAGTTCTTCGGCTCCAGAGTATATCATAGCTGCATCAAGGCTAGGTTGATCTAAAGAGGACCATAATAAGAACTTGGAGAAGAGCCTGTTGAGATCTCCGATCATCCTTGGGTCCATTTGCAGGACAATTTGAGGAGGCTTAGGAAAGACTGTTACAGTGGGAGCCAGATATCTAGCAGATAAAGAAGTTAAAGCTTGGCTCTGTGGTTCCTCTGATGTTTGTCTTTGAACACTCTCCCCTTTTTTGGTAGCATCATCTTGAGAGCTAGATGAGCTGGAGAAAGAGAGCAGTGAGACCTGAGTGGGTACATGCCTAACAGATCTCTCAATTTGTTTCTCAGCTAGTTGAGCCTTGAGATTTTTAATCTCAAGTTGTTGAGTGGCAGACCTATCCTCTAAAGTCTGAACCTTTGATTCAAGATTTGAGACTTTAAAAAGTAGGTCTTGAATGATGAGTTGCATACTTCCCTCATCTTCTTTTGAAGAATCACGGGGAGATGAGGTAACATACCTTGTATGTTCATCCTCACCACCAGAAGTGGTTTCTTGGCGCCCTAGTTTTCCATGCATAATGATGTCTCTTTCAGAGTCATCAGAATGCTTGGTTGCCGTAGATTTAGTCTCAGCAATGTTACCACAATTCTAAGGGCTCATTGAGGCACTTGCAGTAGTAGCAGATGAATCTACATAAGTCCCCTCCACTCTAGTGGGACTCATCTTAGTTTGGATATGCTGATGGGGGCTAGAGATCAGGGTCCCCTAGGGCTTAGTTGATCCTTTAATGGGTGTTGTGTATCAGCTTCATTGTCGTGAAGAGACATGAACTCTTCATCAAAACCTGTCAATAGGTTAGTGAAGGATATGTCAGGTATTCCTAATGACCCGAGACTTTGGTCAATGTCAAGTGGCATTGAGCCTTTGGTAGGGCTGTCCTTTTTTCGTTTCCATTGAGTGTGTTGGGACTCACTCTAAGGGCTTGCAATTTGGGTTTGGGGCTTAGGGAATTGAGTCCGAAGAAGCTCAAATCCCTTATTGAGGTCAATTGTGAAGGAAGGTGAGACCTCAGGCTGAGTGGGAGCCCATATTTCCACTCTAGCCTTTTTGGGTAAAGTAGGTGGGGTTTGCTTAATCAGAGTAGACTGAGCAAGGGTTTATTTGCATCTTTGATATGTGTGTTTGATGGGGTGAGTAGGAAGATCTAGCAAGGAGAGGATAGTTGTTGGTGTGGGTTCATCACCTATGGGTCAAATAGGGATGTCACCGGGAGCCATTGGCTCAATCATACCTGGAAGAAGCTCAGTATGTCTTCCAGTGAAATTGGTGGACACTCTCTTCAAGATTTTGAAGATGGCCGACCTTATTTGAGGGACATGCAGAGTAGCTGCACAGACAAGCTGACTCTGGTCCAACTCACAGTTGATTAGTTCCCCATAAGGTTAGTCAGCACAAACTTGGAGTACTTAAAGCGGAGTCTTTTCACCAATCCATGAACTAGCAGCCCAGTTCATATAGAATCTAGTCCTATCCCCCAGACTAGTTTGATAGACAATGGAGAACAACATGGAGTAGGAACTTCCAGTTATAAGAAAAATTGAACATATAGACTGTAGACCTAGTCATATCTCCACCATATCCCATTTGTAGATATGTGTCATCAAGGTCTAATTTGGGAAACTCTATAGGAGCACCTTCGTCATGGAGCTCCAGATGCTCTTAGATGACTTGTTCAGTAATGATTAGCTCATGGCCAAAATTCTTGATCGAATAAACTTTACCCCGTTAAGGATTACTATCTGACTATTTTTCCAAAATTCTTGCATATGATTTAGATAAACAGTAGGATTCACAGACAGAGTAGTGAAGTAGGTAGATTGGGTAAGAAAGGAGATGATATCTGAGAAGTTAGCATCCTTGGATGAATCCAGTAGTGCGACTTGATTGTGTTGAGGGTTAAGTGCTATTACGGGAGAAAGATGATGAAACAAGGTTTGAGCAGGGTGAATTTTAGGGTGAAGGAAGCTTTGGACAGTAAATTTGGTAAAAAGTTTAGAGAGGGAAGTCGGGATTATTTAAATGGGTGAAATGGTGGTGTCGGGGACTGGATAAGGTGAAAAGATGATTTGGGTTAAGATGTGACAGAGGCAGTAAGGTAAAAAACCATTTAAAAGATTCCGATATTATTAATAAGATTTTGCCTTTTTACTATGTGGGGCTCACAAGTTTCCGTTACACTATATGATCCTTTTCAGACATAAGGGATTTCCGAATGTAATTTTCTTCCAAAGCCAATTGTACTTCCGAAGGTAAGTTTCTTACTTCCGAGAATAGAATGTGCTTTCCAAATGGAGAGTTTATAAGTTTCGGAAGTATATCTGATATACAATCAATCGCTTTTTCTGAGACTAAAAACTCTTCCGAGGAGAAAATTTTCATTGGAGAATTTTAGCTTCGGAAGATGTGAAATGAATCTTTTGAAGGTTAATTTCTCTTTGGAAAAACCCATACTTAGAAATTTAACCTATTGTAATAGGGCTTAGATGGTGATGTGCAGGACTGGTGTAGGGTGGTCACATACAACACAACAACACAAAGAGGAGATTACCTTAACTTAATCAAACAGTGAGACTAGATTACCATAAGAGATGATACTAAGAACAGAAGTAAATAAGAGACAGAACAAGATAGCAAAATACACAAGGAGATGGTTTTCAAAATTGCAGTATATTGCCTTCTAAAGTTCTTTTACAAGTGTTACAAAGCATAAAGGAAAGTTACAAGTACTTGAGATACATATACCACATCCTACAGCGGGCCATACTTTGAAAGCCAGCTAGATACAATTGACTAGACACAGCACAAAATCAATTGTAGAAAAGGCAAATTGCCTTTTGACTAGTGACTATGACATGCCATAGCTCACATCCTAATATATTACAAAAATGATAAAGTACATGAAGTAGAAAGTTACAGACTCAAGACCTCAATGTACAGTTACTAAAAGCATGGACCTTTTCACCAACTCATGCAGAAAGGGGGTCAGCTTTACAGAGTTGCAGCAGAAAGGGGGTCAGCTTTATGTAAAGTACATCAGATAAAGCATGTATACTAAAAGTCTTTGAAAGAAATCTGTCTTTAAGTGTTGGCTTCGGAAGACTTTTTCTCTGAAGCTTCGGAAGATTTCATATTTGGCTTTGGAAGATATTGGTCTTGGCTTTGGAAGATTTCACACTCAGAATATTTATGTTGCATGTGTGAAATTTCCGAAGCATTCTTCTTCAATGCACTTGTGCAGCATGCAGGAGACTTGAAGTGTTTGAGTTGCATCAGCCTTAACATATATTCCTTACAAACTCCCCTTAGGTTGATGCTACCAAAACACTTTGAAGACTTTAGATATCAACAATCCTCATTATGATGATGACCATCCCTTTCTTCATGAGATGGTCATGATCACTCAGACTCTCAAAATGTCTTCTCATGTCAAACAGATCATGCAGAGGCAGATTGAACATGTCGTGCCATGTGTAGACATCTTCAATGCCTTGATCTCTGATGACATGCTTGTTCCAGATTTGTAGTATATGTCCAGGACAAGATGGGTCTTCCTGATGCTAGAGGAGCTGCTTGATTAGGAGTTGATAGAGCATCCTCTGGCTGCACATCCTCAGGATGTTCTGACTCATCCCGAGGTTCAGAAAAGGATGTTTCTTTCATCTTCTTTGGCTTTGGCTTTGAAGCCATCCTTTTCTTTCTCTTTGTTCTTTTTACCTGAGAAGACTGGTCTACACACCTGATTGATCTTCATTGTCATTCCCAGTTGGGTTTTCCTCTCTCACAGGTTCTAAAGGAGAGGGAGTCTAACCCTGTTGTGGATCAGAAGATGAAGCTTGTCGAGTTTTAGTAGGAGGTTCAGGTTGTGTTGTCTCTGGTTGTTCAACCTTAACCTCCACTTCAGGTGGAGCTTGACTTGGAGGGGAGTGTAAGTCAATCAACTCTCCACTCTTGATCTTCTACTTGATTACCCTGATATGCTCATCCATAGTGGATAGAGACATAGGGCCAAGTCTTCTTCTAGAGAATTCATACAACTTCAAGAAGTTCATCATCCTCTGCTTGTCTGCAGACTTCTTCATACTCTTCTAGATGATGGATCTTGACTTAGCAACTTCTTCCCTTAGCTTCCTTTTAGTTGTCTTTCTTTCTTTGACTATCTCGAGTTCAAGTTGTTTGAGATAGTCAAACTCAACATAGTCATAGGATAAGGGAAGAAGTGCATCCTCCTAATAGAGGCATGTGGCACTCAGGTATTTGATCATCTTGATCCTGTGTTCTTCTTTGTCTACCCGAGGTTCTTGATGAACCACATCCTCATGTGCAGGACTTTCTTGAACTAGGGAGAGAGTGGGCACAAGCTTATATAATCTTTTCTTTCTTCTTTCTTCTTTCATTTGTACCAGTAGCTAACATCTTCTACCTCTTTCTTCTCCTTTGACCTTTCTCTGCCAACTAGTTCATTTAACTCGTCTAAGGGGAGAGAAATGACATTGTTAATGTCATAGTTCCTGGTCTGAAAGTACTTTATCCTAACTGCCCTTAACTTATCATCCTGAGTGTTTGGTCTGGGGGCAACCCTGATAGCAGACTCCATAAGTCTTGCAGACCCAGAAGAGGAACTTTCTCCCCTCAGCTTCCTTTTCCTCTCTCTCTCCCCTCCTCCTTAATCCCCTTTATGAATGATGAGGGCTCTTTTGTTGTTGTCATACCTCCACCCAATGATGTGATTTGAAGTTAGTGGAGATGACACAGCCCTTGGTATTCCTTCCTCAAACAGTCTCTGTATGTAGGAGTCTATAGAGTCCACATCAATGTGAACTTGAGGAACTTGCTGAGTGTGCATAATTGCAAGTGAGGATGGTGAGTCCTCAATGTCCACACTCTCTAAAGAACTCCCAGGTTCTATGATTGTAATGACTTTCTCCCCCTTTTTGGTAGCATCACCCTCTTTCATAGGTGAGCTAGGAGTTAGGTCAATCACATCCACAGGTTCTTGTGTTCCTAGTTGACCTCCTCTTAAAGGTCTCCCAGCTAGTTTTTCCTTAAGAAATCTCAAGTTGCTGATCATTGACCCTGTTTTGCAAGGTAGTCACTTGAGATTCAAGGTGACTGACCTTGGAGACTAAATAGGTGCATGTTTTGGACATTTTTTGCACCTTTAGTCTTAAATTGCCCTCATCTTCATCAGAATATCATTGGGGGATGAGATGATTAGAGCAGAGTCCTCTCTCTCATCACCAGCTTCAGGTTCTTGGCTGCTGGATTTCCTATGCTCACTGTCAGCCTCAGTTGAGATGTTAGTGGGCTGAGTTGCCATGGTTGAGGTCATAATGATGGAATCACTTTCAAAAGTGAGAGCCTCTTCCATATGGACATCCTGAACAGGTTCAGAAGTGTCCACCTCAGTAGTGGGTGATTGATATGGGCTAGAAGTAGGAGACTCAGGAGCACTCATCTCTCTCTGAGTAGGAGAAAAGAAGAGAGAATCATGGAACTCACTGAAACTTAGATCTTCATCATTATAGAAGTCAAGGTTGGGGATTTGTTGGTTTAAGTCCAAAGGCTGGGGATGATAACTGTCCCCTGAAGGTTAATCATTTGAGTGTTGAGACTTAGAGTGATGGCTTAAGGCATTTAGACTTATGAGCTTATCAGGCTGAGCATGAGGAACCTCAGCACTAATCATTGAAGGAATAGGAGTGGTCTGCTCCTTAGGAGAAGTAGGAGCTCCAGTGTCCATTTCTTCCTGTGTGGGTGAGTATATAGGGACCTGCACAGAATGAATAGTCTGTGTAGGGGTTTGTTTGTGTTTTCTTTGGTAGGTGAGGGTGATTTTTGGCTGTTGAGGTGGTTGGGATGTAGAATGTGTGGGTTCAACACTAGCTGGTGCTACCAAGTTGTCACCTTGAGCAATGCGCTCTAACATTTTTGGGACAAGGGTTGTTTCTACCCCAGAGAAGCCAACAGTGGGCTTTCTCAGTATTTTAAGGATGTCGGGCTTCATCTGTCCCAATTTAAGAGTATTACTTGTTCCCCTTAACTATGAGCCCAGTTCACAGCTAAGAATGTATTGAACATATCTAGGGAACATATAGTACTCTAAGGAGTGCAGGTTTATGGGCAGATTAGTGTAAACAAACTAAGAGTACCTGAAATTGACTCCCTGAACCATCCCATGAACAATGAAGGAGAGATCCTCAGGAATCTAGTCCGATCCACCATTCTTGTTTGATAAGCTGTGGATGACCACATGGAGTAGGAATTTCCATTGGGATGAGACCTTCCCTTTCCTGAAGGTCTTAACAGAGAAGTTTCCCTCATAGCCCATCTACGCGAAGGACTGGTTAACAGCTTCTTTGGAAAATAACATCTCACCTTCTTCATCATCTAGTTGAAGATGCATGCTGATGATGGTCGGAGTGATGAAGACTATTCTCCCCTGCATGGTGGCAGACAGTGCCTTCTCCCCATCCATGATGACCTCTTGGCAGGTCTTCCAAAATTCTAGCAATTGATCCTCATAAAGAGTAGGATCAATGGTTAGGGAGGTGAAGTAGTTGGATAGAGTTAAGAATCAACAAACCTCTGAGAAATAAGGATCTTTCTCAGAGTGTAACAGAGCAACTTGATTGTGTTGCCTGTGTAACTGCATGGAGAAGTTTGGATCATTTCTGCGGTAAGGTTGGTCATTTTGAGAGAGCTTAAGGATGAAGAAAGAAGAAAGAAGAAAGAAAGAAATTTCAGAGAGAAATTTGGGTTTTAGGTCTGGAGGAAAGAAGGAGATGATAGAAAGAGGGGGAAACCGTTGGGTTTATATATGAAAAAAGGATTTCAGATAAAGTTTAATGAAAGAGGATAAACTTTGAAATCCAGATGTCGGTCTCACCTCTGAAAAAGTAGTTTACTTTTGCTCAAAAAGTTGTTTTCTTGGAAGTCAAAAAGCTTCCGAAGGTAAATTATCTTTGGAAGTTTTAATGAAAAAGCTTCTGACGCTAAAATGACTTTGGAAGATTTTCCTAAGAGTTATGAAAATTTTGCTTCGGAAGAAAAATAAAACTTGAATGCTTTGTTCAGAGGAATAGAGCTTCCAAGAGTTAATTTTTCTTCGGAAGAAATTGGTCCTTAAAAACAAATAAGTGTCTGAGACAAGTATTAAGCTTCAGAAGATATTTCAGAAATTTCTTCCAAAGGTAAATTTCTTAGACAGTTATTTGTTTTGAAGGCATGATTTTCTTCCGAAGATAAAAGTATATCTTCCGAAGGATCAAAATTTTCAAAAAATCTAAGGAAAGTCATCAAAATATTTTCATCCAAAGAAAACAAGAGCTTATGAAAGTAATGAACTAGACAACTTAGGACACATAGATTTTAAGAAATAATAAGACTTAGTTTTAAGAAAAACCTACTCAAAGTTTATCATCCCAATAACTGATATAAGATATTTAAATCTCTGTTCATCAAAAGCCTTTGTAAACATATCAGCATATTGTTCATTTGTGTGGACTCTGACTAGTTTAATTAATCCTTTTTCAAAATTATCTCTAACTAAATGATACCTGATGTTGATGTGTTTGGTCCTTGAGTGCTGCATAAGATTTTCTATGATAAAGATAGCACTATTGTTATCTATGTGAATGGGAGTCTCCTTGAAATTTAACCCATAGTCAAGCATCTGATTCTGAATCCAAAGCACTTGACCACAGCAGCTTGCAGCAGCAATGTATTCAGCTTCAGTAGTTGATGCAGAGACACAGGATTGTTTCTTGCATTGCCATGAGACAACCCTTCCACCAAGAAAATGACATCCCCCAGATGTGGACTTTGCAGTCATGTTGCACCCACCATAATCACTATCTGTATAATCATACAAATTGAAGTCAGAACTCTTAGGATACCACAGACCAAGTATTGAAGCACCTTTAAGGTATCTTAGAATCCTTTTGACTATGATAAGGAGAGACATCTTAGGGTTGGCTTGATATCTTGCACAAATACACGTAGCAAACATGATATTAGGCTTGCATGCTATAAGAGACCAATCATAGCTCTGTATAAGTGTTCATCTACACACTCCCCCTCAAGATCAGGCCCGAGGGAGTGGTTTCTAGCTATGGGTGTATTAGCAATTTTACAATCAGTAATGTTGAATCTCTTGAGTATGTCTTGAACATACTTTGACCGACTAATGAAGATGCCATCTTCAACTTGCTTCACTTGAATTCCCAGAAAGAAATTGAGTCCCCCATGGCACTCATTTCAAATCTGTCCTTCATCAGCTTCTCAAAGTCTTTGTAGAGCCTTGGATTAGTTGAACCAAAGATGATGTCATCTACATATACTTGAACTAGCCTCAAGTCATTTCCCTGGCCTTTGATGAAGAGAGTTCCATCTATTGTACCCCTTATGTATCCATGTTTGCAGAGATACTGAGATAGAGTCTCATACCACTTCCTAGGTGCCTGATATAGCCCATAAAGAGCTTTATCAAGCTTACAGACATAATCAGGATGACCAGGATCTGCAAAACAAGGTGGTTGTTTGACATACACCTCTTCATCAATCACTCCATAAAGAAAAGCACACTTTACATCAAGTTGATAGACCTTGAGGTTCTTGGATGCAACAAATTCCAAGAATATTCTATCAGCTTCCAGTCTTGCTACAGGAGCAAAGACATTAGTGTAGTCAATCCCTTATTCTTGTGTGTATCCTTGAACAACCAGTCTAGCTTTATTCTTGATGATAATGCCTCTATCATCCTTATTGTTCCTAAACACCCATTTGGTTCCAATGGTAGTCTTCCTATGAGGAAAAGGACAAAGGTTCCAAACTTTCTGTCTTTTGAATCGAAGCAACTCCTATTGCATAGCTTCAACCCAACTTCCATCCTTCAGAGCCTCATCAACTTTCTTTGGCTCTATCTGAGATAAGAAACAAGAGTGAAGACAAACATATGCTTCATTGGTTTGTCCTCTTGTTCTTACCCTTGTGTCAACATCTCTAATGATGTTTGTGGTGGGGTGAGACTTGTGGATCCTTAGCTGAGGGATCACAACAAGTTGCTGAGAGAGATCTAAATTAAGGAAATCTAGATCTAGCATAGATGTTTCTCCTACCATATCAGCACAGTTATCAAGAGAAACTTGATCCAATGAGTGTGTGACATCATTGATGTTGACATCTATGGAGTGGTTATCAGCATCAAGAAATTCCTGATCACTATCACCACCTCTATTATTTTCTTCTACATTTGAAGTATCTTTATCTAGTTGTGAAGCCTCTGAGAAAGAATTTGAAGGCATCCCAGATGTATCACCTGAGTTTGTCATTGTGGTGCTGATAGACACTTCATTTGCTGAAGTAGTTACAACTGGAGCTAAAGATGTGTTGCTTGAGGCTCTTCTTAGCTCAAATCTTGGATCAGGATCACATGTTGATAAGATATCTATAGCTCCTGAAACAATCTCACAAGATTTGTTAAAATAGTTGGTAACTAAATTAAGATCAAACAATCAATCAGGACCAGAACCAGCCATACAGGACGTGTGTTCATTGAAAGTCACATTGGCTAACTCCTCAACAATTCTAGTTCTGAGATTGTATACTCTATAAGCCTTAGCTTGGAAAGAGTATCCAATAAAGTGTCCATCATCTAATTTCTCAGCAAATTTAGCAATTTGATCTTTGGTATTCAAGATGGTGCAAGGACATCCAAATGACCTGAGAAAACCAATGAAAGGTTTCCTCTTGTGCCAAAGTTCATAAGGAGTCTTGCCATGAGTCTTAACTACTAAATCTCTGTTTTGCACATAGCAGGCAGTGTTGGCTGCCTCTGCCCAAAAGGTGATAGGCATCTTAGAGTCAGACAACATGGTTCTTGCAGCTTCAATTAGTGTCCTGTTTCCCCTCTCAGCAACACCATTCTGCTGAGGAGTCCTGAGAGTACTGAATTATCTTGTAATACCTTTTTCATCACTAAATGTATCAAGAATTTGGTTTTTGAATTCAGTTCCTTGATCACATCTTATGGTTTTGACCTTGTGATCAGATTGATTCTCAATCTTTAGGATGAAATTCTTCAGAATCTCAAGAGTCTCATCCTTAGTTCTAAGGAAGAAAACCCAAGTGAATCTTGGAAAGTCATCTATGATCACTAAACAATAAGAGGTCCTTCCTAGACTTATTACACTAGTAGGGCAAAAGAGATCCATATGTAACAAGTGTAGGGGTGTAGCGATGGAGTTTCTTTCCTTAGGCTTGTGAGATACCTTGTGTTGCTTCCCTTTCAAGCATGCAACACAATGATCATCAATTGCTCTTTCTTTGGCATTCCAGTTACCAAATCATTCTTTATCAGTTTTTTCATGTTTTTAAAGTTTACATGGCACATTCTTTTATGCCATAGGAAAGACTCATCACTATTGGCTTTAGACAGAAAGCATGAAACTTCTCCAGAGGGAGATGTTTCTTGCAAGTCTATCTTGTACATGTTCCCTTTCCTGGGGGCTCTAAGTAGTTAATGGTCATGAGGAATGACCACCCCGGGCTTGAGAACATTACACTCATGCTCAGTAAAGAGCATGTTATGACTCTAATCACAAAATTGGGATACACTCAGAAGATTGTACCTAAGCTCCTTAACAAAGTTTACCTTTTCAATGCTGAGCTTACCATTTGTGACCTTGCCCCTTCCAAAAATGTAACCACCTTCATCTCCTCCAAAAGAAACTAGCCCTCCATCAATCCTTTCAAAGTTCTGGAGTAGTGACCTATTGCCTATCATGTGCCTGGAATAGCCACTGTCAATGATCCAGACATTCTTGTTTGTCTTGAGATGTCCCTGCACAAAGAAAATGATTAGTTACATTTGGAAACCCAAGCCTTACTTGTCTTGGGCTCACTAAGAGAAACAAAAGGTAATACAATAGTAATAGATCCTATAGTTGTGCAATAAGAATCTTGAGCTGTTGTTGATGTCGAACATCCAATCACTTGGTCTTTCTTTGACTTCCACACCACCTTTGGAAGTTTGGACTTGACCTTCAACACGCTGAAAGCTTTTGAGACTTTGGAAGTTTTGATGACCGGACCTTCAGAAGATTCTGCAGACACCGCAGCAGACCTCAGTACTTCAGAAGTATTCCTTCCTTCCGAGACCAAATTTTCTTACGAAGGCAATTTTCCACTTGCCTTATTCTTAATTTTGGAGCTTCCGAAGGAAACAAATTTTCCTTCTGACGATTAAATCTTCTTGGAACTCTTGGAAGTCCTTGTCTTGGTCATGTGAAGAGTACCTTTAGGATAGTATGGACAATGCTTAGCAAGATGAGAGGTACTTTCACACATGACACACTCAATTTTCTTCTTCCCAAGAGCCTTCTACTGGAAGCAAGACTGACTTTGATCACATCCCTTCTCCACCTTCATCTTTGTAGATGTTGAGACGGTCCTTTTGGGCTGAGCACTGTTCTTGGAGTTGGATGGTCCAGGCTATGTAGTAGTGGTACACAACAGATCAACCTTTTTCTTGGTGTTGAGATGATTTGAACATGAACCAGAACTCTTAGCAGAAGAGTTTAGGTTGATGTCTTCAGTCTTCACTACTTCAATCCCTGTAGAGATAAAAACTTGTTTCTACTTAGAGTCAAAAGTAGCCTTGATCTCTTGACCCTTCCTTGCTTTTCTTTTGCTCTTTCTGATCAAGTTCTTTCTCATTGACTTGGTCATCACATTGTTCTTCTTCTCCTCAAAATGATAGTGTCCCTTCTTAGAACCCTCCTTTTCACTCTTCTCAGAGGAATTCTTCACTATCATTTCTTCATCCTCTTCACTTAAGGGGTCTATGAGAGGAAGCTCATCTTCACAAGTTCCACACCATTTTGTGTGGAAGAGCTATCTCATTAGATCCCAGTCCCTACTTGTTTTGATAACACACCATGTTGTGAAGGGATGATGATATCATGTTCTTGAAGGTCTCTTCTTCAAGAACACACTTTTCTGCCCTGGCTTTGCTGATCACCAGCTCAGCCTGGCACTCATTCAACTTCATTATGAGATCCTTAATCTGAGTCCTAAAATTTGTATGCTCATGTTTTAGAACTGAAATAGTTTTCTCTAAGTCCTCTATCTTTAGTTTATAATCATTTTCAGACTTTCTAAAATCAGCTTTTAAGATATTCAAGGACTCAAATGCATATCTTATTTCTAAGTTGCAGGTACTGTATCTGTTAACTTTAGCAATGCATTTAGGGGTATAGAGATGTTAATACCTTGGCTTCATCATGATATACCATCAGTGCTTGGTTTGGAGAAGTATCTTCCACCTGAAAGCTCTAGTCAAAGCTCCTTCTTCAACAACAACTACAGCTTGCTGCTTTGGCTTCTCATTCTAGGTAGCCTTGTCAGTGTAGTTTGGTCTGGATTGTGCTTGGCCACCATTAGTTCTTGGTGCCTTACACTCTCTAGCAAAGTGGCCCGTCAAGTTACAGTTGTAACACACTTGACTTTGCTTTTATCCAGTCCAAGCTTTCCACTGGTTGCATTATTAGGAAACTTCTTTCCAGTTCGCTTGTAGAACTTCTTGGCTCTATAAGTGAGAAAAGCCATCTGCTGGACTATTTCCATGTACTCCAGATCATCTGGATGGATACAGTCCAGATCTTCAACGGTGAAAAGAGAACTGCCACAACTTTCATCTGAAGACACAAAGGCTTGAGAAGAACTTTGTAGATACATATGTACCTAGTTTGTGAGCTAAATGTAAAAAGTCTTTCATGTATTACATATATGTAACTGGATGTTTGAATGAAATACAATATGTGGTTTATGCTTATAATGTTTAATATTTAATTGTTTATTGTGTGTTAACGCTTATTGAACTAACTATATAGGTTTATGGTTGTTTACATAGTTCTTAGTCAATAATGATTGAGGAACGTGCTTAAACTTAATCGTGTGAAGTTCTCATGCGAATAGAACATGCTAATGGAACATATGCATGAACAACTTCATGCTAATGAACCAGTCGCATGACTGAACCAGGAGACTAGATCAGTCGCACAATTGTGACATGAGATTGACTCAGTCGCACGACTGAACACTCAGTTGTGCGAATGGATCAATTGCATGAATCGGTCGCACGACTGAACCATGTTAATGGTTCAGTCGCACGAATGAGTAACCCTAACCTATAAATACCACTTAATTTGTGAAAAAAACACTTTGAAGAATTCGACTGCTACACGTACCCTAGCCATCCAGAACGTCCAAGAAAGTCAGTCCAAGTTCATAGATCGTTCTTGATCGGTTCCTATTCGTTCTTAACGTTTAGATTAATCTTATATCGATCAGGTTAACGTTCTCACTGATTGGATCGCCAATCAAATAGAATTCTGCACTATTTGATTCGATATACACATGAATCAGTTAGTACTCCGTCCAGTACACGGTCACTAATAAGTGGTATCAGAGCAAAGGCTCTTGATTTACGTGTGATTCAATCGATTTTGATATAAAAGTTTGTGTTTTTCATGCAAAAACGCAATCTTTTGTGTCAAACGTTGATTTGGATGTCTCCAGGTCGTAAAGTTAACGTTTTTCCGGCATATGGCAATTAGGGTTCTTGAGAAATTCGTGTTTTTGCGTCAAAATACCTTAAACTTTCGAATTCTCAAGATTCAGCAGCTTCAGTCACACGATTGACTCATTCGCATGACTAAATTCATACGCATCCTTTATACGCATGATTGGACTCATTCGTACATCCATTTGTACGATTGAACTGTCTATTTGCACTGTTCATCCGCACCTGTCCATTCGCACGATTGATTAATCCGCATTGGTTCATTCGCACGTTTGAGCCATTTGCATTGTTCAATCGCACTAGCTGTCCAAACGCACACCTTCATTCGCAAAAGTAAAATAGTTTGTTCCAAAGTTTAAAGTTGATAGTAATAGAGGATCAATATATAGCGTTCACCGCAGGAAGGGACTCCAGGATTCAAAATCTGTTGCTTCTAGAAAATGAAGTGGGAAATCATAAGAAGCCCCTTAAGCTTATAACGTTAGATGATTATCCATAATGGAAACAAAGATTTGAGATTTATTTAAATGGAGTAGATCCCAATCTGTGAGAGTCGATAGACAGGATATAGTATGCCTGTAGGTGCAGATGGAGTCAAACTCACCTTAAGCGGTATGACTGACGGACAAAAGGTAAAGTACAATACAGAGAAGAAAGTATATGCGTTGCTGACTTAGTCAATTCCTAAGGACATCTTCCATCAATTTTCTAAGAACAAGCAAGCTAAGAAGCTGTGGGATGCATTGGAAAAGAGGTATGACGGAAATGCATCGTTAAAAGCTCTGAAGGCTAAAGCGTTGAAGAAGGAGTTTGACAACTTCTCGTCAATGGGAAAGGAGAGCTTGGATGATGTCATTGATCGATTCAGCACCTGATGAGTGAGCTACACACTCATGGAGTCACTACGTTTATGGAAGGCAAAGTTTCAAACTTTGTAGATGGGTTGCTCGAGAAGTGGAGTTCGTTTGTTTCCAACCTCAGACAAAATGATATGCTAGCAAAGTTAGATATCAATGACTTCATTCTAAAACTGCGAGAAGAAGAGTTGAGGATGAAGTACAGGGCCCAAAAGTCTTCATATGATCAGAATCCGACACTGTACAACTCATCTCCACAAGCCAAAACGTCTGGAGCACCACCTCAAACGGCATTTGTGTCGAGTTTAGCTGGTCCATCACAAGCTAATACTTCAGGATCTGACACGTCAGGGTCGTCTGGTACCCAATACATAGCACCTGAAGCAAATGCTACAAAACTGAAGACCGAGAATTTCGGGAATGTGATAGTAGAGGTAGCAAAGGAGCACATGGATCTCTTAGCAGCTGTTGTCCACTCATATGATGGGGTAGTTGCTGGGAAAATAAGAAACTACCATCTGGCAAATGAGGACTACGAGCATGTAGACGAGACAGAGTTAGAAAGAATGGACATCATGTGGGCCTTAGCAAGTGCTGTTCGGAGAGCAAAGAAGTTTGTCAAGAAGACCGGACAGAATCTGATTGCCACTAAGGACACAACTTTTGGTTTTGACAAGACAAAAGTTACCTGCTTCAACTGTGGGGAAAAGGGGCACTTCAAACGTGAATGTGTGAAGCCCAAGAAGACGGGAAATGGGAATCCATTCTCATCTTTCACTCGTCAGGATAAGCCCACAAGCAATCCTACTTCATCGAGCAAGGATCCTAAAGCCTTAACAGCTCATGATGACGAAGGACAAGATTGGAGCTTTCGGTTTGTGTCTCCAGGAGAATCCAACATCGCTAGTGTTGAGGATCTAGATGACGACTTAGCAAGCGAAGGTGATATTGCAGTGGAACTCGTGATGTCAAATGTTGATAAAACTGCAACTATAGTTGATCATCTGCCTGAAGAAGGGACAAGTCCAACAAGTCCAAAATCACCAGAACCAGAGAAGTCAGACACTGCTTTGATGGCTGATTCAACCTTACCCTCTCAGGTAAGTACCACTACTCAACTTTTCAATAATCATGCTTGTTCGGATTGTGATAAATTTAGGGAAAGCATTGATATGAACTTTTCTAGGTTATTAGACCATAATAATTACTTAGTAAAGGACTTACAACTGTGCACTGAAGCCAATAGAGTCTTAACAAAATGAGCACAACTATAAAGAAAAGATAGAACTCTTGAATAAACAACTTCAGGAAACTAAAGTTATAGCCTTTAACCAAGCTAATGACATTAAGTTCTATCTAAACTCCCTAGAAGACACTAAGAAACAAAAGGTAGTTTGGGAAGTAGAAGTAAATTCATTGAAACAAAAATTTCATAGTTGGACAAGTTCTTCTCACATTGTCCAACACTTAGTAAGAGAGTGCAACAATAGGGAGGGTTTGGGATATAAAGTGGTACCTCACACAAAATCACAAAAATATGTCTTAGATTATGTCCTTAGTTCTAGTAGTTCTTTTGTTTAAGTTTGTTATTTAGGTTTATATGTCGGACTATGTCGTGGAATTCAATCTGGGATTTAATTACTTAAAAGGGTCACGTCTGAGGTGACCAAACATGTGTTCAAATGTTAAATGGGTCATGTCTAAGGTGAAAAAATGTTTTTTAAAAAAGGATTCCGACTGAGGTGATCAAAAGTTTTCAAAGTTAAAATAATCATGTCTGAGATGATCGACTGCTCAAAATGTCAAATCAATAGTTAAAAGGGGTAAGTGTCAAATGGTCATAAAGTCAAAATCATGAGTATGATCCATTCGCACGACTGGACCATGAGTATGGACTAGTCATAGGATTGGCCCCTACAAATGAGCCCAATCACACGATTAAAACACACAGATGGGATGGTCGTGAGATTGGACCATAAGCATGCGTAAAATACACGATTGGAACACAAAACTGAACCAATCGCATGGATGAAGGTGACCGAATGACACAGTCGCACGACTGACTTCTAGTCGCATGACTGAAGGTGACCGACTATGATAGTCGCACGACTGATCTTCAGTCGCATGAATCAACTATGCGACTGGGCTCAGTCGCACGACTGAAGGAAACCCTAGTATAAATAAAGGGGGAGTCGGTCGCAGTCATTCATCACTCCCAAATCTCCCCTAACTCGCGTGACTCTACGATTAATCTGCCAAATTTTCAATTGATCACTCTAGACCACTGATTATTGCATATTGACAATTTCTAGTTATTCTACAGGTAATGTGCGGTGAAATCCACTCAAATTTCCATCGATTTAGGCTCTAAATCGACTGAATTGAACCCTATAAAGAACCGAGACTTAGTTTTTCTAGGAAGCTAATTAAACTAAGTACGTTGGATGTTATACCGGACATTTGCGAGTCTAATGAGCCAAACCACGATGTCTAACATTAAACTTTGCTCAAAATTTGAATTTGGATGGAACAACAGTCTGTCATGCGAATGGGCACTCGAATGAACTTCAATCGCACGACTGAGCTGAGCGTATGGTCCAATCGTATGATTGCACAATGCATATGAGTTTAGTCGCACGACTAGTTCAACCGCTTTGGATAACCTACGACTAAGCCCAATCGCATGCTCAATCGTACGTATGAGCTCAATCGCACGACTAAACCTCAGTCGCATAGTTCATTTACACGACAGACCAGAAAGATTCAAGTTAAGAAATTCAAATGGCTATTCATTGACACACACTAACGTTTATTTGCAATGTGTGACAGATGACGAGTCATTGGCCCATGAGCACTAAGCATAATATTTGTGCTCATCTAGATCTCATCTCAAGGAATGCTGCAGACCTCTCTGGAATTATTACATTTCTATGATGATCTAGGATATTCCGTGCCATTTCGACACCATGCACACCATACCGATCCCTTCAGCAGGCCTTTTGGAAGGCGCGGTTATCAATAGGACCGCAGAGCCCCACCGTATCAGGAGCTCTATCTTCGGTCATGCCATAGAGATCACAGAGGAGGATCTCCGGACAGTATTAGAGTTTGGAGATGATGCTGACTGCCCAACCCGCTTGCACCCACTGACAGTGTGCGACTGCTTTCTACGAGCCAAGTACTCGGGGGACATCACCGTAGGTGTGCTCAACAAGAGCAACCTGTGCCCCCAGTTTAAGTACTTGGCACATGTGCTGCTTAAGAGCATTGCCTCCAGGAAAGGAGGGTTCGATGAGCTATTGGACCAGATTCAGAATGCCTATGTGGCGTTGGTGCTGAACCACCCGTTCAGTTTCTCCAGGATGATCTTCACCTACTTGGTGGAGAACATTGAGGCGAAGGGGAAGGGGGGATTCTCAATGTATACTTGCTTCATGAAGATGATCATTGATCAGAAGCTCCCTCAGCTACCTATGGAGAAGGAGGACGCTGTGGTGCTCGAGGTGATGGATGATACCACCTTGGGTCGGATGAAGGTCTACAGGGGGAAGCAGGTGAAACCCCTGTGAGACGATTGTTTGGGCATCTTGCACGTGAAGACTATGTGGCGCCGTCATGGAGGAAGTGGCGCCACGATGACAGTGACTTTGATACAGAGCAGATTGTACTCCCCACTGATGACTCAGGGGACGATGACAGTGGCGATGGTGGAGACATAGGACCCACCCCATCTAGGGCCACCACTACTGATGTTACACCTCCACCACCTACTCATGGAGATGCTGACATTACTGATTTCCATTAGGATTTCAGGTCTGATGAGGAGGAGGAGAGTGATGATGAGCCATTGACCAGAATGGTAGGCAGCAGGGTGGTTGCCACCGGACATGGGATAGAGGCGGTTGGAGGACGCCAAGCTGCGTCTGGGGAGACTACTAGAGATCCTACTTATACCCTAGACCAGCTCAGCATCCTAGGGGGAGCATCCTCCTCGAGGGGTTCGAGGAAGAAGAGGATGGCTCAGCCCCATGGGATGAAGTTGAAAAGACGAAGGTTCATGCTGATTCCTACCTCCACCACCACTGCCACCATATCTACCACCACCACTCACCCACCTATTACTATAGCTACCACCACCACTACTACCACCTCACCCACCTTCACTACCACATCCACTCCACCACCTATCTACACTACTTCCATCACCACTACAGCCTACCCATCACCACCCACACATATACCACCACCCATATACACCACAGCCACCACCACTACCACTAGCCACCAGGCAGGACCATCATATCACCCATCCTTTCCATCAGGATCATCTCTACCTCCCAGTGGGGTAGAGGAACAACTTTTAGCACGAAACCAAATGGTGCTGAAGCTGTTAGCAGCCGATGACGAGAAGACTGCTCAGCTCCGACAGTTAGTGGAGCTTACTGCTGCACAATCATAGCATATCTCTTAGTAGGCACAACAGATTAAGGAGCAGGCTCAGCAAATGGCTGCTCAGAGTCAAGAGATTTCCCAACTCAAGGAGCAAAATGTGTTATCTACCAAAAGGATTGAGGAGTTGGAGGATGCTAAGAGGACCATCTTGCTCAAACTTAAGGGCACAAAGGATGAGCCTCTAAAGACAGAGAGGGAGATGGTGATGATGGTGATGATAGTTATAATTGATGATAGTGATGATTATGATGATGATGGTGATGATGAAGGTGATGATAAGGATGGAGGAGACATTGAAGGAGGAGGAGACTCATCTGCTTCGGGTGCACAGGAAGCTAGTGAGAGGAAGACCAAAAAGACTCATGATCCAGGTGCCTCGACATCAGCCCCGATAGTAGAAGAACACATGATCCAAGACAAAAGTAATGCATAGAGTTTTGTGTAATTTAAATCATGTGTAATTTGAATAATGTATTAAACTTATGTGCTTGAATGTTTATGTATCTATATTTAATGTCTAATGTCTTGATTATTTATTGATGCATGATGTGTTTAATGTTTTAAATCAAGCAGATCATTCATCTCAGCAAGATGAGTATGACGTTGCTCCCCTCCAGCAGATCAAGTGTCAACTCACAATGATACTTGATCTGCAAGGGATCGTCAGGAAGTTTGTGAGTTACACTCTTGAGGAAGGAGAAATAATTCACGACCTTACTGATGAGCAACTGGCTCAGATATTCAGACTGAATTCAGATGAGATTGTGAAGGATGCTCCTACTGTGGACATGAATAGTGACGATGAGCTTAACAATGTGGATGAGATTGAGATTGAAGAAATCATAGCACAACATTATCCAGAGTATGCTGACAACGAGGTAAATGTAGTCCCCAATCTGGGTGACACCCTTGTTAGTGATACATTTAAAACACTGGATAAGATGGAGCAGGAGTTGGAGAAGAAGAAAGATCAAGCCCAAGCCTCAGACGCAGATGTCAACATCAAAAAGGCTGAATGGGCGGCATGTTTTGCAGAGATCAGAGCCCAACCCAGTGCTCCAAAGCCTAGTACCTATACCAAGCTTTACAAAGTAAAGAAGATTCTGAAGGTGTCAGGAAAAATCATAGCGTGGGCATATTTTGATGATCTAAATGTTTATGCTATCAAGAGAGAGAAAGGAATCGAGTACTTTAGATTCCCACACGATCTAAAGACTCTACCCGATTTTGAGCTTAACTAGCTGGCCAAGTTGAAGCTGTTATATGCTGACCCTCGAAAGATGTCAGGCTGGTTTGAAGCTGCTTTGAAGAGAGAGTACCACAGCAGGTGGGTCAACTTCAAACCTCAACAAACAACAAGGTATATCAGAAGATCTGAAGTTGCTACAATTACTAGGAACCCAAAGATTGTGCTGAAGTGAAGTCCTCCATGCATAATGTCGAGAATCCCTCTAAGGGAAATGCCTAAGGACTTTACTCCACACTTTAAGTGGTGGTACTATGACTAGTGAACAGGTGAGGCGGTCATAGTTCTGAACAGAAATGGAAATATGGAAACTATCAGGGTATTTGACCTGATGTGGCTAACTAACTTGTCTTCTGACGATGTCTACACTTTATACAAGTGGTCACTGTTCTATGACGCGCAAAACATTGTACAAGCCCTCCAGTTCCAAAATATGATAAGACTCTGCTTTGCATTCAAAATACATGCAAGAGTTACAAAGGAGGAGTTTGTAGATACATATGTACCTAGTTTATGAGCTTAATGTAAAAAGTCTTTCATGTCTTACATATATGTAACTAGATAGTTTGAATGAAATACAATGTGTGGTTTATGCTTATAATGTTTAATATTTCATTGATTATTGTGTGTTAACGCTTATTGAACTAACTATATAGGTTTGTGGTTGTTTACATAGTTCTTAGTCAATAATGATTGAGGAACATGCTTAAACTTAATCGTGCGAAGTTCTCATGCGAATGGAACATGCTAATGGACCATACGCATGAACAAATTCATGCTAATGAACTAGTCACACGACTGAACCAGGAGACTAGATCAATCGCACAATTGTGACATGAGATTGACTCAGTCGCACGATTGAACACTCAGTCGTGCGAATGGATCAACCGCATGACTCAGCCGCATGACTGAACCATGCTAATGATTCAGTCACACGAATGAGTAACCCTAACCTATAAATACCACTTAATTCGTTGAAAAAAAACACTTTGAAGAATTCGACTCCCACACGTACCCTAGCCGTCTAGAATGTCCAAGAAAGTCAGTCCAAGTTCATAGATTGTTCTTGATCGATTCCTATTCATTCTTAACGTTTAGATTAATCTTATATCGATCGGGTTAACATTCTCACTGATTGGATCACCAATCAAATAGGATTCCACACTATTTAGTTCGGTATACACGTGAATCAGTTAGTACTCCGTCCAGTACATGGTCCCCTCAAAAACTTGTCTCTTGGAATGGGCTTCCTTGAGTGTAGTTCTCCCTTGGTGTCTCAGGGAAGGTGATGAAAGGATCCTTTTGTGAGTTGTCAGGGTAGCATATGAGATGATGTTAGGGTTCTATGCTAGCCCTTTCAACCACATGAAAGGCTGAACCCATTTGATTGTTGGAGTTTTTAGATGAACCTTGCATGTTCATCTCCGTCTGGTAGCCACTGAGAATCCCATACAACTCTGTTAGAGTAAGAGTTTTCAGGTTCTCAGTTCTCTTGATAACAACATAGTAGTGTGTCCATTGTCTAGGAAGTGAGGACATGAACTTCCTTACAATGTCTCTATTCTCAAGAGCAACTCCTCCATCCACTAAGGTATCCATAATCTCAACATACCTGAAATATTGTTGAGTCAATGGTTTCACCTACTTTGAAGGTGAAGTTTTTCGAAACTGCTGCTTCAGGAGATCCTTCTTGTTCTCCTTTGCTTCAGAGGAACTCTCATACATCAGTTTCAATGCATCCCATAGCTGCTTAGCTCTTTTCCATTTCTTGAAACCTCTGTACACAGAGTTTGGAAGAGCAGTCTGAAGGGTTATCATGGGTTTTTGGTCAATCTTTAATCTCTTTCTATCTTCATCTGAGTAATTAGCCACAGCCTTGGGAATCATACCACCACCAGTAGCAGAGGGGGTGCTTGGTATGTAAGGTCCATTCTCAACAGACTCCCACATTCTTAAATCTAGAGACCTGTTGAAACCTTCCATTCTTTGGCACCAGGTGTTGGGTTTTGTAACATGTTAATCAAAGCTAGTTTAACCATTTAGACTATAAAATCATAGAGAATATTAGGGTTTAAAGTGTGGTTAACAATCTGAAATTTGGACCATTTTAAACCAACAACAAAACCCAAGAACAAGGATCATATATGTATGTGAAATGAAATGCTATCAAAACCAAAAATGCAACCATAGTGTGTTCTTGAAACTACCTTTCAAGAACAAGATGATGAAGTATGGATGAGATGAAGATGATGATGCTCTTGAATGTTCATCCCCCAAGAGAGAAAGCCTCAATTTTGTGTACCCATAAGCTCTTCAAACACCTAACTTGTTAGGTAGTAGAACACCAAGACCCAACTCCTTCTTGAACAACCCGAGAATCAACCAAGAAGTTCTTCAAGTTTAGCCAAAATTTTTGAAATTTTCATCCAAGGAAGAAGAGAGAAGAGACCTTTGCATGTATGAGAGAGAGTGCTAGATTGAAGAGTGCAAGAGTGAATAATGTCTTGTAAAAAAACTAGACAAAAAATTGATTCCCAAGACCATATGGGCGGCCAATATCTCTTTTGAAATGGGTTCCCCCCATTTCATTTTCTAATAAAAAGTTACACTCTTAACCCATAATTTTATAAAATTAAAACCTCTTTTAATTTTATAACATTAACACACTTTTATTTGTAATTATTTAACACACTTAAATAATGAAACAAATAATTTCTCATGAACAAATTATCCACATAATGTTATTATTTTACAAAAGCAAAGTTTTAGAAAACCTATTTTCTAAATTGGTGTCAATATTTATTTGTATGATCTCATCAACAAATAAATATTTATCGGTGTTTGTTTAGCTTGTTATTGGGTATGATCCGACTTGGATCATAACGTACTAACCATATCAATCATGTATGTGTCTTGGGCATACAAGTTCCTACAATCTCCCACTTGCACAAGATTCATAGATATTGATGCATGCAGTAAATACCGCCTAACAACGGTTTACTACCCTTAATACGTATGACTAAGTGCCATTCAATAACATCATCCCCTTCAAGTACCTTACTCGAAATGTTTTAGTTGAATCAATCATCTATCCTTTTGTCACAGATGTCATGTTAAATCCCAGAGACATAGAGTGATCATTATCTATTGATTTAACTTTATCAGGCCTTAGACATCTTACTCTCAACGAATAAGAGGGACAAATCCCATCTTGACTACATACGTCTCTCACAACTACCTTGTATTACACCTGAACTCAGACTTATGTACTGCCATGTTTTAGAACAATAAGAACTAAGTTAAAGTATAATATTCGGTAAATATCAAGACCCAATATGTATCTCAGGTTAGAGGATACCAAATGATGTTCGCCTTTACTCAAATTTACTTATGATCAATCAAGAAGATTCCATGTATTAATATTTGAGAAACGGGTCAGTCTAATATTTGTATCCCACAAATATCTATGAACTTTGGCAGCAAAACTTTGCTCTATATTCCTCCATATGAATATCTACCAATCCAAGTTCATAATAGTCTTACCCTCGTACTTGTTCCCACAAGTATGAATGACTACATACGTTTTGAGTAAACGATTTACTCATGGATTTTAAACATGCGAAATAGGAATATTAGTTGAACTATTATGACCAAATAATTCATTCAAGTAATAAAGGGTTACGATATCTAGATACAAAATTAAAGATCAAATCCAGTCACTAGAATATTGATGTCCCATGGCACAAATATGACTTTCATGCTTTGCCTTTTCAAGAAGCTTCGTGAGTGGATCCACAATGTTTTGATCCATGTGAACTTTGCGAATACATATCATACCCTTTTCAACTTCATCCCTTATGTAGTTGAATCTCCGTTCAATGTGCCTAGTCTTTTGATGTGCACGGGTTCCTTGATTTGAGCAATCGCACCCTCGTTATCACAAAGAATTTCTAGGGGGTCCTGAATGGAAGGGACTACCCTTAGATCGGCAATGAATTTCTTTAACCATGCAACTTCTTGAGGTGCTAATGAAGCGGCGATGTATTCTGACTCTGTAGTTGATAACGCCACCACATCTTGGTTAGAGCTCTTCCAAGAGATTGTTCCTCCATTCAAGATGAAAATGTACCCCGATTGTGATCGTGAATCCTCCCGATCAGTTTGGAAACTCGCATCCATGTAACCCTTTACTACGAGTTCCTCCTCACCAGATCTATAGATTAGGAACATATCTTTGGTCCTCCTTAGGTACTTAAGTATGTTCTTAACATCCATCCAATAACTGTTTCTATGATTTTGCTAGTATCAGCTTGTCATGCTCAAGGCGCATGACACGTCCAGCCTAGTGCATATCATTGCATACATGATGGATCCTATAGCAGATGCATATGGGATTCCCTACATTTTGTCTTGCTCATCTTTTGAGCTTTGACATTGAGTCATACTCAATATCGTTCCTCTTTGGATAGGTATCGTACCTTTCTTAGAGTTTTCCATCTTCAACCTATTCAAGATCTTATCAATGTATGCCCTTTGATTTAAACCTATCAACCGCCTTAATCTATCCCTATAGATCTTTATTCCCAAAATATAGGCGGCTTCACCAAGATCCTTAATGGAGAAATAGTTTCCAACCCAGGCTTTTACACCCTCCAATGTTGGAATGTCATTTCCAAATAGTAGAATGTCATCGACATACAATACTAGGAAAGTGATGATGCTCCCACTAGCTTTCTTATATACACATTCTTCATTAGCGTTTTTGATGAACCCAAATTTGATTATCTCTTCATCAAAATGGTGATTCCAACTTCTTGATGCTTGCTTCAGTCCATAGATTGATTTTTTTAACTTGCATACTTTGTTAGGATGTTTTTGATCGAAAAAACCTTCATGCTGAACCATATAGACATCTTCCTCAAGGTATCCATTTAAAAAAGCGGTTTTGACATCCATTTGCCAAATCTCATAATCATAATGCGCAGTTATGGCAAATAATATCCTAATAGACTTTAGCATTGCAACTGGTGAGAAGGTCTCATCATAATCAACCCCTTGAGTTTGAGTGAAACCTTTTGCTACAAGTCTAGCTTTATAAGTATCTAAGTTTCCATGCATATCAGCTTTCTTCTTGAAAACCCAATTACTTCCAACTATCTTGGAGTTAAGAGGTGGTTCAACCAAGTCCCATACTTGGTTGTCATACATGGATTGCATCTCAAAGTTCATGGCTTCAAGCCATTTGGTACAATCCAAATTGGACATTGCATCACGATAAGTGGTTGGTGCATCGGAATCTATCACTTAACATCCATCCACGAAAAAATCCATATCTTTCAGGTGGATTACTAATTCTACCATATCTACAAACGTTTTGTGTGTATTGATCAACTATTTGATCATCCTCAACATCCTCATGTTGAGTGCTAGTGTCAACCAAACATGTATCGGTTTGTGGTTCTTGATCTTCCTCAAGATCCACTGTTCTACTGCTAGTTCCTTCCGTAAGGAAATTAGATTCTAAGAACTCAGCCTTCTGGGCAGCAAACTCCTTTTGTTCCAATTGATCATAGAAATAATATCCCATAGAATCTCTAGGATATCCAATGAAGTTACACTTAGTGTAATGACTTTCTAACTTGTTTGAGGTGGGAGTCTTAACACAAGCCTCACAACATGTTAGAACTCTAGAAAGATTAACATGTTGTCTTTATGTGTTTTTTTAGTATTTGTAATAGTATAGGGACTAGATTCGTAATTTGTTAGTTCCTTGTGTTTCATTATAAATAGCTTAGACTTGTAGCAGTTGTAGAGGGTGGAGAACTGCTTACTTACTTTGTAATTGTCTTTGCTTGATATTAATGAAACTATGAATTTTGTTGATATATTGCTTGATTTGATTACTTTGTTTGTATTTCTTTGAATTGTGTTCATACATCATCACAGATTGGTACATTTGATCCTATCAAATGGTATCAGAGCTTGGTACATTTGATCCTATCAAATGGTATCAGAGCTGTTGGTTGAGTGATTTTTGAGGTTTGTCGAACTTTCAAACTCAAAAAGTTCATTGAATCTGTGATTGATAGACAATTCAATTGAAAATTTGTGGATTTCAGATGTGTTTCATCATCCAAAACATGTTTGAACCATAATCAGCAGTTAAATTCATCAAATTCATCAAATTCGAGATAATTTGTTGAATTTGTGTTCGAAAAGTTCACTATTTTTCAAACTGAAAATTACAAAATCGATTGATTTGTTGTTGATATTGAAAGAAATTGATGTTAGAAGAATGATTATCGGTATAAAACATGTCTAATTGGAAATTTTTAATTCAATTCATCAACTTTTGAAGAATTTCAGAAGATTTGAGTTAGTTACATTCATATGAACATGATGAATGTGGCGCATTAGAGTTGAGGTTTGATGAAAAATTGTTTTAGTGTTAGGCGTTTGACTACTATTTAGTCGCATTAACACTGTTTAGGCGTTTTTTAGTTCAGATGTTTGACTACTGTTAAAGAGTAAAAGTCCAGATGTATCATCACTGTGAGGCGTATTAGAACTGTTTAGACGGTTGACAACTGTTGAGGTGCATTACAACTGTGTAGGCGCATTATAACTGTTCAGCCACATCAACTTAGGCGTTTTGGAAAAATTTTCTAAGGCATTCCCTTAGACGTCTCTCAACTTAGGCGCATTAACTGTTTTGGAGTTTGATTACTGCTTACGCGCATCACCCTTGATACTTAGAATTTTTTTTTAGAAAATTTTTCAAAATCTTTTTCATTTCTTTTCTTAATTCAAAATCTAAGAAAAACAACAAAAATATAAGAATGGTGAATCAGAAGATTCTAAAAATAGAGTTTCAAAACTTAAAAATAGAGCTGATTTCAAAAATTGGTCTCTTAGGTTAAAACATCATTTAAATTCCATTGACACTGAACTTTGGAAATCTATAGAGAAAGGACCATACATTCCTATAATCATTGATGGACCTGACAGAGGGTTTTTTTATACTAGAGATTCTCAAGAACCCTATCCTGAAGATGGTCTTCAAGGAAATGATTTGAGAAGAGTAAAGAATGATATCAAAGAATATTCCTTGATGTGTAAAGGACTACCTCTGGAAGTTCTTGCAAGGCTTGATGGATATGATACTTGATACACCATGTATAAAGCCTTAAAGACCATTTGTGAAGGAGGCAAGGAGATTAAAAATCTCAAGAAACAAAAGTTGAAAAGGCAATTAGAATTGTTTCAACATTTGTCTAGAGAAACCATAATCAAATGATGAACTTTGTTCAACTTACAACTAAGATGTCAACAGTTGGTATTAAGCCTGATCTTGAAGATCTAAATCTTAGACTACTCAGTGCTTTACCCTCATCATGGAAACAAACAGTAACCTTACTAATACATACTGAGAAGTTCCCTATGGATCTAGATCTATTCATTGCCAAGATAGAGTCAGTAGAGATTGATGAAAGCTCAAGGAATAATGATAGAGCAGCATTAATATCTCAGTATTAGTTTGTTGCTTCTCCTGCAAACACTATTGAAAATGCATTCATGGAAAAAAGTGAGAAAATTACAGAAGAAGAGGAAGATTTATTTATTGGAGTAGGATTTTTCACTAATTCATCATTTACTAGTGCTCCTGCTTATACAACACAGTCTCATTCTCAATCTCCTCCTACATCTCAGTCTCAAACATCTAATGTTCAAACATAGACTTCTACATCTAACTCTACTAAATCTAGCAAAGTTAAAGATGTGATAAACATCCTATTAGAGGATGAAGAGTCTAAAACTGCATTCACTGCACTTATGGCTAGTTTTCAAGCATATCAAGTAGCCATTTAACTTAATTAGACCTTGTTTGTAGGATTTGTTTGAAATGGATCCTGAAGATGTTGAAGAGATGGACTTAAATTGGCAGATCGTGATGATTGCTTACGGGACACAAAAACACTCATATGTCAACAGGAAGTACAAGCCAAGTGCTAACAAGACTGTTGGGTTTGATAAGTCAAAATCAAGGTGTTTTAACTGTAACAGTTATGGACATTTCTCTAGAGAATGCAAAGCTCTAATGAATAATGGAGGAAATGCTCAATCAAGTTCTAGAAATCAAAGGTTTCAACCAGCTCAGAAGACTTTTCAAAAGCCTTAACAAAGTCTTCCTATGCCTGAGCTTAAAGATGAAACAAAATCATATGATGAAACCAAGAAAGCTTTAGTAGCCAGCATTAAAGATGGTTATGATTGGAGTGCATATGTTGAACATTTTACTAATGATTTAACATCAAGTTTATCTCTTGTTGCAGAAATCCAGGGAGAAGATTGGTCAGAAAATAATGATCCAAAGGTGGAAGGTGAGAATGAAGAAGATGACTATGATTGGAGTGAAAAATCTGATCCTAAGGAGGATGCAGATGAAGTAGCTCTAATGGAAAAGTCTGATCAACCTAAGGTTAACACTTCATCTTCAAAATCTGAAACCTTATCTCCAAAATTCCCTAAAATCCCATTTGAAGTGAGAGAAAAACTATGTACAAAAGCATGCTATGAACATGTTGAATAGTATAGAAACTACTCATATAAAATCTGTGAGAAACTAAAACAAGAAGAGTCAATGCATAACAAACTAAAATCTGATCATAAAATAGCAGATCAAAAGATTATTTCTCTTCAAACATCATGGAACAAAACACTAAAAGGATTAGAAATTGCTTCTAAACAATTGGAAGAGATTATCAAAAATCTTGAACAGGAGAAGATAGCACATGGTGCTACTCAAATGGATATTGCTAAAGTAAAAAGTTCAAAAATGATTGTAGAAAAACTGGTAAGTGAGAGAAAAGATAAACAGAAAGCAGGGTTAGGTTCACTCATGAACCTATGCCTGAATCTATTACAAACACTTTACCAGAGAACTTTAATACACATGATTATTCTGCTGTGAATAAAGCTAAACTTAAAGCTTTTCAGGTCAAAAACAAGAATTCAGAAGAAGAAAAGAAAAATGCACAAGTTTTTGTTGAAAATGATCAAGAAAAGATTAAAAATGGTCATCCAATCAAGATAAAATCTTATGAACCTAAACAAACAAAACAAAACACTTCTGATCAAATTCATTGTGTATTAGAAGAAGTGAAAGTTCAAAGCAAAGATAAAGATAAACATGTAGGAACATCAGAAGACTCAAACACTATTAATCTAAAACCAGTTCAATCTGAAAAGGAATCTTCTTTCGATGATGTTCAATCTGGAAGTAAACCAAGTTCTTCTAAGTCAAAGAATCAAAGAAGAAGAAAGAAATCATCAAAAACAAAATCTGAACAAAACATAAGTTCAGAAAAGTTGATCAAAGCAAGAAATCAGGCAACAAAACTTAGATCTATAAAATTTGTGTCAGCCGATTTGTTAAATATGAATTCTCTTCAAAACAACAAGGTAAATACTATGAACAAATCTCACTCTGATCTGAAATCAAGTTCAAATTCTAAGACTTCCACTGTAGCAAAAAGATTTGTTCCTAATGAATTCAAGAAGGAAGTTCATGTTAAACAGATGCAAAATAATTTGGCACAAAATCAAAATGTGAAAAATGAAAAACAACAGTTTAACTATTTGACACCAAAATATAAAAATGAATCAAATATTGTGTCAATGTCAAAAGTTAACAAACAGTTGTTTATAACTCCACAAAAGTACTGTGAAATATGTGATATGAAAAATCACAATACTATTGAGTGCTATTTCAACAAGTACTATCACATATGTGACATGAGAAATCATTTCATAGCAGATTATTATTTTAACAAATACTATACTTATTGTGATGAGAAGACTCACAATACTGCAAATTGTTAATTTAGAAAGAGATCACATACTAGAGGATTTGCAAATTCAAACATGAGCAAAGGTTATGTTAACCCTCAATATATGAAAAATCAAAATGATGGATTTCAAAAATTAACTAATCAACCTTCTTTAGGTTTGAGATCTTTTCAAAAGAACAATTATATGAGATCTAAACAAAATGTGCAAGAACAATTCATACCAAGATCTGTAAGAATGACTAATAAAAAGGTTAGTCATCAACACGTGTCAAAAATTGATCAATCAAATGGTATGAATGTTTTAAAAAATAACTCAAACAATTTTCAAAACAAGATTGGTAAATTCATCAAGAATAAACCTGATTTGAATAATCTTCATTACAAACAATTTACCATTGTTGATAAATTTGGAAAACCCAAGACCATCTCGGCTTGGGTGGATATCTCAACTTAATTTTCTTGTTGTGCAGGTACGCCCAAGAAGACCACTTAATACATGGTATGTGGATAGTGGGTGTAGCAGGCATATGACAGGCAATCCTGCCTTGTTACAAGATTTTAATTTAAAAGATGGAACACACGTCGCCTTTGGTGGTGATGCAGGAGGAAAAATAATTGGAGAAGGAACAGTATCAAATGGGATAATAAGCTTTGACAAAGTCAACTTTTGTTCACAGTTGAACTTTAATCTTTTAAGTGTATCCCAAATATGTGATAAATCATACTCTGTTCTATTTGATGATTTATTCTGTTATGTTTTAAAGCCAGGTTTTCAGATAAGCAAAGATTGGGTAATTGTTACAGCTGAAAGGGATAGAGATGTATACAAGCTGGATATGTCTCAAGTTGATCCTTCAACTGAAACAACATGCCTAATTGCTAAAGCATCAAATGATGAAAGCCAGCTTTAGCATAGACGTCTCGAATATTCAAATTTCAAGAATATGAACAAGCTTGTATGAGGAAATCATGTCATTGGACTTCCATCTAAGAAGTTTGCAACGACTGATCACTGCTCAACATGTTTGAAGGGAAAGCAACACAGAGAGTCTTATAAGACCAAGCTCATAAACTCAACTTCCAAACTTCTTCAAATGTTACATATGGACCTTTTTGGACCAACAAATTTCAAGAGTATTAAACGAAAATCATATTGTTAATTATCATTGATCACTATACAAGATTTTCATGGGTTTTCTTTTTGTATGCTAAATCTGAAATGACTGATTTACTGAATCAATTTATCATTAAAGTTGAAAACCAATTAGAAAATAAAGTGAAAATAATAAGAAGTGATAATGGAACGAAATTCAAAAATGCTAACATTGAAATGTTTTGTGCTCAGAAAGGGATAGCTCATCAGTTCAGCGCTACCAGAACTCCTCAACAAAATGGAGTTGCTAAAAGGAAGAATAGAACATTGATTGAAGCTGCTCGTTCTATGTTAGCTGATGCAAAAATTCCTATTACTTTTTGGGATGAAGCTATATCAACTGCGTGTTTTGTTCAGAACAGAATCTTAATTGTGAAAGATAAAATGAAAACTCCTTATGAGTTAATGTTTGGCAGGAAACAGAACATAAACTTTCTAAAATCATTTGGTTGTCCTGTTATGATTCTTAATTCAAATGATCAGTTAGGAAAATTTGAAGTAAAATCTGAAAATGGATTTTTCGTTGGTTACTCATCTGTTTCAAAAGCCTATCAAGTGTACAACTCTAGGACGAATATAATTCTTGAAACATTCAACGCTAAATTTCTATTTGATTTAGATTCATTATCAAACTCTCTTCAATCTAACTTGTTTAATCAATCAAATTGTCTTGATTCTACAGGTAAGAAGAACTCTAGAGGAGATCTTGGATCTTCAGTGAGGATTCAGATTCTGACGACCCAGATGATTCTAGCTCAGACTACCCATTTTTATCATTTGTCAAGGACTCATCAATATTATTCAATGACAATAATCATGCTAATACAACTTCAGATCATTCAGTCTTATTTAATCAGGAAGGATTACAACCAATTCCTAATGATGGTAATGAGTTTGTGCAACCTGAGTCTGGAACATCATCCATCTCTGGTGATGCAGTTGATACAGGTAACTTTGATTACTTTATTAACTCACCAACTCAAGTTCCAAACTTCAATCCACATTCTTCTAATTTGTTACATCAGCTTTCCACTTAAACCAAACAAATCTGGATGTTAATGTTCAATGTGATGAGATTTCAACATCTCGTATTCACAAGAATCATCCAATTTCTCAGATTATTGGTCCATTGAATGAGAGAACAACAAGGAGTAAATCAGAACAAGAAAACTTGTCCTTATACTCTTGTTTTCTTTCTCAAATTGTTCCTAAATATGTTACCGAAGCATTAAAGGACAATGGTTGGATAGAACCCATGCAAGAAGAATTACTTCAATTTTGCAAAAAAGAAGTGTGGAATTTAGTGTATTTACCTGAAGGAGAAAATGCTATAGGCACGGAATGATTGTTTAGAAATAAGACTGATGATCGTGGTGTAGTAATAAGGAACAAAGAAAGACTTGTTGCATAAGGATACACACAGGAAGAAGGGATAGATTATGATGAAGTGTTTGCACCAGTTGCAAGACTTGAATCCATTCGAGTTTTCCTGGCCTATGCTTCATTCATGAAATTTAAGGTGTATCAAATGGATGTAAAAGGTGCATTTCTATATGCTCCTATCACTGATGATGTGTTTGTGAAGCAACCTCCATACCTTTAAATATGATAGTGATGGAACCGTTCCATGCCATATTTCAAAAGGTGTCATTTCCACTTTCTTGGTAGGGGCTATATTCAAAATACGAGCCACCGAGAGCAAAGCGAAACCCCAAAATGATAGAGGCAATGAGCTTCTAGCCATCATAGATCGAACCATATCCAATAGGGTTTGAATTCTCCTCTCGGACACACCATTGTGTTGTGGTGTTCCAGGTGGAGATAGTTGTGAAACGATACCATAACTTCTAAGATGATCTCTAAAAGCATCACCTAGATATTCACCTCCTCTATCGTTGTGGAGAATTTTTATTTTCTTGTTGAGTTGATTTTCTACTTCATTTTGGAAGATTTTGAACATTTCAAAAGCTTCATCTTTGTGTCTTAACAAGTAGACATAACCATATCGATTATAGTCGTCGGTAAAGGTAATGAAGTATCTTTCATGGTACCTAGTCATTGGCTTAAAAGGACCACATACATCTGAATGTATGATGCCAAATAAATCTTTTGTCCTTCGGATTTGCCACTAAAAGGTGCCTTAGTCATTTTACCTTGTAAACAAGATTCACATACATCAAATGAATCATATTCACTTGCTTTTAAAAGACCGTTATTTTGAATTGTTTGTATGCGTTTCTTGTCTATATGATCAAGACCGCAATGCCAAAGATAGGTATCACTAAAATCCAATTTGAGTTTCTTTGTACTGGCATGGTACAATGAGCTATCATACAATGTGTATTCACAAACCAATTCATAAATACCATTAATAGAAATAAATTTAAAATAAAATATGCCCTTTAAAGAAACATGAATTTCATTTTCAATAAATGTTAAAACATAATCATATTGTCTTAAATGGGCAACATAAATAATGTTCCTAGTCAAACTAGGAGCATACAAATTTTTTTTCAAAATTGCTTCCAAACCATTTGAAGCTTCAAGATGTAGTCCCTTCGGTCTTCAACTTGAACTTTCGCCCCATTCCCCATGTAGAGGCTAGCATCCCCTTTCTTGAAGTCCTTACTTCTTTTGATCCCTGCAATAAGTTGCAAATGTGAGTTCCATAACCGGTATGCAATACCTATGTATTAGAGGATATTAAATTTAGATCAATATGAATCATGTAAATTGTACCTAAGGTCTGCCTGGCATCACTCTTAGCTTACAACTCTTTGAGATGGACTGGACAATTTCTTGCCCAATGTCCAATCTCCCCACACTTAAAGCATGGGTCATTCGAAGCAACCTTTTGCTTCTTCTCCGCTGGTTTTGGTGGTGGTGCTCTTACCACTCCCTTTCCCTTTCCCCTAATGTGCCCTTTACCATTGGAAACATTTGCCTTGGGTGCGGGGTGAGGCCTCTTCTTGTTCCTAACATCATTGATGGTGAGAACAGGTAAAACCTTTTTACCCATGGCCGCCTCGGCAGTTATGAGCATAGAGTGAAGCTCACTTATGTTATTGTCCCACTCGTTCATGTTATAGTTCATGACAAAGTTTTCAAACCTTTTTGACAAAGAGTTGAGGATCAAATCCGTAGCCAACTCTTTCGAGACGAGACAATTCAGCCTTTTGAGGCAGTCAATGTGGCTTTTCATCTTAAGCACATAAGATGAAACAGATTGGGTGTCATCCATACGACATGCATGGAGTGCTCAAACTGTTTTGAAGTGCTCTACCCTTTTGTTATTGGAATGTTTCCTTCAACTGGGTGATCATGTCGTATGCTCCATGATGTTCATACTGCTTTTGGAGATCCGGAGTCATACTTGCCAACATGAGGAAAGACACTTGGACCGAGTCCTCAGTGTATTTTACCCAGTTATTATAGGCCTCCTCATCCTCCTTATTAGGTTGATTGGGAATCGGATCGTCTAAAATATACGATCGTTTCTCTTGCTTGAGAACAATTCTCAAGTTTCAAAACCAATCTATAAGTTATTATGGTTTAGACGCTCCTTTTGAAGAATGGTTCTTAGTGATAGTGAGTGAGCGCACGGGATATCATTATTATCATTATTGTTGGTGGCCATCTATAAAATTTAACAAAGTTCAATTTTAGTAATTTTGATATTGTTCATATTTTAATAATTAAAGCCCTTTTATGTGTCATACACAAATTTAAAATTCTAGAATCCAAAGTTACATTTAAATAGTGGTTAGGTGACCTTTATCCCATTATTTAAATTAACAAGGTAGTCAACGTTTTGACAATTGCAACCCTTTGCAACTTCTAGGGTATGGGATCGACTTAAACATCATATGTATGGTCGACACGTTTATCCCATCAACACCTTTTGTAAACCACATTGTTGGTGATCCATTAAACATGGTTTGCAAATCAAGTTACCCTACTTACACACACATGTGGGTTTTCCAACATAAGTGGTTAGGTGACCTTTATCCCACAAATATGGTATCCCCACCTCAAATCACAAGTTCCCTCAAAATGGTTAGGTGACCTTTATTCCATTAAGAGTTTCCAAGTGACTCAAGTGTTGTGCAAGAGGATGGTGTTTAACTTGTTTATAAAAGAAATTTTAAGTTTTCATAATACTAGTTTAGAAAACTCTATGTACCTTATTTGCATGCTTTCAAATACAATATATCCTATGGTTATTTTTAATAAAACCCCTTTTATTAATATCATTAATCCTTTTAATAACCTTTTATTAATCACTTAATGATAAAGAACCATCAATTTTCAGCTTTGTTAAGTTTTTTAATGAGTTTGTTATGCATACCCAAATATCAAACAACAACCATACAACAAACAACCAAACAAGCATAATCATACAAACATAAGTGCATAACCATAGCCACTAAGTTGACTACACTTGTTTGCCATCACAAGTGTTGTCATAAGGTCTTTCCTAAAGGTTAACAATGACACACCATATGTGTCCATGTACTCCCACTTGAATCCACATCCAAATGCTTCAAGTGTTCATGTCTTTTGTGTCCTTCCTAATACAATTTTTCTAATAAAAGAAATGCACCTATTCTATTTATTACATAACCAATGAATAAATAAATTACAACCCAAAATATAAACACAAATATTACAACCCTTACATGAATCAAAACCAACATGACAAACAACAATCAACCAAATACAAAACACATAAGGTCAAGGCTATGTTATTCACCAAAATATGTATTATATACAACATTCAAGAACAACAATGAACCCCTTTTAATAACCTTAAAGTTCTGGGCAACATGAACCATAACTTTAGGGTTGGTCCAAACAATACAATCAACCATTTGATGTAAATCTTTCAAGGTTTATACTAAAGCATGTGAGATTAACCTTCAAACATAAGGGATTCATCCATCCACAACAAAACAGCCCCTAATGGGTTGAAAAAGTCCAGGAAAACTAAATTTTCAAGAACTTTTGAAGCAAGTATTCCATATAACCAGCTCTAGATGCCATTGTTGGGTTTTGTAACATGTTAATCAAAGCTAGTTTAACCATTTAGACTATAAAAACGTAGTGGATATTAGGTTTTAAAGTGTGGTTAACAATCTGAAATTTGGACCATTTTAAACCAAAAACAAAACCCAAGAACAAGGATCATATATGTATGTGAAATGAAATGCTATCAAAACCGAAACTGCAACCATAGGGTGTTCTTGAAACTACCTTTCAAGAACAAGATGATGAAGTATGGATGAGATGAAGATGATGATTCTCTTGAGTGTCTAGCCCCCAAGAGAGAAAGCCTCAAGTTTGTATACACACAAGCTCTTCAAACACCTAACTTGTTAGGTAATAGAACACCAACACCCAACTCCTTCTTGAACAACCCGAAAATCAGCCAAGAAGTTCTTCAAGTTCAGCCAAAATTTTCTAAATTTTCAGCCAAGGAAGAAAAGATAAGAGACCTTTGCATGTGAGAGAGAGAGAGTGCTAGATTGAAGAGTGCAAGAGTGAATAATGTCTTGAAAAAAAACCAGACACAAAATTGATTCCCAAGACCATATGGGCGGCTGAAATCTCTTTTGAAATGGGTTACCCCATTTCATTTTCTAATAAAAAGTTACACTCTTAACCCAAAATTTTATAAAATTAAAACCTCTTTTAATTTTATAACATTAACACACTTTTATTTGTAATTATTTAACACACTTAAATAATGAAACAAATAATTTCTCATGAACAAATTATCCACATAATGTTGTTCATTTACAACAACAAAGTTTTAGAAAACCTATTTTCTAAATTGGTATCAATATATATTTGTATGATCTCATCAACAAATAAATATTTATTGGTGTTTGTTTAGCTTGTTATTGGGTATGACCCGACTTGGATCATAACGTACTAACCACATCAATCTTGTATGTGTCTTGGGCATACAAGTTCCAACACCAGGTGTTAAAGTCATCAAGAGTGATCAGTGGGGATTTGTTCATGGTTCCAGTTTCCATATCAGTTTTTGAAATGGCTGCCATTTGAAAAGTTAAGTATTTTGTGTGTGTGAGGGATCTAAAGATGGTGAGATCTTATATCAAGAGCCTGGAATTCTCTGATAGCGAATGCAAGACCGGTGAAGGGTGGTCACTTACAACACCACAACACAAAGAGGAGATTAACTTGACTTAATCAAACAGTGAGACTGGATTAACCACAAGAGATGATACTAAGAACACAAGTAAATACGAGATATAACAAGATAGCAAAATACACAAGGAGATGGTTTTTAAGATTGTAGTATATTGCCTTCTCAAGTTATTTTACAAGTGTTACAAAGCATAAAGGAAAGTTACAAGTACTTGAGATACATATACCACATCCTACAACTGGCCATACTTTGAAAGCCAGTTGGATACAATTGACTAGACACAACACAAAATCAATTGTAGAGTCGAAAGGCAGATTGCCTTTTGACTAGTGACTATGACATGCCATATCTCACATCTTAATATATTACAAAAAGGATAAAGTACATGAAGTATAAAGTTATAGACTCAAGACCTCAATGTACAGTTACTAAAAGCATGGACCTTTTCACCAACTCATGCAAGTTGGTGACTTTACGAAGTTGCAGCGGAAAGGGGGTCCAGCTTTATGTAAAGTACATCAGATAAAGCATGTATACTAAAAGTCTTTGGAAGAAATCTGTCTTCAAGTGTTGGCTTCGGAAGACTTTGTCTCTGAAGCTTCGGAAGACTTCATCTTTGGCTTCGGAAGATATTGGTCTTGGCTTTGGAAGATTTCACACTTAGAATATTTCTGTTGAATATGTGAAACTTCCGAAGCATTCTTCTTCAATGCACTTGTGAAGCATGCAGGAGACTTGAAATGTTTGAGTTGCATTAGCCTTAACATACATTCCTTACATGATGACATAAGACATTATGCATTTTAAAGAGGTTTTTCAAGTGAGATAGCCTAATCAATATTTATCATCCCAATAGCTTAAATGAGATATTTAAATCTTTGTTCATAAATAGATTTAGTGAACAAATCAACATATTGTTCATTTGAATCAACTTTGATTAGTTTGATCTGATTTTTCTCATGTATATCTCTAATGAAATGGTACTTGATATCAATGTGTTTTGTCGTGGAGTGCTTCACCAGATTTTTAGTTATGGAGATAGCACTATTGTTGTCAATGTGTATAGGAGTGCTCATGATGTTGAATCCATAGTCTAGCATCTGGTTTTGAATCCACAGTAGCTGAGCACAGCAACTTGTAGCAACAATGTATTCAGCTTCAGCAGTAGATGTAGAGACACGAGATTGCTTCTTGCATTGCCATAAGATTATCCTTCCACCAAGAAATTGACATTCTCCTTATGTGGATTTCTTGTTGATGTTGCAGCCATAGAGATTAAAGTTGGAGTTTCAAGGATACTAGAGACCACGCTTTGGTGCTCCTTTGAGGTATCTAAGAATTCTCTTGGCTGCAACTAGGTGAGACACATTTGGAGCAGCTTGATATCCTGCACAAATGGATGTAGCAAACATGATATCAGGTCTACATGCTGTGAGATACATCAGAGACCCAATGATTGCCCTAAACTGATGTTAATCAGTATCCTCCCCCTTAGTGTCAGGACAAATGTCATGGTTTCTGGGTATGGGTTTCTTGGCTGGCTTACAATCCTTCATATCAACCTTTTGAAGATATTGGAGGCATACTTAGATTGGTTGATAAAGAACCCTTCCTTCGTCTGCTTCACTTGAAATCCAAGGAAAAATTCCATTTTTCCCACGGAACTCATCTCAAACTTATTTTTCATAATGCTCTCAAAGTCTTTACATATTTCGTCATTTGAAGAACCAATATGATATCATCAACAAAGACCTGAACGAGCAATATGTCTTTCCCGGATTTCTTTATGAAACAAGCCTTATCTATGATACCTCTAGTGTAGCCGTTCTTTAGGAGAAATTGAGACAAAGTCTCATACCCCAGCCTAGGTGCCTGGTGTAGCACATAGAGAGCTTTATCCAGCTTGCACACATAGTTGGGGTGCTGTGGGTCTTTAAATCCTAGAGGTTGGCACATATAGACCTCCCTGTCTATATTTTCATATCGAAAGGCACACTTGACATCAAGTTGATAGACAATAAAGTTCTTAGATACAGCATAAGCAAGGAAGATTCTAACAGCCTCAAGTCTTGCAACAGGTGCAAAGACATCATTATAATCAATTCCTTCCTTTTGGGTATATCCTTAAACAACCAGTCTAGATTTGTTCTTTATGATCAAGTCTCTATCATCTCTCTTGTTTCTGAAAACCCATTTGGTGTCTATAGGTACTTGACCAGATGGTAGCTGGCAAAGGTTCCATACCTTTTGTCTCTTGAATTGAAGCAACTCTTCTTGCATTGTATCAACCCAACTACTATCTTTTAAGGCTTCTTCTATTTTCTTGGGTTCCATTTGAGACAAGAAGCATGAGGACAAGCAAACATTCCCATGATGAGTTTGTCCCCTTGTTCTCACACCTTTAGAGACATCTCCTATGATGTCCTCTACAGGATGAGTGTTGTGAATCCCTAGTCTAGGAATCACTTCTAGTTGCAATGATAAATTCAAGTTGGACATATTTTGCTTAGGAACATGACCACTTGGGCCAGCTGTTGTTTCAGTGTCATTCAAAGATGACTGATTGAATGAAAAAGAAACATCATTATCAATGATTAGTTAAGAAACAATACTAACAGTTGCCTGTTCCTTCAAAGTACCACTTCTAGCAACTGGGTGTTGTTCAGTGTTACTTGAGGGAACACTGATTAAAGCTTCACTATCCCTTGAAAGAGTTATGCTGTTGGATCTTAAGATAGTTGGAGCAGGATTTTCAGTCACTCTTGGAGAATTTGAACAGGGTCTTGGTAACTCAAACAATTGATCAAGATCATTTTGAGGACCTGTTCTAGCTAAAACATTCTCATAAGATGGATTAGAATAGTTAGGAAACAATTCTAAGTCAAAAATGTAATCAGGGCCATTCTCCCTAACATAAGGAGTGTGCTCATTGACAACAATGCTGGATGATTCCACAAAATTTTGATTTTTGATGTTATAGACTCTATAAGTAATAGAGTTGGAGGAATATCCAACAAAGATAGCATCATCCGAATTTTTAGCAAAATTTGTCAAATATCTTTTGTGTTAAGTATAGTACACCTGCTGCCAAAGGACCTTAGAAAGCCAATGAATGGTGGCCTCTTGTTCCATAGCTCATAAGGGGTTTTTCCATGTGGCTTAACTAGACTCCTCTAACCACAAAGTAAGAGGTAGTTTTGAATCATCCAACATAGTTTGAGCAGCCTCAATAAGTGTCCTATTCCTTCTCTCAGCAACACCATTTTATTGAGCAGTTCTAGGAGCATTGTATTGTCTGTCAATCCCTTTTGAGTTATAGAATGAGTCAAGAACTTGATTCTTAAACTCAGTCCCTTGATCATTTCTAATTATTTTTACCTTGTGATCTACTTGATTTCCTATTTTAAGAATAAAAGATTTTAACGTTTTAGCGGTTTCATCCTTAGTTCCTAAAAAGAATACCCATGTAAATCTTGTAAATCATCAACTATCACAAGACAATATGATTTTATTCCAATGCTCATTATGCTTGTTGGACCAAATAGATCCATGTGCAGTAAGTGTAATGGGGTGGTGATGGAGTTAACAAGTTTGGATTTATGAGATGCCCTGTGTTGCTTCCCTTTTAGGCATGCAACACAGTTATCTTTGCAGAAAAATTCCTTTCTAGGCAAACCATGTACCAAGTTATTTTTGACTAATTTATTCATGGTTTTAAAATGTACATGACATATTCGTTTATGCCATATTGTTGACACATCACCATCAGCTTTGGAAAGAAAGCATGATACTTCTCCTAGTGGGGAAGCATAGCTCATATCCAGCTTATACATATCCCCTTTCTTGGGAGATCTAAGAAGCACCAATTCCGGAGGAATTGTTATCCCAGGTTTGAGGATAACGCACCAATTCTGGTGTTTTTGATCACAAAATTAAGAAACACTTAAAAGATTATGTTCAAGTTATTTGGCAAAGTGTACTTTGTCAATTTTTAACTTGCCATTGGATACACTCCATCTGCCAAAAATGTATCCTCTAGCCTCACCTCCAAACTGAACAGGACCTCCATCAAAATATTGAAATCATTGAAGAAGAGATATGTTCCCAGTCATGTGCCTGGAGCATCCACTATCTACAATCCACACATTATTGTTCTTGTCATATGGATGTCCCTGCACATAAGGTGAAAAAGTTAGTTTTTATTGGAAACCCAAGCCTTGTTGGTCTTGGGTTCTTCCAATGAGGATTTTATTTAACCAAAATTTATGCATGAGGGCTTAATAATTGTTTGTGAAGATGAGGCTTGGGCTGCAGCATCTTCCTTGATCTTCCATTCCATCCCTTGGTTGAACGTAGAGGATGAGCTTGTTTAAGCTTGAGTAGTATGACATTCTTCCGAAGCTTCTTTCTTCTCGGAAGAAGCCCTTACTACTTGCTCTTCCGAAGCAATATTCTTCTAGGGTGGTGTTAGGGGAACTCTTTTGGCTTTTTGAGTCTTTACAGCTTTAGCTTCCGAAGCCATTTTTTCTTTGGAAGAAGGATTTTCTTGCTAAACCAATCTTGCTTCAAAAAAAAGCTTACCTTTTTCATCACTTGGACCATTTGATAGGGTCCAAATAAGAAACCTTCCCTGACTCCTTCTTTCTTAACATTATTTGAATAATGTGTGCTAGAAGGATTGTAATAAGAATCTTTGGCCATATGGTTTTCCAGACCACACATTATGCATGCAATGTTAATCTTATGGGAATGTGTTGGCTATTGTTTCTTGATCTTCTTTTCTTCAACAGCAGTCTTTCCCTTTTCCATCTTTTGTTGGATAAATATGCTGGTTCTGCATACTTTTCTAGGTTCTAGCGGAGATGAACACACATTTTTGCTTTGGGTCGATCTTCAGCTTTGATTCAACCACTTTCTTGGCAGTTTTTCTGGCTACCTTAGCTCAATCTCTTCTGGATTTTGTGGTAAGAGGTTGGTCATTACTGGCAAGAGGGGTAGGGTCTACCTGGATATTCCCTGTGATGGTCTCCATACTTGCATCACTCTTTGACTCATGAGAAGGTGGGTCAGCAGATGAGACTTCTTGCTCTTCAGTACCATACCTTGGTTGTCTAATAGACTCATAAGCGTGTGGTAGAGCACTTTCATTTGTCCCCAACCCACTTTTGTTTTAATAACAAAGTTTTGAGTGGGAGGATGATGCAAGGATGGCTTGGAAGCTTTGCTCTAAGATAGCATGCTTCCTGGCTTGAGCTTCAGCTGTGACAAGCTAGACTTGAGCGTCAGACAATTCGGATATTAAATCCTTTATTTGTCATCTGTTCTAGCCATGAGTGCTTGAGCAGGAGTCACATCCTGTACCATAAAGCTCTAGTAAACTTCTTAAGCTACAATTGCTGTTTCAGTTAACCTCTCAGGGGCTTTTGGTGTAGAGGTTTGTAAGGAAGCATGAGAGGTTCCCAGGTTTGACTTGGGAGCCTTGCATTCCCTAGCAAAATGACCAAGTTGGTTACAGTTGTAACATTTTTCCTTGGTTTTGTCAAACCCAAACTTGATGCTAGCTGGGTTTTGAGGGAATTTCCTTCTAGTTCTATTAAAGAACTTCTTTACTCTATAAGTAAGAAGAGCCATTTGTTGGACTATGTCCATATACTCCACATCATCAGGGCTAAAGAACTCTAGGTCATCAAAGCAGAACTAATGATCACCAGAGAACTCACTTCCTGAAACAAAGTCACAACTATCCTAGAAAGAACTTTGCTAAGCCTGTTGAGACCTTGTAGTCTCAGGAAATATGATGTAAGGTCCTGAAGAACAGGATGGCTGCTAAGAGTAAGTTAGGTACTGCTGAGGTTGGTTGGGTTCTGAGCCTTCAGCAACCGTTAAAGCATTGCTAGCAGGAAGGCTTGAGGGTCTGCTCATCGGATGGCCCCTCTTGTTTTCCATCTCTACACGGTATCCATCAAGAATGCCATATACTTTAGTCATGGTGAGGGAGTTCAGATTCTCTGTCCTTTTGATGGAGACACAGTAGAACATCAACTCATTTGGAGGTGCACTCATAAATATCCTTGAGAGGTCTCTCAGTCAATGGCAACTCCCATAGACTAAAGGGAAGTGATAAGATCCATGTACCTAAAGTATTACTGCTAAGGGTCTCTCCAGCAATGTAGGTAAAGTTCTCAAACTGCTGCTTGAGTGAATCTTTCTTGGAGTCATTGGAGTTAGAGTACATTTGGGACAGTGCATCAAATAGCTCTTGGCTGACTTATAATGCTCAAACCTCACCATATTAGAGTTGGGTATAACAGTCATAAGAGCTGTCATGGCATTACTGTTTATGTCTATCTTCTTCCGGTCTTCATCAGAGTAAGATCACACAATCAAGATCCTGAAAAGCTCTGATACCAATTGTAGGATCAATATATGTCACTTAAAACTTGGTTTCCTCTCAAACTCACTTAGACACACACACACACACACACACACACACTATTTGATGATTTAAAGAGTTGATAATAATATACTAAGTAACTTAAGAATACAAAGAAATAATTTTCAAGGTACTTGTATATATTACTTCTCAACTCATAGTTTTTACAAGACTCTTTCAAGCATTGATACAAGAGTTACAATGAGAAACTATATATACTATAACCTATAGCCTGTTATACTTTGATACCAGCTGGGATCCTCTAATGAAAGCAAATACTACAAAGCTATAATTTAAGGTATCTTAGATAATGTCTTATCTAAGATATGGTAGTCATGACATGTCCATGACTTACCTTTTGTCACCAATTAAAGTTGGCAACTGTACTAACAAATAAAGGTGAACAGTAGAATAAAGTATGGTCAACTACATGGCCTTTTGGGAAAATGCCATGTAGTATCAGAGGTCTGCAAAGGAGTGTCAGAGAACCATACTTATGTCCACTGGTTCATAGCAACATCTTTTGAAGGTTAATTGTCTTCAGAAGAACAAGTTCTTTTGAAGCCTTTTATACTTCGGAACATGCTTCTTCTTCCGTGGCTTGAGGACTTCTACTTCAGAAGTCATTCGTCTTTGGATTCTTCTAAGTCTTGAACTTCGGAAGAGAATACTTAGCTTCGAAAGTTGGAGCTTTTTCTTCGGAAGTTGATATTGCACTTTATGTTCGGAAGAACTCCTTTTCCTTTAGAAGTCCATACTTACCTTTGGAAGATCTTTATAAGTTGCACCAAAAATAGTCTAAGTGTTTGGTTTTGGTTGCTCCAGCCTTTCTTGATCCAACATAAGTTTTTCCATGTGTTGGGGTTATTATGCATACTAAATACACGTTTTTAAATGACCAAGATTTTAAGGGTTTTAACAGGACGTTCGATTTTTCAATAAGGGATGTGTTATATAAATGTTTAAAAATAAAAAATTTTCACTCTGACCTAGCAGCATGACCCCAGCCAGGGGCGTTGCCCCTTAGACCCCACTAGGGGTTGCTGCCCCTAGGACCCCGCTATCAGGGGCTACCGCCCCCAAACCCCCGCTGTCCCGTGAAGGGTCGGTTATGTTTTTATGATGGACGGTACTTGGTATGTTATGTACTCAATAAGCTAAATATTATATATTAAAGTGGAAGTTAATATAATGAAAAATGGAACTGAATGAGTGTTACCTCCGGCCTGTTTGATGATGAAAAGTCTTGCAAATACTATGATAGACTTCACTTATGTGAGTCTGATGTATGATGATTGATCCGTATTCATGAGCAGGCAATGTGCCTTGCAGTGTGGATCAACTGTTGGGGTTTAGTTACCATGATGATCTGACCCGATAGGGATCAAAATTCGTTGTCGATCAACATGGAGCTCTTGCTTTGTGCAATCTCGTTTATGATGAAGTGAAAGATAATGAAAGAATGAAAGATAATGAACATGCTTATTATGATGCAAGAAATGTTATGTATTATGATGTATGTGTGGTTATTATATGAAAGATAAAGTTTATATTTTATTATTTATATAAAACTAAAACTCACTCAGCAAAGCTGACTTTTATGCATAATAGTTCGCAGGTAAATGTTGATGTTGAGGATGACACTAGGTTAGGAGCTACTTGGAGGGCAATGGATAGCATCCCTGTTTATGAAATCTTTTATTGCAATTTTAGAAAAAGTACTATGTTTCATTTACATTTGAAGGACTAATGTATGATTACAATATGAACTACAAGTTTTAAGTAAAATTTTGTTTTATTCCGCTGCCTTGTTTTGTTATTGAAATGGTTTTATGCTATAATTAACCAACTGTGAGGCTTGCCAGGAACGGGGCCTTACATCAGTCCATAATCTGCTTCCCTCATATTTTTATTAAATAACCCCATCTAAGCCCATTATTATTAATTGGCTCATTTTAACTTTATTTCGGGCGTTACATTCAAATCTTTCATGAAAGGGGTTGCATAAATGGTGTGTGCAAATGTTATATGTATACAGGACAATTTAGGGTGGTCAATACAATCAGTTTTACAATAAGAAAAGTGTTCAGATTACTTAACAAATCAAATAGGGAACCGGGTTTATGTAGAGGATTATTAGATCTAGGAACAATAGGTCTAGATCCTTTTGTATAAACTTAGCACTTTAGTTAATGCGTATAATAAAATTTTGTAATTCATTACTCTGATGTATGCGTTATGTATATAGGTTAACCCATATTTGTGTTGATTTATGTGTATACTTACAGGTTCAAACATCATACCTGGTTAATTTTAGAAATTGACCAAGTGTAAGAAACATCTATGAATGAACATTTATGGTCTTCCGTAGATAATCATCTCATAAGTAATACATCCGAGGATCCTCTACGGAAGAACTCTTCGGTGCAGATGAAGTCAAGGAGTGATAAGAGACCAAAGACCCACATATGAATAACTTGCACTCTAATGAAGAATACCAAGTGAAGACTCCTACGGAAGAGTAAACTCCTATGGAAGACAAAGTTCGTGTGGAAGACCTAACACTTGTACTTGCATCATCAAATAATTCAAGTCAACAAGTCAAACACGGACTCCGAGAGATTCGCTGTTTCCTTAAAGAAACACTGAGCCTATAAATACTAGTCCTAGGTTACACATCTAGGGATGAAAAAACACAAAACATCATATCGATCCCCACGATCAATCAAACACAAAATCCCTAGCAGCCATCACATCAATACACCAAAGCTATCAACATGTTCAAAGCAAACATTATCATTATCAATCATTATTTTATCATTTGTAATCATTAATTAGTTTTAATGAAATTCTTTTGAATCAAATCTTGTTCTTTGATTATTGTGTTAAAATCATCTTGTTCTTTATGAGAAGGATTTATTGTCTTTGAAGTTTAATAATTAATCAATTAAGCAACGATTAATGATCATTTTGCAATTATTAAATCGAACTTAATCTATCACTGATAATTCCTGACTACGGTCCTTGGATTCACAGGTGGTATCATAATGAAGTGCTCATTGATTTAGATTGATTGATCTATCGGTGTTAGAATTGTTTAATTGAGTGTTTATATCATTAGACCTATCATGATCAGATCTATTGATAAGTAAAATTGTTTTGGTGTGAATCAATTTTAGAAAAATAAAATGGTGATTTGTCTTTCAGCGAGTACTGTTACATTGCTCGGTTAAGATTGATCTATATTCACATTAATTGAAACGTAGATCTTGGTTATTGATTGATATTCATCAATTGTTCAACTCGGGTGAACAAGTATATTAACAAATCCTTGTTTGATATTAATAATCATTAAGAGGATTGACTGATTTATGACTTTTATTACTTAGTTATTCAATAATTAAGTTCTTGTCATTAATTACTTCATTACCCAAATGAAACTTTGTTTTAGTTAAACTGTAAGGCCCCGCACCCGGGCACCTCACAATTGGTCATTCATTGCACTTAAAACATTATAAAATGTACATTTTTTTGCAGCGGAATTTAAAACATTCATTAATAACTAAAAACATGTCAATTACAACATCTGTTTTCATCTCAAAATACAAGGCATGTCAAAATACGGGTGCCAGCCTCAAAACGCTCCCAGTAGCTTATGCATCCATGCCTGCAACTCCTTAGCATTAACATATACTGTTAGGATCAGTGATTTAAGTTTGATCAATTAGAGTAGATTGCAGCGGAATTCGAACAATGAATTAAACAATTTAGCAAGAACTCAATTGATATTCAATGGAATAGTACACGGTTATAGAGAGAGAGAGAATTCTGCAAAAGGAATATTTCATTCAAATGCTTTCGTGGTGGCTAAAAGTCACCGTGTTACAATTAGGTCAACATACCTTATATATGGAATGTGACGTCTGCTGATGTCACTTGATAGTGACATCTAACAGAATTATACAAACAATTGAAATTATGCAAACTACTGAGAATCTTCTCAACGACTGGTCACATCTCAGAGAATGCTAAGTACAAGAACATAAAACTACTGAACTAAAACTACTAAAACTATAAACTACTGAAAGGTAAATTACAAGTACTGAAAAGGAAAACCATCACAACTACTAAAGTTAATGACTTCAGTTGTTGTGACAAATACTGATCACTCTGGTCTTCAGTCTTTGTCTTCAGTCTTTGTCTTCAGTCTTTGTCTTCAGTCTTTGTCTTCAGTCTTTGTTCTTCAGACTTCTATTTCAGACGTTGTCTTCAGCTGATAGCTTCAGACTTTGTCTTCAGTACTTTACTTTCAGACTTTATCTTCAGTTCCTTACTTTTATACTTTCTCTTCAGTTCTTTACTTTTAGACTTTGTCTTCAGTTCTTTACTTTTAGACTTTGTCTTCAGTAGAAATCTTCAGATCTTGTCTTCAGACTTTGTCTTTAGACCTTTTAATCAGCTGATGTCTTCAGCTGTTGTGATCTTCTTCAGCAGTTGTAATGTCTGTGGGACTTAGAGGTTTTTTGATCAGGCTTATTAGTTCTTTTGGTCCAACAAACTCCCCCTGAACCAATGAAGCCAAAACCTCTAAGTTTATTGATGATCTCACTTATTCTTTGGCAGAAACACCCTCTTGATCAGCTTCAAAGGTAATCATGTAAGCACAGGCCGGGAAAAGGTTTCTGATCTTTTGATTGGCTAAGTGTGAAAGGGAACTCTGTCTTGGGGAAACTGGACACAGAGTCTTGTCCCAACCATGAAACATAATTCCCATTGATGAGTCTGTAAGACTCTCTTGCATAGGCCTCAAGGAGACCAACTTGTTCCTCCTTGGTGAGTTATTCTGCTTCTCCCTCAAAGAAGAACTCAACGACATAATATTCAGACATATACCTTACTGTCTTCCCATTCTTCAACTCAACAGTTGTGATCTCTCTGTATGCGAATTCATCTGGATGAGAGCCTTCTAGCAACAACTGGAGTTCACTCTATTGAAGATCTTCAAGTCTCTTGTATAACAGTCCCTCCTTGATCATTTTGTTCTCAAGTAGAGATTCAGGGGTTGTCTTTGAGTTGTGTGCTCTCTTGAATTCTTCTATAATCTCCCAGGGTGAGACTACCATAGCCAACATAATTGTAGCATTCAAAGTCTTCTTCACTTGGCCATGATATCTACTTGGTATGTTCTTCTTGTGTATTCTGGAACTTACCCTGGGGTCTGGCCAAATCCTCACTCTTTCTCTTTGATGTTGGAATGTATGCCTAAGAGTGTACAGCCTCAGAGCTCGTTTCTTTATTTCTTGAATGGATGAGGACTGAGGGAAGTCCTTGTCAACCATTTTGAGAAATTGCTTATCGTGCTGCTTCTGCTGTTCTTATTCTTTAATCTTCACTTTCACCATTTGCATTTGCAAGTCAGGTGTGATCATCTGTTGACTTCTGGGCTCAGGTGTTTTAAGTTTGAGAATAGCAGAAATTGGCAAACTATCTTCATTCTCATCCTCTTCTTCTTCTTCTACCCTCAACACCATTCTCCTCCTTCTGGGTGTATCACTGGGTGTGGTTTGAGATGGTTTTTGGGGTAATGGAATTGGTTTTTTGGGTTGAGTTGTGGGTGGTTTTGGTTTAGGGATAGAATTGGCAGATTTTAGAGATGATTGCTTTGAGGGTTGTTTTTGAGTGGGAGTATGAGAAGGCTGATCTAGCAGTTAGTGGTGAGTTTGGCTTTTGAGAGCTTTGCCATCTCAGTTCTCTTCCCAGCACCTGCTTCATCCAGTGCTTCGATGATCAACCCTTTGTTGTAGCTTCCAGCAGAACAAATTTTCTTGGTTATCTCCAATATACTGTCTCTGGACCAAGACTTCATCTCTATCAATGGTCTTCCTAGATATTTGGCAATAAATCTGATCATAATCTCCAACCTTTCCCTATCCATCACACTGTAACTAGCCCATCTTGCTTGAATTTCATTTATCTCCAGCCTTCTGATCTCAACATCTAATGTAGCTGTGTCATGACCCTGTCTGAAGAGCTGATCTATTATTTTGTCCATAGATCTGCTGTGAGCTTCATCAGCTTCTTTGACTAGATCTTCTAAGGACTTTTCTCCATCAGACTTTGACTCAGCACTTCTCTTCTTTCTGTAAGTGATCAGCTGATCTTTCTACTCTTTGTCTGTGCTCAGCTCTTGCACTGTGATCAGTTGTTTCTCTAAGATCAGTTCTTGTTCTTTCTCCAACTCCTTTTCTTTTTCTGGTTCTTTCTCATCTTCTACTCTCTTCCATTTTCTTTCTTTCACTGCATTAGACTTGGTAGTCTCCCCTTTTTGGGTGCATTGGGATCAGGGGCTTGAAAGGCAGAAAGTGACTTGTGAATAGCATCATCAATGAGTGTTTGGAGATTTGAGGAGATCCTCTCATCAATGGCTTTATATACTATCTCAGTGATGATGGGAGTGATGAGAGGTAAGGAGCTTTGAAAGGTTGCAACCATCTGCTCAGAGGGGTTCTGTCCCTGAGAGGTTGTGCGAAAAGCAGTGGTTGGTGGCTTAGTTAAGTGTATTGGCTGAGTGTTTGGTGAACCTTCAAATGAAGGTGCCATCTGTGGGTTTATTGGGGCAGATGGACTTTTATCCTGAGACATTTTGGCTAGCAGTTCTTTGAGTCTGCTCACCTCAGTCTCTAGGATTGTGTTATGGGCTAAGACATCAAAGAAAAAGCCTAGGTCATCATAGTCTTTGCTGAATCATCTGACCTCCTGATTAAATCAGGATGTACATGCCCTGAGTGTAGATCAGTATATGCATGTGCCCCTTGTTCTTGGTTCTGGGGACTTCCTGCCTCTGGACTTTGTCCTTCATTGGCAGTTGCCTTTGGTGAGGTCTTATATATGTTACCAACTTCATCCTGTTCATTTGCTGAATCAGTAGAAGTGGCAGCCTGACCAGATGTCCTAACCTCCTATTCTACACTTGGACGTTGAACATTATAACCCCTGTGCTGTGGGTTATCAGCAGCATTTTGGTCCTCCCCCTCAATTGTTAAGGTATTCCCAGTGTGAATTGGTTTCTGGGGAGGGGGTGAGGAATGCAGCTGACTCAGCACTTTAGCAACTATAAGGGTTGGGCTTTGAGGGGCGGTTGCATTCGGAGATTGGCCAGAAGCAGATTGCACCCGGGGTGAGAGATGCTCTTCAATGGTAACCTTCTAACTGAGATAGGTTCCAGTAATGTGGTATCCCCAAATATGGTTGCAACAGGATCCTGTGGAGAGGATACCTGTGCGGTTTCAGCTAGGTGAGTCTCTGACATGACTGGGGGGTTAGAACCAGTATGTGTTTCCTGTATTGGTGGTACAGGGGCATCCGCAGGGGACTCATCTCCCTGAGTAGCCTTTTTGGGCTTTTGGGGTTTGGGTTTGGTGGGGACTTTGGATCTGGAGGTGGAGGCTGTGGGTTCCCTCTGCTTGGGTTTGAGCAGCCGGGTAGTCCCTTTGAGAGTAGGGTCAGAGCTATGTCTAGAGTATACCTCAGCTAATATAGCTGGAGCAGGGACTCCAAGACCAACAAGGCCTTCAGATTTTAATTGATTTAAAATTATGGCCATCAGAGACCTGGGATATAGTAGCCATCTGTTTGTCACAGGTTTCTGAGCCAGATCCTTAAGTTCCATAAACACTATCTCAGAAAAATTTAGAGTTTGTCGTTCAAAGATAGAATACAATACCTGTTGCCATCTTGAGGACATCTGATCCCATGAAGATGTCTTTGGAGCAAGGCAGACATTCACCATGTGGAAGATAAGTCTTTTAGCATCATGAAAGTGCTTTTTGAGAATGGTTGTAGCACTTATGTCTCCTTCATACCCCTTGTTGATAAAAGACATATCAATGGTGCCTTTCGGGTATTCTATAATTCAGGTGGCATCATGCAAATTTAGGGTTTTGCGAATGATGTCAGGGGTGATTACCACCTGTTTCTGGTTAATCAACAACTGGAGAGTGATTTGGCTATCATTTTCACTAGTTGTGAAAGAGACGTTGGTCCAGAATTGGTTTAAGGAATCGGGGTATATGGTAGGATTCAAAAGAAAGGCGGTTCTGTATTGGGAATCCACCATAAGATCAATGGCATTATCAAATTTGTTCCAAAAGGCCGATTTTGAGAGGTAGGCAACACAGTTGTGTCTGGGTTTGAGTTTCATGGTCGCCATTGTTGAGAGAGAGAAGGATAGAAAACGACTAATGAAATGTTCGGCTATAAGTGCAGGTATTTATAGGTTAAGAAAAGGCTAAAAAGAAAACGACTAAAAGTGTTGGTGTTGTCATCAGTTGTATGAAAACAATTGAAGACTTGGTTTTAACTATCAGACAATTGAAACAACTGAAGACTTAGTTTTGGTCATCAGTAGTTATGAAACTACTGAAAACCTTGGTTTTGTCTTTAGGTGTAGGAAACAACTGAGGACTTGGTATTAGTCATCAGTAGTTTCACAACTACTGAAGACATGGTTTTGTCATCAGTTGTTTAAGATGAAACAGCAGTTTGTGGATTGAAGAGAAAATTCTCATCAGTAGTGTTCGTCAATTCTTAGCTTTTCAGCTGTTTCATACTGTCCTCAACACTTACTCATCAGACTTTTTAGCTGTTTTCAGTTGTTTCATAGGACATCAGTACTTATCTGTTTTTACTGTCATCAGTAGTTATAACTACATCAGTAGTTGTAACTGCATCAGGTTCTTTTAACAGAAAGTATAGTACGTTTTAATTTAATCTTTAGTAGTTATGAACCAACTGAGAATAAAACTTATCAGTATTTATTTGTGACATGTTTACTAATGGTCATCGGTACTTGTTTACTGAGATCATCAGTAGTTGTCACTTATTCTAGCTGCAGCATACCAAGCCTTAACACAAGGTTTTGGAAAGTTGAACTGTCCAAAGGCTTAGTAAATATATCTGCAAGCTCATCAGCACTTGGCACAAACTTTGGATCAATCAGACCTTTTTCAAAACAATCCCTAATAAAATGGTGTCTGATCTCTATATGTTTGGTCCTAGAATGCTGGACTGGATTCTTGACAATACATAGAGCTGAAGCACTAACCATTAACAATGGAGTCTTACTCTCTATAATGCCATAATCCAATAATTGGTTCTGAAGCCAGAGTACCTAAGATGTACAACTTGCAGCAGCAATGTACTCTGCTTTAGCAGTGGATGTAGCAACAGATGTTTGTTTCTTACTCTACCAAGAAATCAAACAGTTGCCTAGGAGTTGACATCCGCCAGAAGTTGACTTTCTGGTTAACTTACACCCTGCATAGTCACTATCAGAAAAAGCAACTAATTTGCAAGAGTGTCCAGTGGAATACCAAAGACCTAGAGATTGTGTACCTTGAAGATATCTAAAGATCCTCTTGACTGCAATCAAATGAGACTCTTTAGGAGCAGCCTGAAATCTAGCACAAACACAAGTTGCAAACATAATATCTGGTCTAGAAGCTGTTAAGTACATCAAGGAACCAATCATACATCTGTAAAGTGTTTCATCAACAGCTTTACCTTTCTGATCTACATCCAGTTGTGTGGTGTTGCACATGGGAGTAGAACAGGGCTTACAGTTTTGTAAATCAAACTTATTCAAAAGAATTTTTGTATATTTTGACTGATGAATGAAGGTTCCATCAGCCTTTTGTTTGATTTGCAAGCCTAGAAAGAACTGTAATTCACCCATTGCACTCATTTCAAACTTTTGTTTCATTAAACTTGTAAAATCATCACCCAACTAGGGATTAGAGGATGCAAAAATTATATCATCAACATAAATTTGAACAAGTAGCTTATGCTGATCCACTTTCTTAATAAACAAAGTTTTATCTATGGAGCCTCTAGCGAAATTATTTTGAAGAAGAAAGTTTGAAAGGGTTTCATACCAGGCTCTAGGAGCTTGCTTCAACCCATAAAGAGCCTTATCAAGTTTATACACCCAATCAGGATGTTTATTGTCCTCAAAACCTGGTGGTTGACACACATAAAGCTCTTCTTTTATTTTTCCATATAAAAAAGCACTTTTGACATCCATTTGAAAAACTTTAAGATTGTGGAATACAGCATAGGCTAAGAACAATCTAATTGCCTCCAGTCTGGCTACAGGGTCAAAGGTTTCATCATAATCAATACCTTCTTCTTGTGAAAACCCCTATACAACCAGTCTAGCCTTGTTCTTGACAATGAGCCCATTTACATCAGTTTTATTCCTAAACACCCACTTAGTGCCTATTGCACACTTACCTGGGGGTAGAGGAACCAGTTCTCACACTTGGTGCTTTTTGAACTGAAGTAACTCAAGCTGCATGGCTTCAACCCATCCATTGTCTCTTAAAGCAACATGATAGTTCTTTGGCTCTAGCTGACTGATGAAGAGAGCATAGAAGCAGAAATTGGACAATTGACTTCTGGTTGAAACACCAACATTGATATCACCAATGATTTGAGACATAGGGTGATTCTTAGCTCTTGGTACACTATAAGATCAGTGCAAGTGTTTGTAGCAGGTTCAGCAGCAACAGATGTTGATCCAGACTCTTGAAACCAAGTATGAGATGGCAATTCAAATGATGTAGAGGAGTCAGAAATCTCATCAACATTTGTTGTGGATGGAGCTGCAGAAGCTACAGGAACATCAAGTTTAGTGGACTCAGGCAGTTGATCACTAAACTTGAAAAGGTGAGTACTGATATCATCATCATCTTAGTACCACCAGGTGCAAGACTTGCTGCAGAAGATGATTTATTCACATGATCTGCAACAGCTGGAGGTTGATAAGGAATATATTGCAGTATATCCAGATCAAATAACTCTACAGGGTTTTGTGGAATTTTATCCTTAGGAGATTCATTAAACTTCACATGCAAGGTTTCTTCAACTATCTTTGTTCTGCAGTTGAAGACTCTGTAAGCCTTGCATGTGGATGAATATCCTACAAAATATCCTGCATCCACCTTAGGATCAAATTTGTGGAGTTGATCCTTGTGTTGAGAATAAAACAAGGACACCCAAAGGCTTTGAAGAATGAAATTAAAGGAGCCAAATGATGTAGAACATCATATGAAGTCTTCATCAACCTCTGATTTACTAAAACTTGATTTTGCACATAGCAAGCTGTGTTGACAGCTTCAGCCCAAAAGGTCAATGGCAAACCAGAGTCAGCCTACATGGACCTTGTAGCTTCAATTAGGGTTCTGTTCTTTCTCTCCACTACTCCATTTTGTTATGGAGTCCTTGGGATGCTAAACTGCCTCTTGATTCCCTTTGAGAGATAAAATCAACAAGTGTATGGTTTTTGAATTCTGTTCCATTATCACTCCTTATACACTTGATTGATAGGTAATACTGCTTCTCAACATATAACACAAAGTTTATAATCATCTGAGCAACCTCATCCTTTGAATGCAAGAAGAAAGTCCATACAAATCTGGAGTAATCATCCATAATTACCAGACAGTTTCTTCTTTTTCATGCTAATCACTCTCACAGGACCAAATAAATCCATGTGTAGTAACTGCAAGCAGGCAGTGGACTTAGGTTCTTCAATAGGAGGGAATGAGACTTTGTGCTGTTTTCCTTTCAAACAAGCAATAAAGATTTCATCACAGTGGAACTCCTTTATTGGTAGACCTCTCACTAAACTATTGTGGATTAGCTGATTCATGTTTTTGAGATTTACATGACCCAGCCTTCTGTGCCACAGTTTAGATTCCTGAGGAGAGGCTTTGGAGAACAGGCAAGGATGACCCTTCAAATCAATCTTCTTTGACAAATCCAGGCCATATACTCTTCCAATCCTGTTGGCCTTCAGGAGTATGTTCAACCAATACCTTGTCAATCAGCCTTAGATCTGTGGAGGACAGAATCCTGCAGTTCTGGCTTGTGAAAAGTGCAACATGCCCTTTATCACACATCTGACTGACACTCAGTAGATTCTACTTGAGATTCTCCATATGGTTAACATCATCAAATCTAATTTCTCCATTAGACACATATCCTTTCCTGATGATGTAACCCTTAGCATCATTTCCAAATGAAACAAATCCCTTCTTTCCTTGAGAGTAGTCATTAAGAAGAGAACTGTTCTTTGTCATATGCATAGATCCTCCACTGTCTACATACCAGATGCTTCCTTGGCATGTTGAAGAACCCTGCATTCATCACAAGGAACTAGTTAGGTTTTGAGACCCAACCTTTTTGGTTTTGGGTCTGTTTCCATCAACAGATTTAACCATAACTTGTTTCTCATGATTAACAGCTGATGAAGGTGGAGATGGTGCTGAAATGGATTCCTTGGATTTGGGCTTGGAATACCTTTTCAGTGGTTTGATCACAGGTGCATCTAGTTGGTTAACTCTCCCCAACAAATGCTGAACCATTATAACAAGTTGTGTCTGATTTGTAGCTAAAGCTTTCAGATCTTGTGACACATTAGTACTTGTTTTTGATGAGTTCTTATGGCCCACCATTTCCTCCTTGAAATTCACAGACTTAGTCTGATTTTTATCATGAGGAACACTATCAGCTGTTTTATGATAAACCCTATCCTTCTTTTCGGATTTGGGTGAAGCCTTGGGTTTATCAATTTGGAATGACTGTGGTACACACTTGGTCACAAACTCATTTTTCATTTGATCCATCTGCATTTTAATGAGCTTATCTCTATTGAGTTTGGAACCCTTTTTGTACCAACATTCATCAGAAAGATGATTGAACTTACCACATATGTCACATGGCTTGTTCTTCATCTTGGATTGATCAACTGCTGAAGTGGAAACTACTGAAGGTGTGATCTTCAGTACTTTCCTCCTTTCAGTACTTGTGTTAAGTACAGAAGGATCTGTAACAACTGAAGACTTGTTCTTCAGCTGTTCTCTATCCGTCCTGAAAGACCATATGATAGATTCATCAGCAGTTGTTAATCCTTTTATTCTAGTTGATTTGAAATGCTTTTCAAATGTTGTTACTTCCCCTTCGGTACTTGAGGTACTATGAGGGACAACATCTGAAGTACTCAGCTTCATGTGCTTATCAGTAGTTAACCCATCAGGCAATTGATTTGCTGAGGTATCAACACTGATTTCATCTTCTGATTTTGGGTAATCTCTCGAGGATGATACACATGATGATGTGGTTTGGAAATTACTTTCACCTTCAGGTTTTACTATTGATTTTGGATTAAAATCAGTAGGTGGTGCAATGTGATTGTAACCTATTCCAAACTTCACATTCGAAGCAGTTTGCTTGCTGAGAAGCATTTCAAATCCCTTGCAGGATGATACCTAGCGGTCACACTCAACTTGGGTAGCTGCAAGTGTTTCTTTGAGATCTCTATGGTTCTCAAGAATGACCTCAAGCTTAGCCTTTTCATCATTAATTTGGCATTTAAGCTTATAAATCTCATCATCTTTATCTTTAAGGACAGACTCATACTCAGCTTTTCTTTTGGAAAGAGTTTGCTCAAGCTCAAGATTTTGATTTATTAAAGCTACATTTGCCTCTCTAATAGAGATAAATGTAGCTATGCAGGATTCAGAACATAGCTTGGCCTTAGCCTCAGAGGATACCTGGGTTACCTGTGATGAAGATGCATTGGAGCATGAACCCTCAGTAGACTCCAGGGCCATGAGAGCAAAATTTACTTTCTGATCCTCCAGGCACTCGCTGATATTCAATACCACTTCCATCTCTCTCACCCGTCAGTGAGCAGCAGCAACAGTGTCGTTTCCATCAAAAGTTGGGGGCTTGCATCGTTGAAACACCCCATAATTACAGCCTCGTGCCGCCTTCGGCTCAGGCTCTTCCTCTTCGTCCTCTTCGTCATTAAAGAAAACCGTTTCAGTCTCGGGTCGTCTCCTTTCGCCCGAAGGTCTACCCCTTTCCTGTCTCTCCCCATCTTTAACAGCCTTCATAACTTCGGTTACCACAGATGGTAGGATCGTCTGCATAACCTGATGCACTTCCTCCCTGACTACCTCTCTCATCGAGGCTCTCTGATTAGCATTCTCATCACCGCCCTCCTGATGAGGGATCTCGGGTTCCTCATGGGCCACTCTTTCAGCCCTAGACCTTCCTCTTGTGACCCATGGTTCGACACCATGTCCACCACCACCTCCACCTCGTGAAGCTTTTGAAGATCTACCGCCAACCATCTTCTAACACACTATAAGATTCAAACACTAACGCGGTCATTCAAGGTAATAACTCAGTTTATGTCAAGTATATATAGTAAGTCTCTAATTACAGTGGCTAGTTGTGATTAGCCACTTACTTTACTCTTCACACCCTAAGCATTTCCTATCCCGACTACATCAGTATCTAAATCTACACATAGCACACAAGCCACATACATGCGCACATAATGTCGGTTAACATTAACTTACATAAAACGTTTTCATAAAATCTTTACCTGCAGGCACGTAGCTACAAGGACTAGTATCCCTTTTTCCTTTTAGTCCCATTCTTAGTTTAAGATTAGGTTTTTCAACATATTTACCCAATTCACTTAAACTTTTGCTCTGATACCAACTTGTAAGGCCCCGTACCCAGGCACCTCACAGTTGGTCAATCATTGCACTTAAAACATCATAAAATGTACATTATTTTGTAGCGGAATCTAAAACATTCATTAATAACTAAAAACATGTCAATTACAACATTTGTTTTCATCTCAAAATACAAGACATGTCAAAATACGGATGCCAGCCTTAAAACGCTCCCAGTAGCTTATGCATCCATGCCTGTAACTCCTCAGCATCAACATATACCTGCCAACTATCATGCATACAAAAGTCAGCGACGCTGAGTGAGTTCTGGTTTTATAATAAAACATACTTTTCTGTGTTAAAACCGTTCTTTTCTTTATTTCCAAACGTACTATGCTTTACAACCATTCGTGATCATGCATCATATGTACATACAGATAATATCATTATTATCTTCGTCATTACGTTCATTAGCTTTGTTCACTCAACGTATTACATTATCGTTCACTTCTCTTTCTAGATCCGGTTAGACTTTACCCTCTTCGTGGCACTCAGCCACGATTACTGAGGTCGATTGACAAGGATCCTGTTCTGTACATTATTACGATAATTCATTTACGTTCATTCATACGTTCGTTCTTTCGTACATGATCTTTCGTTCATTACTCTTTATCACTCGAATCTTGTCTCTTGCAATATCCCCGACTCATGCTCGAAAGCTGATGCTGTGTCGGGGCCTGCTCACAAACCCCGACTCATGTCCGAAGACTGACACAACACCAGGATACGCGACAAAGATCCCATACGAATCAATCACAGAGATTAAACTCCATCCAAGTCTGTTGCAACACAAAGTCGCTCATCTCATTATCTCGTCTCATGGTCAAGACCTCTGTCGAGTCTGATGCAACACAGAGTCGCTCACCTCATATCTCGTCTCATGGTTAAAGACCTCTGTCGAGTCTGTTGCAACACAAAGTCGCTCACCTCATATTTATGCTTGGCCTTATGCCACACTCGCGAAGTTATACATAACTCGGGTAACAACAACCCCACCAAAGTGGGTAACAACACCCCCACCAAAGTGGGTAACACCCCCATAGAAATGGGTAACAGCCCCATAGAAATGGGTAACACCCCGATAGAAATGGGTAACACCTCTGAAGGTCAGTCACAAAGACTGGAACCCTTGCATGCACACTTTAGAATTTGCTGAACCTCACGTGGTAGAGCTTAAGGCATTTAGAGCCGTGCACCTTTGTACATATTGCTTTCAAGCCTTTCTATACTTCTTTCTTTATTCATTTATTCATGCATGCATTCATTACATTCTTCTTTTCATTATCTTCCACTTTACGTTACATAATACTTTCATTACATTTATTAACGTTAAACGCAAAGACAAGGGAAGACATACATATAATAAGGAACATGCATAAACAAAAACATACACCATCACCAATACAGGCACATCATACATACATAACACACATCAAACATAAGCCATCACATCATAACCAGGCTTATCTCCCCATTATACCCCCTAAAATCCACTTAGAAAACCTCAAGTCCAAATTGGACGCATGGGTCCTTCCTGGTGCATGAGCATAAAAATTCTAAGTATAAAACAGTTTGGGCACATAGGCACTGTTTGGGCGTTTCTGCCCTGTTCAGGCGCATCACCAATCACTTAGCTGTTTCAAGCTCTTGGGCGCATGGGCACTGTTTAGGCGCATGGCCAATACTTAGTCGTTTCATTCACTAGGACACATGGGCACTGTTTAGGCGCATGGTCCACACTTGGCCTTTTCATCACATGAGCGCATGGGTACTATTTAGGCGCATGGGCAACACTTGGGTGCATGGCCAATACTTAGACGCATGGGCCACTGTCTAGGTGCATGGCCAGCACTTGGGCACATGGCCAACACTTAGACGCATGGGCCAAAATGCTGGGCGCATGGGCCACTTTTTAGGCGCATGACCCACCCTTGGGCGCATGGCCAACACTTAGGCATCTGGTCTCTCATGTTGGACGCATGGACAACTGTTTGGGCATATGAACCACTATTCATGTTCTTCAAAACATTCTGAAATCTTTTCTATGCTACTAATTTCACCCGATTATCATTCTAAGCATACCCAATACAGATCTAACATACTAAGGCCATCTAAGCATGCTAAACATCATTCTAACCCATAATCAACACTATAACATGCATACATACATACAACATTCGTACATAAAGCTGTAAACCCAGTGTGTCTTTAAAAACGTTTACTTAATATCCATAATAGCCCCAAATCAGTTGAAAATCAGTAAAAGAGGGGTTCTAGAAACTCACCTTAAGCAGCTTTTGACCAGCACTCTTCCAGTTCAAGACCCACTTCGATTCAGCTCTTTGAATCCCAAAAGTAAACTCTAAACAACTGGAACTTTGGTCAAGAACTTAATACTCAACTGAAACCGAGCTCAAACAAGAGAAGACTTACCTTTTTCAACTTCTTCTTCCTCTTTCTCTCTCTAGACTAGGCTCTCTCTCTCTCTCTTCTTCTTCCTCCGAGGTCAAAGCAGCTTTCTGCTTGATATGGGCGACCATGCCCTTAAATATCTTAAAATAATAAGATTCGTACTTTGTACACTTTATCCCCCTCTACTTGTGCATAATTTCTATTCTTTCTATTTACTTTTCTTTTCCTTCTATTTAAATAGAAATTTCAGGATGTTACATAAACTCTAATACTTTGACTTAAATGAGTAACTTTGTTGGTGGATCATCATACCAACCTCTAAAGTTGGAAACCAAAGCAAATTTTAAATCCTGGAAAATCAAATTCAGGAATCATGTGAATTACACTGATTCTGACTTATGGGTATCAACAACTAAATGTCCTTATACTCCACCCTCTTTTGGGCCGGATTATAATGAAAATAATCAACTCATAAGTACAAAGGATCTATCACCTGAGGATGTTAAAAATGTTAAAGTTGATATTAGAGCATACAGTCTGCTTCGTATGGCTTTACCTGAAGAAATACTCATCGGGTCTAAGAACTATAAAACAAAAAATTCGTTGAGGAAGATACTTCATACACTCTGTGAGGGGAGTGATGAAATCAGAAGCATAATGATGGATATCCTTCGCTCACAATATGAAACATTTTATCATATTCAGGGTGAATTAATTCCTCAACAATTTCACAGGTTTATGCAATTGGTAACCGAGATGAACATCTTGGAGTTGAAGTATACCAATGAGTAATTTAACAAAAAGATGCTCCATAATTTGCCTAAAAGTTGGAAGCAAACAATAACGATGTTCAAGAACACCCTTGATCTCAAAAGCACTGGTTTAGATACATTGATAGCTAAAGTTGAAGCTCTTGAAATGGATGAAAAGTCAAGAAACAAGAGTGTGAGAACACATGTCACCCCTTATCATTTTAAAGAAATCAAAAGTGCTTTTATTTCTAATAATGATAAGGACAACTCTTGTACTTTGAGTGAAGATGAAGAAGAAGTTAGTTCTTATGCCTTAAAGCCTTCAAGGAAATCTTCTCAAAGTAAATAAGGAAAATAAAAAGGAAGACCTGAGGAAAGAAAAGATGCAGCTACATCATCAGCAAAGTCTTTATCAAACAACAATCTAGTAGTGCCCATTACTATGATTCTAGACTCTGAAGAGCAAAAAGCAGCATTGGCAGCTTCCAGCTCAAGCTTTCAAGCTCACTTGGGAAGCACTTTAACACCCGCCAACACTGCCTACAAGACCTGGAAGAACTTCATCCAAATGTAGTAGAGAAAATGGATCTTAAATGGCAAATGGCAATGATTGCTTATAAAGCCAAACAATACTTTAGAAGAAACAAAAAATTGACCGCAGGAAGTAAAACAACTAAAATTGGTGTTGATAAGTCAAAAGTGAGATGTTTCAAATGCAATTTCTATGGACATTTCTCAAGAGAATGCAATCAACAATCAACTCTTGACTTGAGACAAAATCAACAGCATCAGTCTCATCAACATCAATCTCATCAACCAACAATTAAAGATCCTTCAAACAACCTTTGCTAACCAACTCATCCCCACCAGCCACAAATACATTAGCCGGGCCTAGTAATTCAAAAGAAATAGGGTTGATCATTTTACAAGGTGGAACTTATGACTGGAGCATGTATGTGTTAGATCTAGGAATGATAGCTCTAGATCCTTTTGTATAGGCTTAAAACTTTAATCAATATTTTGTAATAAACTCATGTAATTCATTATTACAGTGTATGCATTATATATATATATGTCAACCCATATCTGTGTTGATTTATGTGTATGATTGCACGTTCTAACATCATACTTGGTCAATTTCAGAAATTGACTAAGTGTAAGAAATATCTATGGATGTACATTTATGTACTTCCGTTGATAATTGTCTTATAAGAAACACTCCATCCTCTATGGAAGAACACTTCGATGCAGATGAAGTCAATGGAGTACTGAGACCAAAGATCCACGGATGAACAACTTGCATTCCAAGTGAAGATTCCTACGAAAGGATAAACTCCTGTGGAAGACAAAGTTACTGTGGAAGACAAAATATCTTGCGAAGACTAAAAGCACTTTTACTTGCAACATCAAGTCATTCAAGTCAACAAGTCAAACATGAACTTCAAGAGATTCGTCGTTTCCATATAAGAAACTCTGAGCTTATAAATACTTGTCCTAGGTTACACATCAACAGGATGGCAACATACCAAATATCACATCGATCCACATGATCAATCTAACACAAAACCCTAGCAACCGTCACATCAACTGTAAGGCCCCATTCCCGGGAACCTCACAGCTGGTGATTCATCACACATAAAACATATACTTTACAATTATTCCTCAAAACGTTGCAGCGGAAAACATAAAACAGAAGGCATTCCATTTCATCATAAAACTTTTGCAAAATAATGCATCGTTTGTTGGTTACAAAATTACATTGTTGTATTACATCACAAATGCCTTAATTAAATGGATGCCATCCAAAAGAGCTGAGCAACTACCCCGTGCCATCCCCAACAACGTTTACCTGCCAACTGAAAACGTATAAAAGTCAACGTTGCTGAGTGAGTTCTAGTTTTACAATAAAACATGCATAAAATCATTATTCATTTCTTTTCAAAACCCATACTATACGTTTCATTCGCTCGTGATCGCACATCATATGTACATACAGATAATATCATTATTATCTTCCATTACGTTCATTAATCTTCGCTCATTCATTACATCTTGTGACATGTACAATACCCCGAACATTGTGCACGAAGCTGGTTACTGGGCCTGAGGTCTATCATAGACCCCGAACATTGTGCACGAAGCTGACTCCAGTACCTGAGGCAAGTACAATCACCATTCATCTTTTCCTTTCATTCTGGATCAATGCCATATGCTGTACCCCGAACATTGTGCACGAACCTGACTCCAGTACTTGGGGCAAGCGGAAAGGATCCCATACATATGGTCAATCACAAGGATTGGACCCCAGTGTGCATCCTTCTGGGGTAGCTAACCCGCACACAGTTGAGCTAACACCCTTCATTGGGTGTGAACCTCCATACATTGCTTGCAAGACTTTTTACGTTCATCATTCGTTAATGCATGTATTCATCCTCATGTTCCTCTTTCATTATCTTTCACTTTATGTACATAATACTTCCGGTTCATTTGTTAACATACACGTAAAGCCATGGAAAGATACACATTCATCATCATAGGAACATAACATAACATACCATACACACGTCATCACAGGGTATCATACATACATAACATACATCATGCATAATCATGCAACATCATCATCATCATCATCATCCATCACATGCCCATCATACTATTTATGACCCCAAAAGTCAACTTATGTTCCTCGGGATTATCCTAAGTCAAAGCCTACTTTACACATTTTCTCCAAAAATCAGAAAAATATTCTAAGTCCTAGGCGCATGGGCACTATACAGGCGCATGGACACTATTCCGACGCATGGGAACTCTTGGACGTCTGGACACTTAGAAAATTTCATCTCAATCTGGGCGCATGGATCTATCTGGACGCATGAGCACTTAGGCGCATGGGCCACTTGGGCGCATGGGCCACTTGGGCGCATGGGCCACTTGGGCGCATGGGCACTATTGGGCACATGGCCCTACCCTTAGGTATCCGACTAACAATCTAGGCGCATGAGCCACTATTCAGGTGCATGAGCCACTATTCAGGCGCATGGGCATAACTTAAACATTTCTAAGGCAAGTTTTGGGCGCATGAGCTACTGTTTGGGCGCGTGGCTTACACTTAGTTCTTTCTAAGGCACATTTGGACGTATGGACCCTTATCTAGGCGCATGAACATTCTGTAAACATGTTTCTAAGATATTTTCCATCCTAATCATCGATCTCATCTGTTCTAATGTATAATGTGGCTATTCTATACATGAGCAGCCTACAAATCGACCAGAACTAACATCCAACATACACATATTACATACGGGTAATCACATAAACTTTGTAAAATCATTTTAATACGTTTTCAGCCCCAAATATGTTTCAAAACCTGTAAAAACCGGGGTCTAGAACTCACCTCGTGCAACTTGGGTGTTCTTCCTTTTAACCCGCTTGCAAAGAGTTCAGAATACCTAGAAACAACATCAAAAAAACACACACAACCGAGCACAAACACAACCCATAAGCGCATAAAGACAACACCGAGACAAAACCCGTCATAAACATGTAAAAAAATCACGAATTCTTACCTTGAATTCGCCCACTTCTTCTTCTTCTTCTGAAAACCGAGAGTTCTCTGCTCTCTCTCTCTCTCTAAAACGAAGAAGGTGGTGATGTGAAAGGAGGGTGGGCGGCCATGCCCACCTTTACACCAACTTTCAAATATATTTGTCCTTTGGACACTTTTGGTCCCTCCACTTGGACTTAATTGCCTTTCTTTCTTTTATTTTTCATATTCTTGACTTTTCAAAAACAACCGGGTGTTACAAGTCCACCCCCCTTATATAGGTTTCGTCCCCGAAACCTGTTACTCCTCGAACAGACGAGGATAATGCTGCCTCATCTCCTCCTCAGTCTCCCATGTAGACTCTGATCCCTTCCTGTGCTTCCACTGTACACGCACAAGAGGAACCGCTTTGTTTCTCAGTCTCTTCTCTTTACGATCAATGATTGCCACTGGTTGCTCTACATAATTGAGCCTTTCATCAACCTCAATGTCTTCCAATGGAACAATCATGTCCTCATCAGCTATACACTTTCTCAAATGAGATACATGGAATGTTGGGTGAATTCTACTTAACTCATCTGGCAACTCCAATCTATAGGCCACCTCTCCTACTCAAGCAATGATTCGAAAAGGGCCTACATACCTTGGGCTCAACTTGCCCCGCTTCCTAAATCGGATAATACCCTTCCAAGGTGAGACCTTCAACATGACCCGGTCACCCACCTGGAACTCAATCGGTCTGCATCGTTTATCGGCATACGACTTCTGTCTATCTTTAGCTGCCTTCATGAAGGCTTTAATCTTTTCAAGCTTCTCAGTCGTAGCCTCAATTACCTCGTCGCTTCCCAACTCCTTCTGACCAATGTCACCCCAACAAACGGGTGTTCTGCACCTCCTACCGTATAGCATCTCGTATGGTGGCATACCAATGCTGGCATGATAACTTTTGTTGTATGAGAATTCAGCTAACGGTAGGTGGTCATCCCAACTTCCACCAAAATCAATCACACATGCTCGAAGCATGTCTTCCAGTGTCTGAATGTTCCTTTCTGACTGACCATCAGTCTGGGGATGATAAGCCGTGCTGATATGTAACCTCGTCCCATGGCGTCATGGAATTTCTTCCAGAATTTAGACGTAACCGGGTGTCACGATCCGACACAATAGACACCGGCACACCATGAGAGTTACAATCTCCTTGATGAACAGGTCAGCCAACCTCTCGGATGAATATGTCTCACGGATCGGTAGGAAGTTAGCACTCTTCGTCAAGTGGTCAACTATCACCCATATGGCGTCGTATCCTTTTGGAGTACGTGGCAACTTCGTTATGAAGTCCATGGTGATGTGCTCCCACTTCCATTCCGGCATATCCAAAGGTTGGATTTTCCATACGGCTTCTGATGTTCCGCCTTCACTTGCAAGCAAGTAAGGCACTTACTCACATACTCCGCCACGTCACGTTTCATACCTGGCCACAATAGTCTTCCTCAGGTCTTGGTACATATTTGTGGCACCAGGATGAATGGAATATCAAGTCTTGTGAGCTTCGTCCATAATCTTCACACGTAGATTCCCGAAACAAGGAATCCACACCCGTCCAGATTGAGTTTTAACACCAAGTGTGTTTTCACTCAATTCCCCAACCAGACCTCTCATTCTTTCAGAGTTTAGATGATCTTATTTTAATGCCTCATCCTGAAACCTTAACTTGCTTCATTACATCAGAGGTCATGATTAGTTGGTATGCTTTCACCCGAATTGGCTCGGGCCTCTCCTTCCGGCTAAGAACATCAGCCACCACGTTGGCTTTGCCCGGATGGTAATGGATCTCACAATCATAATCCTTTATGAGCTCCAACCATCGTCTCTGCCTCATATTCAAGTCCTTCTATTCAAAGAAGTACTTTAAGCTCTGTGGTCGGTGAAGATGGTGCACTTCGTCCCATACAGATAGTGCCTCAAATCTTTAGTGCAAAGACCACGGCCGCTAGTTCCAAGTCATGAGTAGGGTAGTTGATCTCATGAACCTTCAGCTGTCGGGATGCGTAAGCTATAACTTTTCCTCTTTGCATTAACACACACCCCAACCCCGAGTAAGAAGCGTCTGAATACACCACCAAATCTTCGCTTCCATCGGGTAATGACAAGATAGGAGCTTGAGTCAACCTCACCTTCAACTCCTCGAATGCCTTCTCCTGAGCCTGAATCCATACATACTTTACATCCTTACGGGTCAACTTAGTCAGTGGAGAAGCAATCTTAGAGAAGTCTTGGATAAATATCCTATAGTAGCCCGCCAAACCCAAGAAACTACGAATCTCGGATGGCGTCTTTGGAGACTTCCATTGCGTCACTGCCTCTACCTTAGCCGGGTCCACCCTAATCCCGTCGGGATTCACCACATGACCCAAGAACTGAACTTTGCGTAACCAAAACGCGCACTTGGAGAATTTTGCATACAACTTCTCCCTTCTTAACGTCTCTAGAACCTCCCGAATATGACCGGCATGCTCAATCTCACTCTTCGAATAAATCAGGATATCGTCAATGAACACAATCACCAATTTATCTAACATTGGCTGACACACTCGATTCATCAAATCCATAAAAGCAGCTGGCGCATTGGTCAATCCAAACGACATAACGAGGAACTCATAGTGACCGTAGCGCGTGCGAAAAGCTTTTAGGAATGTCCTGCTCCTTCACTTTTAGTTGATGGTAACCAGATCGAAGATCTATCCTTGAAAACCAACTGGCACCTTGGAGCTGATCAAACAGATCGTCTATTCTTGGTAGGGGGTATCGGTTCTTCACCGTCAACTTGTTCAACTGTCGGTAGTCAATACACATCCTCATACTACTGTCTTTCTTCATCATAAATAATACCGGAGCACCCCATGGAGAGATACTCGGTCTAATGAACCCCTTATCCAGCAGTTCTTGCAACTACTCCACTAACTCTTTCATCTCAGTCGGAGCCAATCAGTATGGTGCCTTGGCAAGGGTTGAGCACCGGGTATCAAGTCAATTTGGAACTCAACCTCGCGATCTGGTGGCACACCGGGTAAGTCTTCCGGGAATACATCCGGAAAGTCGCGCACCACTGGTACTTCGGATAATTGCGGTACTGACGCATCCACATCTTTTATGTATGCCAAGTAGGCACTACATCCGCGTCTCATGCACTTTCCCGCCACCGCCATCGAAATCACCCTCGGGATTGTTGTGACGCGATCACCATAAACCGTCACCTCATTTCCGTCAGGCGTTGTCAACCGGATCATCTTCTTGCGGCACACGATGTTTGCCTCATAGGTTGCTAACCAGTCCATCCCTAGTACTACATCAAATCCACCCAGGGGTATCACATGTAACCTAGCAGCAAACCTATGGTCTTCTAGTTCTATGGCACAGTCCTCTATCACCTCCGTAATTCTAGTGGACTTACCAATAGCAGTTTCTACATCAAATGGGTCACCAATACATTTACTCTTATTGGGAAACTTAGCACCAAAGGCAGCAGAAATGAAACTCCTACTAGCACCAGAATCAAACAACACAGGATAAGAGTTTGGTTTACTAGAAATGTACCTGACACCACGTCAGGATCTGTCCTAGCCTCCTCCCGAGTCATCGTGAAAGCTCGGGCGTTTGCCTTCTGCCCTTCTCCTCCGGCCTTCTTCACCCCAGATCCCTCAGCCCTTGGCTTCTTACACTCCGTACTCATGTGACCATTTCCCCCACAGTTGAAACACTTCAAACCTCCACAGTCTCTAGCCATATGACCAGGCTTCCCACATTTGAAACAAATATTCGACCCCTATCTGCACTCGCCACCGTGCTCCTTCCCGCACTTGCCACACTTCTCCAACCCAGCACTAGCTGTGACCACACGTCAGTCACCTACCCTCGTCGCCTTATTGTTTGGAGCGGCTCTACCATGCCCAAACTGTTTCCCATTCCAGTTTCTCCCATCCTTACTCGTCTTCTTCTCCTCAGCCACTACCACCTCACGCTCATCATATAGTCTACCAACCAAATCAATTGCCGACCTAAAAGTGCTTGGCCGGGCGGCGATCATATGCCTACGGATATCCGCCGGTAGTCCCTGGATATATCTCTTAATCTTTCGTGACAGTGGTGTCACCTGATCGGGCACCAGTCGTGCCATTTCATTGAATTTTGTGGTGTACTCTTGGTGTGTCATAGTTCCCGCCTCTAGTTGCAGAAATTCTCTCTCGACCTTGTCCATTTCCTGGTGAGGACAAAAACTCCTCGATCACCAACTTCTTCAACTCCGACCATCTCATTCTCCCGATCGCCCGACTACCCTCGGCTTGGACGATATTGTCCCACCAGCACAGAGCCGAATATACGAATGAGTGAGTAGCGAACTTAACCTTCTGGTCTTCCTGGCACTCGCTGATATCAAGTACCGCCTCCATTTCCCTCACCCACCGGTGAGCAGCAGCGGCATTGTCGTTTCCATCGAAAGTAGGGGGTTTGCATATCATAAACACCCCGTAGTTGCAGCCTCGGGTCGCCTCAGGGGCAAGCTCTTCTTTCTCATCCTCATCATCGGACGGAACTGTCTCAGTCTCAGCCTGTCTTCTTTCGCCTGAAGGTCCACTCCTTTCCTTTCTCTCTCCCTCTCTAACTGCCTTTATCACTTCAGTCACTACAGGCGGTAGGATCGTCTGCATGACTTGGTGCACTTTTTCCACAACCGCCTCCTTCACTGAGGCTCTCAGGTTAGCACTTCATCTCCGGCCTCCGGATGGGGAGTTTCTGGTTCTTCATGAACCACTTTCTCGACTCTGGGTCTGCCCCTCTTGGGTCGCGGTTCGGCACCGGGATCTCCACCATGAGAGGCCTTTGAAGATCTACCACCAGCCATCACCTAACACACTAAAAGATTCAAACACCAACACGGTCATTCAAGGGAATAGCTCAGTTTATGTCAAGTATAGTAAGTCCCTAATTACAGTGGCCAGTTGTGATTAGCCACTTACTTCACTCTTCATACCCCGAGCATTACCTGTCCTGACTACATCAGTATTTAAATCTACATACAACACATAACACATACCCTGCGCACAAAACGGTTAACATTACGAAAATACCTGATGGCACGCAGCTACTCAGATTGGCATCCCATTCCCATTTCGTCCCATTCTCAGTTTAAGTTAAGGTTTATTTGAAAAAAATTACCCATTTCACTTAAACTTTGGCTCTGATACCAACTTCTAAGGCCCCGTTCCCGGGCACCTCACAGCTGGTGATTCATCGCACATAAAACATATACTTTACAATTATTCCTCAAAACATTGCAGTGGAAAACATAAAACAGAAGGCATTCCATTTCATCATAAAACTTTTGCAAAATAATGCATCGTTTGTCGGTTACGAAATTACATTGTTGTATTACATCACAAAAGCCTTAATTAAATGGATGCCATCCAAAAGAGCTGAGCAGCCGCCCCGTGCCATCCCCAACAACGTTTAGCTGCCAACTGAAAACGTATAAAAGTCAGTGTTGCTGAGTGAGTTCTAGTTTTACAATAAAACATGCATAAAATCATTATTTATTTCTTTTCAAAACCCATACTATTCGTTTCATTCGCTCGTGATCATACATCATACGTACATACAGATAATATCATTATTATCATCCATTACGTTCATTAATCTTCGTTCATTCATTACATCTTGTGACACGTACAATACCCCAAACATTGTGCACGAAGCTGGTTACCGGGCCCTGAGGTCTATCATAGACCCCGACATTGTGCACGAAGCTGACTCCAGTACCTGAGGCAAGTACAGTCACCATTCATCTTTTCCTTTCATTCCGGATTATTGCCATATGCTGTACACCGAACATTGTGCACGAAGCTGGTTACTGGGCCTGAGGTCTATCATAGACCCCGAACATTATACACGAAGCTGACTCCAGTACCTGGGGCAAGCGGAAAGGATCCCATACATATGGTCATCACAAGGATTGGACCCTAGTGTGCATCCTTCTGGGGTAGCTAACCCGCACACAGTTGAGCTAACACTCTTCATTGGGTGTGAACCTCCATACATTGCCTGCAGGATTTTTTACGTTCATTCATTCGTTAATGCATGCATTCATTCCTCATGTTCCTATTTCATTATCTTTCACTTTACGTTACATAATACTTCCGGTTCATTCATTAACATACACGTAAAGCCATGGACAGATAAACATTCATCATCATAGGAACATAACAAAACATACCATACACACGTCATCACAGGGCATCATACATACATAACATACATCATGCATAATCATGCAACGTCATCATCATCATCATCCATCACATGCCCATCATACTATTTATGACCCCAAAAGTCAACTTATAGTTCCTCGGGGTTCTCCCAAGTCAAAGCCTACTTTACACATTTTCCCCAAAAATCAGAAAAATATTCTAAGTCCTAGGCGCATGGGCACTATACAGGCGCATGGACACTATTCCGGCGCATGGGGAACACTTAGGCGCATGGGCCGCTTTCAGGCGCATGGGAACTCTTGGACGTCTGGACACTTAGAAAATTTCATCTCAATCTGGGCGCATGGATCTATCCGGACGCATGAGCACTTAGGCGCATTGGCCACTTGGGTGCATGGGCACTATTGGGGCGCATGGCCCTACCCTTAGTCATCCGACTAACATTTCTAGGCGCATGAGCCACTATTCAGACGCATGGGCATAACTTAGACATTTCTAAGGCAAGTTTTGGGCGCATGAGCTACTGTTTGGGCGCGTGGCTTACACTTAGTTCTTTCTAAGGCACATTTGGACGTATGGACCCTTATCTAGGCGCATGAACATTCTGTAAACATGTTTCTAAGATATTTTCCATCCTAATCATCGATCTCATCTGTTCTAACGTATAATATGGCTATTCTATACAGAGTAGCCTACAAATCGACCAGAACTAACATCCAACATACGCATATTACATATGGGTAATCACATAAACTTTGTAAAAGCATTTTAATACGTTTTCAGCCCCAAATATGTTTCAAAAGCTGTAAAAACCGGGGTCCAAAACTCACCTGGTGCAACTTGGGTGTTCTTCCTTTTAACCCGCTTGCAAAGAGTTCAGAATACCTAGAAACAACATCAAAAAAACACACACAACCGAGCACAAACACAACCCATAAGCGCATAAACACAACACCGGGACAAAACCCATCATAAACATGTAAAAAATCACGAATTCTTACCTTGAATTCGCCCACTTCTTCTTCTTCTTCTTCTGAAAACCGAGAGTTCTCTGCTCTCTCTCTCTCTCTCTCTCTAAAAATGAAGAAGGTGGTGATCTGAAAAGAGGGTGGGCGGCCATGCCACATTTACACCAACTTTCAAAGATATTTGTCCTTTGGACACTTTTGGTCCCTCCACTTGGACTTAATTGCCTTTCTTTCTTTTATTTTTCATATTCTTGACTTTTCAAAAACAACGGGTGTTACAAGTCCACCCCCCTATATAGGTTTCGTCCCCGAAACCTGTACTCCTCGAACAGACGAGGATAATGCTGCCTCATCTCCTCCTCAGTCTCCCATGTAGACTCCGATCCCTTCCTGTGCTTCCACTGTACACGCACAAGAGGTTCACAATGTAGACTTTTTACGTTCATTGGGTGTGAACCTCCATACACATGATTAATCTAACACAAAACCTTAGCAACCCTCACATCAACACACTAAAATCATAAACACATTGATGGAAAAAATTATTGTTTACAATTATTATGTGATCATCTGTAACCATTAGTTGATTTTAATGAATTACTTTTGAATCAAATCATATTCCTTCGTGTATTCTTGAAATCATTCGAGTGTTTATTATAAATATTCATTGTCTTTTATTCTTATTATTTAATCAAATAAACAACGAATAATGATGATTATGCAATCATTAAATCGAAACCAATCTAACATTGATAAGTCTTGATTGTGATCCATGGATTCACATGTGGTATCAGAGCCAAGTGCTCACTGATTTAGATCGACTGATTTATCGGTGTTAAAATTGTTTAATTGATCACTTATTTTATTAGATCTATCAGTTTTTTGATTAGATATATTGATTTTAAGTAAAATTGTTTTGGTGTAAAGTGTTAATTTTTAAAATCGATAGAACGGTGATTTGCCTTTTAGCGAGTACTCGTACATTGCTCGGTTAACATTGATATATATTGAAGATCATGTATAGGTTGGACTCACCTTAGTTTAGAATTTTACTTTTGCTTGTAATAGGTCTTTTGTTAGTTTCATTATGTATTAATTAGATTTATGTAGTTTTGCAGTCCAGCGAAACTATGAGCGAAGCTGTTTAGTTCGCTCAGCGAAACTACTATTTCTGCCGGGCGAAACTACTGTTTCTGCCGGGCGAAATTACAGTTTCTGCCGGGCGAAACTACAGTTTCGGCAGAACAGTTTCGTTGACAGCGAATCTGTCTGCGAAACTAAGACTGCTATATATAGTTTTTGATCATTATCATTGTAGGTAAGCTTGCAAAACCTAATCTTTGATCCTTGTTGCAAGTTACCATTTCTAAGCAATAAATTCACAGAAATATCATTGTGCTTTGATGCTATTGATTGTATTGATCTTTATTGTCTATATTGAATGAGTTGTTATTGTTTTCAATCTTCATTAATCATCTTGTTTAGTATGTGTGTTGATATGGAACAATTCATCTTTATATTTTCATTGTAATACGATCAAATGGACCCACAATATGGTATCAGAGCCTTAATGCTCATGATTTGTTGAGTTTTTGGTTGTTTTAGTTCAATATCAAGTTTCCATCAATTTTCAGTTCAAAATAGTGTGCATTTGACATGGAAATTGATTAAGGTTTGCTGGTTATTGGTTGGGGAAGCTCTGTTAATCATCAGATCTCAAATTCATTGAGTTTTGATGATTTCAGATTGATTTTGTGTTGAAAAAGTGTTTAAGGTTCAACCAGCAAAATTAGTGTTCTTTCAACGAAACTATCAAGTTCTTTCTGCGACATTACTTGTGTATCACTTTTGAAATTGTTTCTTGTAGTTCTGCGAAACTAGTCTCTTTGAACGAAAGTTCATCAGTGCTTGTGAAGGTTTAACAAGCGAAATTACTGTCAAAAGTAATTTTGAATGAAAGTTCAAGCTTGTTTTGTGCGAACTTATTGGCGAAACTAAGCTATTTGTGACATTCGGCTAGCAAAACTGCTGCCGAAATTATCAGTGAAATTACACAACCACTCAGCGAAATTAGCTTTCTCAGCGAAATGTCTGCGAATTTACCTTTCTTCTACAAAACTACTGCATTTTCTGTGAAATTGCCTCTTTTCTTGCCGAAACTACATCAATCTTAGCGAAACTACCATGTCACAGTTAACCTCACTCACTCTTGGCGATCTTGAAAGCGTTGCTCCCAATAGGCCACCGAGACTCATTAACGGAGATAATTTCAAAGATTGGAGAGATGTCTCAAACTCTTCTTCTTCTACACTTCCCACAACCAATGGGAATCAATTATTTATGGTCCTCACATACCAACTGTCACTATTGGTGATGTTGTCTCTCAAAATAAGGACCCGTCTACTTTCACTGAAAAGGATCTGAAGTTGATTGATCGTGACTAGAAGGCTTTTGGTGCATTAACACTATGCTTGGCACTAGACATCTACAATTGATTTGCAGATCATAAAAATGCTAAATCCCTTTACAATGCGCTATGTGAGTTCTATGATGGTAACGATGAACCGGTAAAGGATAAGAGCATTAAGCAGAGAAGGAATTCAATTTATTTGTTGGATACAAGAATGAGAGTCTGACAAATCTCACAAATCGCTTCTTGACAGTATCAAGCACCTTAAGAAACACGATGAAAAACTTTCCAACAATGAACAAGTTAACAGGTTACTAGACTCTCTCCCACCTCAATGGAACCTTCAGGTGAGAATGTTGAAGCAAGAAAGAGGGTTCACGGATTACAAGTTGATGGATATTATCAATAAGCTTAAATCTTTTGAGTTGGACATGAAGAGATGGGAATTTAACCAAACCATGATGCCTATATCTAGTTTTACTCAAAATGCTGCTTTACTATCATCCGCTGCAAGCTCTCAAATACAGACTTCAACTCAAGGAGAGGTTAATACAAGTAATTTTCAGGAGGAAACGTTAATGTTGGAAGAGATCAGGCTAATTCTAAGGTAAATGTTGAACCTTCAGTTCCATCAGAAACAATGGCTCTTTTGGAATGTTTGTTCAACGCTATGAAGCACTTGTGGCCGGAGAGTTGAAAGAGAAAGGAATGACAATGGAGGATATGTATCAGGTGGATCCTAATGATCTTGAAGAAACTGACATTTAGTGGTAAATGGCAATGTTGACTCTTAAAGCTTGGAGATTCATGGAGCGCAGTGGACGAAAGAACTTCGGCGGTCAAACCTCTAATTCAAAAGGGATTTGATAAGTCCAAACTGAGATGTTTCAACTGTAAACAATTAGGACATTTTAAACGTGAATGTCCATCACCAATTGTCACCGATTCCAATAACTCAGGAGTTCCAAGATTAACCATTGAGAGGGAGAAGGAAGATATGAATCACAAAAAGGAGACTACCCTGATTTCTAACTTTGATTGGAGTGTAGAGGTTGAAGAGACAAGGACTGAGATTTATCATGTGTAACACCCCGAATTTTTATTTAAACGAAAGGAAAAGAAAAGTAAATAGAAGAATAGATAATGAGAACAAGTGGATGGGGATAAAGCGTACAAAGTACAAAACCTTATTATTTTAAGGTTTAAAGGGGCATGGCACCCATCCCTTCTTCACCATCTCCATTCGGCTGAAAGGAAGAAAGAAGAGAGAGAAAGCCTCGGTTCTAGAGAGAGAAAGAGGAAGAAGCAACTACAAAGGTGAGTTTTCTCTTATATGAGCTTGATTTTAGCTGGGTTTTGAGTTCTTGAACGAAGTTCTTGGTGTTTAGTGTTGTTTCAGGATTAAGAGCTGAATTGAAGGTGGGTCTCGAACTTGAAGTGTGTTGCTCAAAGGCTGCTCAAGGTGAGTTTCTAGAACCCCTCTTTTACTGATTTTCAACTTGTTTGGGGCTATTATACATACCAAGAAAATGTTTACAAGTAAAACCGTATTGTTCGATGATGTTCTGTGTATGTATGTTTTAGAGTTGGTTTATGGTTAGTGTTGATATTTAGCATGCTTAGGTGCTCTTAGTATGTTAGATCTGTGCTTTGTTATTATTAGAATGATAATCGGGTGATGTTAGTAGCATAGAAAACATTTCAGAATGCTCTGATGCGCATGAACAGTGGCCCATGCGCCCAGCATGTTGGCCATGTGCTTAAGTGTTGGCCATGCACCCAAGAGTGGGCCATGCGCCTAGACAGGGTTCCCATGCGCCCAACGGCCAACTGCCTAAGTATGCCCAACCGCCCGAACCCCATGCGCCTAAGTGTTAATAATCTAAGTGTAGGCACAGACGCCCAAATAGTGGCAAAGCGCTTGAAGAGGGCAAAAACACCCAAATAGTGCCCAATGACCCCAAGTGTTAAAACGGCTAATTTTTGATGTGCCTGAACAGGTACCATGCGCCTACATAGTGGCAAAGCGCCTAAACAGGGCAAGAAACACCCAAACAGTGCCCATGCGCCCAGACTGTTTTACACATAGAGTTTTTATGATCATGCGCTTAAAAGTCTCATGCACCCATTTTGGACTTAGGATTTTCTAAGTGGTTTTAAGGGGTAAAATCAAGATATAGGCCTAGTTATGACATGATGACTTATGCTTAATGCGTGCATGGTGATGTAATGAAATTATGATGTGTATATGTGTGACTGATGTGTTATCTTTCTTCGTCAAAGATTTTTCAAAACGTACGTATTATGTTTTATAATACATTATGAATGACTTTACGTGGTGTGATGTATGAATGAATAAATTAATGAACGTAAAGTATTATGTAACGAAGTGAAAGATAACGATAAATTACGAATCGAACGAATACGATAGAGTACGAAATGAACACATGAGATAACAAATGGTGAACATGAAAGTGATGGATGATGAGATCCGTGTCGCATACCCCGGTACTGTGTCAGTCTTCGGATATGAGTCGGGGATTTGTTTATTAGGCCCCGACACAGTATCAGTCTTCGAACATGAGTCGGGGGTATTGCATGAGACGAGATAATGAGGTGAGCGACCTAGTGTTGCAACAGACTCGGATAGAGTTCAATCCCTGTGATTGACTCGAATGGGATCTTTGTCGCGTTTCCCAGTGTTGTGTCAGTCTTCGGACATGATCAACTTTTGAGCATGAGTCGAGGATATTGCATCAGACAAGATTCGAGTAATGAAGAGTAATGAGTGAAGAAATGAATGAATGAACGAATGATGATGAAGATAATAATAATAATTATTATTATCAATATGAACATATGTTGTATGACCATGAATGAATGTAAAGATAGTTTTATAGGAAATAAAGTATTTTATTATAAAAACTAGAACTCACTCAGCATCGCTGACTTTTGTATGCATGATAGTTGGCAGGAATTTTGTTGATGCTGAGGAGTTGCAAGCATGGAGCACAAGCTACTGGGAGCGTTTTGAGGCTGACATCCATATTTTGACATGTCATTGTATTTTGAGATGAAAACGAATGTTGTAAATGAATGAAATGGCATGATTTTAGTTATTAATGAAAGTTTTAAATTCCTCTACAAAATAAATGTATGTTTTAAAATGTTTTATGTGCGATGAATGACCAACTGTGAGGTGCCCGGGAATGGGGCCTTACATCATGCATTGGTGGCTGAGTTTGTTAAATGGAAGGGGAAGGAAGGAAGTAAAGATGGATTTGATCCTTTCAAGGAATTCAAAGAGGAGGTTGAGTTGTCTATGAAAGAGAAAGAAAAGAAAGATGAGAGAATGAGAGAAGGTAAATCTAAAGGACCAAAGCGGGAAAGAAGTTCATCCACTAAGCAAGGAAAGGATTATGATGATGCTACTATCACTGTTGAAGAAAGCAAGTCAAGTACTCCGATGTGTCAATGTGAAAAGGCCTTAGCAGCAGAAAAGGTGGTGATAGGACTTCCATATGAGGTAATTCAGGATATGTGTTCATCTGCTTGCAAAATAAGATTATTTGGGATTTATAAAGCTAATCGGTTATTAACTGATAATGAAAAGGATTTAAAAATAATTAGTGAGGAACTTAAAATCAATGAATCAAAATATTTTGTTAAATTAAATGAGGCATTGAAAGAAAATGATCACTTAAAATGAATTGTTTTGGAAAGAAATGTTGAGATTAATACTTTGATTGAAAGAGTTTCTCTTGCTGAATTTGAAACAAGCAAACTTCAATCAATGTTAGACAAATGGACTATATCAGAAATGAAACATGATGATTTATGTAAATCTTAACGGGGAGCTAGGATTAAAATGGGATTGGGATATGAAAATGTAAAAGTTTATCCTCCGCCTAGTACATACTATTATTCTCTTATGCTTGTTCCTCATCCTTCTAATGATTTAATCAAAACATATATTAACAGTATGTCTACAGGTGTGTTAATCCTACACATTCGTGAGGAGTACGACTATGGACCAACTAGTGGGCTTGGATGCACTAGTATTAGTACACCTAATTTTCAGCAGTCTGTTTTAGATCATAAGTCTAGTTTAAATTCTGTTTTTGTTTCTAGTACACCTATAACAGACACTATCGCATCATGTTCTCATGATATTTCTATTTCATCTTTGAATTATGTACACTGTGGTGATGCTTTTTGTCCTGGTGATGATAATGGTGCAACCGATCTCACTACAAAGACTAATGAGAAACTTAAAACTAATTGTTTTGATAAATTCTTTTCCTATCTAATTCCATCTTTACTCCATTAAATATTTCCTTATCAAATGAAAGAACTGTAACTTCATCTGAAGCTATCACAAGTGGTACTAGTTCTACTTGTACTTCAGATGATCATTCATCTACATTTTGTTGGACCAAAAGAACCAATGAGCCGGATCGGAAAAACCTTTAAGTCCCACAGACATCACAACAACTACTGAAGACAACAGCTGGTTACAAAGTCTGAAAACACAAAGTCTGAAGACAGTCTGAAGACACAAGTGTTGAAGACAAAGTCTGAAGACACAAGTGCTGAAGACAAAGTCTGAAGACACAAGTGCTGAAGACAAAGTCTGAAGACACAAGTGCTGAAGACAAAGTCTGAAGACACAAGTGCTGAAGACAAAGTCTGAAGACACAAGTGCTGAAGACAAAGTCTGAAGACACAAGTGCTGAAGACCAAAGTATCAGACGTTGTCACAACAGCTGAAGAGGTCTTCTTCAGTAGTTGTGATGGTTTACCTTTCAGTAGTTTTATGTTTTATCTCTTCAGTAGTTTGACACAACAGCTGAAGAATACTTCTTCAGTTGTTGTGCTCGTCAGTAGTTTTATGTTTTTCAGTAGTTGTAATAATAGTTAACACTTAGTATTTTTGTAAGAGATGTCAGCTGTTTGACATCTTCAGTAGTGTGTTAACTATCAGTAGTTTGTGATAAATTCTGTTAGATGTCACTATCAAGTGACATCAGCAGATGTCACATCTCTTATATAAGAGGTGTCGACCTAATTGTAAGTGTGACATTCCGTTACCACGAAAACGAATATTGAATGAAATTTATCTGCAGAATTCTCTCTATCTATAACTGTCTGTGTTCTTACATTGAATATCCTTTTGTTCTTGTGAATTGGCTAATTCATTGTTAGAATTCCGCTGCTATACTCTCTAATCAATCAAACGTAGATCACTGATCTTAACAAGTGGTATCAGAGCAGGTTAATCATTGATTGATCTAACAATTAATCATTGAAACTGCTAATTGATATCTATGTTTGATTGAATTAGCATTTTGCAATAACTGGTTATAGATTATTGAATTTCTGACGCTTTCATTCATTTATTCTGTTATAGCTTAATTGAATTTGATTGAATCTAAGATGACTACTCCTTCTAATGATCCTCACAATACTAGTTCCTCAACCAAGCCCCCGATGCTGGTTAGGACCGAGTATAACATATGGCAGCGAAGAATGCTTCATCACCTGTCTGTTAACATTCAGGTTGTTGGACATCTGTGGTACATGGACCACATAAGCCTATGGTGAACAATCCGGAAACCAATCAAATGGTTCCGAAGAAGAAGGAACAATACTCTAATGAAGATCGGAAACTTTTTGAGATTGATGCTAAAGCCCATGGAATTCTGGCCATGGCACTGCCTAATGAAATCTATTCAGGGCTTATGCATCATGATACTGCTCATGATCTCTGGAATGCCCTGAAGGAACAATTCGGTGGCACAGATGAGGTCTTAGCAAACAACAGAGAAATCCTTGCCCAACAATATGAGACATTCTCTCATAGAAAGGGTGAGACACTGACTCAACAGTTTGAGTGTTTTTCCTGCTTGATCTCTGAGCTGAAAATGGTGAAACAGGAATACACCAATGGCCAGATGAATACAGGTTCCTCAGATCACTACCTGAGAGATGGGACACATACACTATTGTCCTACGCTCCAGTGCAAATCTGGATAGCCTATCTCTCACCCAACTTCATGGGAAACTGCTTACATTCGAAAGAGAGATAGAGCAGAAGAGGAAACTGTCCTCATCAGGAAAGCTCACTAATGACTTTGTACCAGGGAATACTGCCTTGGTTGGTCATGAGTCAGAATATGCTGCATCTGAAAGTAATTATGATGAGCATATTGATTTATCTTCAAATAGTTCTGATCATGCATTTGTTGGTATTGAGAGTTATTCTGGCAGTAATAGTGACAATCTATGCTTCATCATGGATGATTTGAAAGGAATAGCTGATGATGATCTAGAAGAGATGGATATTCTAAGCCAAATGGCATTGATTAATATAAGATCTCAGAAGTTCTATAAGAGAACTGGCAGGAAATTTCCTGGACTCTCTGGCAAAACCAAAGTTGGTTTTGACAAGAGTAAGTTGAGGTGTCATAAATGCCAAAGGCTGGGACACTTTTCAAGAGAGTATAGATCAACTGGATCTAACTCTTCTGCACCCTTTGTGACTTTTCCGTGTACTAGTCCACAAAACAGAGGGCAACATCCTGCTGGTTCTGGTCATCATTCACATCCTAGGTCTCCTGCATACTTTGTTCCCCAGGGTCAAATGTCATATCCTTATCCCTGCTATATATGCCTCAACCAAATCCTGTTCAAGCTCCAATTGCACAACAACCACAAGCATTGCCTGAACCACAATCTTCCCAATCTCATCAACAAACTCAACCTCAACAACACAGCTTCTTCACCCCAGGAGTTGTTGACTGGAGCAGTTACCAGATGATTTGTCTAGTCATAAACAACTATTCACTGGTGCTGGTCAACATGGTGGTGAAAGTCCTTTTGAAAATCTAGCTCTTATGGCTTTGGAGGCTGTTGATACTTCATCCTCTAATGCCTCTACACCAAAGGTATCACAGGTATCCTCTGAGGCAAAAGCCAAATTATGTTCTGAAACATGCATAGCAGCATTTGCATCTATTAGAGAAGCAAATGTAGCTTTGATTAACAAGAACATTGAGCTAGAACAAACAATTTCCAAAAGAAAAGCTGAATTTGAGTGTGTGCTTAATGAAAAGAATGATGAGATTTACAAACTTAAATTCCAAATCACAGATTATAAGCTAGGGAAGAGGTACTTCTAGAGAAGTACAAAGATCTCAAAGAAACCCTTGCAGTCACCCAAGTAGAGTGTGATCGATGGGTACAATCATGCAAAGGTTTTGAAATGCTTCTTAGTAAGCAATCTGCTTCCAATGTGAAGTTTGGCATTGGTTACAATCACACTGCTCCACCTACAGATTTTACTCCCAGAGCAGAGGTAGAATCTGATGGTGAGAGTAATAACCAATCCATTTCATCATGTGATCTACTTTCTGATTCAACACTATCGGAAGTAGAAGTCAGCACTAAGCCCTCTCACAACCTATCAGCTGATGTTGATGGTTCCACTGTTGACACTCACATGATCAACGAGTTGATCAACTCAGGAGTTAATTCTGAAAGTCCTGAAAGGACTGGAGAGCAAGATTTAACACCTGAAATTCAAACTCCAACTACTGTCAGTACTGAAAAGAAGAAAACTGTCAGTAGGAAGAGTTTGAAGACTACTAAAGAGGAAGTCAAGAAAGAAAACAATGCTTTCAAAGCACTGAAGAGCAAGTCTTCAGTTGTTTCATCTTCTTTAGTTGATGATCAACATAAGATGAAGAAGAAACCATGTGAAGTATGTGGTTTGTTCAATCATCTTACAGATGATTACTCGTACAAAAGAGGATCCAAACTCAAACATAAAGAGGAAATTAAAGAGAAAATGGTTAAAATGAAAACTGAGTTTGAGACCACATTGTATCAGCAACATCAAATCCTGTAACCCTTAAGTCCATAAAGAAATCCAAAAAGGAAGGGGTTAAACAGGTAACAGTAGAGATTGCTCAGAAGAAGAAGGTGCAATATAGGAACTTATCAAACTCCAATGGCAATGTGTCTGATGAGCTGAAAGCTTTATCAAAAAATCAGACACAGCTGGTTATGATGGTTCAACATCTATTGGGAAGAGTTAACCAATTAGATGTTCCTATGTTGAAACCACAGAAAAGGAGGTCCAAGCCAAAGGATTCCTCTTCTTCACCATCTTCTTCCTCGCAGGCTGTTGTTTCCAACAAACCTGTTAGTTTACCATCTATTGATGAGACCAGGCCCAAAACCAAAAAGGTTTGGGTCTCCAAAACTAACTGATTGTTTATAATTGCAGGGTTCTTCAACATGCCAAAGTAGCATCTGGTATGTAGACAGTAGGGGATCTATGCACATGACTGGGAACATCTCTCTTCTTCATGACTACTCTCAAGGAAAGAAGGGGTTTGTTTCTTTTGGCAATGATGCTAGGGGTTACATCATTGGCAACGGCTTTGTCTCCAATGGAGAAATAAAGTTTGATGATGTTAATAATGTGGAAAATCTCAAGTACAATCTCTTGAGTGTCAGTCAAATGTGTGATAAAGGCCATGTTGCTCTTTTCACCAGTCAGAACTGTAGGATTCTGTCATCCAAAGTTCTGCATTTGATTGATAAGGTGTTGGATGATCACACTCTCCTGAGAGACAACAGGACAGGAAGAGTGTATGCCTTAGATCTTTCCAAGAAAATAGATCTCAGAGGCAATCCTTGCCTATTTCCCAAAGCCTCTCTCAAGAATCTAAACTGTGGCACAGAAGGCTGGGTCATGTTAATTTCAAAAACATGAATCAGCTAATCCACAATAGTTTAGTTAGAGGCTTACCAATAAAGGAGTTCCACTGTGATGAAACCTGCACTGCTTGTTTAAAAGGAAAACAACACAAAGTCTCATTCCCTCCTATTGAAGAGCCTAAGTCCACTGCCTGCTTGCAATTACTGCATATGGATCTATTTGGTCCTGTGAGAGTGATGAGCATGGCAAAGAAGAAATACTGTCTGGTAATTGTGGATGATTACTCCAGATTTGTATGGACTTTCTTTCTACATTCAAAGGATGAGGTTGCTCAGAAGATTATTCACTTTGTGTTGTATGTTGAGAAGCAGTATTCCCTTCCAGTCAAGTGTATTAGGAGTGACAATGGAACTGAATTCAGAAACCATACACTTGATGACTTCTATCTTCAAAGGGAATCAAAAGGCAGTTTAGCATACCAAGGACTCCAGAACAAAATGGAGTAGTGGAGAGAAAGAACAGGACCCTAATTGAAGCTGCAAGGTCCATGCTGGCTGACTCTGGTTTGCCACTGACCTTTTGGGCTGAAGCGTTAACACAACTTGCTATGTGCAGAATAGAGTCTTAGTAAATCAGAGGTTGATGAAGACTCCATATGAAGTTCTCCATCACTTGGCTCCTCTAATTTCATTTTTCAAAGCATTTGGGTGTCCCTGTTTTATTCTCAACACAAAGGATCAACTCAAAAATTTGATCCTAAGGTGGATGCAGGGTATTTTGTTGGTTATTCATCTACTTGCAAGGCATACAGAGTCTTAACTGCAGAACAAAGATAGTTGAAGAGACTTTGCATGTGAAGTTTAATGAATCTCCTATGGACAAGATTCCACAAAACCCTGTGGAGTTGTTTGATTTGGACATACTGCAATATGTTCCTTATCAACCTCCAGCTGTTGCAGATCATGTGGATCAATCATCTTCTGCAGCATGTCTTCCACCTGGTGGTATTGATGATGATGATGATAATATCAATACTCACCTATTCAAGTTTAGTGACCAACTGCCTGTGTCTGCTAAATTTGATGTTCCTGTAGCTTCAGCAGTTCCATCCACAACAAATGCTGATGAGATCTCTAATTCCTCTACATCTTTTGAGTTACCATCTAATTCTTGGTTTCAAGAGTCTGCATCAACATCTGCTGCTGCTGAAAGTCCTACAAACACTTGCACAGATCTCATTGTTTATCAAGAATTGAAGAATCACCCAATGTCTCAGATTATTGGTGATATCAATGCTGGTGTTTCAACAAGAAGTCAATTGTCTAACTTCTGCTTCTATGCTCTCTTCATCAGTCAACTAGAGCCAAAGAACTACCATGTTGCTTTGAGAGACAATGGATGGGTTGAAGCCATGCAGCTTGAGCTACTTTAGTTCAAGAAACAGCAAGTGTGGGAACTGGTTCCTCTTCCCCCAGGTAAGTGTGCAATAGGCACTAAGTGGGTGTTTAGGAATAAAACTGATGAAAATGGGATTATTGTTAAGAACAAGGCTAGATTGGTTGTACAGGGGTTTTCACAAGAAGAAGGTATTGACTATGATGAAACCTTTGCCCTTGTAGCCAGACTAGAGGCAATCAGATTGTTTTTAGCCTATGTTGCATTCCACAATCTTAAAGTTTTTCAAATGGATGTCAAAAGTGCATTTCTATATGGTAAAATAAAGGAAGAAGTTTATATGTGTCAACCACCAGGTTTTGATGATAATAAACATCCTGAATGGGTGTATAAACTTGATAAGGCTCTTTGTGGGTTGAAACAAGCTCCTAGAGCCTGGTATGAGACACTTTCCACTTTTCTTCTTAAGAATAATTTCACTAGAGGCTCCATTGATAAAACTCTGTTTATTAAGAAGGTGGATCAGCATAAGCTACTTGTTCAGATTTATATTGATGATATCATTTTTGCATCCTCTCCAGTTGTGTGATGATTTTACAACATTAATGAAAAAGAGATTTGAAATAAGTGCAATGGGAGAATTACAGTTCTTTCTAGGCTTGCAAATTAAACAAAAGGGTGATGGAACCTTTATTCATCAGTCAAAATATACAAAAGATCTTTTGAATAAGTTTGATTTACAAAACTGTAAGCCCTGTTCTACTCCCATGTGCAACACCACACAACTGGATGCTGTTCAGAAAGGTAAAGCTGTTGATGAAACACTTTACAAATGTATGATTGGGTCCTTGATGTATTTAACCTTCTAGACCAGATATTATGTTTGCTAGATGTGTTTGTGCTAGATTTCAGGCTGCTCCTAAAGAGTCTCATTTGATTGCAGTCAAGAGAATCTTTAGATATTTGCAAGGTACACAATCTCTGGGTTTATGGTATTCCACTGGACAGTCTTGCAAATTAGTTGATATCTATGTTTGATTGAATTAGCATATTCGCAAGAACTGGTTATAGATTATTGAATTTCTGACGCTTTCGTTCATTTATTTTGAGATCTCTCTTCGTTCAATTAGTTGTTGTGTTTTGTTCTAAATCTATTATAGCTTAATTGATTTGATTGAATCTGAGATGACTACTCCTTCTAATGATCCTCACAATATCGGTTCCTCAACCAAGCCTCCGATGCTGGTTAGGACCGAGTATAACATATGGCAACGAAGAATGCTTCATCACCTGTCTGTTAACAGTTCAGGTTGTTGGACATCTGTGGTACATGGACCGCATAAGCCTATGGTGAACAATCCGGAAACCAATCAAATGGTTCCGAAGAAGAAGGAACAATACTCTGATGAAGATCGGAAACTGTTTGAGATTGATGCTAAAGCCCATGAAATTCTGGCCATGGCACTGCCTAATGAATCTATTCCGAGCTTATGCATCATGAAATGCTCATGATCTCTGGAATGCCCTGAAGGAACAATTCGGTGGCACAGATGAGGTCTTAGCAAACAACAGAGAAATCCTTGCCCAACAATATGAGACATTCTCTCATAGAGAGGGTGAGACACTGACTCAACAGTTTGAGCATTTTTCCTGCTTGATCTCTGAGCTGAAAATGGTGAAACAGGAATACACCAATAGCCAGATGAACAACAGGTTCCTTAGATCACTGCCTGAGAGATGGGACACATACACTATTGTCCTACGCTCCAGTGCAAATCTGGATAGCCTATCTCTCACCCAACTTCATGGGAAACTGCTACATTCGAAGAGAGATAGAGCAGAAGAGGAAACTGTCCTCATCAGGAAAGCACACTGATGACTTTGTACCAGGGAATACTGCCTTGGTTGGTCATGAGTCAGAATATGCTGCATCTGAAAGTAATTATGATAAGCATATTGATTTCTCTTCAAATAGTTCTGATCATGCATTTGTTGGTATTGACAGTCATTCTGGCAGTAATAGTGACAATCTATGCTTCATCATGGATGATTTGAAAGGAATAGTTGATGATGATCTAGAAGAGATGGATATTCTGAGCCAAATGGCACTGATTAATATCAATCTCAGAAGTTCTATAAGAGAACTGGCAGGAAATTTCCTGGACTCTCTGGCAAAACCAAAGTTGGTTTTGACAAGAGTAAGTTGAGGTGTCACAAATTCCAAAGGTTGGACACTTTGCAAGAGAGTGTAGATCAACTGGATCTAACTCTTCTGCACCCTTTGTGACTTTTCCTAGTACTAGTCCACAAAACAGAGGGCAACATACTGCTGGTTCTGGTCATCATTCACATCCTAGGTCTCCTGCATACTTTGTTCCCCAGGGTCAAATGTCATATCCTTATCCCTACTATTATATGCCTCAACCAAATCCTGTTCAAGCTTCAATTGCTCAACAACCACAAGCATTGCCTGAACCACAACCTTCCCAATCTCATCAACAAACTCAACCTCAACAACACAGCTTCTTCACCCCAGGAGTTGTTGACTGTAGCAGTTTACCAGATGATTTGTCTGGTCATGAACAACTGTTCTCAGGTGCTGGTCAACATGGTGGTGAAAGTCCCTTTGGAAATCTAGCTCTTATGGCTTTGGATTCTGCTGATACTTCATCCACTAATGCCTCTACACCAAAGGTATCACAGGTATCCTCTGAGGCAAAAGCCAAATTGTGTTCTGAAACATGTAGAGCAGCATTTGCATCTATTAGAGAAGCAAATGTAGCTTTAATCAACAAGAACATTGAGCTAGAACAAATAATTTCCAAAAGCAAAGCTGAATTTGAGTCTGTGCTTAATGATAAGAATGATGAGATTTACAAACTTAAATGCCAAATAACTGATGATAAGGCTAGGGAAGAGATACTTCTAGAGAAGTATAAAGATCTCAAAGAAACCCTTGCAGTCACCCAAGTAGAGTGTGATCGATGGGTACAATCATGCAAAGGTTTTGAAATGCTTCTTAGTAAGCAATCTGCTTCCAATGTGAAGTTTGGCATTGGTTACAATCACACTGCTCCACCTACAGATTTTACTCCCAGAGCAGAGGTAGAATCTGATGGTGAGAGTAATAACCAATCCATTTCATCATGTGATCTACTTTCTGATACGGCACAATCAGAAGTAGAAGTCAGCACCAAGCCCTCTCAGAACCTATCAGCTGATGTTGATGGTTCCACTGTTGACACTCACATGATCAATGAGTTGATCAACTCAGGAGTTAATTCTAAAAGTCCTGAAAGGACCAGAGAGCAAGATTTAACACCTGAAGTTCAAACTCCAACTACTGTCAGTACTGAAAAGAAAAAACTGTTAGTAGAAAGAGTTTGAAGACTACTAAAGAGGAAGTCAAGAAAGCAAACAATGCTTCCAAAGCACTGAAGAGCAAGTCTTCAGTTGCTTCATCCTCTTTAGTTGATGATCAACATAAGATGAAGAAGAAACCATGTGAAGTATGTGGTTGTTCAATCATCTTACAGATGATTGCTGGTACAAAAGAGGTTCCAACTCAAACATAAAGAGGAAATTAAAGAGAAAATGGTAAAAATGAAACTGAGTTTGAGACCACATTTGTATCAGCAACATCAAATCCTGTAACCCTTAAGTCCACAAAGAAATCCAAAAAGGAAGGGGTTAAACAGGCAACAGCTGAGATTGCTCAGAAGAAGAAGGTGCAACATAGGAACTTATCAAACTCCCAGCAATGTGTCTGATGAGCTGAAAGCTTTATCACAAAATCAGACACAGCTGGTTATGATGGTTCAACATCTATTAGGAAGAGTTAACCAATTAGATGCTCCTATGTTAAACCACAGAAAAGGAGGTCCAAGCCAAAGGATTCCTCTTCTTCACCTCTTCTTCCTCTCAGGCTGTTGTTTCCAATAAACCTGTTAGTCTACCATCTGTTGATGAGACCAGGCCCAAAACCAAAAAGGTTTGGGTCTCCAAAACTAACTGATTGTTTATTATTACAGGGTTCTCCAACATGCCAAAGTAGCATCTGGTATGTAGACAGTGGGGGATCTATGCACATGACTGGAAACAGCTCTCTTCTTCATGACTACTCTCAAGAAAAGAAGGGGTTTGTTTCTTTTGGCAATAATGCTAGGGGTTACATCATTGGCAACGACTTTGTTTCCAATGGAGAAATAAAGTTTGATGATGTTAATCATGTGGAAAATCTCAAGTACAATCTCTTGAGTGTCAGTCAAATGTGTGATAAAGGCCATGTTGCTCTTTTCACCAGTCAGAACTGTAGGATTCTGTCATCCAAAGTTCTATATTTAATTGATAAGGTGTTGGATGATCACACTCTCCTGAGAGCGAACAGGACAGGAAGAGTGTATGCCTTAGATCTTTCGAAGAAAATAGATCTCAAAGGCAATCCTTGCCTATTTTCCAAAGCCTCTTCTCAAGAATCTAAACTGTGGCACAGAAGGCTGGGTCATGTAAATTTCAAAAACATGAATCAGCTAATCCACAATAGTTTAGTTAGAGGCTTACCAATAAAGGAGTTTCATTGTGATGAAACCTGCACTGCTTGTTTAAAAGGTAAACAGCACAAAGTCTCATTCCCTCCTATTGAAGAGCCTAAGTCCACTGCCTGCTTGCAATTACTGCATATGGATCTATTTGGTCTTGTGAGAGTGATGAGCATGGCAAAGAAGAAATACTGTCTGGTAATTGTGGATGATTACTCCAGATTTGTATGGACTTTCTTTCTACATTCAAAGGATGAGGTTGCTCAGAAGATTATTCAATTTGTGTTGTATGATGAGAAGCAGTATTCTCTTCCAGTCAAGTGTATTAGGAGTGACAATGGAACTGAATTCAGAAACCATACACTTGATGACTTCTATCTCTCAAAGGGAATCAAAAGGCAGTTTAGCATACCAAGGACTCCACAACAAAATGGAGTAGTGGAGAGAAAGAACAGGACCCTAATTGAAGCTGCAAGGTCCATGCTGGCTGACTCTGGTTTGCCACTGACCTTTTGGGCTGAAGCTGTTAACACAGCTTGCTATGTGCAGAATAGAGTCTTAGTAAATCAGAGGTTGATGAAGACTCCATATGAAGTTCTCCATCACTTGGCTCCTCTAATTTCATTTTTCAAAGCATTTGGGTGTCCCTATTTTATTCTCAACACAAAGGATCAACTCCATAAATTGATCCTAAGGTGGATCAACTGCAGAACAAAGATAGTTGAAGAGACTTTGCATGTGAAGTTTAATGAATCTCCTATGGACAAGATTCCACAAAACCCTGTGGAGTTATTTGATTTGGACATACTGCAATACGTTCCTTATCAACCTCCAGCTGTTGCAGATCATGTGGATAAATCATCTTCTGCAGCATGTCTTCCACCTGGTGGTATTGATGATGATGATGATTATATCAATACTCACCTATTCAAGTTTAGTGACCAACTGCCTGTGTCTGCTAATTTGATGTTCTTGTAGCTTCAGCAGTTCCATCCACAACAAATGCTGATGAGATCTCTGATTCCTCTACATCTTTTGAGTTACCATCTAATTCTTGGTTTCAAGAGTCTGCATCAACATCTGCTGCTGCTGAAGGTCCTACAAACACTTGCACAAATCTTATTGTTTATCAAGAACTGAAGAATCACCCAATGTCTCAGATTATTGGTGATATCAATGCTGGCGTCTCAACAAGAAGTCAATTGTCTAACTTCTGCTTCTATGCTCTCTTCATCAGTCAGCTAGAGCCAAAGAACTACCATGTTGCTTTGAGAGACAATGGATGGGTTGAAGCCATGCAGCTTGAGCTACTTCAGTTCAAGAAACAGCAAGTGTGGGAACTGGTTCCTCTTCCCCCAGGCAAGTGTGCAATAGGCACTAAATGGGTGTTTAGGAATAAAACCGATGAAAATGGGCTTATTTTTAAGAACAAGGCTAGACTGGTTGTACAGGGGTTTTCACAAGAAGAAGGTATTGACTATGATGAAACCTTTGCCCCTGTAGCCAGACAAGAGGCAATCAGATTGTTTTTAGCCTATGCTGCATTCCACAATCTTAAAGTTTTTCAAATGGATGTCAAAAGTGCCTTTTTATAAGGTAAAATAAAGGAAGAAGTTTATGTGTGTCAACCACCAGGTTTTGAGGATAATAAAATCCTGAATGGGTGTTATAACTTGATAAGGCTCTTTATGGGTTGAAACAAGCTCCTAGAGCCTGGTATGAGACACTTTCCACTTTTCTTCTTAAGAATAATTTCACTAGAGGCTCCATTGAAAAACTCTGTTTATTAAGAAGGTGGATCAGCATAAGCTACTTGTTCAGATTTATATTGATGATATCATTTTTGCATCCTCTCCAGTTGTGTGATGATTTTACAACATTAATGAAAAAGAGATTTGAAATAGTGCAATGGGAGAATTACAGTTCTTTCTAGGCTTGCAAATTAAACAAAAGGCTGATGGAACCTTTATTCATCAGTCAAAATATACAAAAGATCTTTTGAATAAGTTTGATTACAAAACTGTAAGCCCTGTTCTACTCCCATGTGCAACACCACACAACTGGATGCTGTTCAGAAAGGTAAAGCTGTTGATGAACACTTTACAAATGTATGATTGGGTCCTTGATGTATTTAACAGCTTCTAGACCAGATATATGTTTGCTAGATGTGTTTGTGCTAGATTTCAGGCTGCTCCTAAAGAGTCTCATTTGATTGCAGTCAAGAGAATCTTTAGATATTTGCAAGGTACACAATCTCTGGGTTTATGGTATTCCACTGGACAGTCTTGCAAATTAGTTGCTTTTTCAGATAGTGACTATGCAGGGTGCAAGTTAACTAGAAAGTCAACTTCTGATGGTTGTCAATTCCTAGGAAACTGTTTGATTCCTTGGTAGAGTAAGACAACAACATCTGTTGCTACATCAACTGCTGAAGCTGAGTACATTGCTGCTGCAAGTTGCACTTCTCAGGTACTCTGGCTTCAGAACCAACTTTTGGATTATGGCATTACAGAGACTAAGACTCCATTATTAATGGATAGTGCTTCAGCTCTGTGTATTGTCAAAAATCCTGTCCAGCACTCTAGGACCAAACATATAGAGATCAGACATCACTTTATTCGGGATTGTTTTGAAAAAGGTCTGATTGATCCTAAGTTTGTGCCTAGTGCTGATGAGCTTGCTATATTTTTACTAAGCCTTTGGATAGTTCTACTTTCCAAAACCTTGTGTTAAGGCTTGGTATGCTGCAGCTAGAATAAGTGACAACTACTGATGATTTCAGTAATAATTACTGGTGATCATTGGTAACCATGTCACATACAGTACTGATGAGTTCTTTCACCTTCAGTAGTTTTTATAACTATTGACGGCTAAATGCCTCACAAGTACTGAAGTACTTTATCTGTTCTAAACTACTGATGTAGTTACAACTACTAATGTAGTTACAACTACTGAAATCAGTACTAACATAAGTACTGACGTCCTATGAAACACCTGAAAAGCAGATGCAAAGTCTTATGAGTAAGTGTTGAGGACAGTATGAAACAGCTGAAAGGCTATGAATTGACGCAAACTACTGAAGAGAACTTTCTCTTCAGTTGTTTCTACAACTGCTGTTTCATTCTAAACAACTGAAGCAAAACCATGTCTTAGTAGTTTCACAACTACTGATGACTAATACCAAGTCATCAGCTGTTTACAACAACTGATGACAAAACCACTGTCTTCAGTAGTTTCACAACTACTGATGACAAACACCAAGTCCTCAGTTGTTTCATCATCTGAAGTCAAAACCATGGTCTTTAGTAGTTTTCTAACTGCTGATGCCTAAAACCACGACTTCAGCTGTTTCAATGTCTGAAAGGGTAATACCATGTCAAGTCGGTTTAAAACTACTGATGACTAACACTAAACCCTTCAGTCATTTTCTCACCCCTTCCCTATAAATACCTGTCCTCTTCTCGAATGTTTCATTAGCCGTTATTTTTTGAGCTTCTCTCTCTCAAACATGGCGACCATGAGTCTGAAACCATGACATAACTGCGTTGCTTACCTTACCAAGTCGGCTTTCTGGAACAAATATGATAATGCCATTGACTTAATGGTGGATTCCCCATATCGCACAACCTTTCTCTTGAATCCGACCATCTACCCTGAATCCCTCAGTCAATTCTAGTCAAATGCTTTTGTTCATACTGATAAGTCTACCGGCCAGATCTCTGCTCGGTCTTATCAACCAGAAACCAGTGGTCGTTACAGCCGACATCATTCGTCAGGCATTACACTTACACGACTCCACCACTGTGACTGAATACCCAAAGGGCACAACAGATATGTCCTTTATCAATCATGGTATGAAGGTGATCTTCGGGCTACAACCATTCTAAAGAAACATTTCCATGACGCTGAGAAATTTATTTTCACATGGTAAATGTCTGCTTAGCCTCCAAGACATCTTCTTGGGATCAAATGTCATCCAATGGCAACAGGTATTGTATTCTATTCTAGAACACCAACCGCTAAATTTTTCTGAATTGTGTTTCTAGAAATAAAGAACTTGGCTCAGAAACCTACGGCAAACCAATGGCCACTATATCCCAGGTTTCTGATGGCCATTATTTTAGATGAATTAAAATCTGATGGCCTTGTTGGCCTTGGAGTCCCTGCACCAGCTGTTTTGGCTGAGGTATACTCCAAGCACAACTCAGACCTTACTCTCAAAGAAGCTGCCCGAATGCTAAAGCCCAAGCACAGGGAACCCACAGCTTCCACCACCAGAACCAAAGTCCCCACTAAACCAAAACCAAAACACCCCAAAACAGCTATTCAGGGAGATGAGTCCCCTGAAGATGCTCAGTACCACCAAGGCAGGATATACTTGCTGGCTTAAACCCCCCAGCAGTATCAGAGACTCTACCAGCCACAGCCGCTCAGGATTCCTCTCAAAAGGCCTGCAGCCACCACAGCAGGGGTACCCACACATCTGGGATCTTCCTCACTTGAGGAGATTTCCATTGAAGAGCACCATCCTCCCCAGGTGCACACTGCTTTTACCCCATCTCCCCATGCAACGCCCCCCAAAGTCCAACCATAATCATTGGAAACGTGCTGACTCAGCTGCATGCCTCTCCTCCTCCCCAACAACCACCAACAAAGGGGAGAACCACAGATATTGAGGAAGAGGACCACCATGCTTCTGACAACCCACAACACCGGGTTTACAAATTCTATCTCCTGGTGTAGATAGGGAGATTAGAACATCTAGTGAGGCTGCCACATCTTCTGAATCAACACATGATCAGAATGAGGCTGGTAACATAGCTAAGACCTCACTAGAGGCAACAGCTGATGAAGGACACAGTCCTGAGGCTGGAAGTCCCCAGTTCCAAGACCAAGGGGCACATGCTAAAACTGGTCTACACCCAGTGCATGTACATCCTGCTACAAGCAGGAGGTCAGGTGATTCAGCATCTGCTGATGATGACCTGGGCTTTTTCTATGACGTTCTAGCCCACAACACCATCCTGGAGGCTGAGGTAAGCAGACTACAAGAATTGCTTGCCAAGAAGTCTCAGGATGTAAGTCCATCTGCCTCCACCAACCAACCCAGATGGCACCTTCATTTGAAGGTCCCCCAAACACTTTACCCTCTCACTTCACTGAGCCTCCAGCCTCTGCTTTTGGCACTATCTCTCCGGGACAGAACCCCCCAGAGCAGATGGTTGCTGTATTCCAACAATCCCTACCTCTCATCACTCCCATCATCAATGACATTGTTTATAAAGCCATTGATGAGAGGATCTCCTCAAGTCTACAACCACTCATTGATGATGCTATGCACAAGAAACTTTCTGTGGTACAAACCCCTGCCACCAATGCATCCAAAAAGGGGGAGAGTACAGTACAGCAGTGAAAGAAAAGAAAAGAAAAAAACTGAGGATGAGAAGGCACAGGAACAACAACTGATCACTTACAAAAGAAAGAAAAGTGCTGGTGATCAAAAGAATGCTGAAGAAAAATCCTTGCAAGAGCTGGTAAAAGATGCAGATGAAACACACAGCCGATCCATGGACAAAATCATTGAGCAACTCTTCAAGCAAGGCTTTGATACAGCCACACTAGACAGTGAGATCAGGAGGTTGGAAGTAGAGGAAATTCAAAAAAGATGGGCTGGGTACAATGTGCTGGAGAAAGAGAGATTGGAGATCATGATTCGATTCATAGGCAAATACTTAGGAAGATCACTGGTGGAGATTCGTTCATGGACCAGAGACAGCATTCTGGCTATAGCCACCAGAATCTGTTTGTCTGAGCAATTTCATAAGGGGATAATCATTGAAGCACTTGATGAGGCTGGGGCTGGGAAAAGGTTTGAAATGGCAAGACTCACAAAAGCCAAACTCACAACCAAAATGCTTGAACAACCTTCCCAATCACCCACTCAAAAACAGCCTACCCCTCAAATCTCCAACCATTCTCAAAACCCAAATCCAAACATCCTCAACCTTCAAAACCAATTCCTTTACCACAAAAACCAACCCAACCATCATCCAGTGATGCACCTAGAAGGAGGAGAAGGGTGCTGAGGATAGAAGAAGATGAAGAAGAAGAGGATGAAGATGATAGTCTGCCACTCTCTGCTGTTCTAAGGCTACCAGAACCCAGGAGTCAACTCATGATCACACCTGACTCACAAAGGGAAACGGTTAGAGTCAAAATAGAAGATGAAGAACAACAGAAGCAGCACGATGAGCAACTACTGAAGATGGTTGACAAGGAATTTCCTCAGTCATGAAAGGGCATGCTCAGAGGCTGTACACTCTCAGACACACATTTCAGTATCAAAAGGAGAGAGTGAGAGTATGGCCAGACTCCAAGGTGAGTTCTAGAATCCACAAAAGATCCATTCCACAGATACAATGGCCACATGGTAGGTTAGAAAAACAATAGACTCTACAATCATGTTGCCATTGTAGTCTCACCCTGGGAAATAATCGATGAATTCAAGAAGGCTCATCAATCAAAAATGACCCCCCTCAAGCCTTACTGGAAAACAAGATGATCAAAAAGGGGTATTATATAAGAAGCTTGAAGACATTAAGAAGAATGAGCTCCAGTTACTTCTTGAGGGCACTCATCCTGATGATTTTGTCTATAGGGAGATAACTACTGTGGAGTTGAAGAATGGCAGGACTGTAAAGTACTTATCTGAGTACTATGGTCCAGAGTTCTTCTTTGAAGGAGGAGTAGAAGAACTCTCCAAGGAGGAACAGGTTGTTCTCCTTGAGGCCTATGTTCGAGAGTCGTATAGACTCATCATGGGGAAGTAGATCTCATGAATGGGATAACAACTCTGTGTCCAGTTCCCCAAAACAGAGTTCCCATTCATACCTTGCCAAACAGATCTCTGAGATTTCTCCCCAGGCCAGTGCTTATATGGGTCATCTTCTTAACTGATCAAGAAGGAAAAAGACCAACCATTCTGCCAATAATAAGTGGGACCTTAATAAAGTTAAAGGTTTTGGCTGCATTGGTCAAGGGAGTTTGTTGGACCAAAAGAACCAATGAGCCGGATCAGAAAAACCTTTAAGTCCCACAGACATCACAACAACTACTGAAGACCACAACAGCTGAAGACAACAACTGATTACAAAGTCTGAAGACAGTCTAAAGACACAAGTGCTAAAGACAAAGTCTGAAGACACAAGTGCTAAAGACAAAGTCTGAAGACACAAGTGCTGAAGACAAAGTCTGAAGACACAAGTGCTGAAGACAAAGTCTGAAGACACAAGTGCTGAAGACAAAATCTGAGACACAAGTGCTGAAGACAAAGTCTGAAGACACACAAGTGCTGAAGACAAAGTTGAAGACACAAGTGCTGAAGACCAAAGTATCAGACATTGTCACAACACTGAAGAGGTCTTCTTCAGTAGTTGTGATGGTTTACCTGTCAGTAGTTTTATGTTTTATATCTTCAGTAGTTTGACACAACAGCTGAAGAATACTTCTTCATTGTTGTGCTCGTCAGTAGTTTTATGTTTTTCAGTAGTTGTAATAATAGTAACATTTAGTATTTTTGTAAGAAGATGTCAGCTGTTTGACATCTTCAGTAGTTGTGTTAACTATCAGTAGTTTGTGATAAATTCTGTTAGATGTCACTATCAAGTGACATCAGCAGACGTCACATCTCTTATATAAGAGGTGTCGACCTAATTGTAAGTGTGACATTTCGTTACCACGAAAGCGAATATTGAATGAAATTTATATGCAGAATTCTCTCTATCTATAACCGTCTGTGTTCTTACATTGAATATCCTTTTGTTCTTGTGAATTGGCTAATTCATTGTTAGAATTCCGCTGCTATACTCTCTAATCAATCAAACGTAGATCACTGATCTTAACACATTTGTAAATAATAATTCTTGTTCACATAAATTCAACCTCATGGCATGTATGAGACATATAGTGACATTGATTCTAGTGTGTCTGAATGTGATTAGGAAATTCATGTTGATCATACTCCTATCTCATCACATCACAAACCTAGACACAAACCACACTGTTTCAGGTGTGGTCAAGAGGATCATCTTGTCAAGGATTGTACTACACTTCTCATGGTCATAAAATAATAAATATCTTGGAAATAAATTAACAAAATCAGTAATAATTTCTTTTGTAAGAATTTGCTTCTCTAAAGCTAAAATTGTTCAAACTTGGGTTCCTATTTCACCTGGTTAATATGTTCTTTATTTGATCATAGGAGTCATCCACTAAGATTGTAAACAACGTATGGCATGTAGATAGTGGATGCTCAAGACACTGACGGGGTTGAAAGACTTGCTGACAAATTATCGATTATAAATGAAGGATATGTTGCTTTTGCTGGTGACAAAAGGGTGGAAAGATGATTGGTCAAGGAGAAGTTTCCAATGGTTCTTTAACTTTGGAGAAAGTGAACTATGTCCCTGAACTTGCGTTTAATCTTCTGAGTGTCTCTCAAATATGCGATAAAGACATTCTAGTCTTGTTTAAATCTGATGAATGTCTATTTTAAATCAGAGATTGATATTTGATTCTTAAACGTGCTCTGAGAAAGCATGATACATATCTTCTTGATATGAACTCAAGGGAGTCAAAGTCTACTGCAACCTGTCTTCTTTCAAAAGCTTCAACCTTTGAGTCTCTGTTATGGCATGGCCGATTGGGTCACATTAATTGTTGGACCAAAAGAACCAATGAGCCAAGATCAGAAAATCTCTAAGTCCCACACGGTATCACAACAACTGCTGAAAGCCTCATCAGTAGTTTGACAAGTGCTGAAGACTTCAACAGCTGAAGATCAAGTGCTGAAGACCTTAACAGCTGAAGAACCAAAGTGCTGAAGTACAACAGCTGAAGAACACAAGTGCTGAAGCTGAAAGACCAAAGTACTGAAGAACAACAGCTGAAGAGTTCACAAGTGCTGAAGATCAACAACTGATGTACAAAGTCTGAAGACAAAGACTGAAGACATCAGCTGATGATATCTACTGAAGTCATCAGCTGATGAAACGCCTGAAGGTCAAAGTCTGAAGATCAAGTACTGAAGCCTCAGTAGTTTGTCACAACTGCTGAAGAGTACTTCTTCAGTAGTTGTGATATCAGTAGTTTTATTTTCTTTGTTTCAGTAGTTTTGTAAAACGACTGAAGAGCTTGTTCTTCAGTCGTTGTAGTTTCAGTAGTTTTATATTTTGTACTTAACTTGCTGATATGTTCTCAGTAGTTGTGAACATTTCAGTAGTTGTTAAGATTAGTTATTTCTGTATTGGATCTGCCAGTTGTCACTTTCCGTGATAACAGCAGTGACTGTTGCACTCTATATAAGGAGTGACAACCTATTGTAATCATTGTGCGAAATGAGCAATTGAATGGAATGATTGACTGATTCGATTAAGAAATATTCTACATCTATAAACATTCCTAGAAATCAGAAATTCATATTCTCTCCCTATAACCGTATGCGATCTTAATGCTCACATATATTGTTAGCTTGCTACAATTTGTCTAATTCGTGTTTGTATTCCGCTGCTTTACATTCTGATACATCAAACTTGTGATCACTGATCCTGTCATTAATTTTAAAATAATAAACAAATTAGTCAAAAACTACCTAGTTTAGGAGCTTAATGTAAAATGTCTATCATGTCTTACATATATGTAATGAATGGGTTTGAATGAAATACAATATGTGGTTGATGCTTATAATGTTTAATATTTCTTGTTTATTGTGTGATAAATTATGATGAACTAACTATATAGGTTTGTGGTTGTTGTACATAATTCTTAGTCAATAATGATTTAGAAATGTGTTCAAACTTAATCATATGAAATCCTCATACGAATGGACCATGCTAATGGACTATACACATAAATACTTCATGCTAATAGACCAGTCGCACGACTGAACCAGGAGACTGGATCAGTTGCACGATTGAGACATAAGATTGACTCTGTCGCATGACTGAACCTTCATTCGTGCGGATGGATCAATCACATGATTCAGTCGCACGACTAAACCATGCTAATGGTTTAGTCGTATGATTGGAAGACTCTAACGTATAAATACCAACTAATTCATGGAAAAACGAAACAATTCGAATACCTACGCACATAATCATACCCTAGCCGTCCAGAGACTCAAGAACCCTGTTCCAAGTTCATAGATCATAGTTGATCTCATTCTAATCGCTCTTAATGTTTCTTTAATCGTTAGATTGATCTGAACTACGTTCTCATTTATTGGATCGCCATCAAATAGGATTCCGCACTATTTGATCTGGTATACGCGCAGAATAAGTTAGTACTCCATACGTACATGATTCTAACAAGTGGTATCAGAGTATTGGCTCTTGATTTTGCGTGTGATTTGATCGGTTTCGGTGTAAAAGTCCCGTTTTTCATTCAAAAACACCATCTTTTTGAGTAAAATAGTGTTTTCGAAGTCTCTAGATCTAAAAGTTAACATTTTTCGGATTACGACAGATTAGGGTTCGTGAAAAATCGTATTTTTGTGTCAAAGGGCCAAAAACCTTTGAATTTTCAAAACCAGCAGCCTCCAGTCGCACGATTGGCTCAATAGCATGACTGAACTCAATCGTACATCCATTCGCATGATTGAAATCAGTCGCCCATCCATTTGTACGACTGAACAATCCCATTCGCATTATCCATCCGCATTCGTCCAATCGCACGACTGTTCATCAGCATTTGTTCAATCGCACGATTGACTCATTCGCACATCTCCATTCGCATGAGTGAATAAGTCTTATCTAAAGTTCATAGTTTAACGAAATGGAAGATCAGTACTCAGTGTTTGCTACCGGAATGGACTCTCATATCCAGAATCTTCTGCATCTGGAAAATGAAATTGGGAATCACAATAAGCCCCCTAAACTCATAACGTTAGACGATTACCCACAATGGAAGCAAAAGGTCCGAGATATATCTAAATGGAGTTGATCCAAATCTGTGGGAATCAATCGAGATAGGATATAGTATACCGTTGGTGTTGATGGTGTTAAACTTACCTTGGGTGGTATGACTGATAGCCAAAAGGTGAAGTACAATGCTGAAAAGAAGGTGTATGCTTTGTTTACTCAGTCGATTCCTAAGGACATATTCCATCAGTTTTTCAGAACAAACAAGCAATGAAGTTATGGGAGGCTCTGGAAAAACAGTATGACGGGAATGCAACATTGAAAGCCTTAAAGGCAAAGGCTCTAAAGAAGGAGTTTGATAACTTCTCTTCAATTGGAAAGAGAGCCTGCATGACATCATCGACGATTCTACCACTTGATGATTGAGATGCACACTCATGGGGTAACCATGTCTATGGAAGACAAGGTGTCAAGTTTTGCAGATGGGTTGCCAGAGAAGTGGGTCTCGTTTGTGTCAAATCTGAGACAGAATGATATGCTTATTAAGTTGGATATTAATGATTTCATTCTGAAACTAAGAGAGGAAGAATTGAGGATGAAGTACAAATCACAGAAAGGATCCTACGATCAGATCCCTTCACTGTTTAACTCATCTCCCACTCCAACAAGTTCAGGAGCACCACTTCAAACAACATTTGTGACTAGTTCAGCAACTCCTTCCCAAGCCACTAGTTCAGGATCTGAATGGTCAGGGTCATCTTGCACCCAATATATAGTACCATAAGCAAATGCTACAAAGTTGAAGACCGAGAATCTCGGTAATATTACTGTGGAGGTGGCAAAGGAGCACATGGATCTCCTAGCAGCGGTTGTTCACTCCTATGATGGCCTAGTTACAGGGATGATTGGAAACTGCCATCTCGCAGACTAAAGTTACGAGCAGGTGGATGAAACTAAACTCGAAAGAATGGATATCATGTGGGCATTGGCTAGTGCTATCTAGAGGGCAAAGAAGTTTGTGAAAAAGACTGGATAGAACTTGATAGCCACAAAAGACACTACCTTTGGTTTTAATAAAACCAAAGTTACCTGTATTAACTGTGGAGAGAAAGGGCATTTCAAACGTGAATGTGTTAAGACCAAGAAGACAGGTAATGGTAATCCATTCTCAACCTTTAATCGTCAAGACAAACCCACAAGTGGTGCTACCTCGTCCAGCAAGGAAACTAAAGCCTTGACTATACAAGATGACGAAGGGCAAGATTGGACCTTTCGTTTTGTATCTCCGGGAGAATCCAACATTGCTTGTGTTGAGGGTTTGGATGACAACTTTTCAAGCGAAGGTGAAAACGTAGTGGAACTAGTGATGTCAAATAATGAAGATACTACAAATATGGTCAATCACCTTAATGAAGAAGATCTCAGAACAACATGTTCAGAATCACCAACCCCAAACAATCAAACTCTGCTATGATGGTTGATTCAACCGAGTCTTCACAGGTAAGTACCAAAGACCAACTCTTTGAAAGTCATGCTTGTAATGAATGTAATAAATTCAGAGAAAGCATAGATTCAAAATTTGCGAGGTTGTTAGACCACAATGATAGCTTAGTAAATGACTTACAACTGTGCACATAAGCTAATCGGATTTTAAAACAAAATAAGCATAGTTTTAAAGAGAAAATAGAACTTTTAAATAAACAAATAAGGGAAACCAAGGTTGTTGCTTTTAACCAGGCCAATGATATAAAGTTCTATTTAAACTCCCTGGAAGAAACTAAGAAAGAAAAAGCAATTTTGGAAGTCGAAGTCAACTCATTAAAACAAAAACTGCACAGTTGGACTAGTTCTTCTCACATAGTCTAACATGTAGTGAAAGAATGTAACAGTGGGGAGGGGTTGGGTTACAAAGTGATTCCACCACCACATGAGATATTGTTGAATACTAAATTTAGACCAGTAAATAACAATCCAATCAAGGATTATGAGATGTCCACTCCTCTAGTTAGTGATCCAGATTCCATGAGTTAACCGGTGGAATCTATCGCTAAACAGAAGGAGGCCACTTTGAAATTGAAAGGTAAGATGCCTATTATCAATTTGGATGAACAATTTGAAAGGTTAATGTAAAGTCAGGTTCAAACATGTCTACTTCTAAACCTAAAAAGACCAAATAAGTTAACCAACCACATGCTCCATATCATAGTCCAAATAAACAAAAGGGTAAAGATGTTAAAAATGTTCAAACAATGAATTTTGTTAAAGAAGCAAAAACATCTAAACAAGAAGTGTCCAAACCCAAATAGACTAAAGTCACACATGTGTCACACACTTCCCCACAGAAACAGTTCCACCAACATGTAGAACGTAGATTATGCTACAATTGTGGAAAGTATGGACACATCGCTTCTAATTGTCCTTATTATCAGACACCAAGAAAGAAAATTGAACTTCATGATACTAAAAAAAGTTCTTCAAAAAGGAGTTCTATCACTCCACCAAAAAGAATTAGTGAACATAAAGTTCAAACTGTAAGCCAGTCGTCTGTTTACACAAACAGGCCTTACACAAAACAGGGTTATGGAAAGAAAAGTCAAATCCAGTGTCTGATAATGAGAACAAGAAGAAGAATGATTTGCCCTCACCCTCAAATGGACACTGGGTTGAGTTTATATAATTAATTCCTATGGGTCACCCAAGCCAGTTAAGGCTTGGGTACCTAACCTAAACTAACCATTTCCTTTGAATGTGTAAGGTGTCCGCTATAGTGCTACTACAAATACCTGGATTGTTGATAGCAGAGCATCAAGCACATGAATGGGAATCTCTCTCTCCTGTCAAATGCCAAACAAATTCAAGGGGGACATGTTTCATTTGCTGGAAATAAAGGAGGATATATCACTGCATAAGAAAAAAGGGAAAACCATAAAGTTATGTTTGATAAGGTAAACTATGTTCAACAACTTCAAAATAACTTACTTTCTGTCTCCCAGATATGTGACAAAGAATTCAAGGTTGTATTTGACAACAAGAAGTGATATGTTCTGAAAAAGGACTATGTTATCCCGGAGGACAAATTCTTAATGTCCGCTTCAAGATATAACGATTTATATGTCTTGGACCTATCAAAGGCCTTCGGTTAGGCAATAGAGAAAGACTCCATCTCCTGGCGTAGGAGAATGGGACACATTAATCCACGAAAGATAAATCACTCGATCCAGAATGATCTAGTGTGTAGAGTAACTGTTAAGAACTTCCAATTACCGGATTTTTGTGTCGTGTGTAAGAAAGGAAACATACAAAGAAGTCTCATAAGGCAAAGAAAGTTCACTCAATTGGCCTACCTCTTGAGCTTTTTCACATGGATCTGTTTGGGCCAGTTAGTACAAAGAGCATTGCCGGTGATTTGTACTGCTATGTACTTACAGAGGATTACTCAAATTTTCTTGGGTGATGTTTTTGAAATCCAAATAAGAGACATTTGAATCATTCAAAGTGCTAGTAACTACATTGGAGTCACACTACAAGCTCAAGGTAAGGCAAGTTCGCTCAGACAACGGTACCGAGTTCAAGAACCAGTGGATGGAGGCATTCTGCAAAGAAAAGGGAATTGTGCACCAGTTCACATCTGCCTACACCCCTCAAATGAATAGAGTTGCTCAGAGAAAGAATTGAAGCTTGATAGAGACAGCCCGGACGATGCTAGCAGACTCCAAACTACCTATCCAATTTTGGAACAAAGCAGTAGCTAAGGCATGTTACACCCTCAATCGAGTCTTGGTGGTCAAACGTCATGGTAAACGTGCTATGAGTTGCAACAATGATGTAAACCAAATTTGGAGTACCTCGAACCATTTGGCGCACCATGTACGCTGCTGAAGAAAACACAGTCAGGGAAGTTTAGCGAGAAGGCCAAAGAAGGGTTTTCCTAGGATACAACATACCGAATAAGAGAGTTTATAACAACTCAACGGATCAAGTAGAAGTGTGGTGCAACGTTGATATATAGAGATACATCACCCCCTTACTGGAAAAGGACCCTCATTCTTTTTCGACTATGATGGATTCATTAAGTCCTTCAACATACCTCTCTCCCCTCCTGAGGATGAGTTATCAACCAGAATGATGTATGATGTGTTAAACACACCATCACTAGACTCGATAACCTCAATTTCACAAGGTGAGTCTCCCAGTTCTTTAGTGGGAGCTCTTAAGGTAAGTGACTCCTCCTTTTATGATAAAGACATGGAAAATGATCAGGTGGATCAGGAGGAACAGGTTCCTACTACTGCAAGTACACAAGCATCTGATGTTGATGCCTCTGACACTTTGGAACCTCACACTCCCATTGCCTCAGATTCTGAACATGGTATTCATAATCTGAGTAATGAGGTAGTTGTTACCACCACTCTTGGATCACGACTAAATGTTTTTCATCCTTTGGACAATGACATTGGAGATGTTCGATCAGGTGTACAGACTAGAAATCAGCTATACTTAGCTGATTATGCCTCGGTAATAGAAAAGGGATATCTTCACGATGGTGCGTATCAATGTTTTGTTTCTTAATTTGAGCCAAAATATGTAAGTGAAGCTCTAAACGACGAGGCATGGGTCAGTGCCATGCAAGAGGAATTCCTTCGATTCAAGAAACTAGGAGTATGGACACTAGTGGACAGACCAAAAGGTGCTAAGGTGATTGGCACAAAATGGGTGTTGAAGTGCAAGAAAGATGACCAAGGGGTCATAATAAGAAACAATGCTCGACTTGAAGTTCAAGGATTTCGACAAGTCGAGGGTATTGATTACAATGAAGTGTTTGCGCCTGTGGCGAGAATGGAAGCAATCCGTATCTTCCTAGCTTATGCATCTTATATGAAGATTAAAGTTTATCAACTAGATGTGAAGAGTGCATTCCTTCATGGTGAAATTCAGGAGATAGTGTATGTTAGTCAAATTGAATGATTTGAGGATCCGTATCATCGAGACAGAGTTTACAAGCTGGATAAGACTCTCTACGGGCTCCACCAAGCCCCAAGAGCATGGTATGAGAAGCTCTCGACTCATCTTGTGAAACACGACTTTCGTAGAAGAGTGATTGACTGTACACTGTTCATCAAAGAAAAGGATGGTGACTTACTGCTAGTACAGATTTATGTTGTGGACATAATCTTCGGTTCCAAAAACGAAGAATTATGTAAAGGAATTTGAAGTAGTAATGAAAGCTGAATTTGAGATGAGTGCCATGAGAGAAATGAAGTTCTTTCTCGAGTTACAGGTGGATCAGACACCAAAGGGAATATTTCAACATCAGACCAAGTATGTAGGCGATATTGTCAGTCGGTCCGACATGGAGAATGCTTTGGCAGCTGGGACTCCACCGGCTACAAACCACGATGTGGCACTCGACGAAAATGGTGATCTGGTGGATGCCACCATGTACCGAGGAATGATCGGATCCCTCATGTACCTCACAGCTTCACGACCTGATATCATGTACGCGACATGTCTCTGCTCCAGATATCAGGTGAAACCGAAAGTCAACCATCTCATAGGAGTTAAAAGGATATTTTGTTATCTGAAGGGTACTCCAACACTCGGGTTGTGATATCCTCATGACGATGACTTTGAGCTTACATCGTATAGCGATTTGGATATGGCGGCTGCAAAATGAATTATAAGTCAACATTATTAGGGTGTCAATTCTTTGGTAGACGGTTAGTCACCTGGCATTGTAAGAGTAGACCTTCGTTGCTCTGTCAACATGTGAAGCTGAATACGTTGCTGCTGCAAGTTGTTGTTCACAAATCATCTGGATTCAACAGCAAATGCGTGACTACGGTATGAAATTCTCTAACACTCCTATTTTTGTTGATAATTCTGCTACTATTGCCGTAACTAAAAATCCAGTCCAACATCCTAAAACTCAACAAATCGGAATTAAATATCACTTTATACATGACTGTTTTGAAAAGAATTTAATCGATGTGGTTAAAAATAATAGGACTTTCAACGCGCTGACCTCTACACAAAAGCATTTGATAAACCGAGATTTTTATATCTATTAGAGGTCAACAGCGTGAAAAAGAAATGTGAAGAGATTCCAGAACACGATAGTAAATAGTCCGACGAGTATCGTTAATTTTTTTATTTTTTTGTTTTTTATTTTGGTTAATTTTCTTCTATTTTGTCTTAATTCTTCGTCTATTAAAGTTCAAAAACGCAAAAACATTTTCGGTTTTAGAATTTTATGGGGAGAATAGGTTAGTTTAATATTAAATTAGTTGTTTTTATTTAATTATACTTAAAAAAAGGACGAGGACAACTTAGCTAAAAGGAAATAAATCAAATCTGTGATACTAATTCCACGAATTTGGAAAATGATAGTACAAAGGGAATAGATTATTTGGGCCTTCAAAAGGTTAACTGATTAAGATGCAAAATTCAAAGTTTAAGTATGAAAAGTCTAAGTAAAATAAAAGGAAAAATGATAGTAAAACTAGTAGGCTACCAAGGTAACATAGAGAAAGTAGACCCAGAGGCTGCTAGTTCATTATATGATGTGTTGGTAGATTCAACACAATAATTGAGTAGACCTCATTAGTGGTTTAAAATTCAAACTAAGTTGTTCAACAAGCTGTAGGTTCCCATCTTATCCCTGGTTAACACAATCAATGATGTTCCAATAAGGGGTGACGAGCAAAATAAACGCCACAAATATGTGCGGATGACCATAAATTATGAGCAAAGCACATGAAAAATGCAAAAAGCAATCAAGCTAATAACCTATGTTGCTGGTGTGAGATGTGCAAAAAGAAACTAATTGCTCAAACAAGAAGATAGGTTGTGTGCCTCTCTGCTGTGCGGTGGCACTAACTTGAGGATAAGCATAACCTAAATATTTTAGAATTCATTGTTGTTTGTGCCTCTCTACTGTGTGGTGGCACTGACCTGAGGCTTAGCATCTCTTTGAAAGCTCTTAGAATAGTTTCTTCTTGTAATATACCCATAGACCGCTCAACAATCTCCTGAGGAACGTTGATTACTATATAAGTGTGGGATCAACAAAAGGTTGTTGAAATAATTAAACCTTAAATCATCACCAATGTGTGTCAAAAATCTGTGTATGGATTTAAAAGGACAAGTATGCTGACAATCATCATGAGCTGCAGTTCTTGAAAGTCAAAATCATTGTGTGCATCTTGTAGCTCTAGTATGATTTCCTAAAAATTGCTATTGACTATGAGTGAAAACAAGGATCAAGCATCAAAATTGTTTATTAAAATGTCCCAAGTGATTCTGATATACATGTATGATTCCAAAATGAATCATACCAAAAATGATAAACTAGAATTGAAGTTGTACTGCCTTGGAAGTCATATCAATTAGAAGTACTCTAAATTAGAAGTACTCTAAATTAGAAGTACTCTAATAGGTTGAATTACATCTCTAATCAAAAATACAAAAATATGTCTTGTTGTTGATCTTAATTTCAAGTTGTTCTGTTTAATTTTAGTTAATTGTAAGGTAAGAGTCGGACTCAACAACTCGTCGTAATCTGTGAATCACTTCCTCAAAAGGGTCACGTCTGAGGTGACCAAAAATTAAAAAATAAAATGAGTCACATCTGAGGTGACAAATTCGTTTTAAGTAAAAGGATCACGTCTGAGGTGATCAACAATGTTTTCAAATTAAAAAGGTCATGTCTAAGATGATCATCGCTAATAATGTTTTATTTATTCTTAAAAAGGATAAGTGTTTGAAAGTGCATAAGGTCAAATTAACAAGTCAGAGTCATTCGCACGACTGGACCATAAGTATGGACCAGTTGCACAAATTGAGCATGAGAATGAACCATTCGCACGATTGGATCATGAGTATGAGCCAATTGCAAGAATGCAAGTGACCGACTGAATTAGTCATACCATTGAACCCCAGTCGCATGAATGGATGATACCGACTGGGCCAGTCGCACGATTGAGACCCAGTCGCCTGAATGAAGTGTGCGAATAGGTCCAGTTGCCCGACTGAAGATAAAATCAGTATAAATAGGGCTAAAGTCGGTCGCATATCCTCATCACCCTTCAATTTCCCTAAAATCGCCCGAAAGCACATACACTCTGCCAAAATTTGATCGAGTTGATTTCTCACCACTATTGTGTTACTCACGTGTTTTCGCATCATCTGCAGGTAATGAGTGATTGAAATCGCACAAAATGCATGGTGTATTCAAACACTAACAGACCCAATTGATTAAAAATCAAGAAATCTGTAACAACCATCAAATAGACCACATAAACGTGCATAATGGTTAAAATGAAAGACATACTGTGACAATTAGGGTTTCTGCGAGTTAAAGAGCCTAAACACAACGTTTAACTTCAACTTTTGACCTAGATTCGGGGTTAAAGTGTCGAACAGAGATTTATTCGACTGGACACTCCGAATGAACTTCAATCGCACGATTAAACTGGGCAAATGACTCAATTGGCCGAATGAACTAGGCGTATGAGCACACGAATGAACTCAACCACATGCTCAGTCGCTCGATTGAACTCAGCCGCATGCTCAGTCGCCCGATTGAACTCAGTCGCATACTCAACCAACCGACTGAATTCAGTCGTATGGTTCAATCGCACGATTGAACCAAACTGATATCGAAACAGTTTAAGTTCAAGTGTTTCTATTATGGTTTAATCTAATGTTTATATGTCTTATGTTAAAGAAACATGGCAGAGAGGTGGATTATAAACACCTAGCATAACATATGTGCTCACCTTAATCCTACTCCCCAGAACGCTGCTGAGTTCTCATGGATTATTGCTTTTCTACGCTGATCACGGATCTTCAAGGCTATCTCGACTCCCTGCACACCCTATAGATCAATCCAGCAGGCATTCTAGGAGAGTGCCAGGGTTGATAGATCAGCTGAGCCTTATTGTATACGGTGCTCAATCTTGAGTCAAGAGATAGTGATCACTGAGGAGGACTTGAGACGAGTCTTAGGTCTTGGTAAGGATGGAAACCACCCAACTAAGCTACATCCCTTGACAGTCCGGGGATGCTTTATGAGGATCAAGTATGCCGGTGACTTAAATGTCGGGCTACTGAACAAGAGTAATATGTGCCCTCAATTTAAGTATTTGGCACATGTGATCCTAAAGTGCATAGCCTCCAGGCGTGGGGGATTTGACGACCTCTCTGACCAAATCCAGAATGCATTCATTGCACTGGTACTGAACCATCTATTAAGTTTCTCCCGCATGATCCTCTCCTATCTGGTCGAGAACCTGGAAGCTAAAGGGAAGGAAGGATTCTTTATGTATCCATGGTTCTTACAGATGATCATTGATGAGAAGATTCCTTCACTACATAAGGAGAGTCATGATGCAGTTACTCTTGAGGTCATGGATGACACCACCCTCGGGAGGATGATGGTCTATCGGGGCAAGCGGGTGAAGCCCTCGGTGAGGAGGTTTTTTGGGCATCTGGCCAGAGATGATTATGTGGCGCCAGTTAGGAGGAAGTGGCGCCATGAAGATAGTGATTATGATGTTGAGCAGATTGCTCTACCCTCTAATGATTCTGATGGTGATGACCACCGTGATGGTCAAGGAGGTGAGGGTCCAGGTGGACCCGAGTCGGCTCCCATACACCCTGATTTTCAGATAGAGGAGGAGGAGGAGTCTGACGGGGAGCCTCTAGTGCAGACGGTGGGAAGTTGGGTCATAGCCACTGATAGAGGGCTCAAGGAAGTTGGTGGACGCCAAGGGGAGTCCGGGGATGTCACTACTGCTAATATAGATCCTTTGTATACCTCGGACCAGCACAACAGCCAAGGGGGAGCCTCTATTTCCAAGGGCTCTAGGAAGAAGAGAATGGCTCACCCTTATGGCCAAAAGGGTAAGAGGCCAAGATTTACATTGACCACATGCACTACCACTGCCACAACTACCACTACTACCACAACCACCACCACAGCTACCACCACCACTACCACACCCCCTACCACTACTACCACACTTCAACCACCACTACTACAACCAACCCTTCACCATCCACTTACATCCCACCACCCATAATCATCACATCCACCACTAACACCACCAGCTACCAAGCAGGTCTATCAACCTACACCACCTTCACTACAGGACCCACTCTACCCTCCATTAGGGTAGAGGAACAGCTAGCAGCACTAAACATGATGGTGCTTAAGCTGTTAGCTGTGGATGAGCGAGAGCAACACAGCTAATCAGCTTGTGGAGCTCAACACAGTAGATTGCCCAACAAGCACAACAAATTACCCAACTCTAGGAGCACAATGACCAATCAGTGAGGAGAATTGAGGAGTTGGAGGCCTCAAACAAGACAATCATGCTCAAACCAAAGGGATCTAAAGATGAGCCACTAAAGATCAGAGAAGGTGATGGAGATGATGATGATGATGATGATGGTGATGATGATGAATCTAATGAAGCAGATGATAGTGAAGATGAAAGGCCAAGGGGAAAGAAAGATGATGATACCGATAAAGAAGGAGATGCAGCTGCATCTGCCTCAGTTCAAGGTCAAGAGAGAAGGTCAAAGAAAACACAAGACCAAGGAGCATCATCCTCTGCCCTCCTGCTAAGAAGCCTGCAATTCAAGACAAAAATAATGATTAGATGCTATGTATTTGAAAACTTTTGTACTTGAATCTTGTATTAAAATTCTGTAATTAATGTTTATATATCTTTATCAAATGTTTGAATGTCCCCATTAATTACTAATGATTGATGTGTTTTAAATGTATAAATCAACCAAATCAAACATCTCAGCAAGATGAATATGATTCTTGATTTGCAAGGGATAGTCAGAAGGTCAGTGAGCTATACTCCCGAAGAAGGAGAAATGATACACGACCTGACTAATGAGCAACTTGCAGAGATGCTCAGGCTAAATCCAGATGAGATTGTGAAAGATGCACCTACTTTTGATGTGACCAGTGATGATGAACTCAACAACGTAGATGAAATAAAGATTGAAGATGCCACAGCTGAGCATTATCCTGAGTACACTGACCGAGAGGGCTATGTGATCCCCATCTTTGGTGAGACACTCGGCAGTGCTACCTTTGATAAACTAGATGAGATGGAAAAAGAGACTGAGAAGAATGAGAGCCAAGCCCAAGCCTCGGACGCTAATGTTGATCTAAAGAAGGCTGAATAGGCGGCTTGTTTTGCTAAGATACCAACACACTGCACAAAAGCCTAATGCATACACCAAGCTATACAAGGTCAAGAAACACCTAAAGGTGTCGGGCAAAATTATTGCACGGGCATATTTTGAGGATCTTAATGTCTATGCAATTAAGAGGGAGAAGGGAATATAGTACTTCAGATCCCCATATGATCTGAAGACTCTCCTTGGTTTTGAGCTCAACCAGGTGGCACACCTAATTTGTTATATGCTGATCCGAGGAAAATGTTAGGCCGGTTTGAGGCTTCACTAAGGAAAGAATACCACACCAGGTGGGTAAACTTCAGACCTTAACAACCGAAGAGGTACATCCGAAGGTCTAAAGTGGATCCCATTTCTGGAAAGCTAAGGTAGTGCTGAAGTGGAGTCCTCCGTGCACAATGTCCAAGATTCCCTTACAGGAAATGCCACAAGACTTCACTCCACACTTCAAATGGTGGTAATATGATTGGAGAACAGGTGAAGCGGTCATAGTCTTACAGAGAGAGAGAGCAAAATGGAAACTATCCGGGTGTTCGATCCTATGTGGCTGGCCAATTTGTCTACATACGATGTCTATACTTTATACTAGTGGCCACTATTCTATGACTCGCAAGATATAGTACAAGCCCTCCAGTTCTAGAATGTGATACGACTCTGCTTTGCATTTGAGATACATGCAGGAGTTACTAGAGAGGAATAGTACAAGAAATTTGAGGAGCTAATGAAGAATGTTAGACACTAATGTAAACTAGGTCCAAGGGGGAGTGTGTTGATACATATGTACCTAGTTTAGGAGCTTAATGTAAAATGTCTATCATGTCTTACATATATGTAATGAATGGGTATGAATGAAATACAATATGTGGTTGATGCTTATAATGTTTAATATTTCATTGCTTATTGTGTGATAAATTATGATGAACTAACTATATAGGTTTGTGGTTATTGTACATAATTCTTAGTCAATAATGATGGAGAAACATGTTCAAACTTAATCGTATGAAGTCCTCATGCGAATGGACCATGCTAATGGACCATACGCATGAATACTTCATGCTAATGGACAAGTCGCATGACTGAACCAGGAGACTGGATCAGTCGCACGATTGAGACATAAGATTGACTCAGTCGCACGACTGAACTTTTAGTCGTGCGAATGTATCAATCGCATGATTCAGTCGCATGACTGAACCATGCTATTTGTTTAGTCGTACGATTGGAAGACCCTAACCTATAAATACCACCTAATTCGTGGAAAAATGAAACAATTCAAATACCTATGCACATAATCATATCCTAGCCGTCCAGAGACTCAAGAAACCGTATTCCATGTTCATAGATTGTTGGTGATCTCATTCTAATAGTTCTTAACATTTCTTTAATCATTAGATTGATCTTAACTGCGTTCTCACTGATTGGATCGCCAATCAAATAGGATTCCACACTATTTGATCTCGTATACGCATAGAATCAGTTAGTACTCCGTACGTACATGGTCCTAACAAAAACAATCTTGTTAGAGGACTTCCTTTAAAAGATTTATATGTGAACGAAAGATGTACGGCTTGTGCCAAGGGCAAACAACATAAGAAACCACATAAGCCCAAAGTTGAAAATAGCATAACTTGTCCTCTTGAGTTGTTACATACTGATTTGTTTGCCCAATCAGCGTTAAATCAATTGCTAAAAAATCCTTCTGTCTTCTTGTTACAAAGGATTTCTGAAGATATTCATGGGTGAGATTTCTTGCTCACAAGGGAGAGGTTGCTGAGGAATTGTAGAAGTTAATACTTTCAATTAAGAAGATAAACAAGAGAAAGGTTCTGGCCATGAGAAGTGACAACAGTACTGAATTCTAAAATCAGATTTTTGATTCGTTCTGTGCTGAAAAGGGAATTATGAGACAATTTAGTGTTGCAAGGACGCCTCAACAGAATAGTGTAGCTGAATGAAAGAATCACACTCTTATTGAAGTCGCCCGTACAATGTTGATAGAATCATCGTTACCCATTATCTTTTGGGCTGAAGCGGTAAATTGTGCTTCATACGTTCTAAATCGGGTGTTGATAGTCAAGGAAAAAATGAAGACTCTTTATGAACTTTTTCATAAACGGAAACCTTTAATTGACTTCTTTCGACCATTTGGCTATTCATGCACTCTCTTGAGTACACAATCCCAAAAGACAAAAGTTCGGTGATGTGTCTGATGAGTGCTACTTTGTCGGTTATTCTTCTTCACAAAAGGCTTATCGGGTATATAACAAGAGAACACGTATCGTTCAAGAGTCGTTCTATGTTGATTGGTAGGAGTCTAACTATTCTGATGTTCGATCTAAAGCAGCATGGTTCTTTGACTCCGATACTATATTTAATTCATTTAATCTTCCAGTTTTAGACGATGATGCGTCCATCTCAAAGGTTCAAACAAATATCATATCCTCAATCCCATCTCCTGTCCATTCCACCTCTTCAGCAAATGATGCTACGCCAGTTCATGTTGGATCATCTTCTCCATCATTTGATCTTTTACCAACACCTGTTTCTACATCTCTTCCTTCATCACCAACATCTATCCCACCACAGTGTGTTCCATCTCTCTCACCCTCTTCTACTCATTCACAATCTGTCAGCAAAACTTCTCCAAACATCTTGCCATTATCCACAGATTTCAAAACTTTGAAAGATCATCCTCATGATAATATTATTGGATCTATCACTGATTGTGTAAGGATGTGGAGTTAATCTGGTTTGATTAATATTTGTCTCTTCTCTTGCTTTATCTCTCAGACTGTCCCAAAAAACATGCATGCAGCTCTCTAGGATCCTTGCTGGGTGGAATCAATGCAATTGGAGCTTCAACAATTCAGAAAACTCAAAGTATGGACTTTGGTAGACTTGCCTCCAAACAAATGCCCAATTGGTACGAAATGGGTTTTTAAGAACAAACCTGATGATCGTGGTGTTGTGGTGCGTAAAAAGTCAATATTGGTTATGCAATGATTTGCTCAAGAAGAAGGGATTGATTATACTAAAGTTTTTGCTCCCGTCGCTCGTCTTGAAGCAATAAGGATTTTCTAGCTCATGCTGCTCATAAACAGCTCAAGGTCTATCAGATGGATATCAAGTGTGTTTTCCTTTACGAAGACATTGATGAGGAGATATATGTGTGTCAACCACCAGGTTTTGAGGATCCTAATTTTCCCGATAAAGTTTTTATACTTGACAAGTGTCTTTATGGTCTTCAACAAGCGCTTAGGATATGGTATGAGACCCTAACATAGTACCCTTAAGCAATGGTTTCTCTCGTGGCACCATTGATATGACTCTATTCAAGAGAGAAGTGAATGGTGAAATGTTGATTGTCCAAGTTTATGTCGACGATATTGTTTTTGCCTCCACCAATTCACAATTATGTCGGGAGTTCGAAGAGGTGATGCGTAATCGGTTTGAAATGAGTATGATGGGAGAAATGTGCTTTTTTCTTGGATTACAAGTGGAACAAAAGACAAAAGGCATTTTCATTCATCAAAAGAAGTATATTAAAGAAATTTTGAAGAAACTCAAGATGTATGATGCGTCTCCTGAAATGACTCCTTTTACTGCTCAAACGTGCCTCATTCCTGATGAGAACGGGAAACCTGTTGATCCTCATCTTTATAGATCTATGAACGGTTCCCTTATGTATCTTATAGCAAGTCGTCTTGTCATCACTTTTGCTGTAGGATATCGTGCTCATTACCAGTCGGCTCCAAAAGACTCTCATGAAAAGGCCGTCAAGAGAACTTTTCGTTATCTGAAAGGCTCCTCTCATTTATGTCTTTGGTATCCCTATGGTGGGAATTTTGATTTACATGCTTATTCTGACAGTGATTCTAATGGTTGCAGGTTAAACATAAAATCGGTGACTGGAGGATGTTAATACCCGGGAAATTGTCTAGTTTCTTGGCAAAGCAAGAAACAGACCACTATTTCCCTCTCTACAGGGGAAGCAGAATACATTGTTGCCTCGAGCTATTGTTCACAAGTTCTTTGGATACAACAACATATGATTGACTATCGAATCAATTTTCTCCATACATCGTTGTTTTGTGACAACCAAGCTGCCATCAGGATTGCTAAAAATCCTATTCATCATTCTCGAACCAAGCACATCAAAACACGAATTCATGCAATTCGTGATGCACAGGAAAAGGGTTTTATCGATATTATTCCCATTGACACTAAAAATCAAAAGGCAGATCTTTTCACAAAAACATTTGATAAACCTCGCTTTTATGAATAGATCTCTATGCTAGGGCTAATATCTTTTTAAACCTATTTTCTTTTCTCTTAGTTTTACAAAAATAAAGGGGTTTTTCTAAAATAAAATTTTGGGGGAGTGTATATAATTTACATAATAAAAAAAACTAGGAACTTGATTTGAAATGACAAGAAATGATTGTATATCTTCTGGATATGCTTGTTTGTGCATGACTAGCATTTAAAATGAGAAATGATAGAACAAATGCTATTCTCTGATTTACATTGTTTTTAACTGAAAATAAAAGAAAACAAACAGATTTTTAATGATATGCTTGGTAGACTCAGCCTGATGAATAAAGTAGACAGTAGTATACTGATTTAAAATTAAAATATATGCTTAAGGATGTCTGATTTACCCAATCATTTTGGCCTGCATGAAAATTGAGTGCTGACAAAAATGGATTAAGAATTGATCTTTCACACACCATGATACAACTCTTATAAGCCATATCTTTGAATCATGTCTGGTGTATTTATGTGTCTTGTACTTGTGCTTATCTCCTCTGCTCTACGGTAGTACTGACCTGGAGTGATGATCTCCTCTGCTTACGGTAGTACTGACCTGGAGCTCTCATCGGCACATGATTAAACGGTCATCTCCTTTGTTATACGTGAGTATAAACCTGGAGCTCTAACCATCTTGATCTAAGTTGTATTAAATCATCTAAATGATGAATTCATCACAAAATGCAATATTCTGTTGATAACACTTACACAGATCTGTACAAGCCTTGTTCTAAAGATCATATCAAAATCCAAAAAATCCTGAGGTTGGGTGAGGGTTTTTGCCAAATGATTGTGGGGTCCTAACATTCTAAAGCATCTAATCGAACCTTAACAAATCATCTATGTTTGTTGAAAAGGATAAGGCATGGGCTTAAGTGGACAAACATATCAACAGTCATTATTGATATGTTTGAGAATTTCAAAATTCCTTTAAAGACTATGATCAGATTCAGTTATCGGTATGATCTCATTGCTTGTCGATGATTAAAGTCATCTTTGTGCTAATATATATCTTGAGGATGTGATCTTTGATCGATTTAGATCTCAGTTATTGTTGTTAATTCTTATAAAAAAACAATTTTGCGAAACTATACTTTCATTAATTGTTTCGCTAGATGAAATTGAAATTTCGCTCAACATTCTCATCCTGTGCGATGTCATTTTCGATGTGAGTTTCGCTTAGCGAAATTGCAGCTTCGCTTGGCGAAACTGTAGATTCGTCTAGCGAAACTATAGTTTCTCTACGTGCGAAACTATATGCTATTTAAGTCATTTTGCGAAATTAACTTCTCACTTTCGCAAAATCGGACTATTAGGATCCCTAGGGTTGCTCCGTGACCTATTCATGCATTTTTTGTGACTATGAGATTTTGATATTGATTGTTTGTTGATTCATGTTCGCAAGTGAGTTTCGAGCTCAGGACCATCATTTGATCATGTTTATAATATCACATTGTGAGTATATTTGATCGAGACTCTTCGGTACCTTCACTGTTCTTCCAACAAAATTACTGATAGTCTAGTGAAACTGAACGAAAGTTCTTGAATCCTCAGCAAAACTGGAAGGTTATGCTGTCCGAGTGAACTTAACAGTTTCGTTGACTATTTTTTTTTTTGCTATGCCGAAACTATTGTTTCGGCTTGTCAAATCTACCTCACTATTTGGGCGAAACTGGTGTGATCTTGCAGGCGAAACTATACTTTCGCCTGCCGAAATTAAATCTCATCGTGCGAAACTATAGTTTCGGCCAGCGAATTTAATTTAATTTTTTATTTTTCTTTATTCTTTTCTTATTTTTTTATTATTATATTTTATTTCTTTATACTTTTTTTCTAATATATTTCAGCTGTATTTCAGGTTTAAATGGCTAATCTAAAGTTCAATGAGAGAAACAACATCACAACCATTCTGAATAATACACATCCTAAAGCAGCAAGGTTTAGAGACTGTATTCGGTGGCTGCAAAGATCCCCTATAGCTTATGATATCTCTCCTTCTACTACCATATATGATCTACACATGAGAGACTTTTGGAGATCTGCTAAGTATGATACGAGAGGTAACACTCAAAGGATCACTGCTAAAGTCTTGGAGAATGAGGTGACTATTACAGCTGAGATAGTTTCATGGATTCTAAGACTAGAAGAAGATTCATGAGAAGAGGTTTCTATGTCAGATACATAGGTGTTCATAGCATGCAGAAGTATGGGATATGAGGGGCCAACTTTTGGTTCCCGAAAAGAGATCAAGAAGTCCTTTCTCTCAAAGGAATGGAGATTCATGCCCATGTCTTTATCATGTGTTTAGATCACCGTAAAGGTGGATCAGATGGGCTTAACATAGACTGGGGAAAAGCCATGGTGTTATGCTGTAGAGGGGAAAAGGCAAACATTGTGAGACTGATATTCGCTTGTATGGCAGAGAACGTGATGGCCCTGAAGAAGGATAAGTGGCTTCTGTATCCTAGATTTCTTCAGATGATTTTCGATGATCTAATTCCAAATGTGCCAAGACACGGGGAGGTGAAAAGGTTGGTGCAGATGAACCCACGTATTTTTGTAGACTGTTGTGCTATCCAATATGACTTTAGTGGGAAGATCACCTATCTATGTGAAAACATGTACCCACCCCAGAGATGGAACTATATTAGAAGGGTGGACGAGTTAGAGAATAAGTGAGCTGAAGAAACTAGAGCACAACAGACTGATGTTGCTAAGAAGCGAAAGAGATATGCCAAAGAGAAGGATTACGATTTCGAAGAAGAAGTTAATGAAAGAGCTGAAGAGATAAGGGTTGAGAAGGAGAGAAAATCAAAGAAGAAGGCTGATATAGGAGAATCAGAAAATCGAAGAAGGAATGATGAAGATGCTGGTTGATCAAAACTTAATGCTAAAGACGTTGTTTGAGGAAGTTGGTCAATTGAAAGCTGCTGCCGGCCTGTCCAATCAACTAACTCAATCTAAGTTAGATGATTTAACTAATACTTCTAAATACCGTTCTTGAACGTGGGTACTTCCTCCAGGGCAAGAGAGGTCACATCTGGTGCAACAACTGCTGGTGCTGAAGGTTCTGAAATCAGAAATAAAGATGAAGGTAGGGAGAATGAGGAGGAAATTGAGGAGGTTGGGTTTGTAAACATGGGTCTTGATGTAGAAAAAGATCTGGTTAGAGAAGAGGTAGTGAGGGAGAAGTTGGTTGACAGAGATGTTGAGAAAGGAAAAGGACTTGTTGATGAAGAAGAGGACAATAAACAACTAATAGATTATGATTGTAAGCCAGAATTCTATGAAGTTGATGAGAGACCATTGATATATGCCAAGAAGGGAGAGCTTGATGAAGATGTCTCTAAGATTGATAAAAATCAATGGTTTGTTAAAGAGAAGGAGCCAGAAGAATTAACTCCCCTTTTCCAACACATGGAAGGGTTAAGTAAGAAGGAGGCTGATAAGAAGATTATTAGTCGGTGTTATACCCCGGCCTCAAGATGTTCATGATTAAGAGGAGAGGGAGTGGATTAGCTACATGCATAAGAGGAAGGCATTCAAGACCTTGCCTAAATGGGATTTGAGGAGGTTGGTGGCTCTACCATTACTGAATGCAAATCTTAGTGAACGAGCCTCACTTTTGGAGAGAGAGATTAAGAATGGCCTAAATGACAACTTTGAGTCTTTTGGATACATGAAGGCTGAGAGGAAACAATCATAGAAAGACAAAGATCAAGAAACTGGAAAAGGAAGAATTATCCTAAGGGTAAAGCCTCCGAAGACTGTGAATAGAGTCAGATTAGCAGATCCCCTCCCCAATAGTTACATAATTTTGAGAAATTGTTCTATGATAACAACATGGGGGAGGCAGTGATAAGATTTAAGAATGGTAAAGAATTCAAGGTATTTGATCCTATGGATCTCTTCATCTTTTGTGATGAAGATTTGCTAGTTTTATGTGAGAATCATATCAAGGCTGGGCGGGAGAAGACATAAGGAAAGAGGCCAATATGTTTATGAATATGGCAACAAGATTAGAGGAGTGAGAGCAGAAGAGAAAAAGCTTGTAGAGTGAGTAAGGGATCAAGATGATCTGAACATGGATATACAAGATCTAACAATGAAGATTGGGTAAGCTAGTGCTCATCTCGAAGGGGCTCGTGAAGCAGGAAGAGACCATAGATAATCATTTGCTGAAGCCCTTAAGGAAGTTGTTGCAGGAGGTGCTGAAGAAAAATCAAAGGCAACGAAGGAAACTGGAGCTGACAAGTTACATCAAGATGAGTGAAGGTGGTGAGTTCCAACCTAGGGGGAGGATTGAAGATCATGTATAGGTTGGACTCACCTTAGTTTAGAATGTTACTTTTGCTTGTAATAGATCTTTTGTTAGTTTCCTTGTGTATGTAATTAGATTTATGTAGTTTCCTAGTCCAGCAAAACCGTGAGCAAAGCTTATTAGTTCGCTCAGCGAAACTACGGTTTCTGCTGGGCGAAAGTACAGTTTCGGCAGAACAGTTTCGCTGACAGCGAAACTGTCTACGAAACTAAGACTGCTATATATAGTTTTTGATCATTATCATTGTAGGTAAGCTTGCAAAACCCTAATCGTTGATCCTTGTTGCAAATTACCATTTCTAAGTAGTAAATTCACCAAAATATCATTATACTTTGATTTTATTGATTGTATTGATCTTCATTGTCTTATATCGAATGAGTTGTTATCATTTTCAATCTCCATTGATCATCTTGTTTAGTATGTGTGTTTGATATTGAATGATTCATCATTTCATTTGCATTGTAATTCAATCAAATGGACCAACATATATTCACGTTAATTGAAATATAGATTAGTGTTATTGATTGATATTCATCTACTGCTCAATCGGCTGAACAAAAACATTAACAAAATCCTTGATTTGATGTTAATAAGCATTAAGAGGATAGACTGATTTGTGACTTTTATTACTTAGTTATTCAATAAGTAAGTTCTTTTCATTAATTAGTTCATTACCCAAAAGAAGCTTTGTCTTAGTTGAACACTTATACTTTGACTAAAATGAGTAACTTTGCCGGTGGATCATCATACCAACCTCCTAAGTTGGAAGCTAAAGCGGATTTTAAATCTTGAAAATCAAATTTAGGAATCATGTGAATACACTAATTCTGACTTGTGGGTATCAATAACTGGAGGTCCTTATATTCCACCTGCTCTTGGGCCAGGTTATAATAACAATAATCAACCCATAAGTTAAAAAGATCTATCACTTGAGCATGTCAAAAAGGTTAAAGTCAATATTAGAGCATACAGTCAACTTAGTATGGCTTTACCTGAAGAAATACTAATCAGGTGTGAGAACTATAAAACAGCAAATTCCTTGTGGAAGATACTTCATACACTCTGTGAAGGGAGTGATAAAATCAGAAGCATAAGGAAGGATACTCTCCGCTCACAATATGAAACATTTAATCATATTGATGATAAATCAATTTGATCCTAAATAACTTCACAGGTTTATGCAATTACTAACCGAGATGAGCATCTTGGATTTGATGTATACCAATGAGGAATTAAACAAAAAGATGCTCCACACTTTGCAGAAATTTGGAAGCAAAGTGTGTCCATGTTCAAGAACACCCTAGATCTCAAAACCACTAGTTTAGATACATTGGGGGCTAAAGTTGAAGCTCTTGAAATGGATGAAAAGTCAAGAAACAAGAGTGTGAGAACACATGTCACTCCTTATCATTTTAAAGAAACTAAAAGTGCTTGAAGTGCCTTTGTTTCTAATAAGGATAATGACAACTCTTGTACTATGAGTGAAGATGAAGAAGAAGTTAGTTTCTATGCCTCAAAGCCATCAAAGAAATATTCTCAAAGCAAATAAGGAAAAGAAAAAGGAAGACCTAAGAAAAGAAAAGATTCATCTACATCATCATCAAAGTCTTCATCAAATAACAATCAAGTAGAACCCATTACTATGATTCTTGATTCTGAAGATCAAAAGGCAGCCTTTGTAGCTTTTAGCTCAACCTTTCAAGCTTACCTGGGAGGCACTTTAACTCATGCCAACATCTACCAACAAAACCTGGAAGAACTTCATCCAAATGTTGTAGAGGAAATGGATCTTCAATGGCAAATGGCAATGATTGCTTATAGAACCAAACAATACTTGAGAAGAAACAAAAACTTGGTTGTAGCAAGTAAAACAACTAAAATTGGTGTTGATAAGTCAAAAGTGAGATATTTCAAATGCAATATCTATGGTCACTTCTCAAAAGAATGTAATCAACAATCATGTGCTGACATGAGACAAAATCAGAAACAATAGTCTCGTCAACACCAATATTATAAACCATCAACATCTTAATAGATCGTTTAGACAACCTTAGCTACCCAACTCATCCCTACCAGCTACAAATGCATTAGCAAGATCAAGTAGTTTAAAACAAAAAGGGTTGATCATTTTACAAAAGAAGAAAATTTCATCATGAGTAGAAGATCTGCAGAAAAACAATTCTACTAAGACAGTAGAAGATCTGTGAAAGCTGAAGGAAGCAACAACCAAGAAATCTAAACAACAAGTTGTGAATCAGAAGCAACAGAAATCAACTGATGATAAACAACAAACTTCTGCTATCAAGTCTGGAAAAAAGAAGGATTCATCCATTGCAAAGTTTGAAAAACAATCAAAGGTTCAAAGGTAGCAAACGAAGAAGATAGTGATTGAATCTAAAAATGAGTTAGAGGAAAAGTATTACAAGTGGTGTGATATGAAAAATCATAAGACTGAAGATTGTTACTTTAGTAGTTATTGCTCTATTTGCAATATGAACAATCACATGACTTCTGACTGCTATTTCAACAAACATTATGCAATTTGTAACAAAAATAATCATTCCACTCAAGAATGTTATTTTAACAAAAAGAACAAGACGAAGAGCACAAAGAAGCAAAAATCTGAGAAGGCTAAATCAGACTCTGAATCAAGTGATAGTCAAGAATATTCAAAACCAAAGAAGCAACAACTGAAAGAAAAGATGTCAAAAACAAAGAAAAAAACATCTGCTGATGATAAACCCTTGAAGAAGAAAGAAAACCCATATCAACAACTCAAAACACCTCACGAAAAGGTGGATTTGACAGATAAGATAACAAATACTTATAATACATTCTTTGATCATTTTGAAAAGGGTACTCACATACCACAATCAAAATCAAAGAATGGTGAAACTTTCAATGATAAAGGTTCACCATCAAAATCCAAGTAGCAAACAAACAAAGAAAAGGTGGATGAACAAGATATTGAGAAACAAGAACAAAACTCCACAAGCTCATTTGTAACAGAATCATCCTCACCACAAACAACACATAATGAATCAAATGAATCTAAAATCAATACTGAAACATCAAGACTCATTCATGAGGGAGTTAAAATTTTACACACAACTAAAAAACCCAAGATCATTAAGGCTTGGCTTCCTAATTATATTGATTTCTTTATGTGTACATGAACAATCATGGAGATCTGAAAACAAGTGGTATGTTGACAATGGTTGTTCTAGGCATACGATAGGAAACTGCTCTCTTCCCCATGACTTGAAATATAAAAATGCCTCTTATGTGGCATTTGTGGGGATAATAAGGAGGTAAAATTGTTAGTGAAAGAATGGTAACAAATGATGTGCTCAAATTTGAGGAAGTTAATTATTGTGAAAATTTACAATATAATTTACTCAATGTGATTTGTGATCAAAACTATACAACATTGTTTGATAACACTACTATTACATTCTTGAACTAGGTTTTTCAATCCTAGAAGACCAGATCCTTCTTAAAGCATCAAGATAAGGAAACACATATGTTTTGAATATGAACAATACTACACTCACAAGCAATGAAACATGCCTTCTATCTACGTCATCAAAAGATGAATCTCAATTGTGGCATAGAAGGCTTGTCCATTCCAACATGATGAATATGAATAAATTGGTGAAAAATGACTCAGTCATTGGTCTGCTAAAGAAAGAATTTCATTGTTCAAATCATTGTTCTTCATGTTATAAAAGAAAACAACATAGGGTGTCACATAAATCCAAAATTATCAATACAAACACAACACCACTCAAATTGCTTCACATGGATCTTTTTGGTCCAACCAATGTGATGAGCATTGGTAAAAGGCAATATTGTTTAGTGGTAGTGGATGATTTCACTAGACTCACATAGGTCTTTTTCTAAAACAAAAGAGTGAAACTTCAGAAACATTTAGTGAGTTTGTCACTAAGATTGAAAATCAATTTCACTAAACAGTTAAAATATTTAGAGTAACAATGAGTCTGAATTTGCTAATACTGTCTCAGATTCTTTTTGCAGGATTAAAAGCATTGCAATGCAATTCAGTGCACCACGAACACCATAATAAAATGGAGTTTCTGAAAGAAGAAACAAAACTCTCACTAAAATAGCAGGACAATGCTAGCTAATTCACATTGCCAATCACCTTATGGGCTGAAGTAGTGAACACAACTTGCAATGTTCAAAACAAGACATTATGTCAAAGAACATAAAAAAAACACCATATGAGCTTTTATTTAAAGAAACCTTACATATAATATCTTAGATGTTTGGTGTCATATGTTATGTTTTTTTTAAAATGCAAAAGAACATCTGGGAAATTTTCAGAAAACCTATGATGGTTTCTTTGTTGGATATTCTTCAACTTTAAAAATATAGGATTTACATTCCCAAAAAAACATTTTGGAAAAAACTCCTAAGGTCATTGAATATCCTTAATTCCAAATCTGTTAAAGGATCATCATAGTTGTTCATATAGATCACTCACAGACTCATTTAAACCTGGTTATTTGAATACTGCAGGTTCTGAAATGCATTCTATCCATTTGTGCCTCCAAACCATGAATGATTAATCATTATCTGTTGAACCTCCAAGACCTCTAAATTCAAGAATTGAGAACAAGGAACTAAAAATCATGCAAACAATCACCACAAGACCTCAAATAGATCTACATCCTCAAAAAGAAAGCAATACATCAGTGGTTTGCTAGCTCTGGATCTACAGATGAGTGTTCTACATCCGAAATATGATATTGCTGACGGGTTTGCAAGAACACAAAATCCATGTTTAACCATTTAAACTTTCAGAAAAACGCAGCGGACATATATATAGCTTTAAAACCCATTTATAAGCTGAATATTTCATGTTCTTAGTGTCCATTTAATGTAGAAAAGCAAACCCAAACAAAAGGATCATGTATGTGAATGAAACAAGCTATGACAATACATAAACGTACATAAAATCACAGCTTGAACAAGCTGTGACAACTACCTTGTTCCAGCAGCAAATGTCGACCAAAATGAGGTTTTGATGCTTGTTCTTTTGGCCAAGACTTCAAGGAGGAGTCCTCAAGTGCTTATACCCCAAGCCTTGTGAAGCACACACCACTTTTGCTAGGAATAGTTCACCAAAATCAACCAAAAACTCCAAATTCTGCAGCCTCAAATCCGAGAGAGAAGAGAGAGAGGAGAGAGTCTTTTTTTTTTTGTTTGCATGAATGGATGTGATGTTAGAGGTGGAGTGAATTGCTAGTTAAGAGTTGCAAGTCTCAAAACACAAAGGTCCAATGAGAATGCAACAGGGGGCAGCCATGTGTTTTAAATTTTAAGAGATTCCCTCTTAAATTATAACACATAATACAAGTTAACTAGTCCTTTTAACTAGACACATATACAAGTAACCATTTGATTGTATAATCTAGTCACTCCATTATAAGTTTTGCAATATTATTTAACTAATTTAAATAAAATTACAAATAACTCATTGAACAAAATATCCTAATAATTGTTCCATCTCATATGCAACTCTTTTAGAAAACCTATTTTCTAAATTGGTGTAAATATTTAATTGCATGATCATATCATCAATAAATATAATTGGTGTTTGCTAAGCTTGTTATTGGGTATACCCGACTTGGATCATAACGTACTAACCACATCAATATTCTAAGTGTCTTGGGCACACAGAATCCTACAATCTCCCACTTGCCCAAGATTCATAGAAGATTGATGCAAGCAGTAAATACCGCCTAACAACGGTTTACTACCCTTAATACGTATGACTTATAGCCATTCAATAACATCATCCCTTTCAAGTACCCTACTTGAAATAATTTAGGTGAATCGATCATCTATCCTTTTGTTACAGATGTCATGTTAAATCCAAGGACACAGAATGATCATTCCTTGTTGATTTAACTTAATCAGGCCTTAGACATCTACTCTCAACGAATAAGAGGAACAAATTCCATCTTGACTACATACGTTTCTCACGAACACCTCGTGTTATACCTGAACATATCCTTATGTACTGTCCACTATTTCAGGACAGTGAAGAATATGCTCAGGTGTATACTTGGTGAATATCAAAACCCATATGTATCTCAGGTCGGAGGATACCAAATGATATTCGCCTTTACTCAAATTCACTTATGATCAATCAATAAGATTCCATGTAGTAAATTTGAGATGCGGGTTAGTCCAATGTTTGTATCCCACAAATATCTATGAACCCTGGCAGCAACCCATTGCTCTATATTCATCCTTATGAATATCAACCAATCCAAGTTCATAATAGTCTTACCTTCAAACTTGTTCCCACAAGTATGAACGACTACGGACATTTAGAGTAAACATTTTACTCATGGATTAAACATGCTAAATTGGAATATTATTTGAAACATTATAACCAAATAACTTTATTCAAATAATAGAAAGTTCCACATATCCAAATACAAAATTTACAGATCAAATCCAATCACTAGATATCGAAGTCCCATGGCACAAGTATGACCTTCATGCTTTGCCTTTTCAAGGAGCTTCGTGAGAGGATCCGCAACGTTTTGATCCGTGTGAACTTTGCGAATACATATCTTTCCCTTTTCAACTTCATCTCGTATGTAGTTGAATCTCCGCTCAATGTGCCTAGTCTTTTGATGAGCACGAGGTTCCTTGATTTGAGCAATCGCACCCTCGTTGTCACAAAAGATCTCTAGGGTTCCTGAATGGAAGGGACAACCCCCAGATCGGCAATGAATTTCTTCAACCATGCAGCTTCTTGAGCTGCCAATGAGGCGGCGACATATTCTGATTCTGTAGTTGATAGAGCCACCACATCCTGTTTGGAGCTCTTCCAAGAGACAGCTCCTCCATTCAGAATGAAAATGTATCCCGATTGAGACCGTGAATCATCACGATCGGTTTGGAAACTCGCATCCGTGTAACCTTTTACAACGAGTTCCTCGTCACCAGATCCATAGATTAGGAACATATCTCTTGTCCTCCTTAGGTACTTAAGTATGTTCTTAACAGCCATCCAATGACTGTTTCCAGGATTTTGTTGGTAACGGCTTGTCATACTTAAGGCGCATGACACGTCCGGTCGAGTGCATATCATTGCATACATGATGGATCCAATAGCAGATGCGTATGGGATGCCTTCATTTTATCTTGCTCTTCCTTTGAGCTTGGACATTGAGTTGTACTCAACATCGTTCCTCTTTGAATAGGTACGGTACCTTTCTTAGAGTTCTCCATCTTGAATCTCTTCAAGATTTTATCAATATATGCACTTTGATTCAAACCAATCAACCGCCTTGATCTATCCCTATAGATCTTTATTCCCAGAATATAGGCGGCTTCACCAAGATCCTTAATGGAAAAACAACTTCCAAGCCAGGTTTTTACACCTTCCAAGGTTGGAATGTCATTTCCAAATAGCAGTATGTCATCAACATACAATACTAGGAAAGTTATTGTGCTCCCACTAGCCTTCTTATACACACATGCTTCATCAGCGTTTTTGATGAAGCCAAATTTCTTGACCTCCTCATCAAAACGATGATTCCAGCTTCTCGATGCTTGTTTCAATCCATAGATTGATTTCTTTAACTTGCATACTTTATTAGGATGTTTTGGATCGACAAAACCTTCAGGCTGAACCATATAGACATCTTCCTCAAGATATCCATTTAGGAAAGCGGTTTTGACATCCATTTGCCAAATCTCATAATCATAATGAGCAGCTATGGCAAACAATATCCTTATAGACTTTAGCATCGCAACAGGTGAGAAGGTTTCATCATAATCAACCCCTTGAGTTTGAGTGAAACCTTTTGCTACAACTAGCTTTATAAGTATCCAAGTTTCCATGCATATCCGTTTTCTTCTTAAAAACCCACTTACTTCCAACTATTTTGGAGTTAAGAGGTGGTACAACCAAGTCCCATACTTGATTGTCATACATGGATTGCATCTCAACGTTCATGGCTTCAAGCCATTTGTCACAATCCGTATTGGACACTGCATCATGGTATGTGTTTGGTTCATCAGAATCTATCACATAGCCCATCCATGAAAAATCCGTATCTTTCAGGCGGATTACTAATTCTAGCACTTCTGCGAACGTCTTGTGTGTCTTGATCAACCCCTTGATCATCCTCAACATCCTCATGTTGAGTGCTACTTTCAACCAAACGTATATCGGGTTGTGGTTCTTGATCCTCTTCAAGATCCACTGTTCTACTGCCAGCTCCTTCCATAAGGAACTTTGCTTCTAAGAACTCACCCTTTCTGGCAACAAACACCTTTTGTTCCAGTGGATCATAGAAATAATATCCCATAGAATCTCTAGGATATCCAATAAAGATACACTTGGTGGATCGGACTTCCAATTTGTTTGGGGTGGGAGTTTTAACATAAGCCTCACAACCCCAAACCCTAAGTATGATAGGGATGGAACCCTTCCATGCCATATCTCAAAAGGTGTCCTTTCCACCTTTTGGTTGGGGCCATATTTAGAATACGGCCGCGGAGAGCAGAGCGAAACCCCAAAATGATAGAGGTAATGTGCTTCTAGCCATCATAGATCGGACCATATCCAATAAGGTTCGATTCCTCCTCTCAGACACACCATTATGTTGTGTGTTCCAGGTGGAGTGAGATGTGAGACAATCCCACAACTCCTAAGATGATTTTGAAAAGCATCACTTAGGTATTCACCTCCTCTATCGGTACGAAGAATTTTAATTGACTTGTTTATTTTCTACTTCATTTTGAAGATTTTGAACATTTCAAAAGCTTCGTCTTTGTGCCTTAACAAGTACACATACCCATAGCGACTATAATCGTCGGTAAAGGTAATGAAGTATCTTTCACCATTCCTATCAGTCATTGGCTTAAAAGGACCACATACATCCGAATGTATGATTCCTAATAAATCTTTTGCCCTTTCGGTAGTTCCACTAAAGGGTGCCTTAGTCATCTTACCTTGTAAACAAGACTCACAAACATCAAATGAATCACATTCATTTGTTTTTAAAAGACCATTCTTTTGAAGTGTTTGTAAACGTTTCTTGTTTATATGACCAAGACGACAATGCCAAAGATAGGTATCACTTAAGTCCAACTTGAGTTTTTGGTGTTAGTTTGGTACAATGAACTATTTAAAGTATTTTCATGAACCAATTCATAAATACCATTAATTGGAATAGCTTTAAAATAGAACATACCATTTAAAGAAACATGAATATCATTTTCAATAAAAGATAATACATAATCATAATGTCTTAATTGGGATACAGAAATAATGTTCCTAGTCAAACTAGGAGCATACAAAACATTCTTCAAATAACTTCCAAACCACTTGGAAGTCTTAGGATGTAGTCTCCACGAGCTTCAACTAAGACTTTAGTTCCATTTCCCATGAAGAGGCTAACATCCCCTTGTTTGAAGTCCCTACTTCTTGTGAACCCCTGCAACAAATTGCAAATGTGAGTTCCACATCCGGTATCCAATACCCATGTGTTAGAAGATGCAACATTAAGATCAATATGAATCATGTATATTGTACCTGAGGTCTGCCCGGCATCCCTCTTGGCTTTCAACTCTTGGAGATGGACAGGACAATTCCTTGCCCAATGTCCAATCTCCCCACACTTGAAGCATGGGTCATTTGTAGCAACCTTTTGCTTCTTCTCTTGTGGTTTGGGTGGCACCCTTGCCACCCCTTTCCCTTTTCCCCAAGCGGTCCCTTACCCTTGGCAACCTTTGCCTTGGGTGCGGGACGAGGCCTTTTGTTGTTCCCACCTTCATTAATGGTGAGAACGGGTAAAACCCTTTTACCCATGGCCGCCTCGGCCGTTTTGAGCATTGAGTGAAGCTCACCAATGCTTTTATCCCAAGCATTCATGTTGTAGTTCAACACGAATGTCTCGAACCTTTTGGTAAGGCCATTGAGGATCAAATCCGTGGCCAATTCCTTCGAGACGGGACAATTAAGCCTCTCGAGGCGGTCAATATGACTTTTCATCTTAAGTACATAAGATGAAACAGATTGGTTGTCGTCCATACGACATGCATGGAGTGCTCGAACCGTTTCGAAACGCTCAACCCTCGCTTGCTGTTGGAACGTTTCCTTCAGCTGGGTTATCATGTCATAAGCCCCGTGGTGTTCATACTCCTTTTGGAGATCCGGAGTCATGCTCGCTAGCATGAGACAAGACACTTGGACGGAGTCCTCAGTGTACTTTAGCCAATCATTGAAGGCCTCCTCATCATCCTCGCTAGGTTGATCAGGGATAGGGTCGTCTAAAACGTACGATCTTCTCTCTTGCTTGAGAACGATTCTCAAGTTTCGATACCAATCGATGAAGTTGTTGTGATTTAGACGTTCCTTTTGGAGGATCGCTCGTAAAGATTGGTTGGACGCGGATGAGTTATCGGAATTATCATTATTAGAGGCCATCTACAAAATTTAACAAAGTTTTATTTAGTATTTTCGATATTATCAATTTTAATAATTAATGCCTATTAAGGTCAATTATATATTAAAATCTAGAACCCAACATTACATTTAAATTGTGGTTAGGTGACCTTTATCCCACGATTTAAATTAATAAGGTGGTCAACGATTGACGGTTGCAACCATTTGCAACTTCTAGAGGTATGGGATCGACTCTTGAACATCATATGTAAAGTCGGCATGTAAATCCCATCAACACCATTTGGAAACCACATTGTAGGTGATCCATTTAACATGGTTTGCAAATCAAGACATCCTACTTACACCCACGTGTGAGTTTGCCAAAACAAATGGTTAGGTGACCTTTATCCCATAAGTAAGGCATTCTCACCTCAAATCACAAGTTCCCTCAAAATGGTTAGGTGACCTTTATCCCACTAAGAGTTCCCAAGTGACTCAAGTGTTGTGTAAAAGGACGGTGTTGATCTCGTTTTTAAAATTTTAGAGATTTCTTAATTCTAGTTTAGAAAACTCTATGTACTTGTATTTGTATGCTTTCAAATACAAGGTACCCTATGGTTCTTAGATTAAAACCAATTTTAATCTTTAAAATCATTAAACCATTTTAATAACTTTTATTAACTTTAAAGAACCAACATTTTCAGCTTGTTAAGTTTGTTAATGAGTTTGTTATGAATATTCAAATACAAACAAACAATCAAACAAGCATATATATACAACATGAGTGCATAACCATAGCTACTAAGTTGACAACACTTGTTTGCCATCACAAGTGTTGTCATAAGGTCTTTTCTAAGGTTGAAAACAATCACAAAATGCAGGTCATTTGGACCCCACTTGAACTTGCATCCATATGCTTCAAGTTCCATGTCTTTGATGTCCATCTTCGGGTCTTGAACTTGTGCATCTTCCTTTTACAAAATTGTATCCTAATACATTTTTCTAATAAAAGAAATGCACCTAATCTATTACAAACCCAAATGAATGAATATTACAACCCAAATAATGAAACAAAATTACAACCAAATTGAATGAATGAATACAACCAACACAAGCATCCAAACATCACAAGGTCAATGGCTAGGTTATGCACTTTATCATCCAATGATCATAACATCAAACATCTAATGAAACCCTTTTAAAACCACCAAATTTCAGCCAACATAAACTGAAATTTTTGGTTTTAAATATTGTCCAAACAATCAACACATCAAGATATGTATCTTTCAAGATCTAATCACTAGCATGTGTGATATGACCTTGAAAGTTGGGGAATCATTCAACCAAACAATAACAGCCCAAAAACAGCCTAAAATATGTCTATAAACATCCTTTAAAACCAATTTTAAAGAACAACACAAGCAAGTCATCCACATAACCGGCTCTAGATGCCATTGAGGGTTTGCAAGAACACAAAATCCATGTTTAACCATTTAAACTTTCAGAAAAACGCAGCGGACATATATATAGCTTTAAAACCCATTTATAAGCTGAATATTTCATGTTCTTAGTGTCCATTTAATGTAGAAAAGCAAACCCAAACACAAGGATCATGTATGTGAATGAAACAAGCTATGACAATACATAAACGTATATAAAATCACAGCTTGAACAAGCTGTGACAACTACTTGTTCCAGCAGCAAATGTCGACCAAAATGAGGTGTTTGATGCTTGTTCTTTTGGCCAAGACTTCAAGGAGGAGTCCTCAAGTGCTTATACCCCAAGCCTTGTGAAGCACACACCACTTTTGCTAGGAATAGTTCACCAAAATCAAACCAAAAACTCCAAATTCTGCAGCCTCAAATCCAGAGAGAAGAGAGAGAGGAGAGAGTCTTTTTTTTTTGTTTGCATGAATGGATGTGATGTTAGAGGTGTAGTGAATTGCTAGTTAAGAGTTGCAAGTCTCAAAACACAAAGGTCCAATGAGAATGCAACAGGGGGCAGCCATGTGTTTTAAATTTTAAGAGATTCCCTCTTAAATTATAACACATAATACAAGTTAACTAGTCCTTTTAACTAGACACATATACAAGTAACCATTTGATTGTATAATCTAGTCACTCCATTATAAGTTTTGCAATATTATTTAACTAATTTAAATAAAATTACAAATAACTCATTGAACAAAATATCCTAATATATTGTTCCATCTCATATGCAACTCTTTTAGAAAACCTATTTTCTAAATTGGTGTAAATATTTAATTGCATGATCATATCATCAATTAAATATTAATTGGTGTTTGCTAAGCTTGTTATTGGGTATAACCCGACTTGGATCATAACGTACTAACCACATCAATATTCTAAGTGTCTTGGGCACACAGAATCCTACAATTGCATCAATAGATGGTCCATCCACATCAGAAGATAGTCAGCAGATGGTCCATCCACATCAGCAGATAGTCCATCCAACATCAGCAAGTCAACACACACCATCCGTAGATATTCCTGTAACTCCTGTGGAAGTTCAAATCACATCCGTAGATGTTCCTGTGGAAGGGGTTCGCATTGCAGCTGATGATTAAAATGAGGAGGGCTATCATTCAGCTTCAGATGATCCACAATATGAACAATTTGATTATTTCATAAATTCTTCATCTCAGCTGAACCCATCTTCAAGTATGAACATGACTAACTTGGGATCATCTATTCTAGTTGAGTCTATTCTAACAATAAGAATTCATAAGACTCATCCAATTGACAACATTATTATTAATCTGAATGAAAGAACTACAAGAAGTCAAGGGGGAGCTACAAACATTTGTCTTTTCTCTTGTTTTCTTTCATTAGTAGCTCCTCCAAATATCAAACTGCACTAAAAGATAATAGCTGGATTGCAGCTATGTAGGAAGATCTTCAACAATTTAAGAATGTAGAAAGTCGGGTATCTAGTTGATCTACTTGAAGGTTCACACCCAATTGGGACAAAGTGGCTATTTAAAAATAAGTTAGATGACAGAGGTATAATTGTAAGAAACAAAAGAAGGCTGATTGGACAAGGATATACTCAAGAAGAAGGAATAGATTATGATGAAGTTTTTGCACCAGTTGCAAGGATTAAAGCCATAAGAGTATTCCTAACCTATGCATCATATAAGAAGTTCACAGTCTATCAAATGGATGTCTAGTGTGCTTTCTTATATGGGAAAATTGATGAAGAGGTCTATGTAGCTCAACCTCCAGGTTTTGAAGATCTTGATTACCCACATAGGGTATACAAGCTTGTCAAAGCTTTGTATGGTCTTCATCAAGCTTCAAGGAAGTGGTATGAAGCATTATCATATTTCTTGCTCAAGCATGCATATAAAAGGGGACTATTGATTATACTCTTTTTCTCAAACAAGAACATCAAGATCTCTTAGTGGTTCAAATTTATGTAGATGTCATTATATTTAGATCAACTAACAAGAGATTGTATGTCAGCTTTGAAGAGTTGATGAATACAAATTTCAGATGAGCTTAATAGGAGAATTAACTTTCTTCCTAGGTCTACAAGTTCATCAGAAACTAGATGGCATCTTCATTAATTAGAGAAGTATATTCATCAAATATTGAAGAAATAAAACCTTGCTGGTACATGTTCATGCAAAACACATGCTTCAATAATTGACAAGATTGTACCAAATCCTACAAGAAAATCTAGTGATCAAAGATAGTATAGATCAATGATAGGACAACTTATGTATTTAATTGCCAGCAGACCTGACATAATGTTTGCTATGTATGTTTATGCTAGGTACCAATGAGATCAAAAGAGTCCCATCTCAAAGGGAAACCAGCATTTGGTCTTTGGTATCTGAAAGGTGGAGACTTCATTCTCTACTCATATTCAGATAGTGACTTTGAAGGATGCAACAATAACTGAAAATCCAGAACTGGTGGATGTCAGTTCATAGGACCAAGACTTGTTCCATGGCAGTACAAAAAACAAACAAACGTATCAGTATGCACAGCTGAAGTTAAGTATATAGATGCTTTAGCAGGTGCTCTCAAGTTCTTTGGTTGCAATATCTATGCTTGATTATGGTTACAATTTCCTTCAAACACCAATTCACATGATAATTCAGGCTATGTTCATCACTGCTAATCCAGTGCAACATAGTAAAACAAAACATATTGAAATCAGATATCTTATTTTGAGAGATTGCTCAAAAAAAGTTTTAATCAACTTAGTTAGGGTGGATACAACAAATCAGCTTGCTGATTATTCACAAAAGCCTTGATTCTATTAGATTTAACTTTCTAGTTTAGTCTTTGGGCATGATCAACTTAGATTAATCAACATCAAGAGAGAAAAGCATGAGGCTGTTCGTGCATACATTTATAAATAAATAAATAAATACATAAAAACATTCATAATCTCATACAAAATAAAAGCTATATTTTTAGCATGACAAATAACTGGGAAATGATAGTACACTATGTCTTTGCTTCTTCACTGAGTTTTTTTAACCATCATTAATGTCTAATCAACAGTGCTTTAATGTGTGGGTTGTTTCAGCTTGAGTGGAAAGTACTATCATTGTATGCAAACATAATGAAAAGGTGACTGTGTATGGGATACTCAATTCAGAGGATCAAGCAAGTAAGTTTTATCCTGATGTGATCAACCTAATCACCCACGCATACTATGTAAAACACTTAATAACTTCTATCTTTGCAAATCATATTCCCTCTGTTTTGTGTAATCAAAGACTTGGGTTTATGAACACCTTGGTATACAAGTGTAACCAACTGGTGAATAGATTATGATCCTCATCATCCCTCTGTTTTATGTAAACAAAGACTTGGGTTAAAGGCATCTTTGTTTTACAAAAGTAAAGACCTGGTGACCTAATGATGATCTGATAGGATCTCAGCATCTAGTTTGATCGATTCGAATGATTTCAGCAGCGGAATAGAGTACCAACTAGCACAATTCGAGCAAGAATACCAAAGATATAGCAATGAACATAATTAGTTATAGAGAGAGAAAGTTTCTGCAAAAGGAATATTTCATTCAATCACACGCTTTGGCATGGCTTTCGCAAAATTACAATTTAGGTCATTCTTCCTTATATAAGGAAAGCTGATGTAGGCTGATGTCACTTGATAGTGACATCTACCGTTATTTAACAAACTACTGAAACACTAAAACTACTGAAGATGTCAAGCAGCTGACATCTTCTTACAAGAAGCTAAGTGTTTACTTATTACAAAACTACTGATAAGAAACTACTGAAACTACAACGACTGAAGAACAAGCTCTTTAGTCGTTTTACAAAACTACTGAAAGTAAAAACATAAAACTACTGATAAACACAACTACTGAAGAAGTACTCTTCAGCTGTTGTGACAAACTACTGAAACTTCAGCACTTGGTCTTCAGACTTGTAACTTCAGACGTTTCATCAGCTGATGACTTCAGTAGATGTCATCAGCTGATATCTTCAGTCTTGTCTTCAGACTTTGTACATCAGTTGTTGATCTTCAGCATTTGTGGACTCTTCAGCTGTTGAACTTCAGTACTTTGGTCTTCAGCTTCAGCACTTGTATCTTCAGCTGTTGGACTTCAGCACTTTAGTCTTCAGCTTCAGCACTTGTGTTCTTCAGCTGTTGAACTTCAATACTTTGGTCTTCAGCTTCAGCACTTGTATTCTTCAGCTGTTGAGCTTCAGCACTTTAGTCTTCAGCTTCAGCACTTGTGTTCTTCAGCTGTTGAGCTTCAGCACTTTAGTCTTCAGCTGTTGAAGTCTTCAGTACTTGATCTTCAGCTGTGAAGTCTTCAGCACTTGTCGAACTGCTGATGAAGCCTTCAGCAGTTGTTGTGATATCATGTGGGACTTAAAGGTTTTCTGATCTTGGCTCATTGGTTCTTTTGGTCCAACAAACTCCCCCTGAACCAATGCAGCCAAAACCTCTTTGATTATTTTCCCACTTATTGTTGGCAGAATGGTTGGTCTTTTTCCTTCTTGATCAGTTGAGAAGATGACCCATGTAAGCACTGGCCTGGGAATGAGTCTCTGATGATTTGGTTGGCAATGTATGGATGGGAGCTCTGTATTGGGGAATTGGACACTGAGCTGTTCCCCTATCCATGAGACTCACTTCCCAACTATGAGCTTGTAGGATTCCCTGTTGTAGGCCTCCAAAAATAAAATTTGTTCCTCCATGGTGAGCTCCTCTGCCTCACCATCAAAGAATCCTTCTGGCCCATAGTACTCAGATAGGAAATTGACCTGTTTTCCATTTTTAAGTACCACTGTTGTAATCTGTCTGTAAGCAAATTCATCAGGATGATTACCTTCTAACAGCAGTGGTAACTCATCCTTTCTGATCTCATTCAGCCTCTTATACACCAGCCCCTTTTTGATCATTCTGTTCTCCAGGATCTTTTGTGGGGCATGTTTGAGGTGTAGGCCTTTTTGAAATCTTCCAGGATTTCCCAGGGTGAGACTACAAGGGCTAAGGAGATCACTTCATCTACAATCTTTTTCACTTGCCCATTGTATCTCTGAGGGATATTTTTCTTTTGTATTCTATGAGCCACCCTGGGATCAGGCCAAATTCTTACTCTTTCTTTCACATACTGAAAAGAATGTCTAAGAGTATAAATCCTCTGAGCTTGTTTTTTCATATTAATGATGGAGGAAGTGGCTGCATATGCTTTATCTACTCTCCTCAATAACTCTTCATTGTGCAATCTGTGTGTTCTTCTTCTTCCAATTTCACTTTGATTGCATCTATTTGTTGCTCAGGAGTTATTGCAAGAGAGAGATCTTTGGCCTTAGGCAACTGCAGAACAGCTGAGATCGGCAGCCTGTCTTCATCATCATCTTCTTCTTCTTCCAGCCTCAACCCTTTCTCTTCTTCTGCTTAGGTGCATCATCGGCTGTTGGTTTTGAGGGTAAGGAGTTGGTTTTGTGGGTTGTGGTTATGGTTGTTTTGGAGAGGGAATGTTGACAGGCTGAGTTAGCATTTTGGAGGTGAGTGTGGCTTTTGAGTGTTTGGCTAGCTCAGTCCTGCTCCCTGCTCCTGCTTCATTCAAAGCTTCTATTACTAATCCCTTAGTATATGCCTCAGACGAACAGATCTTGGAGGTTATGGCCAAGATCCTGTCCCTGGTCCATGATTTTATTTCGATCAATGATCTCCCAAGGTATTTGCTGATAAATCTGATCATGATCTCAAGTCTTTCTCTATCCATTGTGCTGTAGCTGGCCCATCTTTGTTGAATCTCTTCGATCTCTAATCTTCTTATTTCAGAGTCCAGCTTTTCAGTATTGAAACCTTGCCTAAACAGCTGATCAATGATATTGTCCATTGATCTGTTGTGTTCAGCATCAGCCTCTTTAACCATTTCATTCAAGTTTTTCTCTTTTTCAGCACTTTTCTTTTTCTTATATGTGACATGAAAGTCCTTTTGACTTTCATGTACTTTCTCCTTTTCAGCTCCCTTCTCATTCTCATTCTCCTTCTCTTTCTCGGTCACATACACACAGTCCTTCTCTATTTCCACTTCTTTGTCCTTCTCTTTCTCTTTCTCCTTCTCCATCCTCTTTCTTTTAGCTTTCACTGCTGGAATCTCCCCCTCTTTGGGTGCATTGGTTTTAAGGGTTTGATCAGCAGAAAGCTTTTGGCTCAGTACATCCTCCACCATAGGTTGTAAGACAAAAGAAAGTCTCTCATCAACAGTTTTAATGACAAGTTTAGTTATCTGCGGTGTGATGAGAGATAGGGGATTTTGAGGGATAGCATCCATTTGCTCAGGGGGGTTTTGGTCCTGAGAAATGGTGCCAGAAACAGAGGCAGGTGGCTAAGATTCTTTGAGTGGCTATGTGTTTAAGTGACCTTCAGAGGAAGGTGCCATCTGTGGGGTGATGTGGTGGCAGATAGTCTTTCTCCCTGAGAGAGTTGGTCAAGTAGTTTTTGCAGCCTACTGACTTCCTCCTCTAGGATTATGTTATTGGCAAGAACATCATAAAAGAAGCCCAGGTCATCATCAGCAGATGCTGAATCACCTGACCTCCTGCTTGTAGCAGGATGTACATGCACTGGGTGTAGACCAGATGTAGCATGTGCCCTTTGTCTTGGAACTGGGGACTTCCAGCCTCAGGACTTTGTCCTTCATCAGCTGTTGCCTCTGGTGAGGTCTTAGTTATGTTACCAACCTCAGTCTGATCATATGCTGATTCAAAAGAGGTGGCAGCCTCACCAGATGTTCTGATCTCCATATCCACACTAGGAGATAGAACATTTAAACCCCGGTGCTGTGGGTTGTCAGAAGCATGTGTATCCTCTTCCTCAATTGTTGTTGTTCTCCCCTTTGTTGGTGGTTGTAGGGGAGGAGGAGAGGCATGCAGCTGAGTCAGAACATTAGCAATTATAATGGTTGGACTTTGGGGGGCATTTGCATGGGGAGAGGGGATAGAAGCTAATTGCATCCGGGGAGAGGGATGCTCTTCAATGATAACCTCCTCAAGTGAGAGAGGTCTCAGTAATGTGGTTTCCCCTGAAGTTGTTGCAACAGGATGCTTTTGAGAGGATACCTGTGCGGCTGTTGCTGGTTGAGTCTTTAACACTACTGGAGGGTTTGAACCAGTAGGTTTATCTGTTTGGGTGGTACAGGAGCATCATCAGGGGACTCATGTCCCTGATTAGCTTGTTTGGGTTTGGATTTTGGCTTGGTGGGGACTTTGGATCTGGCAGTTGAAGCTGTGGGTTCCTTTGCTTGGGTTTGAGCAAACGGGCAGCTTCTTTGAGAGATTGGTCGGAGTTATGCCTGGAGTATACCTCAGCTAGAACAGCTGGTGCAGGGACTCCAAGGCCAACAAGGCCATCAGTTTGTAATTCATTTAAAATATGGCCATCAGAAACCTGGGATATAATTGCCATATGTTTCCCACAGGTTTCTGTGCCAGATCTTTGATTTCTAGAAACACAATTTGTGAAAAATTTAAAGGTTGGTGTTCTAGAATTGAATATAATACCTGTTGCCACCGGGAAGACATTTGATCCATGAGGATGTCTTCGAGGCTAAGCAAACATTCACCATATGAAATATCAGTCTTTCAGCATCAGGGAAGTTCTTCTTCATTATGGTAGCAGCTCGAAGATTTCCGTCGTACCCATTGTTGATGAAGGACATATCAGTTGTGCCCTTCGGGTACTCAGTCACAGCAGTAGCATCTTGTAAATTTAGCACTCGACGAATGCTATCAAGTGTAACCTCTACTTGTTTTTGGTTGACCAATGACCAAACAGAAATTTGGCCGGAAAGCACATCAGTGTGAACGTAGGCATTGGACCAAAACTGACATAGTGACTCTGGGTAGATGGTCGAGTTTAAGAGCAGAGCAGTACTATACTGAGAATCAGCCAATAGGTCTATGGCGTGATCAAACTTTGTCCAGATGGCCGATTTCGTGAGGTAGGCGACGCAATTATGTCTGGGTTTTAGACTCATGGTTGCCATTTTTGAGAGTATGAAGGTCAGAAGAACGGCTAATGGAACGTTTGAGAAGAAGACAGGTATTTATAGGGTGGGGATAGGAAAAGGCTTAAAGAAAACTACTGAAGGTTTTGGTGTGGTCATCAGCTGTTTGAAACTACTGATGACGTGGTATTAACCTTCAAAGGTTTAAAACGACTGACAGTGGTGGTGTTGTCATCAGGTGTTATAAAGCAACTGAAGACTTGGTTTTGACCATCAGACGTTGAAACAGCTGAAGTCTTGGTGTTAACCATCAGTATTATGAAACTACTGAAGGTCGTGGTTTTGACTTCATATGATGTAAACAACTGAGGACTTGGTGTTTGTCATCAGTAGTTGTGAAACTACTGAAGATAGTGGTTTTGCCATCAGTTGTTGTAAACAACTGAAGAATTGGTATTAGTTATCAGTAGTTGTGAAACTACTGAAGACTGTGGTATTGCTTCAGTTGTTTTAGAAACAACAGTTGTAGAACAGATAAAGTACTTCAGTACTTGTGAGGCATTTAGCTTTCAGTAGTTATAAAAACTACTAAAGGTAAAAGAACTCATCAGTACTTATATGTGACATGGTTACCAATGATCATCAGTACTTATTACTGAGATCATCAGTAGTTGTCACTTATTCTAGTTGCTCTGATACCATTTGATAGGATCTCAACATCTAGTTTGATCGATTCGAATGATTTCAGTAGTGGAATAGAGTACCAACTAGCACAATTCGAGCAAGAATACCAAAGATATAGCAATGAACAGAATTAGTTATAGAGAGAGAAAGTTTCTGCAAAAGGAATATTTCATTCAATCACATGCTTTGGCATGGCTTTCGCAAAATTACAATTTAGGTCATTCTTCCTTATATAAGGAAATATGACGTAGGCTGATGTCACTTGATAGTGACATCTAACCGTTATTTAACAAACTACTGAAACACTAAAACTACTGAAGATGTCAAGCAGCTGACATCTTCTTACAAGAAGCTAAGTGTTTACTTATTACAAAACTACTGATAAGAAACTACTGAAACTACAATGACTAAAGAACAAGCTCTTCAGTCGTTTTACAAAACTACTGAAAGTAAAAACATAAAACTACTGATAAACACAACTACTGAAGAAGTACTCTTCAGCTGTTGTGACAAACTACTGAAACTTCAGCACTTGGTCTTCAGACTTGTAACTTCAGACGTTTCATCAACTGATGACTTTAGTAGATGTCATCAGCTGATGTCTTCAGTCTTTGTCTTCAGACTTTGTACATCAGTTGTTGATCTTCAGCACTTGTGGACTCTGCAGCTGTTGAACTTCAGTACTTTGGTCTTCAGCTTCAGCACTTGTATTCTTCAGCTGTTGGACTTCAGCACTTTAGTCTTCAGCTTCAGCACTTGTGTTCTTCAACTGTTGAACTTCAGTACTTTGGTCTTTAGCTTTAGCACTTGTATTCTTCAGCTGTTGAGCTTCAGCACTTTAGTCTTCAGCTTCAGCACTTGTGTTCTTCAGCTGTTGAGCTTCAGCACTTTAGTCTTCAGCTGTTGAAGTCTTCAGTACTTGATCTTCAGCTGTTGAAGTTTTCAGCACTTGTCGAACTGCTGATGAAGCCTTCAGCAGTTGTTGTGATATCATGTGGGACTTAGAGGTTTTCTAATCTTGGCTCATTGGTTCTTTTGGTCCAACATGATCATATCTGAGCTCTCAAAAGAATCCATGATGATCAGCTGTATATATCTTAAGAGCTTTTGCATCAAAGCTTTTATGAGATAACACATATGTCTCATGATAGAATTTATAACTTAATGTACATGGTTGTAAGTATGAAACGGTGATGAATTGTCTCACAAACGGAGGACAAACTCTATTATGACTTGAATGTGGAGCCTATATTTGTTTATCTTCAATCAACAAAACATGATAAAACAACATGCATGGTTGTACATACACTCTTATTTGAATTAATGTGAAACATTATACTTACAATGAGCACTTGTTCATGTCAAATTTCATTAAACAAATTGATACAAGAAGATGGTTAGAGTCATAGTATGATCCCATGATATGTCTATATATGCTAGTACATGATGATTATGTTTTGTTAATTTTTCTATATATGCAGACGAGTGCTCTTCATGTTATCCTTCACATATATTTATGATGAATGCGACATCTTATCATTAATCACAAATTTAGGGGCAGTAGTTAAAGCGTGAACTTGAAAACATAAAATCTAAATGAAGGAATTGGGACTTGAGCGTGTAAGATACATGAGTTTTTCTTCAATTTAAATAATTTCTTGCACAAAGTTGCCATGAAACAGAGTCCAAAAGCAACAAATGATTCTAACATTTTGATAGAATCATTCAAACAACTAAGCTTCAGCAGAAGCTATAGTGCAAAAATTCGGACTTCAGAAGAAGCTACAATGCATTCTTGTAATCAGTGGATGCTATAGTGCAAAACATTAAGAAAGGTGACGATCTGTATTGGGAAACTACGGATGTGGTGATATAGTAAACAAGTGTAGTATAATTTCATAGACTGGTAATTTATGAAAAATCAAATTATACTTTACGAAAAATCAGTTTTTAATTCTAGTCATCTATAGATGATTGGTCATATGTAGATGTTCTATGGAAGAATTAGATTATGTGAAACAATAACTTCCACAGAAGGGTAATAGGGAAATAGGGTCCCACTTCATTTAATAAACAAAATTAATAAGTCCGAGGGAGTATAAATGTGTTTTTGACTTAATTATTCATTTTTTCACTTTTACAAAGCACTTTTCCAGACCTAGAAAATCATTCTCTAAAAACATCATCCTTCTTTCTACAAACTTTCAAAAAACCAAAGCAAAACATCAAACAATACACTAAACTTGATTTGAGATCATTGTTTACAAGGTAAATCATATCATAGGCATCAAAAATCAACATCCAAGTCTATTTTTTAGTAAAACTGTTCATATTCTCATGACTGTAATATCGATTCTAACCTAATCTTCATCATTTTTATGTATATTTGGCTAATCGATTTGCCAGAAAGTATAATGTGTGTGCGTTTCTCAATGCAGATGACCCTGTATCAGAAGGATGTCGAGATATCATCCGTTATTTAAGAAAATCTGGGTTGTTCTATGCCCTATCGACGGAGCTTGTGATTCATCAATAACAATTGTTAATTTTTGGAACTCGGCTAGAATAGAAAAAAAAGGAGAAGATGATGTGATACATGCATATATTAGGAATGAACTATTAAGAATTGATGAATAGAGTATTAGGAGAAATCTCAACTTGGAAGATATAAAGATAGGTGATCCTGATATGTTTGAGAATGAATACATAGAAAAGATCTTCTATCTGATGGGATATGATGGTGATTTTGACAGGGAGAGATAAAAAAGGGAGACTGTGCAAGCCCTATTGATTTTTATGTCACACTTATCTCAAGTGTATCTCTAATAGGAAATCTGGACTGGATACAACTACTCAAAATACATATTTGGTTGTCTGTGTGACCAAATAAGAATGCAAAAAGCTGATAAGATTTACATGTTTCCAAGATTCGTACAACTGATCATTAATGCCTGGAATAGACAGAGATGGTGATGTGTTGGTTCAAGCTCATCTGGGAAGATCTGTCCTGAACAAGATTAGCGGAACGTATAAAGGTGAAGATATGCCTATATTTGCACATGTGGCTAATCCTAATGCCAACATTCCACCAGAGTTGGTGTGGGAAGACGAGCAAGATAGTTCATCGTTGATACTAAGCAAGCCTGACATTCTCCTCCTCAATCACCCATACACCACCATCATCAATCCCCACAGCCTCAATCACCAACCAGTGAAAACACCTTGCCAATCTCTCCAATTCACCCTCAATCACCAATCCATCATCAACTTTGTCAGGACCTGGTATTTGAACAAAATACCTAATGATTAACGTGTAAACCAAACCAAATAGTGCGGAATCCTATTTGATTGGTGATCCAATCAGTGAGAACGCACGTAGAATCAATAAAGTATTGAATCAAACGTTTAGAATCGACTAAGAATCAATCTACAGCATTCTATGAACTTGGAGTATCAACTTGGAGGTTTCTGGACGGCTAGGGTACGTCTGGAATCGAAAATAGAATCAATTCTCTCGTTTTTCCACGAATTGGGTTGTATTTATAGGTTAGTATTGTTCATTCGTGCGACTGAACCATTAGTATGATTCAGTCGTGCGATTGAACCATACGGTTGATTCATCTTCACGACTGAGTGTTCAGTCGTGCGACTGAGTCATTTGTACGAAGTTATTCATGCGTATGGACTATTTAGGCGCATGGACACTTAGTCGCATGGCCATTCGGACGCATGATCACTTTTGGGATGCATGGTCCAGTCGGACGCATGAGAACTTCACTTCACCAAGTTTGAGTGTATTTAACATTATAACATTATGCATGACACTTCAAACAGTCACAAACCTAATTAACCAATTCAACATCGACTCATTAATGAAATATTAAATGTTATAAATACCAGACAATCAATATCATTCATTAATCATTCGAACCATTACATCAGAATTAGACAAACAAGATCTATTACATTCATAATATGATCTAGGGACATATATGTACCAACAAACTTACACCACAAATTCAATCTCCTACAAGTCAAAACACCCAGCCCATCTCACATATTCAACATCAATCTCCAGCCAGTGAAAATACCTTGCCCATCTCTCCCATTCATCCTTGATATCGAATTCATCAACATTCTCCAACACCACAAAATCAATCACCTGAGAGTGTTCATACAATGCCTATTTCTGCTACACAGTCTCAAAACTCAGTTCGCACTGTTGAGACTGAGTTAGCATCTCAAGCCAGCACTATTCCATTCTCAATCGTTAACTTACAAAACCCTTTCTTGTCTAATCACACTGAACCAGTTTCACCAATCCCTAATCTTTAACAACAACCTCATCAAGATTCAACAAATGCAACTTTGAATCTTGCTCAAGCTCAACAAGTATATCTCCTGCTGAAGGTGACAATGTTGAGCTTGCTGAAGTTAATCAAGATGATGAAGGGGAGGCAAACTATTTTGATATTATTGCATACAATGAAAATGATCTGAGTGATGATGACATTAATATGAGTAAGAGTTACCTGGTGGTTGAGTATAACAAATTGATTATTAAGTCAAACAAAAAGTTGGAAAGAATAAGAGAATTTAAGGGAATGATAAACGAAAAGGAAGAGATGATGAATAAACAAGAAGCAAGAATAAAAGAAACAAGAATAAAAAAATTAAGAGAAGATGCTCAAACCAACAATGAAGTGATTGATGCTTGTAGATACATGTGTACCTAGTTTATGAGCTTAGATGTAAAAGTCTTTCATTTCTTACATATGTGTAATTTGACGATATAATGAATTATGATATATGTTTTGATGTTTATTTATCTTTAATTCATATGTATCACTTCTTATATAGGTTGGAGGTTGTTGTACATAATTCTAAGTCAATAATGATTGAGTATTATGTTCAACATAGTCAGATGAGTATTTATGCTAATGGCCCATACTTATGGACCATACGCATGAATACATCATGCTTATGGACCAGACGCATGACTGAACCAGGAGACTGGGTTAGTCATATGATTGAGACATAAGATTGACTTAGTCGCATGACTTCAGTCGTGCGTATGACTCAATCGCATGATTTAGTGCACGACTGAACCATGCTAATTCGTGGAATGGAAACCCCTAACCTATAAATACCACCTAATTTGTGAAAAAACAGAAAACTCAAAGAGAGATTACGCATACATATAAACCCTAGCCATCCCGAGCATCCCAAACGTCTTGTCCAAGTTCATAGTTCGTTCCTGATCGATTCCTACTCATTTTTAGCGTTTAGTTTCGATCTTATATCGATCGGGTAATCGTTCTCACTAGTTGGATTGCCAATCATAGAATTCCGCACTATTTGATCTAGTATAACACAGAATCAGTTAGTACTTCATACGTACTCGGTCTGTCTAACAAGTGATATCAGAGCCTTGGTTCTTGATTTTGCTTTTGGTTCAATTAGGTTTGATGTCAAAACCTACGTTTTAATCAAACGAATCACCACGTTTGCTTCAACAGGTGTTTTCAACGTTTTCAGGCATTAAAGTTGCAATTTTTCACTATACGACAGATTAGGGTTCTTAGAAAAATCGTATTTCGTGCCTAAGTGTCAAAATCTTCAATTTTGCAAAAAACAACTGCCTTTAGTCGCACGACTAGCTCAATCATGCGATTGAACCCATTCTTTCACTCCTGTAACACCCAGTTATTTTTAAAAAGAAAAGAATGATAAGAAATGAAGAATAAAGAAAGGAAATGTCAATAAAACCCAAGTTGAGGGGTTGAAAGTGTAAAAAGGACAAAAATACAAAAAGTTGGTGTAAAGGTGGGCATGGTCGCCCACCTTCTCTTCACATCACCTTTTTCATCGGTTCTTGAGAGAGAGAGAGAGAGAGAGCAGAAACTCTCGGTTGAAGAAGAAGAAGAGGATTGAATTCAAGGTAAGAATTCAAGGTTTTTAAGTGTTCATGTTGGGTTTTGTCTCGGTTATATGCTTATATGCTTATGTGTTTGTGTGTGTGTTCGTGGTCTGTGTGTTTTGTGGGTTTCTAGGTGCTTGAACTCATTTGCAAATGGGTTAGAAGGAAGAAACACCTAAAGTTGCACCAGGTGAGTTTCTAGACCCCGGTTTTACTTGTTTTAAACTCTTCTTGGGGCTGAAAATTTATTAAAACGATTTTCAAATGTTTATGTATGTATACCTGTATGTTTTGTGCATGTTTGATGATGATTCTTAGATTTTTAGAGATTGTTCATGTTTAGAATAGCCTTGGTAAGCTTAGAACAAATAGGCTTGATGTTTGGATTCGAAATTATCCTAGAAACATGTTAAATAGAAGGTTCATGCGCCTGGAAATGCCTTAGAAATAATTAAGTGTATCTCATGCGCTTGAACCGTGCCCTCATGCGCATAGATTATTAGTCAGGCGACTAAGTATAGGGCCATGCGTCCTAATAGTGCCCATACATCTGAATAACCCTATGCGCCTAAGTTTCCATACGCCCAAATAGCCATGCGTCTACGTGTCCATGCGTCCAAATGGACCATACACCTTAATAGTGTCCATGCGCCTGAATGGTTCATGCGCCTAAGTGTTAAAGCAGCTAAGTGTTGGCTGATGCTCCGTATAGTGATGAAGCGCCCAAACAGGCCCCATGTGCCCAAATATTGTCAAAACGCCTAACACTTAGAATTTATTTCAGAATTTTTGGGAGTCTGTGCTTTTAGTGTATTGATCGAGGTATGACTAGGGCTTATAAATGCTTGGTTTCATGCATTATGATTGCCTTATGATTGTTCCTTATTATTATTGTTATTATTAATATTATTATTAATAATATTATTATTAGTATGTGACTTTATGTGTTGTGCTTATTATCGTAATGTAAAGTATTACTAATAATAAAGTGAAAGAGCAATGAAGAAGAGAAGTGAAACTTAATTAAAATGTTAACAAGTCTTGCTAGCTTACAAGAGGTACACAGCCATGAGGTCGTCAACTCAACTGTGATACGGGTTAGCTACCTTCAGATGCACACAGGGCCAGTCAATTGAGATTGGCAGACCTTGCAGCATACCCTAGGTGTTTAGGCCAGCCTTGTATACAGTATGTAGAGCCCTTTGTGGGAAAAGAGGGCCCAACACCATTTCCCCCGTGCACATAGTTTAGGGTATTGCTCATTGGTCCACATAGACAGTGAAAGATAAATATAAAAGAGTACAGAGTAAACAAGGCATATAGTAAAGAGATAAATCATTACCTGATTATTTAGTTAATGCGTGCTCATGTATAAAGAGATGAAGTTTTCATAAAAATAGTATTTTCATATATATATATATATATATATATACCTACAGAAAGTATTTTATTACTTTTAAAACTATAACTCACTCAACAACACTGACTTTTATACATTTTCAGTTGGCAGGTAAATATTACTGAGGGTGGCACAAGGGTGAAGCTACTCGGCAGGAAAAGACTGACATCCATTCATACTTATTATTGATGTTGTTTTGTAATGCAATTAAACAGTTCTTTTATATTCGATTAAACAATAGTCTATTGCTCAATAATAGTGTTTTAATGAAATGAATAGTTTTTGTTAAAATGATTCCACTGCTTAAGTTTGTAAATTTATAACGTTTCATATATTTAATGTTGTGAATGACCAACTGTGAGGTCTCCGGGAACGGGGCCTTACAACTCCATTCGCAACACTGAACTCAGTCGCATTGCTCATTCGCACGACTGAACAACTTCAATCGGTTGACTCCATTCAGCTTGTTCATACGCACGACTGAATACAATCGCACGATTCAATTCATTCGCACGAGTGATCCATACGTATTGTCCATTTAAGCTATCCTGTTCTCCAAGTAGAAAGCTTATAGAAATGGAAGATCAGTTTGCTGTGTTTACTACAGGAAAAGACTCATGCATCCAGAACCTACTTCTTCTGGAAAATGAGATTGGTAATCACAATAAACCGCCAAAGCTATTAACTTTAGACGAATATCCTCAATTGAAACAGCGGTTTGAGATTTACCTAAATGGAGTGGATCCCAACCTTTGGACTTCTATAGGGACCGGTTACACGTATCAGTCAGTGCAAATGGAGTCAAGTTGACGTTGGAAGGAATGAGGGAAGCTCAGAAGTTGCTCTTTAATGCTAAGAAGAAAGTTTATGCCCTGTTGACTCAGTGAGTCCTGGAAGACATCTTTCACTAGTTTTCTGAGAACAAGCAGGCCAAAAAGCTATGGGAGGCATTAGACAAGAGATATGATGGAAACATGACGTTAAAGGCAAAGAAGGCTAAGGCTCTTAAGAAGGAGTTTGATAACTTCTATTTGATAGGGAATGAGAGCTTAGATGATATTATTAACATATTCTGTCATCTAATGAGTGAGCTGCACACTCATGGCGTAACCACCTCAATGGAAGATAAAGTTTCAAGCTTTGCTGATAGTTTGTCTGAGAAATGGGACTCATTTGTGTCTAACCTGAGACAGAACGACATACTTACAACATTAGACATAAATGGCTTCATCTTGAAGTTAAGAGAGGAAGAACTGACGAAGAAGTACAAATCAAGGAAATGATCCTACGTTCAGAATCCTTTGCTTTACAAATCGGTTCCCACTCTAACTGGTTCAGGAGCACCGTTACAAACAACATTCGTGTCTAGTTCTGCGGCTCCTTCCCAACCTCTACTTCAGGACCAGAAATGTCAAGGTCATCAGGACCTGATAATAGTGCCTAAAGCCAATACTATGAAGTTAGAGACCAAGAATCTCGGTAATATCCTAGTGGAAGTTGCAAAGGAGCATATGGATCTTCTAGCAGTAGTGGTTCAATCGTATGATGGTTTAGTTGCTGGGAAGATCGGAAATTGTCATTTTGCATATGAAGATTATGAGCAAGTTGACAAGAATGAGCTGGAGAGAATGGACATCATGTGGGCTCTAGCAAGTGCTGTCAGAAGAGCTAAAAAGTTTGTCAAGAAGACGACATAGAATCTAGTAGCCACGGAAGATACGACTTTTGGTTTTGACAAAACCAAAGTCATCTGCTTCAACTGTGGTGAAAAGGGGCATTTTAAACATGAATGTGTAAAGCCCAAGAAAACTAGAAATGGTAACCCATTTCCTACTTTCAACCGTCAAAATAAAGAAGTGATTAGAACTAGTTCTTCAAGTAAAGAGACAAAGGCATTAACTGCTCAAGGTGATGAAGGACAAGACTGGTCCTTCCGATTTGTTTCTCCTGGAGAATCAAATATTTCCTTTGTCAAAGCATTTGATGATGGGTCTGCCAGTGAAGGCGAGATTGCAGCTAAGCAAGCGATGTTAGATAAAGAAGAAGCTGTGAACGTGGTAAATCACTTGGTTGAGGAAGAACTCAGAGCAACAAGTTTAGAATCTCCAACAACAGAAGAGTCTAATTCTACTTTGATGGCTGATTCAACTGACTCCTCATAGGTAAGTTCTTTAGATCAATTATTTACAAAACATGCTTGTTCTGAATGTGAAAATTTTAGGGAAAACACAGATCTGAAATTTGCTAAGTTATTAGAACACAATGATAACTTAGTAAATGACTTACAACTCTGCACTGAAGCTAATCGTATATTAAAACAAAATGAGTGTAGTTTTAAAGAGACAGAACTTTTAGGGAAACAACTAAGGGAAACCAAGGGTGTTGCCTTAAATCAATCAAATGATATAAAGTTTTATTTAAATTCTTTAGAAGAAACTAAAAAGGAGAATGTAGTTTTGGAAGTCGAGGTTATTTCTGTAAAACAAAAACTGCGTAGTTAGGCTAGTTCTTCTCACATAGTACAGAACTTAGTGAAAAAACGAAACAATGGGGAAGGTTTGGGGTACAAAGTAGTTCCACCACCATATGAGATCCTTTTGAATACAAAATGTAGACCTATTAATAATAACCCAAGTAAGGATCATGTGGTGTCTACCCTTTAGTTAGTGATCCTGATTCCATGGGTAAGCCTATGAACTTTGACACTAAACAGAAAGAGTCTACTTTTAAATCAAAAGGCAAGATGTCAGTTGAGAATTTGGATGATGCATTTAAAAGGGTTAATTTAAAGTCAGGTTCCCAAACATCAATTTCAGAACCTAAAATGACTAAAACTGTTAACCAAAAATGTATAAATCATCAAAGTCCAAGTAATGTGCAAGTTAAAGATGTTCAAAACGTTAAAACAATTAATTTTGTGAACAAGGCTGAAGTGATAAAACCCAACCAGACTCACCTCACACATTCACCAAACTCAACATCACATAAAAGTTTTCTTCAATCTGTAGAAGCAAGATCTTGCTACAGTTGTGGAAAATGAGGACATATCTCTACTAATTGTCCTTATTATCAGACGCCCAGAAAGAGAATTGAACTTTATGATGCAAAACCAAGTTTTTCTGAAATAAGATCTAACACTCCACTTAAGAGTGTTAGTGAACCTAAATTTCAAACCATAAGTTAGTCGTATGTTTATCACAAATAGACCTTACACAAAACTGGCTTATGGAAAGAAATATCAAGTATAGTGTCTGATAGTGAGGTCAAGAAGAAGATAGATATGCCCTCAGCCTCTAAAGGACAATGGGTTGAGTTTATGATGTGTGATTCCTCTGGGTCGCCCAAGCCAGTTAAGACTTGGGTCCCAAATTTGAACTAACAAATTTCATTGAATATGCAGGGTGTCCGCTACAGTGCTATCACTAATACCTGGATATTGATAATGGGTCGTCTAGGCACATGACAGGGAATTCGTTCCTCATTCCTAACATCAAAAAAATCAAAGGGGGACATGTTTCATTTGCTGGGAACAAAGGAGGCTACATCACAGCACAAGGCGAAGTGGGAAACAAGAAAGTAAAGTTTGACAAGGTCAACTACATTCAACAACTACAGACAACTTACTTTTAGTCTCCCAGATCTATGATAAAGGATTTAAAGTTGTATTTTTTACAACAAGATGTGCTACATGTTGAAGAAGGACTACGTGATTGAGGAGGATAAGGTTCTTATGTCAGCTATGTCTTAGATCTATCAAAAGCATCCACAACTTATCACATGGTTCAATGCTTCCTGTCAAAGGCAACTGAGAGGGACTCAGTCTCATGGCATAGAAGAATGGGACACATCAATCCTAGGAAGATGAATCATCTGGTTTAGAATGATTTAGTAAATGGTGTAAATGTCAAGAACTTCCATCTTCCAGACTTCTGCATAGCATGTAAGAAAGGGAAACAGACCAAGAAGGCTCATAAGGCAAAGAAAGTTAATACTATTGATATGCCTCTAGAGCTTGTACACATGGATCAGTTTGATCCTGTCAGCACAAAGAGCATTGCTGGAGATCTGTATTACTTTGTAGTAACAGATGATTACTCAAGATTCTCTTGGGTGATGTTTCTAAAATCAAAATCAGAAACTTTTGAATCATTCAAACATCTGGTAACTACATTGGAATCACTCTACAAGCTGAAAGTAAGGCAGATGCGATTAGACAATGGCACAAAATTCAAGAATTAGTGGATGGAGGCATACTATAGAGAAAGAGGAATTGTCCATCAATTCATCTCTGCCTAAACTCCACAGATGAGTGGCGTTGCTGAAAGGAAGAATCGCAGCTTGATAGAGACTGCCAGGACAATGCTTGACGACTCGAAACTTCCTATTCAATTCTAGATGAGGAAGTGGCTAATGCTTGTTACAAACTTAATCGAGTCCGAGTGGTCAAACGTCATGGAAAAACATGTTATGAACTACTCCAATGACGTAAACCTAACTTGGAGTATCTAGAACCGTTTGGCGCACCATGCACGTTGTTGAAGAAGACTCAGACTGGGAAGTTCAGTGAGAAGGCAGAAGAAGGTATCTTCTCGGATGCAACATACCAGACCAGAGAGTTTACACCAACTCAACGGGTCATGTAGAAGTGTGGTGTAATGTTGATGTTCAAAGATGCACCACCCCCTAACTGGGAAAGGACCCTCATTTTTCTTTGACTATGACGGATTCTTTAAATACTTCAATATGCCGCCTTTTCAAACTGCTGATGAGCTTTCTGCTAGGATGATGTAGGACGTTCTAAATACTCCACTAGACTCGCCATCAACAGGTCCATTAGATCATACTTCTAGCCCTTCAGGGGGAGACCTTGAAGTAAGTGATTCCTCATCTGATGATGAAGCAGTTGAGACTGCTAATGTGGACCGGTGGAACAGGTTCCCATAAATGAAAGTACACAAACATCAAATTATGATGCCTTTGACACTTTGGAACCTCATACACCAACAACCACAGATATTGAACCTGGGTTAACAATCTGGATACTGAAGTAGCTGTTCCAATGACTCCTGGATCTCGGCTAAATGTTTATCATCCCTTGGACAATGTCATTGGGGATGTAGATCAGGATTACATACGAGAAATCAGTTACACTCAGCTGATTATGCCTCGGTAATGGAAAAGGGATATCTTCACGATGGTGCGTATCGATGTTTTATGTCTCAATTTGAGCCAAAATATGTGAGTGAAGCCTTAAACGATGAGGCATGAGTCAGTGCAATGCAAGAACTCGTATAGTTCAAGAAGTTATGAGTATGGACCATTATGGACAAACCAAAAGGTGCTAAGGTGATTGGCACTAAATGGGTGCTGAAATGCAAGAAAATGACCAAGGGGTCATAATCAAGAACAAGGTCAACTTTTAGTTCAAGGTTTTCGACAAATCGAAGGCATAGATTACAAACAAGTGTTTGCACCGGTGGCAAGGATGGAAGCAATACGTATATTTCTAGCCTATGCATCTTATATGAAGATTAAAGTTTATCAACTAGATGTGAAGAGTGTACTCCTTCATGGTGAAATGCATGAGATGGTCTATGTCAGTCAACCCGAAGGATCTGAGGATCCTTATCATTGGGATAGAGTTTACATGGGGGAGATGAAGTTGTTTCTCGGCTTACAGGTCGATAAGACACCAAAAGGAATCTTCCTGCATCAGACCAAATATGTTGCAGATATCCTCAGTCGATTTGACATGGAGAATGCTTCGACAATTGGAGCTCCACTGTCCACGAACCATGATGTGGCACCCAACGAAAATGGTGATCTGGTTGATGCCACCATGTACAGAGGAATGATTGGATCTCTCATGTACCTTATAGCCTCGCATCCTGATATCATGTACACCACGTGTCTTTACTCCAGATATCAAGCAAAACCAAAAGTACATCATCTCATCGGGGTTAAAAGGATCTTTCATTATCTGAAGGGTACTCCAACACTCGATTTGTGGAATCCTCATGATGATGACTTTGAGTTTACAGCGTATAGTGACTCGGATTATGGTGGTTGCAAGATGAATTACAAGTCAACATCAGCGGGATGTCAGTTCTTTGGTAGACGGTTAGTCACCTAGCAGTGTAAGAAGTAGACCTTAGTTGCTCTGTCAACAAGTGAAGCTGAATACATTGCTGCTCGCAAATCATTTGGATTCAACAGCAAATGCGCGACTACGATTTGAAATTTTCTAACACTCCAATTTTTTTTGATAATTCTGATGCAATAGCTGTAACCAAAAATCTGGTCCAACATCCAAAACAAAACACATCGGCATTAAATATCACTTTATACGTGACTATTTTGAAAAAAATTAATCGATGTTGTTAAAATTAATACTAATTTTCAACGCGCCAACCTCTACACAAAAGCATTTGACAAACCGAGATTTTTATCTGTTAGAGGTTAATGGCGTGAAAAAGAAAAGTGATGTGATTCAAGAAGAAGAAAGTTCATAGTCTGACTAGTGTGTCTTATTTTCTTTTATTTTATTTTCCTATCTATTAAAATCCAAAAACACAAAAAGATTTTCGGTTTTAGTATTTTAAGGGGAGAATAGCCATAGGTTAGTATTAAATTGTAGTATCTAAATATTAAAAAAACGAGGGGGGAGGACTGGTTAGTTGAAAGAAATGAAATCAAATCTGTGATTATTATTAAAAGCTTATGGAAAATGATAGTACACAGGGAACAAATTGGTTGGGACTTCAAAACTAATTTGCTTTAAATGCGAAATTCAAAGTACAAGTCTAAGAAGTCTAAGCACAACTAAAGAAAAATGATACTTAACCTAGTTTGTTACTAAGGTAATATAGAGAAAGTAGACCTAGAGGTTGCTAGTTCATTATATGATATGTCAGTAGATTCAACACAATAGATGAGTAGACTTCATTGGTGAATTAAAATTCAAACTAATTTGTTCAACTTGCTGTGGGTTCTCATCTTATCCCTGGTTAACACAATCAACACATTTCCAATAAGGGGTGACGAGCAAAATAAACGCCACAAATGTGTGCGGATGACCATAAATATGAGCAAAGCACATGCAAAAACTGCTAAATGTAATTAAGCTAATGACAAATATGTTGTTGGTGTGTTGTGTGCAAAAGAAAAATATATGCTCTAACAAGAAGATCAGTTGTGTGCCTCTCTACTGTGCAGTGGCACTGTCCTGAGGATAAGCATAACCTAAATATTCTAGAATTCATTGTTGTTTGCGCCTCTTTGTTGTGCGATGGCACTGACCTGAGGCTTGGAATCTCTTTGAAAGCTCGTAGAATAGTTTCTTCTTGCCCAATACCCGTAGACCGCTCAAAAATCTCCTGAGGAATGTTGATTACCATATAAGTGTGTGATCCACAAATGCTTGTTGAAATAACTAAACCTAATTCATCACCAATGTAAGTCAAAAGTCTATGTATGGATTTAAGTGGACAAACATACTGACAATCATCGTGGCTGCAATTCTTGAAAGTTAAAATCATTGTGTGCATCTTATATCTCTAGTATGATTTCTTGAAAGTGCTAATGACTCTCACACAAAACAAGAATCTAGCATCTAAGTGCATACTAAAAGGGGTTCCCAAACGATTCTGATATACCTGTATAATTCCATAATGAATCGTTACAAAAATGATCAAATTAACGAGAAGCTGTTATGCTCAAACCCAAAACATGTCTTGTTTTTCTTTTAAATTTCTAAGTTATTCTGTATTATCTAGTCTATTGTAGCAAAGATGTCTGACTATCCAACTGGATGTAATATGTGAATCACTTATTAAAAGGGGTCACGTCTGAGGTGACCAATCAGTTTTAAATTAAAAATGTCAACTCTGAAGTGATCAAACGGTTTTTAAATTAGAAGGATCATGTCTGAGATGATCAAAGGTCATAATGTTATATTCAATAGTTAAAATTGTTAAGTGTTGAAAGTGCATGAGGTCAAACTCATAAGGATGAGCCTATCGTACAAATGAATCATAAGGATGAGCCAATCGCATGATTGAACCATAAGTATGAGCCAGTCATACGATTGGAGCATGAGTATGGGACAACCATGTGATTGGACTACAAGACTGAACAAATTGTACAAATGGATGAAGGAGTATGAGCCAGTCGCACGACTGAACCCCATTGCACGACTGAAGCATGAGTATGGACTCAGTCGCATGACTGGAACATAAGTATGGTTCCAGTTGCATGATTGGAATGTTAAAAGAGTATAAATAAGGGGGTTAGTCAGTCGTAACCCTTACCACCCTTCAAAGCTCTCTGAAACTGCTCATACGACGATACTCTGCGAAAATTTCATTTGCCTATTCTTACATACTAATTGTGATCCAAACTGATTTGTCATTTATCTACAGGTATTGTGTGACTGAAATAGATCCTAATGACCAGTTTATTCGAACCCTAAGGGCCAATTCTTCTAAGACAAGAACTAAGACTAAAACCCTAAAATAGAGCAATTAACTTGACATAAATGTCAATTTAAAAGACATTAAGTGTTATTTTGAGTCTCTGCGAGTCTAATGCATCTAAACACAAAGGCTAATATCAAGAGTTGACAAAGATTCAATTCTAGGGTGTTCAACAACGTAGGATACGAATGGTCATGCTGATGAACTCCAGTCACACGATTGAGCCAGGCAAATGACTCAATCGCACGTATGAATCATGTGTATGGGTTCAGTCGCATAACTGACTCAACAATATGGTGTAACAAATGTCTAAGCTCAGTCGTAGGCTCAATCGCACGACTGAACTCAACTGCATGCTCAATTGTACGACTGAACTCAGTCGTACGACTAACACTTAATCGTATGCTTCAGTCGCATGACTGAACCAATATGCTAAAAAACAAATTAAGTTTCAATTTTCATCTCTTATCCAAAACTCTAATGTATATGTTTCTTGGGTTACAGCAACATGGCTAATAGGTGGACGATGAGCCCCAAGCACAACATCTGTGCTCATCTAGATGCCTCTACTTAGAATACTTCCGGTTTGCGGAGATCATTGCCTTTCTCAGGAGATCGAGGATCTTCAAGGCCATATCTACAGCAGTCCTTCTAGGAAGGGGCTACTATTGATTGGTCCACTGAGTCATACAGTATCCGGAGCTCAATCTTCGGATAAGAGATCAGTGTTACTACAACAGATCTTAGGCAAGTCCTGAATCTAGGTGAAGATGGTGACCACCCAACCAAGCTATATCCTCTGACAGTTAGGGGTTGCTTTCTGCAGATGAAGTACACTAGGAACATCAATGCAGGTGTGCTCAATAAAAGCAACATGTGTCCCCATTAGCTCACGTCATCCTGAAGTGCATAGCGTCAAGGAGGGGAGGATTTGACGAGATGTCAGATCAAATCCAGAACGCCTATGTTGCTCTGGTGCTGAACCACCTGTTCAGTTTCTCCCAGATGATATTCCCCTACAGGGTCAGAACATAAAGGCCAAGGGGAAGGAAGGGTTCTGCATGTACCTAAGATTTCTACAGATGATCATTGATCAGAAGCTTCCTTCGCTGCCAAAGGAGAGAGATGATGCTGTGATTTTAGAGGTTATGGATGATACGACATTGGGTAGGATGAAGGTCTATCGAGGGAAGCAAGTAAAGCCCCCAATGAGGGGACTGTTTGGTCACTTGGCCAACAAGGAGTATGTGGTGCCATCTCGCAAGAATTGGCATCATGATGATAGTGAATCTGATGTCGAGCCCATCATGGCACCCACAGACGATGATGACGACGACGACGATGATCAGGGGTGAGGCACCTTGTGGAACAGAAGGGGCTGCTTTCCACCAAGACTTCTTGGTCGATGAAGATGAGGAGTCGGATGATGCGCCGTTAGTAAGGACTGTCGGAAGCCGGGTTGTGGCCACTGATAAAGGGATAGAGGTAGTTGGCGGATGCCAGGCTGAGTCGAGGGGTGTTGCTGCTGATGTTACTGATCCTACTTACACCCTTGACCAGCCCATCAGCCAAGGGGAGCTTTTGGTTCTAAAGGCTCTAGGAAAAAGAGAATGGCCCATCCACATGGGAAGAAGACTAAGAGACTTAGGTTTACTTTGATGACTTCTTCCACACCCACTGCCACAACCACCACCACTGCCACTACCACCACAACCACAGCTACTACTACCACCACCACTCCTCCCACTACCACTATCACTCCTCCCACTACCACTAACATAGCCACTCTACCACATCCCACTGCCATTACACCTCTCATATTCACCACATCCACCACTACCACCACCACTTGCCAAGCTGGTCCCTCCTCCCAATCCACATTCATAGCTGGATCCACTCTACCCAATATCATGTTAGAGGAACAACTTGCTAACCTCAATAGCATTGTGCTAGGGCTTCTTGCAACCGATGAGCTAAGAGCTACTCAGATACACAAGATGATGGAGGTGAATGCAGCTCCGGCAAAGAAGATTGTGGAGTTCAGCGAGAAGAGTGCCCAGTATGAGAGAGCTCTAAGCCGAGACAAGTCAAAATGAGCTGGTGTTGGCTTTGGTGAAGAGGATAGAAGAGCTTGAGAAGAAGAACAAGAAGATGCTGCTAAAGCTCAAGGGATCAAAGAGCGAGTCATTAAAGATAAAGGATGGTGATGATGGTGATGATGATGATGTTGATGATGATGATAAGGATGAAGATGATTCCAAAGCAGATGTTGAGGAAGGAGGACCGAGCGGAAAAGATCAAGAGGATGATGATGATCAGGAAGATGATGCATCTGCATCAGCCTCAAATCCTCAAGCTTAGGAGAGGCGCACTGAAAGAAGCCAAGATTAAGGAGCCTCGTCCTTAACTCCTCCAACTGAAGAACCAACAGATCAAGACGAAAATAATTATTAGATGTCTTTGTATTTAAAAACTTTTGTACTTGAATTATATATTACATTAATGTAATTAATGATCATTCATGTTTGTTTATGTTTTAATGTTTTATATAATGACTTATGTGTGATGTGCTTAATGTTTAATCAAACAGATGAAGCTCAACAGATAGACGAATATGATGTTGAACCCCTTCAGTAAGTTAAGACTCAACTTACCATGACTCTTGACTTGCAAGGGATAGTCGATCATCTGTGAGCTACACTCCGGAAGAGGAGAGATTATTCATGATCTGATGGACGAAAAGCTCGCTGAAATTTTAGACTAAATCCTGACGAGCTTGTAAAAGATGCTCCACAAGTAGATGTTATGAGTGACTATGAGCTCAACGATGTAGATGAAATTGAGATTGAGGATGTCACTGCTAAGCATTATCCAGAGTACATTGACCACGAAGGTAATGTTATACCCAACTTGGTTGATACTTTTGGCAGTGCTACGTTTGAGAAACTGGAAGAGATGGAAAAGAAGAAGGAAAAAGATGAAAGCCAAGCCCAAGCTTCAAACGCAAATGTTGATAATCAAGAAAGCTAAATGGGCAGCTTGTTTTGCAGATGTTAGGATCATGTATTGGACAAAATACTAACTGATATATGTGTATACCAAGTAAAATAGTGCGGAATCCTATTTGATTGGCGATCCAATCAGTGAGAACGCACGTAGAAATAATTGTGGATTGAATCTAAACGTTAAGAACGATTGGTAATCAATCTAGTGCGATCTATGAACTTGGAACAGGTTCTTAGAGGTCTCTGGACGGCTAGGGTATGATTTAGTACGTAGGTTTTAGAAGTGTTATGTTTTTCCACAATTTAAGTGGTATTTATAGGTTAGGGTTTCTCATGCAGGCGACTGAAATCATGCGGTTGATCCATTCGCATGACTGAGTGTTCAGTCATGCGACTGAGTCAATCTCCAGTTACAATCATGTGACCGATCCAGTCTCTTGGTTCAGTCATGCGACTGGTTCATTAGCATGAAGTTGTTCATGCGTATGGTCCATTTTCATGGGCCAATCGCATGAGAACTTCATATGATTAAGTTTGAATATTTTTCTCAATCATTATTTGACTTAAATCTATTCAAACAACCACAAACCTATATAGTTAGTTCAATAAGCATTATTACACTAAGCAATGAAATATTCAACATTATAAGTACAACCACACATTGTATTTCAACAATGCACTCTTTACATCCAGTTGATAGACTTTAATATTCATGTAAGAGGCATAGGCTAGGAAGATACGGATTGCTTCCATTCTTGCCACAGGTGCGAAAACTTCATTGTAGTCAATTCCCTCGAATTGTCGAAATCCTTGAACTACAAGCCGAGCCTTGTTCATGATGATGACACCTTGGTCATCTTTCTTACATTTCAAGACCCATTTGGTGCCAATGACCTTAGCACCTTTAGGTCTATCTACCAGTGCCCATACACTTGACTTCTTGAACTAAAGAAGTTCTTCTTGCATGGCACTCACCCATGCCTCATTATTTAGAGCTTCACTAACATATTTTGGCTCCGACTGAGACACAAAACAACAATAAGCACCATCGTGAAGGTACCCATTCTCGAGTACTGAGGCATACTTAGCTGAATACAGCTGATTTCTTGTCTGAACTCCTGATCTGACATCCCCAATGACATTGTCCAGAGGATGATAGACGTTTAGGCATGATCCAAGAGTGGTGGGAACAACTACCTCAGATCTAGATTGTGAACATTTGATTCGGTATATGAGGCAGTAGGAGTATGAGGTTCCGAAGACTCAGAGGCATCAATGTCAGATGCTTGTGGACTTGCAGTAGGAGGAACCTGTTGCTCCTAAGTGTCCTGATCATTCTCCACAGCTTCATCGTCAGAGGAAGAGTCACTTACCTCGAGTGCTCCTCCTGAGTTGGTAGATGAATCACCTTGTGAGCCAGATGATGAAGATTCTTGAGATGGTTTGTTTAGAACATCATATATCATTTTGGCTGCTAACTTATCATTAGATGTGAAGAAAGGGATGTTGAAGGACTTGAAGAATCCATCATAGTCGAAAAAGAAAACGGGTCCTTTTCTAGCAGGTGGTGTGGTGTATCTCTGAACATCAACGTTACACCACACCTCTACTTGACCCGTTGAGTTGTTGTAAACTCTCTTATTCGGTATGTTGTATCCTAGGAAGATGCCCTCTTTTGCCTTCTCGCAAAACTTCCCATCCTGAGTTTTCTTTAGCAACATGCAGGGTGCTCCAAACGGTTCGAGATACTCCAGCTTTGGCTTACGTCGTTGAAGTAGGTTGTAACAGGTCTTGCCATGACGTTTTACTACTAGAACTCGATTTAACGTCTAACACGCATTGGCTACTGCCTCATTCCAAAATTGGATAGGCAGTTTCGAGTCTGGTAGCATTATGCGTGCTGTCTCTATTAAGTTATGGTTCTTTTTATGAGCAACCCCGTTCATCAGAGGAGTGTAGGCGGAAGTGAACTGGTGCACAATTCCCTTTTCTTTACAGAAAGCCTCCATCCAATGGTTCTTGAACTCAGTTCTGTTGTCTGAGCGTACTTGTCTTACCTTTAGCTTGTAGAGTGTTGGACCAAAAGAACCAATGAGCCTGATCAGAAAAACCTCTAAGTCCCACAGACATCACAACAACTGCTGAAGACTTGATCAACTGTTTGACAAAGTCTGAAGACTACAACAGCTGAAGAACTAAAGTACTGAAGAACAACAGCTGAAGATCTAAAGTACTGAAGAACAACAACTGAAGAACTAAAGTATTGAAGAACAACAGCTGAAGAACTAAAGTACTGAAGAACAACAGCTGAAGAACTAAAGTACTGAAGAACAACAGCTGAAGAACTAAAGTACTGAAGAACAACAACTGAAGAACTAAAGTACTGAAGAACAACAGCTGAAGAACTAAAGTACTGAAGAACAACAGCTGAAGAACTAAAGTACTAAAGAACAACAGCTGAAGATCTAAAGTGCTGAAGACTTCAACAGCTGAAGACTAAAGTACTGAAGTTCAACAGCTGAAGTATAAAGACTAAAGACATCAGCTGATGACAACAGCTGAAGCTCAAGTACAAGTACTGAAGCCTTCAGAGTTGTTACAACAGCTGAAGAAGCATTCTTCAGTTGTTGTGATGGTTTACCTTTCAGTAGTTTTCTTTGTTTCAGTATTTGTAAAACAACTGAAGAGTATGTTCTTCAGTTGTTATAGTTTCAGTAGTTTCTTTTCAGTAGTTGTAATAATAGTTAACACTTAGCATTTTTGTAAGAAGATGTCAGCTGTTTGACATCTTCAGTAGTTGTGTCAACTATCAGTAGTTGTAATAAATTCTGTTAGATGTCACTATCAAGTGACATCAGCAGACGTCACATCTCTTATATAAGAGGTGTTGACCTAATTGTAATTGTGACATTCCGTTACCACGAAAGCGAATATTGGATGAAATATTATTTGCAGAATTTTCTGTCTATAACCGTTTTTGTTCTTACATTGAATATCTCTTGGTTCTTGTGAATTGGCTAATTCATTGTTAGAATTCCGCTACTATACTCTCTAATCAATCAAACGTAGATCATTGATCCTAACATAGAGAGACTCCAATGTAGTTACTAATTCTTCAAATGACTCAATTGTCTCTCATTTTGATTTCAGAAACATCACCTAAGAGAATCTTGAGTAATCGTCAGTAACTACATAGCAGTACAAGTCGCCTGCGATGCTTCTTGTACTGACTGGACCAAACAGATCCATGTGAAGAAGCTCAAGAGGCAGTTCTATAGAATTTACTTTCTTTGCCTTATGTTGCCTTTCTTGCAGGCGACACAAAAATCCGGGAGTTGGAAGTTTTTGATGTTTACTCCCCTCACTAGATCATACTTGATCAAGTGGTTCATCTTCCGTGGATTGATGTGCCCCATTCTCCTATGCCAGGAGATTGAATCCTTCTCGATAGCTTTTGACAGGAAGCATTGTAGTTGATATCCGTTGTGGAGGCCTTCAATAGATCCAAGACATAAAGGTCATTGTATCTTGAGGATGACATTAATATGTGTTCGTCCGGAATCATATAGTCCTTTTTGAGTACATAACAGTTTTTGTTATCAAAAACTACTTTAAAACCTTTGTCACAAATCTGGGACACAAAAAGTAAATTATTTTCAAGCAATTGAACATAGTTTACCTTATCAAACTTTACTTTCTTGTTCCCTACCTCCCCTTGAGCTGTGATGTACCCTCCTTTATTCCCAGCAAAAGAAACATGACCTCCTTTGATTTGTTTGACGTTTGATAGGAGTGTCCGGTTTCCAGTCATGTGTCGTGATGCTCCGCTATCTACAATCCAAGTATTTGTTTCAGCACTATAGTGAACACCCTGCATATTCAATGGAAATGATTAGTTAAGGTGAGGGACCCAAGCCTTAACCGGCGTTGGTGTCCCAGAGGCATCACACATCAAAAATTCAACCCATTGGCCATTAGAGGGTGAAGGAAGATCAACTGTCTTATTGTTCACATTATCAGATTCATGGATAGATTTCTCTTTCCATAAGCCAGTCTTATGCAAGGCCTGTTTGTGATAAACAGACGACTGTTTGATAGGTTGAACTTTAGGTTCACTGACTCCTTTTGGTGGAGTCATGGATCTTCTTTTGGAAGAGCTTACTTTAGTGTTTTAAAGTTCAACCTTCTTCTTTGGCATCTGATAATAAGGACAATAAGACACAATATGTCCATACTTTCCATAGTTGTAGCATGATCTGCTTTCAACTTGACGATTTACCTGATTCTATGGAGAATTATGTGATATATGAGTGACTTTATTCTGTTTAGGTTTTGTCACTTCTTGTTTAGATGTTTTATCTGGTTTAACAAAAATTATTGTTTGAACATTTTAAATATTTTTATCTTTTTGTTTCTCTGGACATAGACATGAAGCATGTGGGTGGTTAACATGTTTGGTCTTTTTGGGTTCAAAATTAGACTTGATTGACCCAGACTTAACTTTAACCTGTTCAAATTGTTTGTCCAGATTGACACAAGGCATTTTACCATGTGATTTTGAAGTGTCCTCCTCTAGTTTAGTGCCAGATTCATTAGATGCACATTTGGTATCTAGGTCACTTACTAGAGGAGTGGTCACCACATGATCCTTGATTGGGTTATTATTGATTGGTTTACTTTTTGCATTCATCAAGGTCTCATGTGGTGGTGGAACCACTTTATATCCCAAACCCTCCCCATTATTACGCTCTCTCACTAAGTGTTGGACAATGTGGGATGAACTTGTCCAACTATGCAGTTTTTGTTTTAGTGAATTTACTTCTACCTCTAAAACTGCCTTTTGTTTCTTAGTGTCTTCAAGGGAGTTTACATGGAACTTAATGTCATTAGCTTGGTTAAAGGCTACAACTTTAGTTTCCCTAAGTTGTTTGTTCAAAATTTCTATCTTTTCTTTATAGCTGTGCTCATTTTGTTTTAAGACTCTATTGGCTTCAGTGCACAGTTGTAGCTCCTTTACTAAGCTATCATTATGATCTAGTAACCTAACAAATTTTAAATCAATGCTTTCCCTAAATCTATTACAATCAAAACAAGCATGATTATTGAATAGTTAGGTAATAGAACTTACCTAAGAGGGAGTGGTTGAATCAGCCATGAAAGTAGTGTCTGACTTCTCTGGTTCTGGTGATTCTAGACTTGTTGTACTTGTCTTTTCTTCAGGTAGGTGATGAACTACTATTGCAGATTCTTCGGCGTTTGACATCGCGAGCTTAACTGCAATATCACCCTCACTTGTAGAGTCGTCATCTAAGTCCTCGACACTAGCAATGTTGGATTCTCCCGGAGACACAAACCGGAAGCTCCAATCTTGTCCTTCGTCATCATGAGCTGTTAAGGCTTTAGGATCCTTGCTCGACGAAGTAGGGCTGTTTATGGGCTTCTCCTGACGAGATAAAGATGAGAATGGATTCCTATTTCCTGTCTTCTTGGGCTTCACGCATTCACGTTTGAAGTGCCCCTTTTACCCACAATTGAAACACGTAACTTTTGACTTGTCAAAGCCAAATGTTGTGTCCTTAGTGGCAATCAGATTCTGTCCGGTCTTCTTGACAAACTTCTTTGCTCTTCGGACAGCACTTGCTAAGGCCCATATTATATCCATCCGTTCTAGCTCTGTCTCGTCTACCTGCTCGTAGTCCTTGTCTGCCAGATGGCAGTTCCCAATTTTCCTAACAACTAGCCCGTCATAGGAGTGTACTACTATTGTTAAGAGGTCCATGTGTTCCTTTGCTACTTCAACAGTCACATTCCTGAGATTCTCGGTTTTCAGTTTTGTAGCATTTGCTTCAGGGGCAATGTATTAGGTACCAGACAACCCTGGCGTATCAGATCCAGAAGAAGAGGCTTGAGATGGACTAGCGGAACTCGAAACAAATGCCATTTGTAGTGGCGCTCCAGATGTTTTAGCTTGAGGGGTTGAGTTGTACAAGGCTGGGTTCTGATCATAAGTAGACTTTTGTGCCTTGTACTTCATCCTCAACTCCTCCTCCCGCAGTTTCAGAATGAAGTCATTGATGACTAACTTCGCGAGCATATCATTCTGTCTGAGGTTGGAGACAAATGAACTCCACTTTTCGGGCAAACCATGAGCAAAGTTTGAAACTTTGTCTTCCATAGACGTTGTAACTCCATGAGTGTGCAGCTCATTCATTAGATGGTAGAAACGATCAATAACATCGTCTAAGCTCTCCTTTCCCATTGACGAGAAGTTGTCAAACTCCTTCTTCAATGCTTTGGCCTTCAAAGCTTTCAACGATGCATTTCCCTCATATCACTTTTCCAATGCATCCCATAGTTTCTTTGCTTGCTTGTTCTTAGAAAATTGATGGAAAATGTCCTTCGCAATTGACTGAGTGAGCAACACATAGACTTTCTTCTCAGCATTGTACTTAACCTTTTGTCTATCAGTCATTCCCCCTAATGTAAGTTTGACTCCATCAGCTCCTACAGGCATGTTGTACCCTGTTTCTATCGACTCCCATAGATTTGGATCTACTCCATTCTAGTAGATCTCGAATCTTTGCTTCCACTGTGGGTAATCATCTAACGTGATTAGCTTCGGTGGTTTGTTGTGATTCCCCACTTCGTTTTCCAGAAGCAATAGATTCTGGATCCTCGAATCCCTACCTGCGGTGAACACTGAATACTGGTCTTCCATTGCTATAAACTTTAAGCTTTGGAACAAACTGCTTTACGTGCGATTGAACAATGCGGATGGCTCAAACGTGCAAATGAACCAATGCGGATGAGTCAATCGTGCGTATGGACATGTGCGAATGAACAATGCGACTAGACAGTTCAGTCGTACGAATGAGTCCAATCGTGCATATGAGGGATGCATATGAATTCAGTCGGGCGATTGAGTCAATCGTGCGACTGAAGCTACTAAAACATGAAAATTCATAGGTTTAAGGTATTTTGGACACAAAAACTCGAATTTTCACTAACCCTAGTTGTCGTATGCTGGAAAAAGTTAACTTTACGAATTGGAACAATCTAAGACCCCGTTTTACACAAAACGATTGTGTTTTTAGTGAAAAAACACAATTTTTGTATCAAAACGATTGAATCACACGTAAATCAAGAGTCAAAGCTCTGATACCACTTGTTAGGATCGTGTATTGGATGAAATACTAACTGATATACATATATACCAAGTCAAATAGTGCGGAATCCTATATGATTGGCGAGCCAATCAGTGAGAACGCACGTAGAAACAATTGTGGATTGAATCCAAACGTTTAGAACGATTGGTAATCGATCTTGTGCGATCTATGAACTTGGAACAGGTTCTTAGAGGTCTCTAGACGGCTAGGGTATGATTTAGTACAAAGGTTTTCAAAGTGTTATATTTTTCCATGATTTAAGTGGTATTTATAGGTTAGGGTTTCTCATTCGGGCGACTGAACCATTGCATGGTTCAGTCGTGCGATTGAGTCATGCGGTTGATCCAATCGCACGACTAAGTGTTCAGTCGTGTGACTGAGTCAATCTCATGTTACAATCATGCGACTGATCCAGTCTCCTGGTTCAGTCATGCGACTGGTTCATTAGCATGAAGTTGTTCATGCGTATGGTCCATTAGAATAGGCCAATCGCATGAGAACTTCATATGATTAAGTTTGAATATGATTTTCAATCATTATTTGACTTAAATCTATTCAAACAATCACAAACCTATATAGTTAGTTCAATAAGCGTTATTACACTAAGCAATGAAATATTCAACATTATAAGCACAACCTCACATTGTATTTCATTAAGTACCCATTCTATTACATATGTGTAAGACAATAAAGACATTTTACATTAAGCTCAGAAACTAGGTACACATGTATCTACAATAGAGATGAAAGCCCAACGCTTAGCCCCAAAGCAGAATACCTACACAAAGCTTTATAGAGTCAAATGACATCAAAAAGTGTCAGGCAAGATTATAGCGTAGGTGTATTTTGAAGACTTAGAGGTCTATAATGTGAAAAGGGAGAAAGGAATCAAGTACTTCAAATATCCTCATGATCTGAAGACTCTTCCCGGTTTTGAGCTCAACTGTCTGGCATGTTTAGATCTTCTATATGCAAATCCAAGGAAGATGTCAGGATTGTTCGAGGCTGCGTTAAAGAAGGAATACCACATCAGGTGGGTAAACTTTAGACCTCAACAACTAAAGTGGTACATCCGTATGCCTGAAGTGGACCCTATATCTGGAAGACCTAAGGTGGTGCTGAAGTGGAGTCCCCAGCGCACGATGTCAAAGAGTCCTTATGGCAAATGGTGGTATTACGATTGGCAAACGGGTGAAGTGGTCATAGTTCTGAACAAAGATGGAAAGATTGATACTATTTGGGTATTCGACCCAATGCGGCAAACAAACTTGTCAGCTGAAGATGTCTACACATTATACAAGTGGCCACTGTTCTATGAGACGCAAGATATTGTACAAGCTCTACAGTTCCAACATGTGATAAGACTCTACTTTGTATTTGAAATACATGCAGGAGTCACAAAAGAGGAGAAGTACAAGAAATTCCAAGAACATGTTAAGAATGTTAGACGATAGAGGAAACTAGGTTCAAGGGGGAGTTTGTAGATACATGTGTACCTAATTTATGAGCTTAAATGTAAAAGTCATTCATTTCTTACATATGTGTAATTTGACGATATAATGAATTATGATATATGCTTTGATGTTTATTTATCTTCAATTCATATGTATGATGTCTTATATAGGTTTGAGGTTGTTGTACATAATTCTAAGTCAATAATGATTAAGTATTATGTTAATCAAAGTCGGATGAGTATTCATGCTAATGGCCCATACTTATGGACCATACACATGAATACATCATGCTTATGGACCAGTCGCATGACTGAACCAGGAGACTAGGTCAGTCGTATGATTGAGACATAAGATTGACTCAGTTTCACGACTGAATCTTTAGTCGTGTGTATGGCTTAATCGCATGACTAAATCATGCTAATGGTTCAGTCATACGAATGGAAACCCCTAACCTATAAATACCACCTAATTCATGAAAAAACAGAAAACTCGAAGAGAGATTACGCATACACATAAATCCTAGCCTTCTAGAGCATCCCAAACGTCTTGTCCAAGTTCATAGTTTGTTCCTGATCGATTCCTACTCGTTCTTAACGTTTAGTTTCAATCTTATATCGATCAGGTAATCGTTCTCACTTATTGGATTGGCAATCAAATAGGATCTGCACTATTTGATCCAGTATAACACAGAATCAGTTAGTACTCCGTACGTACTCGGTCCGTCTAACAATGCTCTTCATGAGTTGACTAAAGAACTCAAAGAATCTGTTGAGAAAGAGAAATCTGAAAGAGAGTAGCTTGTGATAGAACTCAACAAAGCAAACAACATCATCATAGATCTAGTTGCCCATTTGAAAAATAAAGATGAAGAGATTGATAAGTTGAAAAAGAAGATATGTGAACTTGAATCAAGTGCTCATGCCACAAAACCATTAAAAGAATCAGCTGAAGCTTCAAGGACTATCAAACAATATACCAGAAAAAGAAAGTACTAGGGATCAATCAAGAAGGAGGTGATCAAAATTGATGATTCTCCAAAAGATCAAAAACAATGTCTCCTAAACATACTCCTTCAGTGGATTTATCTACTGTGACGGCTGTTTCTCATGAGGATAGTGACAGTGATGCTGAGTGGAATGAGCTGACAAAGATTAAATCTCCAAAGGAACAAATGGAATCAAAAGCTGATGATCTGCTCACTACCAAAAACATATTGGAAGAAAGGCAAGAATCAACAATGTTTATGACTCTAATCAATCATGGCTTTCCATATGACATGTTAGAACGGATGAGCATGACTGAGATGAAGGATATGCTAAAAAATTTGAGCTTGCAAGATTCATGATCCTCAATTGCAATTATGAAACATTCATAGCATTTCAGTCTATTTAGAAAACAAAGAAGGAGTTGGGTCAATATCATATAGCAAGACTAAGCAGATACAATATGACTTGTTGGTTATAAGGTCATAATTACAAAGTCCATGAACTGAAAGGAAGATCAATGGCTGAGTTGAGGAAATGATAGAGCATGTGATGAAAGTGGAGCAAGAAATTGGTGTGAGATCTAGGACTAAAGCTCCAAATCCTACTTATGAGCATCAAAACAAACTTCCTGCTGAGCCTATAACTGTAAAGAGCAAAGACCAACACAAAAGTAAAGAAAAGCTTATCAGAAAGCCCAAAGATGTTATTCCTAGCAACTCCTAGTTTTGGGGAAGAAAATAGGATTATGGCCTAGAAATATGATTCAGATTGGGATTGTGTTGTACTTAAAAGAACATCTGGAAGGATTCAATACTTCCATGATGTAGCAACTATTCTAAATCTTCCTGAATGTGACATCAAGGATCTGCAAAGCTTAATCATCTCTAACTAGCCAATCCACCCAAGAGAAAAAGACATATCTTTCAGTGGGTAAGTTAAAGACAAAATTCAGAGATGATATGATCAAAGAAGCTATAAGAGAGGACGTTGAGTACAGAAGAAAAAACAAAGGAAGAAAAGATCAAAATCCATTCCTCTACATTGGTAGATGATGAAATTTTAAAAAAGTTTAGATACTACAACAAATATACATCATCCATAAAGAGCTTTAATGAAAATCAATATACATATCCCATAACAGAATGGGGATATCTTGAGAAAACTAAAGAGTTAGTGCTACTAAGAAATGAAGGGACAAAGAAAGCTGTCCGGATAAGGATCTTTGATCCAGTGGAAATCAAACTACTCCACCCAAGCTACACTTCATATCTACATGATAACTTTTTCTCAAAAGCTCAAAATGATCTATGCTTGTATGTACACTTAATTCAAGTGATTGACAAATTGCATGCAAAGGCATTCAAAAGAAGGAAATATGAGGCTGGATAGTTAATTGGAATTGATATAAAAAAGTATCAGAACTTAGGATCTCAGAACAAGATAAGCTGGAGATAGTTCATAATCAGAGTGTTATGCAAACACTTACTACTGTGGAAAATGTTATGGCTTTAAGATTTTAAACTTTAAAGATGATTTGTAAGATGGAGATAAAGTACACATATGGTGATTAGAAGACTGCAGTCTCTTACTTCTACAACAAGATAATTTCAACAGTTAAAGAGCTTTCAAGCCTGAAGAGCTGATCTAAAAGTTTCTAATCCTAAGGGGGAGTATTGTTAGATCTAGGAACAATAGGTCTAGTTCCTTTTGTATAGGCTTAGCACTTTAATCAATGCTTGTAATAAACTCTTGTAGTTCATTACTTTGATGTATGCATTATGTATATAGGTTAACCCATATCTGTGTTGATTTATGTGTATGATTGCAGGTTCAAATATCATCCTTGGTCAGTTTCAGAAATTGATGAAGTGTAAGAAACATCTACAACATTGCCTGAAATAATGACAAACAGTCTATCAAATCATTTATGCCATGCACCAATTTTGAAACTAAATCTAATCAAGTGGTAAATAACAATGATTCTGAGGTGAGTGAAAATGAGTCTTCTGAATCAGAACAAGTCAAACAAAATGACTCAAAATAACTTATCATAGGGTGTCACATAAATCCAAAATTATCAATACAAACATAACACCACTCAAATTGCTTCACATGGATCTTTTTGATCCAACGTATGTGATGAGCATTGGTAAAAGACAATATTGTTTAGTGGTAGTGGATGATTTCAGTAGATTCACATGGGTTTTTTTCAAAAAAGTAAAACTTCAGAAACATTAATTGAGTTTGTCACTAAGTTTTAAAATTAGTTTGATCAAAAAGTTAAAATTTCTAGGAGTGACAATGAGACTGAATTTATTAATAATGTCTTAGATTCTTTTCGCATGATTAAAGGCATTTCAAGGAAATTTAGTACACCAAGAACTCCACAATAAAATGGAGTTGCTGAAAAAGAAACAAAACTCTCATTGAAGCAACAAGGACAATGCTAGCTGATTCACAATTGACAATCACCTTCTAGGCTGAAGTAGTGAACACAACTTGCAATGTTCAAAACAAGACATTAATTGTAAAAGAACATAAAAAAAACCATATGAGCTTTTACTTAAAAGAAACCTTACATATAATATCTTAGAGTTTTTGGGTGTCATATGTATGTTTTAAACACCAAAGAACATCTAGGAAAGTTTTCAGAAAAAGCCTATGATGGTTTCTTTGTTGGATATTCTTCAACATCTAAATAATATGGGATTTACATTCCATAACAAAACATTATGGAAGAAACTCCTAATGTGTAATTTGATGAGTCCTTAATTCCAAAACCTATTAACCAGAGTGGTCCATCCATATCAACAGATGGTCCATCCATATCAACAGATGGTCCATCCATATCAGCAGATGGTCTATCCAACATCAGCAGATGGTCAGAAGATGGTCCATCCACATCAGTAGATAGTCCATCAAACATCAGCTGGTAAACACACATCATCTGTAGATATTCCTATAACTCCTATGGAAGTTCATAACACATCCGTAGATGTTCTTGCGGAAGGGGTTCGCACTGCAGCTGATGTTCATAATGAGGATGGCTATCTTAGCTTTAGATGATCCACAAGATGAATAATTTGATTATTTCATAAATTCTTCATCTCTGCTGAACCTCATCTTCATCAATGAACATGACTAACTGGGATCATCTATTCCAGTTGAGCCTATTCTAATAATAAGAATTCAAAAGATTCATCCAATTCACAACATTATTGGTGATCTTAATGAAAGAACTACAAGAAGTAAGGGGGAGCTGCAAACATTTGTCTTTTCACTTGTTTTCTTTCACAAGTAGTTCCTCCAAATATCATAACTGCACCAAAAGATAAAAGTTGGATTAAAGCTATGTTGGAAACCCTTCAACAATTTCAAAAAGTAGAAAGTCTGGTGTCTAGTTGATCTACTTGAAGGTTAACACCCAACTGGGACAAGGTGGCTCTTTAAAATAAGTTAGATGACAGAGGTATATTGTAAGAAACAAAGCAAGGTTGATTGGACAAGGATATACCAAAAAGGAAGGAATAGATTATGATGAAGTTTTGCACCAGTTGCAAGGATTCAAGCCATAAGAGTATTCCTAGCCTATGCTACATATAAGAAGTTCAAAGTCTATCAAATAGATGTCAAGTCTGCTTTCTTATATGGGAAAATTTATGAAGAGGTCTATGTAGCTCAATCTCCAGGTTTTGAAGATCCTGATTACCCACATAGGGTATACAAGCTTGTCAAAGCTTTGTATGGTCTTCATCAAGCTTCAAGGAAGTGATATGAAATATTATCATCTTTCTTGCTCAATCATGGATATAAAAGGGGGACTATTGATTAGACCCTTTTCTGAAACAAGAACATCAATATCTCTTAGTGGTTCAAATTTATGTAGATAGCATTATATTTGGATCAAGTAACAAGAGATTGTGTGTGAGCTTTGAAGAGTTGATGACATCTGAATTTCAGATGAGCTTAATGGAATTAACTTTCTTTGTTGGTCTACAAATTCATTAGAAACCAGCTGGCATCTTCATTAATCAAGAAAAGTATATTTATCAAATATTGAAGAAATATAACCTTGCTCATACATCTTCATGCAAAACACATGCTTCAATAATTGACAAGATTGTACCTGATCCTACAGGAAAATGTATTGATCATAGATTGTATAGATCAATGATTGGATCACCTATGTAATTAACTGCTAGCAGACCTGACATAATGTTTGCTATGTGTGTTTGTGCTAGGTACCAATCAGATCCAAAAGAGTCCCATTTGAATGCCGTGAAGAGAATCTTCAGATATCTAAAAGGGAAACTAGCACTTGGTCTTTGCTATCCAAAAGGTGGAGACTTCACTCCTACTCATATTCAGACAATGAATTTGGAGGATGCAACAAGAACAGAAAATCCCCAACTGGTGGATGTCAGTTGATAGGACCAAGACTTGTTTCATGGCAGTGCAAAAAACAAAAAAATGTATGAGTATGCACAACTGAAGTTGAGTATATAGCTGCTTGAGCCGGTAGCTATCAAGTTCTTTGGTTGCGAAATCAATTTCTTGATTATCGTTACAATTTCCTTCAAACACCAAATCACATTGATAATTCAGCTGCTATGTTCATCACTGCTAATCTAGTGCAACATTATAAAACAAAACATATTGAAATTAGATATCTTTTTCTGAGAGATTGCTTAGTAAAAGGTTTAATCAAGTTAGTCAAAGTAGATACAACAATCAGCTTGCTGATTTATTCATAAAAGCCTTTGATTCTGTTAGATTTAACTTTCTAATTGAGTCTTTGGGCATGATCAACTTAGATTAATCAACCTCAATAAAGAAAAGCATGAGTATATTCTTAGATATATTCATAAATAATAATCTCAAACAAAATAAATTTTATATTTTTAGCATGACATATAACTGAGAAATGATAGTACACTATGTCTTTGCTTCTTGACTGAGTTTTTTTAACCATCATTAATGTCTAATCAACCGTGCTTTGATGTCTGGGTAGATTCAGCTTGAGTGGAAAATACTATCACTGTATGCAAAACATAATGAAAAGGTGACTGTGTGTGGGATACTCAATTATGAGGATCAAGCAAGTAATTTTTATCCTGATATGATCAACTCAATCACCCAAGCACTCTATGTAAAACACTATATAACTTCTATCTTTGCAAATCATATTCCCTATGTTTTTGTAAGCAAAGACTTGGGTTTATGAACACCTTGGTATACAACTGTAATAACCTGGTGAATAGATTATGATCCTCATCATCCCTCTGTTTGTGTAAACGAAGACCTGGGTTAAAGGCACCTCTGTTTTACAAAAGTAAAGACCTGGTGACCTGATGCTGATCATATGTAAGGCCCCATTCCTGGAAGCCTCACAGTTGGTTAATCATAGCATAAAATCAGTTTAATAACAAAACATTGCAGCGGAAATAATTAGACATTCATTTAAAACTTAGAAACCATATGTACTCATACATTTGTCGTTTAATTGTAAACAAAACATCGTACTTGTTCTTAAATTACAATAAAAGATTTCATAAACAGGAATGCCATCCACAACACCCCAAGTAGCTCCGTAGTGCCATCCTCAGCATCTACATTTACCTGCCAACTATTATGCATAAAAGTCAGCTTTGCTAAGTAAGTTTTAGTTTTAGATAAATAAGAAAATATAACTTTATCCATCATATAATGAACACGCATACATAATACATAAAATTTTATCTTATAAGCATCTTCATTATCTTTCATTCTTCCATATCTTTCACTTCATCATAAACGAGATTGCATAAAGCAAGAGCTCCATGTTGATCAACAACGAATGTCGATCCCTGTGGGTACACATCATCATGGTAGCTAACCCCCAACAGTTGATCCACACTACAAGGCACATAGCCCGCTCATGAATACGGATCAATCAACATACATCAGACTCACATAAGTGAAGTCTTTCATAGTGCTTGCAAGACTTTTCATCATCAAACGGGCCCGAGGGTAACATTCATTAAGTTTCACTTTTTATTAATATGATCTTCCATTTTAATATATATAATATTTCACTTATTCTGTACACACCATGCCAAGTACTAGTCATCATAAAACATAACCGACACTCCACGGGACAACGGGGGTTCGGAGGCGGTATCCCCTAGTCAGGTCCAAGGGGCAACGCCCTGGCTGGGGCCGGGCTGAACTTTTTATTTTTAAGTATTTATATAACACATTTCTTATAGAAAAATCGATCTTCCCGTTACAACCTCATAAAAACTCGGTCATTTAAAAACGTATATTTAGTATGCATAATAACACCAAAACATGGAAAAATTTACAGATAAGGGGATTTAGAACTCACCTAGATACCGTTCCTAATTTCTAAACTAAGCATACAAGGCTAGGATCACACTACACAAACTGCAGATAAGTTGACACTTAAAGGGGTTAATTTCTGCCTAAATCCACTGTTAATTTCGCTGCCAGAAAACTAGTTTCGTTGGCAGCTTTGCATAGTACTTTCACCCCAACTTTCGTTGGAATTCCATGATTGCGAAATTGTTTGCGAAACTATAGTTTCGCAGAAAACCAAAGTTTCATAGCTTGAATATGCAATTTGGCTGGATGCTTACACAGTTTCGCATATCGCATAAAAATTATGAACCAACCCAAATCTTGAGTTAATGCCACATTTATGCTATTCTTTGCAACTTTTCAAAACCCAAAACCCTAGAATCCGGGTTTGATCTACAAAAGGGTTTAGAGGCTGATTCTTACCTGGATTTTTTGCTCCTTTCTTAAGGTTTGATGCTCAACTGTTCAGATCTTCAATCCCTTAACCTTTAAAGCTCAAAATCTTGAGTTTTCTTCACTTTCTCTCTACTTTCTCTCTCTACGAATTTTGGTGGCTAGGGTTGGAATGAGGAAGATGGTGGCTGATTAGATGGGTTAAAGGCTGATTATGGGCCCTAAATCACTTAGACCCATAAGCCTAATTAGCTCATAACCCATTTTCTTTCATTATTAAATACCACTAATTAAGACCATTATCCTCGATGACTCATTTTAAATTTTCAGGGTGTTACATCATATCTGAGCTCTCAAAAGAATCCATCATGATCAAGTGTATACTATCTTAAGAGCTTTTGCATCAAAGTATTAATGAGACAACATGTATGTCCCAAGATAGAATTTATAACTTAATGTACATGGTTTGTAAGTGTGAAAAAGTGATGAATTGACTCACAAACCAAGGACAAACTCTATTGTGACTTGAATGTGGAGCCTATAATTGTTTATCTTCAATCAACAAAACATGATTAAACAACATGCGTGGTTGTACATACACTCTTTTTTGAAATAATATGAAACAGTATACTTACAATCAACACTTGTTCATGTCAAATTTCATTAAACAAATTGATACACGAAGATGGTTAGAGTCATAGTATGATCCCATGATATGTCTATATATGCTAGTACATGATGATTATGTTTGGTTAATTTTTCTATATATGTAGACCAGTGCTCTTCATGCTATCCTTCATATATATTTATGATGAATGCAACATCTTATCATTAATCACAAATTTTGGGGGAGTAGTTAAAGCATGAACGTGAAAATATAAAATCTGAATGAAGGAATTGGACTTGAGTGTGTACTATACATGAGGTTTTCTTCCATTTAAATCATTTCTTGCACAAATTTCCCATGAAATAGAGTCAACAGGGCCAAAAGCAACAAATAATTCTAACATTTTGATAGAATCATACAAACAACTAAGCATTAATAGAAGCTATAGTGCAAAAATTCGGACTTGAGCAGAAGCTACAGTGCATTCTTGTAATATGTAGATGCTACATGTGTTGGACCAAAAGAACCAATGAGCCAGATCAGAAAAACCTTTAAGTCCCACAAGACATCACAACAACTGCTGAAGACTTGATCAACTGTTTGACAAAGTCTGAAGATCAACAGCTGAAGACTAAAGTACTAAAGACTTCAACAGCTGAAGACCAAAGTCTGAAGATCAACAGCTGAAGACTAAAGTACTGAAGACTTCAACAGCTGAAGACCAAATTCTGAAGATCAACAGCTGAAGACTAAAGTACTGAAGACTTCAACAGCTAAAGTCCAAAGTCTGAAGATCAACAGCTGAAGACTAAAGTACTGAAGACTTCAACAGTTGAAGACCAAAGTCTGAAGATCAACAGCTGAAGACTAAAGACTGAAGACATCAGCTGATGACAACAACTGAAGTACAAGAAGTACAAGTACTGAAGCCTTCAGAGTTTGTCACAACAGCTGAAGAAGCATTCTTCAGTTGTTGTGATGGTTTCCTTTCAGTAGTTTTATTTTCTATTTTAGTACTTGTAAAACGACTGAAGAGCATGTTCTTTAGTCATTGTTGTTTCAGTAGTTGTAGTGATAGTTAACACTTGGTATTTTTGTAAGAAGATGTCAGCTGTTTGACATCTTAAGTAGTTGTGTTAACTTTCAGTAGTTAAATAACAGTTAGATGTCACTGTCAAGTGACATCAGCTGACGTCAGCTTCCCTTATAAAAGGAAAGATGACCTAATTGTAACGATGCGTGAAGCCAGGCGAAGCGTGTATTGAATGAATATATTCCTTTTGGCAGAAATTCTCTCTCTATAACAAACACTATTTTATTGATAAATTTTGTGTGTGCTTGTTTAAATTTGTTAATTCGTGGTCTCATTCCGCTGCAAATCCAATCTAATTGATCAAACTAGATGCTGAGATCCTAAAAAATGGTATCAGAGCAGGTTAATCATTGATCGATTTAACAATTGATCATTGAAACTGTTCTTTTGTTATCTACGTTTGATCGAATTAGCAAATTTGCAAGAATCGGTTATAGAGATTGAATTTCTGTTGCTTCTGGCCATTTTGTTTGAGGTTTTAAGTGGTTTTGAGCTAGATTTACTTTGTTTACCTTCAAGTTGTCTGAATTCTGAATATGACTACTCCTTCTAATGACCCTCACAATACTGGTTCCTCAACCAAGCCTCCGATGCTTGTTAGGACTGAGTATAACATATGGCAACGAAGAATGCTCCATCACCTGTCTGTTAACAGTTCAGGTTATTGGACATCTGTGGTACATGGTCCACATAAGCCTATGGTGAACAATCCGGAAACCAACCAAATGGTTCCGAAGAAGAAGGAACAATACTGATGAGGATCGAAAATCTGTTTTTGAAATTGATGCTAGAGCTCATGGAATTCTGGCCATGGCACTGCCTAATGAAATCTATTATGGCTTATGCATCATGAAACTGCTCATGACCTCTGGAAGGCACTGAAAGAACAATTTGGTGGTACTAATGAGGTCTTAGCAAACAATAGGGAAATACTTGCCCAACAATATGAGACATTTGCTCATAGGAAGGGTGAGACTCTGACTCAACAGTTTGAGCGTTTTTCATGTTTGATCTCTGAGCTAAAATGGTCAAACATGAATACACTAATAGCCAGATGAACCATAGATTCCTCAGATCACGGCCTGAGAGATGGGACACATATACAATTGTCCTACGCTCTAATGCAAATCTGGATGGCCTATCTCACACCCAACTTCATGGGAAACTGCTTACATTTGAAAGAGAGATAGAGCAGAAAAGGAAACTGGCATCATCAGGAAAGCTCACTGAAGACTTTGTACCAGGGAACACTGCCTTGGTTGGTCATGAGTTAGAATATGCTGCATCAGAAAGTAATTATGATGTGCATATAGATTTCTCTTCAAACATTCTGATCATGCATTTGTGAGTGTTGATAGTCAGTCAGGTTGTAATACTGACAATTTGTGCTTCATTATGGATGATTTGAAAGGTATAGCTGATGATGACTTAGAAGAGATGGATATTCTAAGCCAAATGGCCTTGATTAATATCAGATCTCAGAAGTTCTACAAGAGAACTGGTAGGAATTCCCTGGACTCTCTGGCAAAACCAAAGTTGGTTTTGACAAGAGTAAGTTGAGGTGTCACAAATGCCACAGGCTTGGGCACTTTGCAAGAGAGTGTAGATCATCTGGATCTAACTCCTCTGCACCCTTTGTGACTTTTCCAAGTAATATTCAACAAAACAGAGGGCAACATCCTGCTAGTTCTGGTCATCAATCACAACCTCTATCTCCTGCATATTTTGTCCCTCAGGGTCCAATGCCATATCCATATGCCTGCTATTACATGCCACAACCAGTCAAGTTCAAGTACCCATTGCTCAACAACCACCTGCTCTTCCTGAGCCTCAACCTTCCCAATCTCATCAACACTCAACCTCAACAACACAGCTTTTTCACCCCAGGAGTTGTTGACTGGAGCAGTTTACCAGATGATATGTCTGGTCATGAACAACTGTTTTCTGGTGCTGGTCAACATGGTGGTGACAATCCTTTTGGAAACCTTGCTCTTATGGCCCTGGAGTCTGCTGATACCTCATCCTCTAATGCCTCCACACCACAGGTATCACAGGTATCCTCTGAGGCCAAAGCCAAGCTATGTTCTGAAACATGCATAGCCGCATTTGCATCTATTAGAGAAGCAAATGTAGCTTTAATTAACAAAACATTGAGCTAGAACAAATAATATCCAAAAGAAAAGCTGAATTTGAGTCTGTGCTTAATGATAAGAATGATGAGATTTACAAACTTAAATGCCAAATCACTGATGATAAGGCTAGGGAAGAGGTACTTCTAGAGAAGTACAGAGACCTCAAAGAAACACTTGCAGCTACCCAGGTAGAGTGTGATCGATGGGTACATTCCTGCAAGGGTTTTGAAATGCTTCTCAGTAAGCAGTCTGCTTCCAATGTGAAGTTTGGCATTGGTTATAATCACACTGCTCCTCCTACAGATTTTACTCCCAGAGCAGAGGTAGAATCTGATGGAGAAAGCAATAACCAATCCTTTTCATCATGTGATCTACTATCTGATACAGCACCATCAGAGGTTGGAGTCATCATTAATTCCTCCCAAAACCTATCAGCTGATGTTGATGGTTCAAATGCTGACACTCACATGATCAAAAGGTTGATCACTCCAGGTGGTATTTCACAAAGTACTGAAAGTACTAAAGAGCAAGTCATAACACCTGGAGAACAAACCCAAACTACTACATGTACTAAAGGAAGAAAACTGCCAGTAGAAAGGGTGGGAAAACTACTGAAGAAGATATCAAGAAAGCATGTACTGCAAGGAAGAAACTGCTAGTACTGGTCGCAAACTGCTGAAGAATAAGTCTTCAGTAGTTTCATCTTCTTCAGTAGATGATCAACTTAAGATGAAGAAAAAGCCATGTGAAATATGTGGCTTATTCAATCATCTTACTGATGATTGCTGGTATAAAAAGGGCTCCAAACTCAAACACAATGAGAACATTAAAAAGAAAATGGATAAAATGAAAACTGAGTTTGAAACCAAGTTTGTACTAGCAACATCAAAACCTGTAACCCCAAAATCCAAAAAAAATCCAAAAAGGAAGGGGTTAATCAGGCAACAGCTGAGTTGCTCAAAGGGAGATGGTACAACACAGGAATCCATCAATCTCAAGCACTAATGTGTCTGATAAGCTAAAGGCTTTATCACAGAATCAGACACAACTTGTTATGATGGTTCAACATCTATTGGGGAGAGTCAACCAATTAGATGCTCCTGTGCTGAAACCACAGAGAAGAAAATCCATGCCAAAGGATTCTTCTTCTTCACCATCTCCATCCCCTCAGGCTATTCTTCATAGCAAATCTGTTAGTTTACCATCTGTTGATGTGAACAGACCCAAAACCAAAAAGGTTTGGGTCTCAAAAACTAACTAATTTATTATGATTGCAGGGTTCTTCAGCATGCCACAGTAGCATCTGGTATGTAACAGTGGAGGATCTATGCATATGACAGGGAACAACTCTCTTCTTCATGATTACTCTCAAAGAAAGAAGGGGTTTGTTTCTTTTGGCAATGATGCTAAGGGTTACATCATTGGCAAAGGCTTTGTCTCCAATGGGGAAATAAGGTTTGATGATGTTAACCATGTGGAGAATCTCAAGTACAATCTCTTGAGTGTCAGTCAAATGTGTGATAAAGGCCATGTTGCTCTTTTCACCAGTCAGAACTGCAGGATTCTGTCATCCAAAGTTCTGAGTTTGATTGATAAGGTGTTGGATGATCAGACTCTCCTGAGGGCCAACAGGACAGGAAGAGTGTATGCCTTAGATCTTTCCAAGAAAATAGATCTCAAAGGCCATCCTTGCCTATTTTCCAAGGCTTCTCCTCAAGAATCTATTCTATGGCATAGAAGGCTGGGTCATGTGAATCTTAAAAACTTGAATCAGCTGATACATCATGGTTTAGTAAGGGGATTGCCTATGAAGGAGTTAGATGTGAAGACAACTGCACTGCTTGTTTGAAAGGAAAACAACACAAAGTCTCATTCCCTCCTATTGAAGAACCTAAGTCCATTGCCTGCTTGCAATTACTACACATGGATATCTTTGGTTGTGAGAGTAATGAGTATGGCAAAGAAGAAATACTGTCTGGTAATTGTGGATGATTACTCAAGATTTGTATGGACTTTCTTCTTGCATTCAAAGGATGAGGCTGCTCAGACGATTATAAACTTTGTGTTGTATGTTGAGAAGCAATATTCTCTATCTGTCAAGTGTATCAGAAGTGATAATGGAACAGAATTCAGAAACCATACACATGATGATTTTTATCTCTCAAAGGGAATCAAGAGGCTTTTAGCATCCAAGGACTCCAGAACAAAATGGAGTAGTAGAGAGAAAGACAGGACCCTAATTGAAGCTGCAAGGTCCATGTTGGCTGACTCTGGTTTGCCACTGACCTTTTGGGCTGAAGCTGTTAACACAGCTTGCTATGTGCAGAATAGAGCCTTAGTAAATCAGAGGTTGATGAAGACTCCATATGAGATTCTACATCATTTGGCTCCTCTAATTCATTTCAGAGCCTTTGGGTGTCCTTATTTCATTCTCAACACAAAGGATCAACTCCATAAATTTGATCCTAAGGTGGATGCAGGGTATTTTGTTGGTTTTCATCTACTTGCAAGGCATACAGAGTCTTCAACTGCAGAACAAATATAGTTGAAAAGACTCTGCATGTGAAGTTTAATGAATCTCCAAAAGGACAAGATTCCACAAAACCCTGTGGAGTTATTTGATTTGGACATACTGCAATATGTTCCTTATCAGGCTTCAGCTGTTGCCCTGTACAGTTCTCCACCTGGTGGTATTGATGATGATGATAATATCAATACTCACCTATTCAAGTTTAGTGATCAACTGCCTGAGTCTAGTAAACTGATGTTCCTGTAGCTTCAGCAGTTCCATCCACAACAAATGCTGATGAGATCTCTGATCCTCTACATCTTTTGATTTGCCATCTCATTCTTGGTTTCAAGAGTCTGCATCACCATCTGCTGCTTGTAAAGGTCCTACAAACACTTGCACAGATTTCATTGTTTATCAAGAGCTGAAGAATCACCCAATGTCTCAAATCATTGGTGATATCAATGCTAGAGTTTCAACAAGAAGTCAATTGTCCAATTTTTGCTTCTATGCTCTCTTCATTAGTCAGCAAGAGCCAAAGAACTATCACATTGCTTTAAGGGACAATGGATGGGTTAAAGCCATGCAGCTTGAGCTACTTCAGTTTAACAAGCAGCAAGTGTGGGAACTGGTTCCTCTACCTCCAGGTAAGTGTGCAATAGGCACTAAATGGGTGTTTAGGAATAAAACAGATGAAAATGGGCTTATTGTTAAGAACAAGGCCAGACTGGTTGTTAGGGGTTTGCACAGGAAGAAGGTATTGATTATGATGAAACCTTTGCTCCTATAGCCAGATTGGAGGCAATTAGATTGTTCTTAGCCTATGATGTATTCCACAATCTAAAATTTTTTCAAATGGATGTTAAAAGTGCATTTTTATATGGTAAAATAAAAGAAGAGGTTTATGTGTGTCAACCACCAGGTTTTGAGGATAATAAACATCCAGATTGGGTATACAAGCTTGATAAGGCTCTTTATAGGTTGAAACAAGCTCCTAGAGCCTGGTATGAGACATTATCAAATTTTCTTCTTCAAAATAATTTCACTAGAGGCTCCATAGATAAAACTTTGTTCATTAAGAAGGTGGATCAACATAAGCTACGTGTTCAAATTTATGTTGATGATATTATTTTTGCATCCTCTGATCCCCAACTGTGTGATGATTTTACCAATTTAATGCAAAAGAAGTTTGAAATGAGTGCAATGGGAGAATTACAGTTCTTTCTAGGATTGCAAATCAAACAAAAGGCTGATGGGACTTTCATTCATCAGTCTAAATATACAAAAGATCTTTTGAATAAGTTTGATTTACAAAACTGTAAGCCCTGTTCTACTCCCATGTGCCACCCACTCAACTGGATGCAGATCAAAAAGGTAAAGCTGTTGATGAAACACTTTATAGATGTATGATTGGGTCCTTGATGTACTTAACAGCTTCTAGACCAGATATCATGTTTGCAACTTGTGTTTGTGCTAGATTCAGGCTGCTCCTAAAGAGTCTCATTTGATTACAGTCAAGAGGATCTTTAGATATCTACAAGGTACACAATCTCTAGGTATATGGTATTCCACTGGACACTCTTGCAAATTAGTTGCTTTTTCTGATAGTGACTATGCAGGGTGTAAGTTAACCAGAAAGACAACTTCTGGTGGATGTCAATTCCTAGGCAACTGTTTGATTTCTTGGTAGAGTAAGAAACAAACATCTGTTGCTACATCCACTGTTGAAGCAGAGTACATTGCTGCTGCAAGTGTACATCTCAGGTACTCTGGCTTCAGAACCAACTTTTGGATTATGGCAATACAAAGACTAAGACTCCATTATTAATGGACAGTGCTTCAGCTCTTTGCATTGTCAAGAATCCTGTCCAGCATTCTAGGACCAAACATATAGAAATCAGACACCATTTTATTAGGGACTGTTTTGAAAAAGGTCTGATTGATCCAAAGTTTGTGCCTAGTGCTGATGAGCTTGCAGACATTTTTGCTAAGCCTTTGGATAGTTCAACTTTCCAAAACCTAGTGTTAACGCTTGGTATGCTGCAGCTAGTAAGTGACAACTACTGATGATCTCAGTAAACAAGCACTGATGATCATTAGTAAACATCTCACAAATATGTACTGATTCTGTTAAAAGAAACTGATGCAGTTATAACTACTGATGTCAGTAAAAACAGATAAGTACTGATGTCCTATGAAATACTGAAACAGCTAAAAAGTCTGATGAGTAAGTGTTGAGGACAGTATGAAACAGCTGAAAAGCTAAGAATTGACGAAAACTACTGATGAGAATTTTCTCTTTAGTCGTTTTACAAATGTTGTTTATCTTAAACAACTGAAGCAAAACCAATGTCTTCAGTAGTTTCACAACTACTGATGACTAACACCAAGTCTTCAGTCGTTTACAAAACTGATGACAAAACCATGTATTCAGTGTTTCACAACTATGATGACTAACACCAAGTCCTCAGTTTTCCAACATCTGAAGTCAAAACCATGGTTTTCAGTAGTTTTATAACTGCTGATGCCTAAAACCAAGACTTCAGTTGTTTCAACTTTGAAGGTTAATACCATGTCATCAGTCGTTTAAAATACTGATGATTAAAACCAAACCCTTCAGTTGTTTTATAACCATACCCTATAAAACTAATCCTATAGAGCTTCATTATCTCAAACCTAACATTCAAAAACTCCAAACCTTCTCTCACATTAATGGCGACCATGTAGCTTAAACCAAGACACAACTGTGTTGCCTACCTTACCAAGTCACCCTTCTGGACAAAGTTTGATACTGCCATTGATCTAATGGTCCATATTCCATACAAAACGGCCTTCCTTATCAATCCTACCATTTATGTCGATCCCTAAATCAGTTCTGGACGAACGTCACGCTTACCACTGGGGAGAATGACACCGAGTCTCTCCAGTCGTTCGTCAACTCCCGTAAGGTGGTCATCACTCCGGCAATCCTTCGCCAAACCCTACAACTGGATGATGCCACCTTCCCCGCTGGATATTCAAAAGGCACCACTAATCTATCCTTTGCCCACCATGGATACCAGGGTAACCTCAGCGCTTCTACTATCCTAAAGAAGCATTTCCATGACGCGGAACGCCTTATTTTTCATATGGTGAATGTCTGCCTAGCCCTTAAGACTTCTTCTTGGGATCAAATGTCAACCAGGTGGCAGCAGGTATTCTTCTCTATCCTTGAGCAACAAAACTTAAATTTTTCTGCAATAATATTTCTTGAACTTAAGGATATGGTCTCAAAACCTATTGCTAACCGATGGATATTATATCCACGGTTCATAATGGCCATTATAGAGAACCAGCTGAAAGCTGAGGGACTTGTTGGCCTTGAGTCCCTGCCATGGCTGTATTGCCTGAGGTATACTCCAGGCACAACTCAGACCAGTCACTCAAACAGGCTGCCAAGCTGTGAAAACCCACGCAGCTGGAACCCACAGCCACCACCTCTAAATCCAAAGTCCCCACCAAACCCAAACACAAATCCCAAAACGGCTACTCAGGGAAATGAGTCCCCTGAGGATGTCCCTGCAACACAAACGCAGGATATATCTACTGGCCATAATCCCCCAGTAGATACAAGTACTCACCCACCTCAACCGCTCAGGCTTCCTCTAACAGGAGCCTGCAGCAACCACATTCGGGGCACTATACATCTGGAACCTTCCTCATTTGAGGAGGTTGCCATTGAAACGCACCACTCTCCCTGGGTGCATACTGCTTCTACACCATCTCCCACTGCAACCGCCCCCAAAGTCCTACCATAATAGTTGCAAAAGTGCTGAGTCAGTTGCATTCCTCACCCCTCCCAGATACCAATCAAAACTGGGATAGCCTCAACAATTGAGGGGGGGATCAAAATGCTTCTGACAACCCACAACATAGGGGTTACACTGTTCCATCTCCAAGTGTAGAAATGGAGATTAGAACTTCTCCTGCTTCAGCATATGATCAGGATGCAGTTGGTAACATCCATAAGACCTCACCAGAGGCAACTGCCAATGAAGGACATAGTCCTGAGGCAGGAAGTCCCCAGTACCAAGAACAAGGGGCACATGCTGATACTGATCTACACTCAGAGCAATGTACATCTTGATTCTATCAGGAGGTCAGGTGATTCAGCAACACAAACATGATGACCTGGGCTTCTTCTATGATGTTTAGCCCAAAATACCATCCTAGAGAAAGGGTAAGCAGACTCAACGAGCTGATGCCAAAATGTCTCAGGATCTAAGTCCATCTGCCCCAATACACCAATAGATGGCACCTTCCTCTGAAGGTCTCTTATACACAGAGCCACTCCAAAACACTCAGCCACCTGCCTCTACTTCTGGCACTATCTCTCAGGGACAGAACCCCCTGAGCAAATAGCTGCTATCTTTCAAAATTCCTTACTCTCATCACACCAATTATCACTAATAGTGATTAAAACCCTTGATAAGAGGCTTCCCTCGGTTATCCAACCCTTGATAGAGAAGTTGTGAGCACAAGGCTTCTGACAATCAAACCCTTGCAACCAAAAAGGGGGAGATTCAGTCAGTGAAAGCAAAACGAAAGAGGATTGAAGATGGGAAAGAGAAAGAAAAAGAGATAGAGGTGGAAAATGGGAAGGAGTTGGGTGTAGAGACTGAGAAGGAGAAGGAGAAGGAAGCTGAAATGGAGAAAGTGACTAAAAGTACTAAAGACTATCATGTCACATACAAGAAAAGGAAGAGTGGAAAGAAGGAGAAGGAGTTGGAGGAAATGGTGAAGGAGGCTGATGCCCAACACAGCCGATCAATGGATAACATCATTGATCAGCTGTTTAGGCAAGGTCATGACACTGAAAAACTTGACTCAGAAATTAGAAGATTGGAGATTGAAGAAATCCAAGCAAGATGGGCAAGTTACAATGTGTTGGAAAGGGAAAGGCTGGAAATCTTGATCAGGTTCATAGCTAAGTATCTTGGAAGATCATTGATTGAAATCAAGTCATGGTCCAAGGACAGCATCTTGGCAATAACCACCGAGATCTGTTCGTCTGAAGTATATACCAAGGGTTGGTCATTGAAGCCTTGAATGAAGCTGGTGCTGGGAGCAGGACTGAACTGGTTAAACAATCTAAAGCCTCACTTACATCCAAAATGCTAGAACAACCTGTCAAAATTCGCACACCAAAACCACCACAACCACAACCCACTAAACCAATTCCCTTACCCACAAAACCAATAGCCGATGATGTACCCCAGAAGAGGAAGAGAAGGGTACTGAGGCTAGAAGAGGAAGAAGAAGATAATGATGAAGATGAAGACAGGTTGCCAATCTCAGCTTTTATACAGTTGCCTAAGGCCATAAGTCACCCTCCAACAATTACTCTCCTGACTCTCAAAGGCAAATTGTGAAAGTGAAGTTAGAAGAAAAAGAGCTTCACAAACAACATGATGAGGAACTGTTGAGAAGAGTCGACAAAGCATACGCTGCCACATCTTCAATCATCAATATGAAGAAACATGCTTAGAGATTATACACTCTCAGACATACCTTTCAATATCAAAAAGAGAGGGTGAGGATTTGGCCTGATCCCAGGGTGTCTCATAGGATTCAAAAGAAAAATATTTCACAGAGATATATTGGCCAAGTAAAGAAGATTGTAGATGAAGTGATCTCACTGGCCTTTGTAGTATCACCTTGGGAGATCCTAGATGACTTCAAGAAAGCCTATAAAGCTAAACCGACCCCAAAAGATGATGGAGAATAAAGTGGTGAAAAAGGGGTTAGTGTATAGGAGGCTTGACGAAGTTAGAAAGAATGAGCTCCAGTTGTTCTTAGAGGGTATTCACCCAGATGAATTCGCATATAGAGTCATAACAACTGTGGAACTAAAAAATGGGAAGCAGGTCAAATACCTCTCTGAGTATTATGGGCCAGAGTCACTCTTTGAAGGAGAAGCAGAAGAGCCTACCATGGAGGAACAAGTAATCTTCATTGAGGCCTATACAAGGGAGTCTTACAGACTCATAGTTGGGAAGTAGATCTCATGGATGGGGTAACAGCTCTGTGTCCAGTTCCCCAAGACAGAGTTCCCATCCATCCTTCGTCAAACAGATCATTGAGACTTCTTCCCAGGCCTGTGCTTACAAGGGTCACTTCTGAGCTAATCTAGAAGACAAAAAGACCAATCTTTCTGCCATAATAAGTGGGACATCTTCAGTAAGCTTAAAGATTTTGGCTGCATTGGTTCAGGAGGAGTTTGTTGGACCAAAAGAACCAATGAGCCAGATCAGAAAAACCTTTAAGTCCCACAAGACATCACAACAACTGCTGAAGGCTTGATCAGCTGTTTGACAAAGTCTGAAGATCAACAGCTGAAGACTAAAGTACTGAAGACTTCAACAGCTGAAGACCAAAGTCTGAAGATCAACAGCTGAAGACTAAAGTACTGAAGACTTCAACAGCTGAAGACCAAAGTCTAAAGATCAACAGCTGAAGACTAAAGTACTAAAGACTTCAACAGCTGAAGACCAAAGTCTGAAGAACAACAGCTGAAGACTAAAGTACTGAAGACTTCAACAGCTGAAGACCAAAGTCTGAAGATCAACAGCTGAAGACTAAAGATTGAAGACATCAGCTGAAGACATCTGCTGAAGACATCTGCTGATGACAACAACTGAAGTTCAAGAAGTCCAAGTACTGAAGCCTTCAGAGTTTGTCACAACAGCTGAAGAAGCATTCTTTAGTTGTTGTGATGGTTTCCTTTCAATAGTTTTATTTTCTATTTTAGTACTTGTAAAACGACTGAAGAGTATGTTCTTTAGTCGTTGTTGTTTCAGTAGTTTCTTTAAGTAGTTGTAGTGATAGTTAACACTTGGTATTTTTGTAAGAATATGTCAGCTGTTTGACATCTTTAGTAGTTGTGTTAACTTTCAGTAGTTAATAACAGTTAGATGTCACTGTCAAGTGACATCAGCTGACGTCAGCTTCCTTATAAAAGGAAAGATGACCTAATTGTAACGATGGGTGAAGCCAGCCGAAGCGTGTATTGAATGAATATATTCCTTTTGGCAGAAATTCTCTCTCTGTAACAACACTGTTTTATTGAAAAATTTCGTGTGTTCTTGTTTAAGTTTGTTTATTCGTGGTCTCATTCCACTGCAAATCCAATCTAATTGATGAAACTAGATGCTGAGATCCTAACAACATGCGAAACAGTGAGAAAGGTGACCATCCTTAGATTGGTAACCTGCGGATGTGGTGATATATTAAAGAAGTGTAATAAAAATTCATAGATTGGTATCTATGAAAAATCAAATTATACTTCATCAAAAATTAGTTTTTAATTCTAGTCATCCGTAGATGATTGGTCATCCGCAAATGTTCTACGAACGAACTAGATTATGTGAAACAATAACTTCCACAGATGGGTAATAAGGAAAGAGGGTCCCACTTCATTTAATAAACAAAACTAAAATGTCTAAGGGAGTATAAATGGTGTTTTTTTTGACTTAATTGTTCATTATTCATTTTTACCGAGCACTTTTCCAGACCTAGAAAATCATTCTCTAAAAACATCATCCCTTTTTCCACGAACTTTCAAAATCCCGAATCAAAACATCAAACAAGACACTAATCTTGATTTGAGATTATTGCTTACAAGGTAAATCATATCATAAGCATCAAAAATCAACATCCGAGTCATATACTTTAGTAAAAATGTTCATATTCTCATGACTGTAATATCGATTCTAACCTAATCTTCATCATTTTTATGTATAGATTCCTAATCGATTTGCAAGAGAGCATAATGTGTGTGCCTTGGCTAATCGATTTGGAAGATAGCATAATGTGTGTGCCTTTCTCAATGTAGATGACCATGTATCAGAAGGATGTCGGGATATCATCCATTATTTAAGAAGATCTAGGTTGTTCTATGCCCTGTCAGCGGAGCCTGTGATTCATCAATCACACAATGTTGATTTCCGGAACTCGGCTAGAATAGAAAAAGAAGGAGAAGATGAGGTGATACATCCATATATTGGGAATGAACTATTAAGAATTGATGAATAGAGTATTAGGAGAAATGTCAACTTAGGAGATATAAAGATAGGTCATCCTGATGTGTTTGAGAATGAATACATAGAAAAGATCTTCTATTGAATAGGATATGATGGTGATTTTGACAAGGGAGAGATAAAGAAAGGTAGACTATGCAAGCCTTGTCGATTTCTATGTCACACTTATCTCAAGTGCATCTCTAATAGGAAATCCAAACTGGATAGATTCTCAAGGCACATTTCATCTAGAATTATTGGAATCTTTGAGGGAAAGACATACAACTACTGAAAATAAATCTTTGGTTGTCTGTGTGACCAAATAAGAGTGCAAAAAGCTGATAAGATGTACATATTTCCTAGATTCCTACAACTAATCATCAATTCTGAGCTGCCTGGAATAGACGGAGATGGTGATGTGTTTGTTCAAGCTCATCTAGGAAGATCTGTCTACAACAAGATTAGTGGAATGTATAAGGTGAAGATATGGCAATGTTTGTACATGTGGCTGATCCTAATGCCAACATTCCACAGAGCTAGTGTGGGAAGACGAGTAAGATAGTTCACCTGTTGATACTGAGCAAGCCACACATCCTCCTACTCAATCACCCATACAACACCATCATCAATCCCCACAACCTCAATCACCAGCCAGTGAAAACACCTTGCCAATCTCTCCAATTCACCCTCAATCACCAATTCATCATCAACTTTTACTACCAATTCAATCCCCTGCATGTCAAAACACCCAACCTCCTATTCAACATCATCATCTCTAGCCAGTGAAAACACCTTGCCCATCTCTCCCATTCATCCTTGATTTCCAATTCTTCAACAACCTACAACACCACAAAATCAATCATCTGAGAGTGTTCATACAAAGCCTATTTCCACTACACAGTCTTAAAACTTAGTTCACACTAGTGGGATTGAGTTAGCACCTTAATCCAGCAATGTTCCATTCTCAATCACCGAATCACAAAACCCTATCTTGTCTAATCACACTGAACTAGTTTCACTAATCTTTAACTACAACCTCATCAAGATTGAGCAAATGCAACTATTGAATTTAGCTCAAGCTCAGCAAGTATAGCTCGTGCTGAAGGTGACAATGTTGAGCTTGCTAAAGTTAATCAAGTAGATGAAAGGGAGGCAAAATATGTTGATATTATTGCATACAATGAATATGGTCTGCGTGATGATGACATTAATATGAGTAAGAGTTACCTGGTGGCTGATGTACAACAAATTGATTATTAAATCAAACAAATGGTTATGAAGAATAAGAGAATTTGAGGGAATGATAAACGAAAAGGAAGAGATGATGAATAAACAAGAATGAAAAAGTTAATAGAAATGCTCAAACCAACAATGAAGTGATTGATGCTCTTCATGAGTTGATTAAAGAAGTCAAAGAATCTATTGAGAAGGAGAAATTTGAAAGAGAGCATCTTGTGATAGAACTCAATAAAGCAAACAACATCATCTCAAATCAAGTTACCCATTCGAAAAGAAAAGATGAAGAGATTGATGAGCTAAAAAAGAAGATATGTGAACTTGAATCAAGTGCTCATGCCACAAAACCATTAAAAGTGTTGGATCAAGAAGAAGGCTAGTGCAACCAAAACCAAACACTTAGACAAATTTTGGTACAACTTACAAAGGACTTCGGAAGCTAAGTATGGAACTTCCAAAGGATTGGAGTTCTTCCGAAGACAAAGAGCAAGGTCAACTTCCGAAGGAAAAACTCCAACTTCCAAAGACAAATTTTTTAGAAGAAATCAAAGACAATGACTTCCGAAGCAGAAGTCCTCAAGCCACGAAAGAAGCAACCTCTTCTGAAGTATAAAAGGATTTGAAGAACTTGTTCTTCCAAAGCCAATTAACCTTTAGAAAATGCTGCTAATGAACCAGTGGATATAAGTATGGTCTCTGACACTCCGTTGCATAGCTCTGATACCACTTGGCGTTTTCTCAAAAGGCCATGTAGTTGACCATACTTTATTCCATTGTTCACCTTTTTATGCCAGTACAAGTTACCAAATTTAGTTGGTGACAAAAGGTAAGTCATGGAATTGTCATGACTACCATATCTTAGATAAGACATTATCTAAGATACCTTAAACTATAGCTTTGTTGTATTTGCTTTAGTTAGAGGATTCTAGTTGGTATCAAAGTATATCCGGTTGTAGATAGTAGTTATAGTGTAGTACTACCACTTCTATCTTGCCAAAGGATCAAAAGTCAAAGGGGAATGTTGTAGAGGAAGATAAGAAGATGAAGAAACCTCGGCCATCAAAAACCCCAAAAATTAACATTTCATGCATAATGTGTGGTCTGCAGAACCACTTGGCTAAGGATTGTTACTACAATCTGGCAAGCACACATTATGAAAATGATGTTAAAAAGGAAGCAACCAAGGATGGATTCACTTTTGGACCTTATCACGTGGTTCAAGTGATGAGAAAAGGAAAGCTGGTTTCCGAAGCTAAGTTGCTTTCAGAAGAAACTCATTCTTCCGAAGGGAAAATGGATTCAGAAGTTAAGCCAAGGAAGGCTCAAAAGAACAAAAGAGCTTCCTCAAAACCTTTTGAGAAGAAAGCTGCTTCGGAAGAGAGGGTTGAGAACTATTCTTCCAGAAACAAAGAAGCTTCAAAAGAAGTTCATGCTGCTAAAGCTTTAACAAGCTCATCTAATCTGACCACCCATGAGATGGAATAGAAGATCAGAGAAGATGCTGCAGCCACACCTTCCTCTTCAAAGACATCAATTGAACCCTCTACCATTCATTTTGGTTCATTTATGTCATCATCAATGGAAGAACCCAAGACCAGCAAGGCTTGGGTTTCCAATCAAAACTAACTTTTCACCTTATGTACAGGGATAGTCACAAGACAGGAACAATAATGTCTGGATAGTGGATAATGGGTACACAAGGCACATGATAGGGAACAGATATCTACTTCAAAACTTTCAACATTTTGATGGAGGTCCTGATCAGTTTGGAGGTGAGACCAGAAGATACATTTCAGGAAGAGGAAGTGTATCCAATGGCTTGTTAAGAGTCGACAAAGTAAACTTTTTCAAGCAGCTTGAACACAATCTCTTAAGTGTTTCTTAATTCTTTGATCAAAAGCATCAAATGCTTTTCACAAAACATGAGTGCATCATCCTCAAACTTAGGATGACAATTCCTCAGGAACTGGTGTTTTTTAGATCTCCTAGGAAAGGGGATATGTATAAGCTGGATATGAACACTGCTTCCTCATTGGGTGAAGTATCATGCTTTCTTTCCAAAGCTGATGGTGATGAGTCTGCCTTATGGCATAAACGTATGTGTCATGTAAATTTTAAAACCATGAACAAATTGGTTAAAAGTAACTTGGTACGTGGCATGCCCAAAAAGGAATTTTTGTGTAGATATAACTGTGTGGCTTGCCTGAAAGGAAAGCAACATAGAGTCTCTCACAAATCCAAATAGGTTAACTCTATCACCACCCCATTACACTTATTGCACATGGATTCATTTGGTCCAACAAGTATAATGAGCATTGGAAGGAAATCATATTGCCTTGTGATAGTTGATGATTTTACAAGATTTACATGGGTATTCTTTTTAAGAACTAAAGATGAAACTGCTAAAAATTTGAAGTCTTTCATTCTTATAATTGAAAATCAAAGTGATCACAATGTAAAGATTATCAGGAGTGATCAAGGGACTGAGTTTAAGAATCAAGTTCTTGACTTATTTTGTAACTCAAAAGGGATTACAAGACAATACAGTGCTCCTAGAACCCCTCAACAAAACGGTGTTGCTGAGAGGAGAAACTAAACACTGATTAAGGCTGCTAGGACCATGTAGCTCATTCAAAGCTACCTCTAACATTCTAGGCAGAGGCAGTCAGCACTACATGCTATGTGCAAAACATGGTCCTTATTGTCAAGCCACATGGAAAGACACCTTATGAGCTATGGAACAAGAGGCCACCGTTCATTGGCTTTCTAAGGTCCTTTGGCAGCAGGTGTACCATACTTAACACAAAGGACAACTTGGCAAAATTATTTGAGAAGTTGGATGATGCTATCTTTGTTGGATATTCCTCTACCTCTATTGCTTATAGTGTGTATAATATTAAAAATCAATAATTTGGGAATCATCCTAGATTGTTGTTAATGAGCCAACTCTTTGTGTTAGGGGGAATGGCCCTCATCATATTTTTGACTTAGAATTGCTTCCAAACTATTCTCAACCATCTTGTGAGAATGTTTCAGTTGGAACAGGTAGTCAAAGTGATTCTGATGAAGACCAGCTATTTGAGTTACCCAAACCTGTTCCAAGTTCTCCAAGAGTCTCTGAATCCCAAGCTCCCATCATTGGTAGATCCGATAGCATGACCATTTTTAGAACCAGTGGAGCTTCAACAAGTTATTGGCAAAGTGATTCTAATAACTCATTAGCTAATAACATACAACACCAAGATGATAGAAGTAGTATTATGAAGGAACAGTCAACTATTTATACTACCTCTCAGTCAATTGCTAATGGTGATGTTTCACTTTCATTCAATCAGTCCATATTGAATGACATTGAAACAACAGCTGGTCTAAGTGGTCATGTTCCTGAGCAAAATATGTACAACTGGGATCTATCTTTGCAACTGGAAGTGGTTCCCAGACAAAGGATTCATAACATTTATCCAGTTGAGAACATCATTGGAGAAGTCTCTGAAGGTGTGAGAACAAGGGGACAAACTTATCATGGGAATGTCTACTTGTACTTATGCTTCTTGTCTCAAATGGAACCCAAGAAAGTAGAAGAAGCCTTAAAGGATAGTAGCTTGGTTGAGTCTATGCAAAAAGAACTGCTTCAATTCAAGAGACAAAAGGTTTGGAACCTTTGCCCACTACCATCTGGTCAATTACCTATAGGCAACAAATGGGTTTTTAGAAACAAAAGAGATGATAGAGGCCTGATCATCAAGAATAAAGCTAGACTGGTTATTCAAGGATAAACTCAAGAGGAAGGAATTATACTAATGTCTTCGCAATATTGCAAGACTTAAGGCAGTTAGAATCTTTATTGCTTATGCTGCATCCAAGAACTATATTGTTTATCAACTTGATGTCAAGTGTGCATTTCTATATGGAATATAGATAGAGAGGGGTATGTGTGCCAACCTTTAGGAGTTGAAGAGCCACAATATCCCAACTATGTGTGCAAATTGGATAAAGCTCTTTATGGGCTGCACCAGGCACCTAGGCTGTGGTATGAGACTCTATCTCAGATTCTCCTAAAGAATGGTTACACTAGAAGAACCAATAACAAGACTATCTTTATTAGTAAGTCCGAGAAAGACATTTTGCTAGTTCAAGTCTATGTTGATGACATCATATTTGGTTCTTTAAATGACCAAATGTGTAAAGACTTTGAGAGCATCATGAAGAAGAAGTTTGAGATGAGTTTTATGGGAAAAATGGACTTTTTCCATGGAATTCAAGTGAAGCAGATGAAGGAAGGATTCTGTATCAATCAGTCTAAGTATGTCTCTGATATCTTAGAAAGATTTGATATGAAAGACTGTAAGCCAGCCAAGACACCCATACCCAAAAATCATGACCTTTGTCTTGACTTTAAGAGGGAGGATACTAATCAACATCAGTATAGGGCAATCATCAGTTCTCTGATGTATCTCACAGCAAGTAGACCTGATATCGTGTTTGCTACTTGCATTTGTGCAAGATATCAGGCTGCTCCGAAGGTGTCTCACCTAGTTGTTGTCAAGAGAATTCTTAGATACCTCAAAGGAGCACCAAAGCTTGGTCTCTGGTATCCTAGAAACTCCAACTTCAATCTCTATGGCTACTCATATAGTGACTATGGTGGCTGCAACATTAACAAGAAATCCACATCCGGATGATGTCAATTTCTTGGTTGTATGATCATGTCATAGCAATGCAAGAAGCAATCCTGTGTCTCTACATCTAGTACTGAAGCTGAATACATTGCTGCTGCAAGTTGCTTTGCTCAGCTATTGGGGATTCAAAACCAGATGCTAGACCATGGATTCAACTTCATGAGCACTCCTATCCACATTAAATACAAAAGTGCTATCTCCATCACAAAAAATCATGTGAAGCACTCCAAGACAAAGCACATTGATATAAGGTACCATTTCATTACAAAGATTAATGAGAAAAACCATATTAAATTAGTCAAAGTTTACTCAAATGAACAATATGCTAATTTTTTCACCAAATCCTTTGATGAACAACGATTTAAGTATCTCATTATAGCTATTGGAATGATAAACATTGACTAATATGTCTTATTTGAAAACCTTTTAAACATGTGTCTTGTCTTTTGTCAATAACAATCTAAGCCCTGTTATGACAGCTTTTCTTCACATTTGACTAATTGTGAGTATTTCCAAAGAGAAAATTACCCGCAAAAGAACTTTTCATCATCTTCCAAAGGAAATTCTTTCAATTCATGTGTAACACCCGGTTATTTTTAGAAGGCTCAAACAAAATAATAAAGTGAAGAATAAGAAAGAAAATATATAATGCCCAAGTAAAGGGACCTAAAGTGTCAAAAAGGACTAAAACTTTCAAAGTTGGTGATAAAGGTGGCATGGCCGCCCATCACTCTCTCTACACACAAATCTTCAGATATTTTTAGAGAGAGAAAGAAAGAGAGCTGAAACTCTCGGGTACTTTGAAGAACAAGTGTAGGGAGTCGAATTCAAGGTAAGAATTTGTTGGACCAAAAGAACCAATGAGCCAAGATTAGAAAACCTCTAAGTCCCACATGATATCACAACAACTGCTGAAGGCTTCATCAGCAGTTCGACAAGTGCTGAAGACTTCAACAGCTGAAGATCAAGTACTGAAGACTTCAACAGCTGAAGACTAAAGTGCTGAAGCTCAACAGCTGAAAAACACAAGTGCTGAAGCTAAAGACCAAAGTACTGAAGTTCAACAGCTGAAGAACACAAGTGCTGAAGCTGAAGACTAAAGTGCTGAAGTCCAACAGCTAAAGAACACAAGTGCTGAAGCTGAAGACCAAAGTACTGAAGTTCAACAGCTGAAGAGTCCACAAGTGCTGAAGATCAACAACTGATGTACAAAGTCTGAAGACAAAGACTGAAGATATCAGCTGATGACATCTACTGAAGTCATCAGCTGATGAAACGTTTGAAGTTCAAGTTTGAAGACCAAGTGCTGAAGTTTCAGTAGTTTGTCACAACAGCTGAAGACTACTTCTTCAGTAGTCGTGTTATCAGTAGTTTTATGTTTTTACTTTCAGTAGTTTTGTAAAACGACTGAAGAGCTTGTTCTTTAGTCGTTGTAGTTTCAGTAGTTGTAGTAACTGATAACACTTAGTATTTTTGTAAGAAGATGTCAGCTGTTTTGACATCTTTAGTAGTTGTGTTTCAGTTGTTTAAATAATTCTGTTAGATGTCACTATCGAGTGACATCAGCAGACGTCACATCTCTTATATAAGGAATGTTCCACCATGATATTCCTATATAAGGGATGATTGACCTGATTGTAAGTGTGACATTTTGCCACCACGAAAGCATGTGATTGAATGAAATATTCTTTTTGCAGAAACTTTCTCTCTCTATAACTAATTCTGTTCATTGCTATATCTTTGGTATTCTTGCTCGAATTGTGCTAGTTGGTACTCTATTCCGCTGCTGAAATCATTCGAATCGATCAAACTAGATGCTGAGATCCTATCAAATGGTATCAGAGCAGGTTAATCATTGATCGATCTAACAATTGATCATTGAAACTGCTAATTGCTCTAAGTTTGATCGAACTAGCAAATTCACACGAATCTGTTATAGAGATTGAAGTTCTGTCGCTTTTGGCTATTTTATTGAGGTTCTTAGTGGTTTTGAGCTAAATTTGTTTTGCTTATCTTGAATTTGTCTGAATTTTTGAAAATGACTACACCTTCTAATAATCCACACAATACTGGTTCCTCAACCAAGCCTCCGATGCTGGTTAGGAATGAGTATAACATTTGGCAACGAAGAATGCTCCATCACCTATCTGTCGATAGTTCAGGTTGTTGGACATCCGTGGTACATGGACCACATAAGCCAATGGTGAATCATCCGGAAACAAATCAGTTGATTCCAAAGAAGAAGGAACAATACTCTGATGAGGACAAGAAGTTGTTTGAGATTGATGCTAAAGCCCATGGAATTCTGGCCATGGCACTGCCTAATGAAATCTATTCCGGGCTTATGCATCATGAAACTGCTCATGACCTTTGGAATGCACTGAAAGAACAATTTGGTGGCACTGATGAGGTCTTAGCAAACAACAGGGAAATCCTCGCCCAACAGTATGAGACTTTTGCTCGTAGAAAGGGTGAGACTCTGACTCAGCAGTTTGAGCGTTTTTCATGTTTGATCTCTGAGCTAAAAATGGTCAAACATGAATACACTAATAGCCAGATGAACCATAGATTCCTCAGATTACTGCCTAAGATATGGGACACATATACAATTGTCCTACGCTCCAGTGCAAATCTGGATAGTCTATCTCTCCACCAACTTCATGGGAAACTGCTTACATTCGAAAGAGAGATAGAGCAGAAAAGGAAACTGGCTTCATCTGGTAAGCTCACTAAAGACTTTGTACCAGGCAACACTGCCTTGGTTGGTCATGAGTCAGAATATGCTTCATCTGAATGCCAGTATGATGAGCATACTGATTTCTCTTCAAACACTTCTGATTCTGCATTTGTGAGTGTTGATAGTCAGTTTACTGGGTGTAATAATGACAATCTATGCTTCATCATGGATGATCTCAAGGGGATTGCTGATGATGACTTAGAAGAGATGGATATTTTGAGCCAAATGGCCTTGATAAATATCAGATCTCAGAAGTTCTACAAAAGAACTGGAAGAAAGTTCCCAGGACTCTCTGGCAAAACCAAAGTTGGTTTTGACAAGAGTAAGTTGAGGTGTCACAAATGCCACAGGCTTGGACACTTTGCTAGAGAATGTAGATCATCTGGATCTAATTCTTCTGCACCCTTTGTGACTTTCCCTGGCAATAGTCAACAACACAGAGCAACATCCTGTCAATTCTGGTCATCATTCTCAACCACAATCTCCTGCATATTTTGTTCCTCAGGGTCCAATGCCATATCCGTACCCTTGTTATTACATGCCACAAACCAGTCAGGTTCAAGCACCCATTGCTCAACAACCACATGCTCTTCCTGAGCCTCAACCATCTCAATCTCATCAACCTCTCAACCTCAACAACACAGCTTCTTCACCCCTGGAGTTGTTGACTGGAGCAGTTTACCAGATGACATGTCTGGTCATGAAAAACTGTTCACAGGTGCTGGTCAACATGGTGGTGACAGTCCTTTTGGGAATCTGGCACTTATGGCTCTGGAGTCTGCAGATGGATCATCCTCAAATGCCTCTTCATCACAGGTATCACAAGTATCCTCTAAGGCTAAGGCCAAATTATGTTCTGAAACATGCATAGCAGCATTTGCCTCTATTAGAGAAGCAAATGTAGCTTTAATTAATAAGAACATAGAGCTAGAAAAGATCATTTCCAAAAGAAAAGCTGAGTTTGAGTCTATGCTTAAAGAGAAAAATGATGAGATTTATAAACTTAAATGCCAAATCACTGATGATAAGGCTAGGGAAGAGGTACTTTTAGAAAAGTACAAAGACCTCAAAGAAACCCTTGCAGTCACCCAAGTAGAGTGTGATCGATGGGTACAATCATGCAAAGGTTTTGAAATGCTTCTTAGTAAGCAATCTGCTTCCAATGTGAAGTTTGGCATTGGTTATAATCTAACACTGCTCCTCCTACAGATTTTGCTTCAAGAGTAGAAGTGAAATCTGATGGAGAAAGCAATAACCAATCCACCTCATCATGTGATTCACTTTCTGATAGAGCACCATCTGAAGTTGAAGTTAGTATTATTCCCTCATTGAACCTATCAGCTGATCTTGATGGTTCAAATACTGACACTCACAATATCAAAGAGTTGATCAACTCAGGAGTTATTTCTGGAAGTCCTGAAAGGACTGGAGAGCAAGATTTAACATCTGAAGTTCAAACTCCAACTACTGTCAGCACTGAAGAGAAGAAAACTGTCAGTAGAAAGGGTTTGAAGACTACTAAAGAGGAAGTCAAGAAAGCAAATAGTGCTTCTAAAGTGCTGAAGAACAAGTCTTCAGTAGTTTCATTCTCTTTAGTTGATGATCAACATAAGATGAAGAAGAAACCATGTGAAATATGTGGTTTGTTCAATCATCTTACAGATGATTGTTGGTACAAAAGAGGATCCAAACTCAAACATAAAGAGGAAATTAAAAAGAAAATGGTTAAAATGAAAACTGAGTTTGAAGCCACATTTGTACCAGCAACATCAAATCCTGTAACCCTTAAGTCCAAAAAGAAATCCAAAAGGAAGGGTTAAATAGGTAACAGCTGAGATTGTGCTCAAAAGAAGAAGGTGCAACATAGGAACTTATCAAACTCCAATGCCAATGTGTCTGGAGAGCTGAAAGCTTTATCACAAATCAGACTCAGCTGGTTATGATGGTTCAACATCTATTGGGAAGAGTTAACCAATTAGATGTTCCTATGTTGAAACCACAGAAAAGGAGGTCCAAGCCAAAGGATTCCTCTTCTTCACCACTCTTCTTCCTCTCAGGCTGTTGTTTCCAACAAACCTGTTAGTTTACCATCTATTGATGAGAACAGGCCCAAAACCAAAAAGGTTTGGGTCTCAAAATCTAACTAATTTGTTGTGTTTTGCAGGGTTCTTCAACATGCCATATAGGCATCTAGTATGTAGACAGTGGAGGATCCATGCATATGACAGGAAACAGATCACTTCTTAATGACTACTCTCAAGGAAGGAAGGGTTTGTGTCATTTGGCATGATGCAAAGGGTTACATCATCGGCAAAGGCTTTGTTTCCAATGGGGAATAAATTTTGATGATGTTAACCATGTGGAAAACCTCAAGTACAACCTCTTGAGTGTCAGTCAAATGTGTGACAAAGGCCATGTTGCTCTTTTCACCAGTCAACTGTCGGATTCTGTCATCCAAAGTTCTAAGTTTGATTGATAAGGTGTTGGATGAATACACTCTCCTGAAGGCCAACAGGACAGGAAGAGTGTATGCCTTAGATCTTTCCAAGAAATAGATCTCAAAGGCCATCCTTGCCTATTTTCCAAGGCTTCCCCTCAAGAATCTACTCTATGGCATAGAAGGCTGGGTCATGTTAATCTCAAAACATAAATCAGCTGATAAACCATGGTTTAGTAAGGGGACTGCCTATGAAGGAGTTCAAATGTGAAGATAACTGCACTGCTTGTTTAAAAGGAAAACAGCACAAAGCTTCATTTCCCTCCATAGAAGAACCTAAGTCCACTGTCTGCTTACAGCTTCTTCACATGGATCTCTTTGGTCCTGTGAGAGTGATGAGTATGGCTAAGAAGAAATACTATCTGGTAATTGTGGATGATTACTCTAGATTTGTATGGACTTTCTTCTTGCATTCAAAGGATGAGGTAGCTCAGAAGATTATCATCACTTTGTGTTGTATGTTGAGAAGCAGTATTCCCTCTCAGTCAAGTGTATTAGAAGTGATAATGGAACAGAATTCAGAAACAATACACTTGATGAGTCTACCTCTCAAAGGGAATCAAGAGGCAGTTTAGCATTCCAAGAACTCCTGAACAAAATAGAGTAGTGGAGAGAAAGAACAGGACCCTTATTGAAGCTACAAGGTCCATGTTGGCTGATTCTGGACTGCCAATGACTTTTTGGGCTGAAGCTGTCAATACAGCTTGCTATTATACAGAATATAGTTCTAGTAAATCAGAGGTGATGAAAACTCCATATGAAGTTCTTCATCATTTGGCCCCTCTAATTTCATTCTTCAGAGCTTTTGGGTGTCCTTGTTTCATTCTCAACACACGGGATCAACTCCAAAAATTTGATCCTAAGGTGGATGCAGGGTACTTTGTTGGTTATTCATCAACTTGCAAGCATACAGAGTCTTCAACTGCAGAACAAAGATGGTTGAAGAGACTCTACATGTTAAGTTTAATGAATCTCCAAAGGACAAGATTCCACAAAGCCCTGTGGAGCTATTTGATTTGGACATACTGCAATATGTTCCTTATCAAACTCCTGTTGTTGCTCCTGTCAACAGTTCACCACCTGATGGTACTACTGATGCTGATGATGATGATGATAGCAATACTCACCTCTTCAGGTTTAGTGACCAACTGCCTATGTCCTCTAAACATGATGCTCCTGTAGCTTCAGTAGCTTCATCCACAACAAGTGCTGATGAGATTTCTGCATCTTCAACTTCATTTGAGTTGCCACCATCTACATGGTTTCAAGAGTCTACATCAACATCTGTTGCTGCTGAAGGTTCTACAAACACTTGCACTGATCTCATTGTTTATCCAAAGCTGAAGAATCACCTAATGTCTCAAATCATGGTGATATCAATGCTAGAGTTTCAACCAGAAGTCAATTGTCCAATTTCTGCTTCTATGCTCTCTTCATCAGTCAGCTAGAGCCAAAGAATTATCATGTTCCACTTAGAGACAATGGCTGGGTTGAAGCAATGCAGCTTGAGCTTCTTCAGTTCAAAAAGCAGCAAGTGTGGGAGCTTGTTCCTCTTCCCCTAGGTAAGTGTGCAATAGGCACTAAATGGGTGTTTAGGAATAAAACAGATGAAAATGGGCTTATTGTTAAAACAAGCCAGACTGGTTGTTCAGGGGCTAGCACAAGAAGAAGGTATTGATTATGATGAAACCTTTGCCCCTGTAGCCAGACTGGAGGCAGTTAGATTGTTCTTAGCCTATGCTGCACTCCACAATCTTAAAGTTTTTCAAATGGATGTTAAAAGTGCATGTTTATATGGTAAAATAAAAGAAGAAGTTTATGTGTGTCAACCACCAGGTTTTGAGGATAATAAACACCCAGAATGGGTATACAAGCTTGATAAGGCTCTTTATGGGTTGAAACAAGCTCCTAGAGCCTGGTATGAGACATTATCTAACTTTCTTCTGCAAAATAATTTCACTAGAGGCTCCATAGATAAAACCTTATTTATTATGAAGGTGGATCAGCATAAGCTACTTGTTCAAATTTATGTTGATGATATTATATTTACATCCTCTGATCCCCAGTTTTGTGATGATTTTACAAAATTAATGCAAGGAAGTTTGAAATGAGTGCAATGGGAGAATTACAGTTCTTTCTAGGCTTGCAAATCAAACAAAAAGCTGATGGAATTTTCATTCATCAGTCTAAATATACAAAAGATCTTTTAATAAGTTTGATTTACAAAACTGTAAGCCCTGTTCTACTCCCATGTGCAACACCACACAATTGGATATTGATCAGAAAGGTAAAGTTGTTGATGAAACGCTTTACAGATGTATGATTGGGTCCTTGATGTATTTAACAGCTTCTAGACCAGATATTATGTTTGCTACATGTGTTGTGCTAGATTTCAGGCTGCACCTAAAGAGTCTCATCTGATTGCAGTCAAGAGGATCTTTAGATATTTGCAAGGTACACAATCTCTAGGTTTATGGTATTCCACTGGGCACTCTTGCAAATTAGTTGCTTTCTCTGATAGTGACTATGCAGGGTGTAAGTTAACCAGGAAATCAACTTCTGGTGGATGTCAATTCCTAGGCAACTGTTTGATTTCTTGGCAGAGTAAGAAACAAACATCTGTTGCTACATCCACTGCTGAAGCCGAGTACATTGCTGCTGCAAGTTGTACATCCCAAGTACTCTGGCTTCAGAATCAACTTTTGGATTATGGCATTACAGAGACTAAGACTCCGTTATTAATGGATAGTGCTTCAGCTCTTTGCATTGTCAAAAATCTAGTCCAGCACTCTAGGACCAAACATATAGAAATTAGACATCATTTTATAAGAGATTGTTTTGAAAAGGGTCTAATTTATCCTATGTTTGTGCCTAATGCTGATGAGCTTGCAGACATTTTTACTAAGCCTTTGGATAGTTCAACTTTCCACAACCTGGTGTTAAGCTTGGTATGCTGCAGCTAGAATAAGTGACAATACTGATGATCTCAGTAATAAGTACTGATGATCATTGGTAACCATGTCACATATAAGTACTGATGAGTTCTTTTACCCTCAGTAGTTTTTATAACTACTGAAGGCTAAATGCCTCACAAGTACTGAGGTACTCTATCTGTTCTAAACTACTGATGTAGTTACAACTACTGATGTAGTTACAACTACTGAAATCAGTAAAAACAGATAAGTACTGACATCCTATGAAACACCTGAAAAGCAGATGAAAAGTCTGATAAGTGTTGAGGACAGTATGAAACAGCTGAAAAGCTAAGAATTGACGAAAACAGCTGATGAGTAATTCTCTTCAGTTGTTGCTACAACTGATGTTTCTAAACAACTGAAGCAAGACCACAGTCTTCAGTAGTTTCACAACTACTGATAACTAATACCAAGTCTTCAGTGTTACAACAACTGATGGCAAACACTGTCTTTAGTAGTTTCACAACTACTGATGACAAACACCAAGTCCTCAGTTGTTTACATCATATGAAGTCAAAACCACGACCTTCAGTAGTTTCATAAATACTGATGGTTAACACCAAGACTTCAGCTGTTTCAACGTCTGATGGTCAAAACCAAGTCTTCAGTTGTTTTGTAACACCTCATGACAACACCACCACTGTCAGTCGTTTTAAACCTCTGAAGGTTAATACCACGTCATCAGTAGTTTCAAACAGCTGATGACAACACACCAAAACCTTCAGTAGTTTTCTTTCAGCCTTTGCCTATCCCTACCCTATAAATAACTGTCTTCTTCTCAAACGTTCATTAGCCGTTCTTCTGACCTTCATACTCTCAAAAATGGCAACCATGAGTCTAAAACCCAGACATAATTGTGTCGCCTACCTCACGAAATCGGCCTTCTGGACAAAGTTTGATCACGCCATAGACCTAATGGCTGATTCTCAGTATAGTAATACTCTGCTCTTAAACTCGACCATCTACCCAGAGTCACTAAGTCAGTTTTGGTCCAATGCCTACTTTCACACTGATGTGCCTTCCGACCAAATTTCTGTTCGGTCATTGGTCAACCAAAAACAAGTAGAGGTTACACCTGATAGCATTCGTCGAGTGCTAAATTTACAAGATGCTACTGCTGTGACTGAGTATCCGAATGGCACAACTGATATGTCCTTCATCAACAATGGGTACGACGGAAATCTTCGAGCTGCTACCATATTGAAGAAGAACTTCCCTGATGCTGAACGACTGATATTTCATATGGTGAATGTTTGCTTAGCCTTGAAGACATCCTCATGGGATCAAATGTCTTCCCGGTGGCAACAGGTATTATATTCAATTCTAGAACACCAACCTTTAAATTTTTCACAAATTGTGTTTCTAGAAATCAAAGATCTGGCACAGAAACCTGTGGGAAACAGATGGCTATTATATCCCAGGTTTCTGATGGCCATAATTTTAAATGAATTACAAACTGATGGCCTTGTTGGCCTTGGAGTCCCTACACCAGCTGTTCTAGCTGAGGTATACTCCAGGCATAACTCCGACCAATCACTCAAAGAAGCTGCCCGTTTGCTCAAACCCAAGCAAAGGAACCCACAGCTTCAACTGCCAGATCCAAATTCCCCACCAAGCAAAAATCCAAACCCAAACAAGCTAATCAGGGAGATGAGTCCCCTGATGATGCTCCTGTACCACCCAAACAGGATAAACCTACTGGTTCAAACCCTCCAGTAGTGTTAAAGACTCAACCAGCAACAGCCGCACAGGTATCCTCTCAAAAGGATCCTGTTGCAATCACTTTAGGGGAAACCACATTACTGAGACCTCTCTCACTTGAGGAGGTTATCATTGAAGAGCATCCCTCTCCCCGGATGCAATCAGCTTCTATCCCCTCTCCCCATGCACATGCCCCCCAAAGTCCAACCATTATAATTACTAATGTGCTGACTCAGCTGCATGCCTCTCCTCCTCCCCTACAACCACCAACAAAGGGGAGAACAACAACAATTAAGGAAGAGGATACACATGCTTCTGACAACCAACAGCACCGGGGTTTAAATGTTCTATCTCCTGGTGTGGATATGGAGATCAGAACATCTGGTGAGGCTGCCACCTCTTCTGAATCAGCATATGATCAGATTGAGGTTGGTAACATAACTAAGACCTCACCAGAGGCAACAGCTGATGAAGGACAAAGTCCTGAGGCTGGAAGTCCCCAGTTCCAAGACAAAGGGGCACATGCTACATCTGGTCTACACCCAGTGCATGTACATCCTGTTACAAGCAGGAGGTCAGGTGATTCAGCATGTGCTGATGATGACTTGGGCTTCTTTTATGATGTTCTTGCCCAGAACAAAATCCTAGAGGAGGAAGTCAGTAGGCTGCAAAAACTACTTGACCAACTCTCTCAGGGAGAAAGACCATCTGCCACCACATCAACCCAACAGATGGCACCTTCCTCTGAAGGTCACTTAAACACACAGCCACTCAAAGAATCTCAGCCACCTGCCTCTGTTTCTGGCACCATTTCTCAGGACCAAAACCTCCCTGAGCAAATGGATGCTATCCCTCAAAATCCCCTATCTCTCATCACACCGCAGATAACTGAACTTGTCATTAAAATTGTTGATGAGAGACTTTCTTCTGTCTTCACAACCTATGGTGGAGGATGTACTGAGCCAAAAGCTTTCTGCTGATCAAACCCTTAAAACCAATGCACCCAAAAAGGGGGAGATTCCAGCAGTGAAAAAGATTCTAGCAGTGAAACCTAAAATAAAGAGGATGGAGAAGGACAAAGAATTGGAAATAGAGAAGGATTGTGTGTATGAGACCGAGAAAGAGAAGGAGAATGAGAATGAGAAGGGAGCTGAAAAGGAGAAAGTACATGAAAGTCAAAAGGACTTTCATGTCACATATAAGAAAAAGAAAAGTGCTGAAAAAGAGAAAAACTTGAATGAAATGGTTAAAGAGGTTGATGCTGAATACAGCAGATCAGTGGACAATATCATTGATCAGCTGTTTAGGCAAGGTTTCAATACTGAAAAGCTGGACTCTGAAATAAGAAGATTATAGATCGAAGAGATTCAATAAAGATGGGCCAGCTACAGCACAATGGATAGAGAAAGACTTGAGATCATGATCAGATTTATCAGCAAATACCTTGGGAGATCATTGATCGAAATAAAATCATGGACCAGGGACAGCATCTTGGCCATAACCTCCAAGATCTGTTCGTCTGAGGCATATACTAAGGGATTAGTAATAGAAGCTTTGAATGAAGCAGGAGCAGGGAGCAGGACTGAGCTAGCCAAACACTCAAAAGCCACACTCACCTCCAAAATGCTAACTCAGCCTGTCAACATTCCCTCTCCAAAACAACTACAACCACAACCCACAAAACCAACTCCCTTACCCTCAAAACCAACAGCCGATGATGCACCTAAGCAGAAGAAGAGAAAGGTGTTGAGGCTGGAAGAAGAAGAAGAAGATGATGAAGACAGGCTGCCGATCTCAGCTGTTCTGCAGTTGCCTAAGGCCAAAGATCTCTCTCTTGCAATAACTCCTGAGCAACAAAGAGATGCAATCAAAGTGAAATTAGAAGAAGAAGAACAACACAGATTGCACGATGAAGAGTTATTGAGGAGAGTAGATAAAGCATATGCAGCCACTTCCTCCATCATTAATATGAAAAAACAAGCTCAGAGGATTTATACTCTTAGACATACTTTTCAGTATGTGAAAGAAAGAGTAAGAATTTGGCCTGATCCCAGGGTGGCTCATAGAATACAAAAGACAAATATCCCTCAGAGATACAATAGGCAAGTGAAAAATATTGTAGATGAAGTGATCTCCTTAGCCCTTGTAGTCTCACCCTGGGAAATCTTGGAAGATTTCAAAAAGGCCTACACCTCAAACATGCCCCCACAAAAGATGCTGGAGAACAGAATGATCAAAAAGGGGCTGGTGTATAAGAGGCTGAATGAGATCAGAAAGGATGAGTTACCACTGCTATTAGAAGGTCATCATCCTGATGAATTGCTTACAGACAGATTACAACAGTGGTACTCAAAAATGGAAAACAGGTCAAATTCCTGTCTGAGTACTATGAGCCAGAAGGATTCTTCGATGGTGAGGCAGAGGAGCTCACCATGGAGGAACAAATTGTATTTTTGGAGGCCTACACCAGGGAATCCTACAAGCTCATAGTTGGGAAGTGAGTCTCATGGATGGGGGAACAGCTCAGTGTCCAATTCCCCAATACAGAGCTCCCATCCATACATTGCCAACCAAATTATCAGAGACTCATTCCCAGGCCAATGCTTATATGGGTTATCTTCTCAACTGATCAAGAAGGAAAAAGACCAACCATTCTGCCAACAATAAGTGGGAAAATAAATCAATTAGAGGTTTTGGCTGCATTGGTTCAGAGGGAGTTTGTTGGACCAAAAGAACCAATGAGCCAAGATCAGAAAACCTCTAAGTCCCACATGATATCACAACAACTGCTGAAGGCTTCATCAGCAGTTTGACAAGTGCTGAAGACTTCTACAGCTGAAGATCAAGTACTGAAGACTTCAACAGCTGAAGACTAAAGTGTTGAAGCTCAACAGCTGAAGAACACAAGTGTTGAAGCTGAAGACCAAAGTACTGAAGTTCAACAGCTGAAGAACACAAGTGCTGAAGCTGAAGACTAAAGTGCTGAAGTCCAATAGCTGAAGAACACAAGTGCTGAAGCTGAAGACCAAAGTACTGAAGTTCAACAGCTAAAGAGTCCACAAGTGCTGAAGATCAACAACTGATGTACAAAGTCTGAAGACAAAGACTAAAGACATCAGCTGATGACATCTACTGAAGTCATCAGCTGATGAAACGTCTGAAGTTCAAGTCTGAAGACCAAGTGCTGAAGTTCCAGTAGTTTGTCACAACAGCTGAAGAGTACTTCTTTAGTAGTCGTGTTATCAGTAGTTTTATGTTTTTAATTTCAGTAGTTTTGTAAAACGACTAAAGAGCTTGTTCTTCATTCGTTGTAGTTTCAGTAGTTTCTTTTCAGTAGTTGTAGTAACTGATAACACTTAGTATTTTTGTAAGAAGATGTCAGTTGTTTTGACATCTTCAGTAGTTGTGTTTCAGTTGTTTAAATAATTCTGTTAGATGTCACTATCGAGTGACGTCAGCAGACGTCACATCTCCTATATAAGGAATGTTCCACCCGACATTCCTATATAAGGGATGATTGACCTGATTGTAAGTGTGACATTTTACCACTACGAAAGCGTGTGATTGAATGAAATATTCTTTTTGCAGAAACTTTCTCTCTCTATAACTAATTCTGTTCATTGCTATATCTTTGGTATTCTTGCTCGAATTGTGCTAGTTGGTACTCTATTCCGCTGCTCGAATTTTGCAGAAACTCGGTATTTTGAAGAACAAGTGTAGGGAGTCGAATTCAAGGTTAGAATTCATGCATTTATGATGTTCTTACCTGGCTTTATCCTCATTGTATGCTTATGTATGTCGTATGTGTTCGGGTGTGTGTTTTGGTGGGTTGCTAGGCGGTTGTACTCAATTGCAAATAGGTTTTGAAGGAAGTCATACCTAAGAGGCTGCAAAGGTGAGTTCTAGAACCCTCTTTTTATTTGTTTTTAACTGCTTTGTGGCTGGAAATGCATGTATGAACATTTTTATAAAAATGGGGTTTTCACTTGCATGTTTTATATGTGTATGTTGCGGGTGGGGTTTGATTTTGGGCTATGTATGTGTTTAATGATGTTATGGTTATGTTTCTAAGGCTTAGAATGTATGATTTAAGCATAAAACATGATAGGTGATGTTTTGGGACTGAATTATGATGTTTAGGATGACTTAGACTGCTTATATGCCTAAATAGTAGGCCATGCGCCCAACTGAAATAACTGCCTAAGTGTCCCATGCGCCCAAAACCTCATTTGCCCAAATAGTACTCATGCGCCTAGATATAGGCTGAAATTGACTAAGTGTTCATATGCCTAGATAGCTATGACTGGGTTTTGAGATTGAGACTCTCGCTTATGATCAAATATAATGATTGAGTTAATGATTGAATGGCGGAATCATACAATCAAGAAACATTCAATGCAGAAAAAATACTCATAAGTGCTTTGTATATATTAATAAAGGTGATTGATTACAATGACTACTAGGTTTAGCAAGAAAAGTAATAATGCACCTAGTGAATACAAAATATTCTAATTGTTTCAAACCTATCACTTCATGTACAAGGTTTTCTATTCTATTTATAGGTAGACAAGATACCTTTTACAAAATGACTAAACTACCCTTGACCTATTACATCAGAACTAGTCTAAGTCTTGATCCGCATTACATCTTGTTCATCCGCATTGGCAAATGCGGATGAGTTGACTTGATCAACATTTCTTTACTCGATCTTCCGCATTAGTATGTTGGTCATCCGTATTGGTTAATACAAATGAACAAATACTTCTACGCATTTGTCTGGTCATCCGCATTGGCAAATGCGGATGAACAAAATCTTGTCCGCATTACTTTTTGGTCTTCCGCATTTGTTAATGCGGAAGAACAAATACTTGTTCGTATTTGTTTTATGCCTTCCGCATTTACAAATGCGGATAGCCATACTTGGTTTTTCTTCTGTGCAAGATCTTCATCCACGTTACTTCTTGGACTTGTGGGAATCCAGTGGAGCAACCATCAACTCACCCATTGAATTGGTATATATAATCCTTTCAGGGTCCAACAATACTCCCCTTAAGGATTATACAGCCTATGTTCTTCAATGTTTTGGTAGTGATTGAGGTTGTGATGATTTTGCTGGGTCTTGTGATGGTGTAAAAGGTGCTGCTTGAGCTGGATCCAAATTTGCCTTTATCATGTTGATAAAGTCTTGAGCTTCTAGCATCTTTTCCCTGCTTAGTACATGTATCTTCATTTTGCTCATATTGTGAATGGCTTCTAGTTGTAGTTTCTTAAGTGAAATTGGTTCCCAAATAGACACTGTGGATAGCGCATCCCTTTGAATAAAAGAGCACCATCTACATCAACTTCTAGTTTGACAATGTTGCCCAACTGTAGAGGTGTCTTCTTCTTTTTTTCTCCCTCTTGGCACTGATCTGATTATATGCCATCTTTAATATTTTGATGCACTTTAGAGAGAAATGTAGATCTTCACCCATTTGTTTGATATCTCTCTAAAGTGCCTTGTGTACATGTAGTGAATATAGGATTGATCCAATAGTCTCACTTCATAACCATTGAACAATCTGATTTCTGCACCTTCTTTACCTCCCCACTTCCTCTCAATCACCAATTCATAGGTCTTCTTATCATAATAAACATTTGAGATTGGTATTGAGGAATGAGTGCCAGCCACCATTTTTCTTTTCAATGATTCGGTAGGTTTCACTTTTAGTTCTGGAAACACTACTTCTTCTGCTGGTTTTGCCTGTTTCATCCCTAGAGGGTTATTGAATGATTTGTCTTTTCTCATGCATATGGATTTTCAATGAATTGAAGTTGTTGGTTCTCTTGAATATTTTAAGTATACCTTTAAATTCATACCCTCTGAACATGGCATTATGGTTGATCAGTTCCAGATTAGACAGTTCTTTCAGGTCATGAATATCAAGGGAATTTACTAGAGCAGAGTACTCTGTAAACAAATTGCACTAGCCCTGAGATTCTTTTAACCATGAACATATTCCATAAACTATCATAATTCCAGGCAATGATTTTTTGGTCAATTTTGCCTTTTGGAGTAGATACACCTCTAATCATCTTAGCAGTGGTTAACCCTTCCTGAAGTTTCAGTTGGGAGGGTTCAGCAAACCACTCTAGATATTTGTGAAGAACAGGTGCCGGATAGTCTTGATCTTTATGTGTAAGTTGCATGTCTTGTGCAAAGACTCTTGATCTTGGCTTTTGGTTGAGGACTTCTTCTAACCTCTTTAGCTTTTCTTTCTTTTCATCGATTAATCTTAGTGTGGCAGCTCTCAGTGAGTTAGTTTTCATGTTTCCTGATTTTATTTTAGTGAAGCCTTGACTGGTGAGGTAATCCTTCATTTCCCTATCAGTCATTTTATAGGGATCAGGATGTAGAGGTTCAGGAGTTAAGGATTGCTTCTTCATGACAGACAGCTTTGACTTGTAAACTTTAGGTGCAATGGACTTCTCATAATCTGTTTCAACCGTGGGGTCTAGCAGTTTGTGGACTTTCTCTTCTTCAGATTTCATGCCCTCATATGTCATGCTAAATACTTCATCAGCATCATAGCCATGATTGATCAAGAACATGGCTTTTATCATAAGGTCATCTATTTGTGCCTTTACCAACATTTCATCCGCATATTTTTCTTTTTGCACAGGACTGTCCACATCTACAGCCTTTTCAGCATAATATCCTCCTTCTATTTCTCTTTCATCCAGATCATAAAAGTAGCTTATTTCTTTAATTGAGCCTCAGCCTGCTTATGTTCTTCTAGGAATTAGCTATAGCTGCCAACCTTCTTGGATCATCTCTTTTACTTTTCTTCACATGCTTTTCGTCCACTATTGGTCTTTTGCCTTTTGCTTTTTCAGATAAATATTTTCTTTCTGGTATAGGTTTGAAGTAAGGACCAGAAGAGGATTCAGGCTTTTTAATCTCCTCAGACACTTTTTTAGCCTCAGTTTGTACTTGTTCATGCTCATCAGCTGCTTTTTCTTCCTTTTCCTTTTCTTTTTCACAGAACTCTCTGATCATATCTTTTTGTTCCTCAAAAATGACACAACAGGTACTATTTGCATACTCAACTCCTTCTCCAAGGGAATTGGAGAGTGAGGAATGTTTAACACAATGGGTTCAGTTTTAGTCCCCTGGTCAGCAATGAAATCCCAAAATTCATCATCAATTATGAATTCTTCAGATATGAAGTTGTCTAGTGCACTGATCAGTTCTTCAAATTCAGCCTTTTTCAGTGTGTGTAGCATCTGATTTTCTAGAATAGACCACCATTTCTAGGCTTGATTCTTCATTCTTTGATTTTTCTTGTATCTTCTTCTTTTTCATCATTCTTAGAAGAAGATTGTTTCTCATCAGCTATAACTCTTTCTTCATCTTTTTCACTTTCTTCAGCCTCAGCACTTCTTTGAATTTCAATCATCATCTTAAGCTCAGAGATTCTTTTATTTTGGCTTTCAATTTGAGTTTGCAGATCAGAGATAATCTCTGCTTGTTCTTCAGTTATATCCTCTTGCTCTTCCATAGCAATGGTTTGAATAGCAAGAGTATCAACATGCCCACTGATTTCTTCTTTAGAATGATTGAGAGTAGATTTTAAGTAGTTAATCTCCATATCTTTTTCTTTCTTTTCAACTTCATATTTTTCTTTTTTCTCTTTCAACTCATTCTCCTTTTCATGAAGTTCAACAATTCTGTTATCAATGATTCTTTCTCTCCTATAAAGTATTCTTTCCATCCTTTCAATCTTGTGCATGAGCTCAGAGATCAATTCATCCTTTTCATCCTGTCTGTTCACATTTGCACATGTTGATCCTCCTCATCTGAAGATGATTTGGATTCTTTAGTTGAGCTGGTTGAATCTTCAAACTTAGTTGGATTATCACTAGTAAGGAATGGTTTAGGTGGTGATTTTGGTGAGTGGTGAGGTGGTGATATTCGAGAGAGATGAGGTGGAGGTGTTGGAGAGTGATAAGGTGGAGATGTGATAGGTTGAGCTATTGGTGATGGGGTAGGTGATTTATGGGGACATGGTAATGATGATGGTTGTGGGGTTCTTTATGGAGATGGGATTGGTAGAGGTACAAATGGAGATGCCAAATCATGAATTTCAGGTTCAGTGTGAGAATCACTCCCTGCACCATCCTGGGGTGACACTGACCTTTGCCTATCAATACCTTCAACTTGCTTATCAGCCATTTGTTCTTTAATAAGCTTATTAGCAGGAGCATGTTGTTCTTTACCTTGTTCATCAGATTGATCTGTTGAAGCATCCAAGGTAGAAAAGGAGAGTGAGCTCCGCTATAAAAATTTCTAGGATCCCTTTTCTTAATGTACTTGTATGACTTAGCATCATAATGTTGAATATCTAGAATTTGTCCCTCAGCAGCTAGATTAGGGAATGCTTCATTTATCAGACATTGAATGAATCTTGGGTACATCAAGAATGTGTATCTCCTTCCCTCTTGTATGTTTGATACTAGACCATTAAAGACATAAGCTGACATATTGAATGGCCTATTTGTGCATAAAGCATAAATTGCTGATGAAGTGATGATTGGAATATCATTCCACCCTGTTTTCCTTTTGGACAAATAGTGCTGATAGATATGGATTAGAACCTCCATGGCAAGTCCACTAATCCCTTCACAATCTGTTTAGCTTCAAAACCTCCTTCATATCTAATTTCTACAAAGAAGGTAGTGATATCATCATCATCTAGCTCAATTGGTGCATCTACATCATCACCAAATTGCAGACACCTTCTCACAGAATCCTCAGTTATGATCAGAGTATGCTTATCATTAATTCTTCCAAATAAAGACCTAACACCATCATCCTCTATCACTTTAACAGAGTTCCAGAATGACCTTATAAGTCTCTCATATTGATAGGTCTGACAGTGATAGCATGAGCCACTCTGGTTGTGGAGATAAATCTGATCATGTCTCTGAGCCCCTCTACCTTATGTACATCAGGGTCTAGAAAACCACTGACATTATGGAGCTTGCTCCACGAGAGATCAGCCATGTACCCTGCATTAGAGACATATGAGTTAGATTTATGATAATATATGTACTACTTTAAGCAGCCTTCATCATTTTTACTTTTGAGGGTCAAATATGAACATTTCAAGATACTATTCCATAGGAATTATTTCAGATTGAGATATTGTCATGAATTCTCATTATCATTGTATTTATCATGTTTGAAGACTACTTTTTGATGTTTTTGACTATAATCGAATTTATTTCAAGTTTTGATTTCAACATTTTCGGTTTCATGATGCTTTGTTCATGCGATAAACATAACTTTGAGAATTTCAGATTGAATCGGATTCGTGCGATTGGACCATGCGTATGGTTCAATCGTACGACTGGACCATGTGTATTGTTCAATCGTACGACTGGACCATACTTATGGTTCAGTCTTACAAATGTCCCAATCGCATCTCTCAGTCGCACGACTGGTCCATTAGCATGGCTCAGTCGTACGACTAAGTCTCATTCGCATATGCTCCTGTGAATGACCCAGTTTCATGTGTTTACAACATATCAGGCGTATAACATTAAGCCTTGACTATTCGACAAGCGACTGACACACTATATATGACTATATATGCTCCAAAAAGATGTTTGGAGCTCATAAAAGATAATAATTATGAGATCCATTACAATCCGGGCAAAGCCAACGTAGTGGCAGATGCCCTTAGCCGAAAAGAGCAACCCGAGCTAATTTGGGTGAAGGCTTACCAGTTGATCATGACCTCTGATATTGTTGGACCAAAAGAACCAATGAGCCAAGATCAGAAAACCTCTAAGTCCCACACGGTATCACAACAACTGCTGAAAGCCTCATCAGTAGTTTGACAAGTACTGAAGACTTCAACAGCTGAAGATCAAGTGCTGAAGACCTTAACAGCTGAAGAACCAAAGTGCTGAAGTACAACAGCTGAAGAACACAAGTGCTGAAGCTGAAGACCAAAGTACTGAAGCACAACAGCTGAAGAGTTCACAAGTGCTGAAGATCAACAACTGATGTACAAAGTCTGAAGACAAAGACTGAAGACATCAGCTGATGATATCTACTGAAGTCATCAGCTGATGAAACGCCTGAAGGTCAAAGTCTGAAGACCAAGTACTGAAGCCTCAGTAGTTTGTCACAACTGCTGAAGAGTACTTCTTCAGTAGTTGTGATATCAGTAGTTTTATGTTTTATGTTTCAGTAGTTTTGTAAAACGACTGAAGAGCTTGTTCTTCAGTCGTTGTAGTTTCAGTAGTTTTATATTTTGTACTTACCTGCTGATATGTTCTCAGTAGTTGTGAACATTTCAGTAGTTTGTTAAGATTTAGTTATTTCTGTATTGGATCTGCCAGTTGTCACTTTCCGTGATAACAGCAGTGACTGTTGCACTCTATATAAGGAGTGACAACCCATTGTAATAAAAGAGTGACATGAGCAATTAATGGAATGTTTGATTGATTTGATTAGAAATATTCTCCATCTATAAACATTCCTAGAAATCAGAAATTCATATTCTCTCCCTATAACCGTATGCGATCTTAACGCTTACATATATTGTTTGCTTGCTACAATTTGTCTAATTCGTTTGTGTATTCCGCTGCTTTACATTCTGATAAACATCAAACTTGTGATCACTGATCCTGTCAAATGGTATCAGAGCAGGTTAATCATTCGATCTAATAATTGATCATTGAAACTGCTATTCAAGATCCAAGTTTGATTGAATTAGCTTTTGTTTTTGCAAGAAACGGTTATAGAGATTGAATTTTCTGTATTTCTGCTCATTCATCCTGAGATCTTATTCTTGGTTCTCATTGAGTTTGTTGTGGTTTGTCTAAAACTTTTTAAAACTTGAACTAAACTGTTTTTGAACTAAAAATGACCACTCCCTCCAATGATCCTCACAATACTGGTTCCTCAACCAAGCCTCCTATGCTGGTTAGGAATGAGTATAACATATGGCAAAGACGTATGCTCCATCACCTGTCTGTTAACAGCGCAGGGTGTTGGACATCAGTGGTACATGGTCCACACAAGCCTATGGTGAATAACCCGGAAACCAATCAAATGGTTCCGAAGAGGAGGGAGCAATATTCAGATGAGGATAAAAGTTGCTTGAGATTGATGCAAAAGCCCATGGAATTCTGGCCATGGCTTTGCCCAATGAAATCTATTCTGGGCTAATGCATCATGAAACTGCCCATGACCTCTGGATTGCTTTGAAAGAACAATTTGAGGAACAGATGAAGTCTTGGCTAATAATAGAGAAATTCTTGCCCAACAATATGAGACATTCTCTCATAGAAAGGGTGAGACACTGACTCAACAATATGAGCGGTTTTCTTGTTTGATCTCTGAACTAAAATGGTCAAACTTGAATACACCAATATTCAGATGAATACAGATTTCTCTCAGATCACTGCCTGAGAGATGGGACACATATACTATTGTCCTACGCTCCAGTGCAAGTTTGGACAAACTATCTCTCACCCAACTCCATGGGAAACTGCTCACTTTTGAGAGAGAGATAGAACAGAAGAGAAAACTGTCTTCATCTGGAAAGCTCACTGAAGACTTTATTCAAGGCAACACTGCCTGGTGGGTCATGAATCAGAATATGCTGCATCTGAATGCCAGTATGATGAGCATATTAATTTCTCTTCGAGCACTTCTAATTCTGCATTTGTAAGTGTTGATGGTCAGTTTACTGGTGGTAATAATGACAATTTATGTTTCATCATGGATGATCTCAAGGGGATTGTTGATGATGACTTAGAAGAGATGGATATTTTGAGCCAAATGGCCTTGATAAATATCAGATCTCAGAAGTTCTACAAAAGAACTGGAAGGAAATTCCCAGGACTCTCTGGCAAAACCAAAGTTGGTTTTGACAAGAGTAAGTTGAGTGCCATAAATGCCACAGGCTTGGGCACTTTGCAAGAGAGTGTAGATCATCTGGATCTAACTCTCCTGCACCCTTTGTGACTTTCCCTGGCAATAGTCAACAAAACAGAGGGCAACATCCTGTCACATCTAGCCATCATCCTCAACAACAATCTCCGGCATATTTTGTTCCTCAGGGTCAAATGCCTTATCAGTACCCTGTTATTACATGCCACAGTCAAGTCAAGTTCAAGTTCCTATGACACCACAACCTCATGCATTACCAGAACCTCAGCCTTCCCCATCTCATCAACAACCTTCATCTCAACAACACAGCTTCTTCACCCCAGGAGTTGTTGACTGGAGCAGTTTACCAGATGACTTGTCTGGTCATGATCAACTGTTCTCAGGTGCTGGTCAACATGGTGGTGATAGTCCTTTTGGGAATCTAGCTCTTATGGCTTTGGAGTCTGCTGATACTTCATCTTCCAATGCCTCTACACCTCAGGTATCACAGGTATCCTCTGAGGCAAAAGCCAAATTATGTTCTGAACAATGCATAGCAGCATTTGCTTCCATTAGAGAAGCAAATGTAGCTTTAATTAATAAGAACATTGAGCTAGAACAAGAAATTTCCAAAAACAAAGCTGAGTTTGAGTTTGTGCTCAAAGATAAAAATGATGAGGTTTATAAACTGAATTGCAAAATAATTGATGATAAGGCTAGAGAAGATGTACTTTTAGAGAAGTACAAAGATCTCAAAGAAACCCTTGCAGTTACCCAGGTCGAGTGTGATAGATGGGTACAATCATGCAAAGGTTTTGAAATGCTTCTTAGTAAGCAATCTGCTTCAAATGTGAAGTTTGGATTGGTTACAATCACACTGCTCCACCTACAGATTTTACCCCAAGAGCAGAGGTAGAATCTGATGGTGAGAGTGATAACCAATCCATCAAGTCATGTGATCTACCTTCTGATACAGCACAATCAGAAGTAGCAGTCATATCAAGTCCTCTTTGAACCTATCAGCTGATGTTGACGGTCCAAATGCTGACATTCACATGATCAATAAGTTGATCAACTCAGGAGTCAATCCTGAAGGTCCTGAAAGGACTGGAGAGCAGGATTCAACTCCTGAAGTTCAAACTTCAACTGCTGTCAGTACTGAAGAGAAGAAAACTGGCAGTAGAAAAGTTTGAAGACCACTAAAGATGCTGTCAAGAAAGCAACCAATGCTTCCAAAGCATTGAAGAACAAGTCTTCACCATCTTTAGTTGATGATCAACCTAAGATGAAGAAGAAACCATGTGAAGTATGTGGTTTGTTCAATCATCTTACAGATGATTGCTGGTACAAAAGAGGTTCCAAACTCAAACAAAAGGAAGAAATTAATGAGAAAATGGTAAAAATGAAAATGAGTTTGAGACCACATTTGTATCAGCAACATCAAATCCTGTAACCCTTAAGTCCTTAAAGCAATTCAAAAAGGAAGGTGTTAAACAGGTGACAGCTGAGGGTGCTCAAAAGAAGAAGGTGCAACATAGGACCTTATCTAACTCCACTAGCAATGTGTCTGATGAGCTGAAAGCTTTATCACAAAATCAGACACAGCTGGTGATGATGGTACAACATCTGTTGGGTAGAGTTAACCAACTAGATTCTCCTATGTTGAAACCACAGAAAAGGAGGTCTAAGCCAAAGGACTCCTCTTCTGCACCATCTTCTTCCTCTCAGGCTGTTGTTACAAATAAACATGCTAGTTTACCATCTATTGATGAGACCAGGCCCAAAACCAAAAAGGTTTGGGTCTCTAAAACTAACTGATTGTTTATTATTGCAGGGTTCCTCAACATGCCAAAATAGCATCTGGTATGTAGACAGTGGAGGATCTATGCACATGACTGGGAACATCTCTCTTCTTCATGACTACTCTCAAGGAAAGAAGGGGTTTGTCTCTTTTGGCAATGATGCTAGGGGTTACATCATCGGTAAGGGCTTTGTCTCCAATGGAGAAATCAAATTTGATGATGTTAATCATGTGGAAAATCTCAAGTACAACCTCTTGAGTGTCAGTCAAATGTGTGATAAAGGCCATGTTGCCCTTTTCACAAGTCAAAACTGTAGAATTCTGTCATCCAAAGTTTTGCCATTGATTGACAAGGTGTTGGATGATCACACTCTCCTGAAAGCCAACAGGACAGGAAGAGTGTATGCCTTAGATCTTTCCAAGAAAATTGATCTCAAAGGTAATCCTTGCCTATTTTCCAAAGCCTCTTTTCAAGAATCTAAACTATGGCACAGGAGGCTTGGTCATGTTAATCTCAAAAACATGAATCAGCTTAGCCACAATAGTTTAGTCAGAGGCTTACCAATAAAGGAGTTCCACTGTGATGAAACTTGCACTGCTTGTTTAAAAGGAAAACAGCACAAGGTCTCATTTCCTCCTATTGAAGTGTCCAAGTCCACTGCCTGCTTGCAATTACTGCATATGGATCTATTTGGTCCTGTGAGAGTAATGAGCATGGCAAAGAAGAAATACTGTCTGGTAATTGTGGATGATTACTCCAGATTTGTATGGACTTTCTTTCTACATCAAAGATGAGGCTGCTCAGAAGATTATCCACTTTGTGCTGTACATTGAGAAGCAGTATTCCCTTCCTGTCAGTGTATCAGGAGTGATAATGGAACTGAGTTCAGAAATCATACACTTGATGACTTCTATCTCTCAAAGGGAATCAAAAGGCAGTTTAGCATTCAAGGACTCCGAACAAAAATGGAGTAGTGGAGAGAAGAACAGGACCCTCATTGAAGCTGCAAGGTCCATGCTGGCTGACTCAGGTTTGCCATTGACCTTTTGGGCTGAAGCTGTCAACACAGCTTGTTATGTGCAAAATAGAGTGTTAGTAAATCAGAGGTTGATGAAGACTCCATATGAAGTTCTCCATCATTTGGCTCCACTGATTTCATTTTTCAAAGCATTTGGGTGTCCCTGTTTTATTCTCAACACAAAGGATCAACTCCACAAATTTGATCCTAAGGTGGATGCAGGATACTTTGTTGGTTATTCATCTACTTGCAAAGCATACAGAGTCTTCAACTGCAGAACAAAGATGGTTGAAGAAACTCTACATGTTAAGTTTAATGAATCTCCAAAGGACAAGATTCCACAAAGTCCTGTGGAGTTATTTGATCTGGACATACTGCAATATGTTCCTTATCAAACTCCTGCTGTTGCTCCTGTCAACAGTTCACCACCTGGTGGTACTGCTGATGATGATGATGATTGCAGTACTCACCTCTTCAGGTTTAGTGATCAGCTGCCTGATTCACTAGACCTGATGTTCCTGTAGCACCAGTAGCACCATCCACAACTAATGCTGATGAGATTTCTTCGAATTCAACTTCCTTTGAATTACCATCCACTGATTGGTTTCAAGGAAATGATTCACCATCACCATCTGTTGCTGCTGAACCGGCTACAAACACTTGCACAGATCTCATTGTGTATCAAGATCTGAAGAATCACCCCATGTCTCAAATCATTGGTGATATCACTGCTGGAGTATCAACAAGAAGTCAATTGTCAAACTTCTGCTTCTATGCTCTCTTCATCAGTCAGCAAGAGCCAAAGAATTATCACATTGCTTTAAAGGACAATGGATGGGTTGATGCCATGCAGCTTGAGCTTCTTCAGTTCAAGAAACAGCAAGTGTGGGAACTGGTTCCTCTACCTCCAGGTAAGTGTGCAATAGGCACTAAATGGGTGTTTAGGAACAAAACTGATGAAAATGGGCTTATTGTTAAGAACAAGGCCAGACTGGTTGTTCAGGGTTTGCACAAGAAGAAGGTATTGATTATGATGAAACCTTTGCCCCTGTAGCCAGACTGGAAGCAATTCGATTGTTTTTAGCTTATGCTGCTTATCAAAACTTAAAGTCTTTCAAATGGATGTCAAAAGTGCATTTTTGTATGGAAAAGTTAAAGAAGAGGTTTATGTATGTCAACCTCCAGGCTTTGAGGACAACAAACATCCTAATTGGGTGTATAAGCTTGATAAAGCTCTTTATGGGTTAAAACAAGCTCCCAGAGCCTGGTATGAGACATTATCAAACTTTCTTCTGGAAAACAATTTCACTAGAGGCTCCATAGACAAGACTTATTTATTAAGAAAGCTGGGCAGCATAATCTACTTGTTCAAATTTATGTAGATGATATTATTTTTGCATCCTCTGATCCAAAGTTGTGATGCCTTTACAAAGTTGATGCAACAAAGTTTGAAATGAGTGCCATGGGAGAATTACAGTTCTTTCTGGGGTTGCAAATCAAACAAAAGGCTGATGGAATTTTTATTCATCAATCCAAATATACAAAAGATCTTTTGCAAAAGTTTGATTTACAAAACTGTAAGCCCTGTTCTACTCCCATGAGCAGCACCACACAACTGGACTTAGATCAGAAAGGTAAAGTGTGTTGATGAAACACTTTACAGATGTATGATTGGGTCCTTGATGTATTTAACAGCTTCTAGACCAGATATTATGTTTGCTACATGTGTTTGTGCTAGATTTCAGGCTGCACCTAAAGAGTCTCATCTGATTGCAGTCAAGAGGATCTTTAGATATCTGCAAGGCACTCCATCTCTAGGTTTATGGTATTCTACCAACCATTCTGGTAATTAGTTGCTTTTTCTGACAGTGACTATGCAGGTGTAAGTTGACCAGGAAATCAACTTCTGGTGGATGCCAATTCCTAGGCAACTGCTTAATTTCTTGGCAGAGCAAGAAACAGACCTCAGTTGCTACATCCACTGCGGAAGCAGAGTACATTGCTGCTGCAAGCTGTACATCTCAGGTACTCTGGCTTCAAAACCAACTTTTGGATTATGGCATTACAGAGACTAAGACTCCATTGTTAATGGATAGTGCTTCAGCTCTTTGCATTGTCAAAAATCCAGTCCAGCACTCTAGGACCAAACATATAGAGATCAGACATCATTATTTTATAAGAGACTGTTTTGAAAAAGGTCTGATTGATCCTAAGTTTGTGCCCAGTGCTGATGAGCTTGCAGACATCTTTACTAAGCCTTTGGATAGTTCAACTTTCCAAAACCTGGTGTTAAGGCTTGGTATGCTGCAGCTAGAATAGGTGACAACTACTGATGATCTCAGTAATTCATATTGATGATCATGAGTGCCTGTCACATATAAGTACTGATGAGCTCTTTTAACCTCAGTAGTTTTTATAACTACTGATGGCTAAAAGTTCTCACAAGTACTGAAGTACTTCATCTGTTCTAAACTACTGAAGTAGTTACAACTACTGATGCAGTCATAACTACTGAAATCAGTAAAAACAGATAAGTACTGATGTCCTATGAAACAACTGAAATCAGCCATAAAGACTGATGAATGTGTTGAGGATAGTTTGAAACAGCTGAAAAGCTAAGAATTGACGAAAACAGCTGAAGAGAATTTCTCCTTCAGTCGTTTGTACCACTGCTGTTTCATTTTAAACAACTGAAGCAAAACCACGTCTTCAGTAGTTTTTATAACTACTGATGACCAATACCAAGTCTTCAGTTGTTTACAACAGCTGATGACTAAAACCACTGTCTTCAGTAGTTTCATAACTACTGATGACAACACCATGTCCTCAGTTGTTTCAATCACCTGAAGTCCAAACCACAGTCTTCAGTAGTTTTCTAAACTACTGATGCCTAACACCACGACTTCAGCTGTTTCAACGTCTGAAAGGATAATACCATGTCAACGGTCGTTTAAAACTACTGATGACTAACACCACATCCTTCAGTCGTATCCTCACCCGTACCCTATAAATACCCTTAACCTGAGCTCTCCATACTTCATCTTCTTCAAACCTAACGTTCCTCTCCAACAAATTTCCATGGCGTCTTTGCAAATTAACCGCGACACAACTGTGTTGCCTACCTACAAATCGCCGATCTGGACTAAGTTCGATGCTGCTATCGATCTTATGGCTCAGTCCCCATACAACAAGGCATTCCTTCTGAACCTGTTTTACATGCCGAATCCTTGAACCAATTTTGGATGAACATTACGGTTACAACTGAGGAGAGCAACACACAATCCCTCCGGTCTGTAGTCAACAACAAAGAAGTAGTGATTACTCCTGCAACAATCCGAAAAATTCTTCACCTGAGTGATGCTACCTCTCCTGCTGGATATCCGAAGGGCACCATCGATCTATCATTTGCTCAGCATGGATATCAAGTGATCTCAGTGCCACAACCATCATGAAGAAACACTTTAATGACGCTGAGCGCCTGATCTTTCACATGATCAATGTATGTTTGGCCCCTAAGACATCGTCTTGGGATCAAATGTCCACCAAATGGCAGCAGGTATTGTATTCTATCCTTGAGCAACAACCACTGAACTTTTCCGAATTAATATTTTCAGAGCTCAAAGATATGGCTCAAAAATTAACTGCCAACCGTTGGATACTCTATCCACGTTCATCATGGCCATTATAATAGACCAGCTTAATGCTGAGGGACTTGTTGGCGTGGAGTCCCTGCTACGGCTGTTTTGCCCGAAGTATACTCCCGGCACAACTCCGACCGGACACTCAAACTGGCTGCCAAGCTGCGAAAACCCACGCAGCTGGAACCCACAGCCACCACCTCCAAATCCAATGTCCCCACCAAACTCACCACAAAGAAACCCAAAAAGGCTACTCAGGGAATTGAGTCCCCTGAGGATGCCCCTGCACAACAAACGCAGGATATATCCACTAGTCCAACCCCCTAGTGGATACAATGACTCCTCCAGCCACAGCCGCTCAGGCTTCCTCTCAACAGGAACCTGCAGCAACCCAAGGGGCACCTACTTATCTGGGATCTTCCTCACTTGAGGAGGTTGCCATTGAAGAGCACCATCCACCCCAGTGCACACTGCTTCTTCCCCTGTACCCCAACCAACCGCCCCTCACAGCCCAACTTTAATAGTTGCACAAGTGCTGACTCAATTGCACTCCTCACCCCCTCCCCAGAAACCACTTACCACTGGGAATACCTCTACATTTGAGGGGGAGGAACACAGTGCACCTGAGAACCCACAGCACAGGGGTTTAACTGTTCTATCTCCTGGTGTTGATGGAGATAAGAACTTCTGGTGAGGCTGCCAACTCTTCTGAATCAGCAAATGATCAGACTGAGGTTGGTAACATAACTAAGACCTCACCAGAGGCAACAGCCGATGAAGGACAACGTCCTGAGGCTGGAAGTCCCCAGTTCCAAACAATGGGCACATGCTACATCTGGTCTACACCCAGAGCATGTATATCCTGCTACAAGCAGGAGGTCAGGTGATTCAGCATATGCTGATGATGACCTGGGCTTCTTCTATGATGTTCTTGCCCAGAACACGATCCTAGAGGAGGAAGTCAGTAGGCTGCAAAACCTACTTGACCAACTCTCTCAGGAGTAAGACCATCTGCCACCACATCAACCCAACAGATGGCACCTTCCTCTGAAGGTCTCCTAAACACACAACCACTCACAAAATCTCAGCCACCTGCCTCTGTTTCTGGCACTTCCTCAGGGACAGAACCCCCCTGAGCAACTGGCTGCTATCCTTCAAAATCCCTATCTCTCATCACCCCACAGCTAACTGAATTGGTGATCAAAACTGTTGATGAGAGACTTTCTTCTGTATTACAACCCATGGTGGAGAATGTTCTGAGCAAACAACTTTCTGCTACTCAATTCCCTGCAACCAATGCACCCAAAAAGGGGGAGTTCAGCAGTGAAAGGTAAAAGAAGAGGAAGAGAAGGAGAAAGAAACAGAAGAGACAGTAGTGGAACTGAGGAGTTGGTTGAGGAGACTGAGAAAGAGAAGGAAAAAGAGAAGGAGGAGGCTACCATGGAGAAAGTGACTGAAAGTTCAAAAGACTTTCATGTCACATACAAAAAAAGAAGAAGGATAAAGAGAAAGCCTTGGAGCTGATGGTGAAAGAGGCTGATGCCGAACACAGCAGATCAATGGATAACATCATTGATCAGTTGTTTAGGCAAGGCCATGACACTGAAAAACTTGATTCTGAGATCAGAAGACTAGAGATTGAAGAAATCCAATCAAGATGGTCAAGGTATGATGTGTCAGAAAGAGAAAGGCTGGAGATCATGATCAGATTTATAGCAACATCTTGGAAGATCATTGATCGAAATCAAAGCTTGGTCCAGGGACAGTATCTTGGCAATAACCACCAAGATCTGTTCGTCTGAAGATATACAAAAGGTTTAATTGTTGAAGTTTTAAATGAAGCTGGTGCTGGAGCAGGACTGAACTAGCCAAACAGTCAAAAGCCAAACTCACATCCAAAATGCTAGAACAGCCTGTCAACATTCCCACATCAAAACTACCAAACCACAACCCACAAAACCAATTCCCTCACCCTCTAAACCAACAGCCGATGATGCCCCAAGAAGAAGAAGAGAAGGGTGTTGAGGCTAGAAGAAGAGAAGAAGAGGATGAAGATGATAGTCTGCCACTCTCTGCTGTTCTGAAGCTACCAAAGCCCCAGAGTCAATCCATGATTACACCCGACTCTCAAAGGGAAATGGTCAGAGTAAGATAGAAGAAGAAGAACAGCAGAAACAGCACGATGAGCAACTGTTGAAGATGGTTGACAAGGATTTCCTCAGTCATCATCTATTCAAGCCATGAAAGGGCATGCTCAAAGGCTGTACACTCTCAGACACACCTTTCAGTATCAGAGGGAGAGAGTGAGAGTATGGCCAGACCCCAGGGTGAGTTCTAGAATCCATAAAAGAACTATCCCACACAGATACAACGGCCAAGTACAAAAACAATAGAATCTACCATCATGTTGGCCGTTGTAGTCTCACCCTGGGAAATCATTGATGAATTCAAGAAAGCTCACCAAGCAAAGAAGACACCTCAAGCCTTACTAGAAAACAAGATGATTAAGAAGGGGTTGTTATACAAAAAGCTTGAAGACATCCAAAAGAATGAGCTCCAGTTACTCCTTGAAGGCAACCATCCGGATGAATTTGTATACAGGGAGGTAACTACGGTGGAGTGAAAAATGGCAGGACCATGAAGTACTTATCAGAGTACTATGGTCCAGAGTTCTTCTTCGAAGGAGGAGCTGAAGAACTCTCTCAAGAGGAACAAATTGTTCTCCTTGAGGCCTATGTCCGTGAGTCATACAGACTCATTATGGGGAAGTGAATCTCATGAATGGGATAACAACTCTGTGTCCAGTTCCCCAAAACAGAGTTCCCATTCATACTCTGCCAAACAAATATTTGAGGTTCTTCCCAGGCCGGAGCATACATGGTCATCTTCTCTACTGATCAAGAAGGAAAAAGACCAACATTTTTTGCCATCAATAAGTGGGAGTTTAAATAAGTTAGAGGTTTTGGCTGCATTGGTTCAGGGGGAGTTTGTTGGACCAAAAGAACCAATGAGCCAAGATCAGAAAACCTCTAAGTCCCACACGGTATCACAACAACTGCTGAAAGCCTCATCAGTAGTTTGACAAGTACTGAAGACTTCAACAGCTGAAGATCAAGTGCTGAAGACCTTACAGCTGAAGAACCAAAGTGCTGAAGTACAACAGCTGAAGAACACAAGTGCTGAAGCTGAAAGACCAAAGTACTGAAGCACAACAGCTGAAGAGTTCACAAGTGCTGAAGATCAACACTGATGTACAAAGTCTGAAGACAAAGACTGAAGACATCAGCTGATGATATCTACTGAAGTCATCAGCTGATGAAACGCTGAAGGTCAAAGTCTGAAGACCAAGTACTGAAGCCTCAGTAGTTTGTCACAACTGCTGAAGAGTACTTCTTCAGTAGTTGTGATATCAGTAGTTTTATGTTTTATGTTTCAGTAGTTTTGTAAAACGACTGAAGAGCTTGTTCTTCAGTCGTTGTAGTTTCAGTAGTTTTATATTTTGTACTTAACCTGCTGATATGTTCTCAGTAGTTGTGAACATTTCAGTAGTTTGTTAAGATTTAGTTATTTCTGTATTGGATCTGCCAGTTGTCACTTTCCGTGATAACAGCAGTGACTGTTGCACTCTATATAAGGAGTGACAACCCATTGTAATAAAAGAGTGACATGAGCAATTGAATGGAATGTTTGATTGATTTGATTAGAAATATTCTCCATCTATAAACATTCCTAGAAATCAGAAATTCATATTCTCTCCCTATAACCGTATGCGATCTTAACGCTTACATATATTGTTTGCTTGCTACAATTTGTCTAATTCGTTTGTGTATTCCGCTGCTTTACATTCTGATAACATCAAACTTGTGATCACTGATCCTGTCAGATATGATGAAGCAGGTCAAGGAGTTTCAAGATGAAGCATTGAAAGAAGATCATTTTAACTCTGAAAGAATTAGAGGTCTAGTTGCAGAATTGGGTGAAAACACACTCGGTGTTCGGACTCGATTCGGGGGATGTGGATTCCTCGTTTTGGGGATCTACATGTGAGGGTATGGATGAAGCTCATAAAACTCGATACTCCATTCATCCCGGTGCTACAAAGATGTATCAAGACATGAAGAAGACTATTGGTGGCCGGGTATGAAGCGTGACGTAGTGTAGTATGTGAGTAAGTGCCTTACTTTTTTACAAGTGAAGTCCAACCGTTGGATATACCGGAGTGGAAGTGGGAGCATATCACCATGGACTTTATAGCGAAGCTACCGTGTACCGCACGAGGGTATGATGCCATATGGGTGATAGTGGACCATGACGAAGAATGCTCACTTCCTACCAATCCACGAGATATATTCATCTAAGAGGTTGGCGGATCTGTTCATTAAAGAAATTGTAACTCGTCATGGTGTGCGGTGTCTATTGTGTCTGATCGTGACACCCGTTTACATCTAAGTTTTAGAAGAAATTTCATGATGCTATGGGGACGAGGTTACATATTAGCATGACTTATCATCCTCAGACGGATGGTCAGTCAGAAATGACTATTCAGACGCTGGAAGATATGCTCCGGGCATGCCTCATTGATTTTGGAGGTAGTTGGGATGACCACTTACCGTTAGTTGAGTTCTCATATAACAACACTTATAATGCGAGCATTGGTATGCCCCCTTATGAGATGTGCAGGATCGGTGTTTGTCACTTAAACACAAAGGTTTTCTCTCAAACTCACCTATAATCATACTCGGGTAAGAATCAATACGAGTTGATCACAATGAAAAGTAACTAAGAACACAAAGAGATAATTTTCAAGATACTTTTATATATTGATTCTCAACTCAAATACAAAGACTCTTACAAGGAGATGATAATCTGGTACTATGAGTTACAAGAAGAACCTATATATAATACTATCTACAGCCGGATATACTTTGATACCAGCTGGGATCCTTTACCTAAAGCCTATACTACAAGACTATAGTTAAGGTATCTCGGATAAAGTCTTATCCGAGATTTGGTAGTCAGGACATGTCCCTGACTTACCTTTTGTCACCAACTAAAGTTGGCAACTGTACTATCATGAAAAGGAAAACAGTGGAATAAAGTATGGTCAACAACATGGTTCTTTAGGAAGAAGCCATGTTGTATCAAAAGTCTGCAGCGGAGTGTCAGAGACCATACTTGTGTCCACCGGTTATACCAGTGTCTTCCGAAGTATAATTGCTTCGGAAGAGTAAGTACTTCCGAAGCCACTTTATACTTCGGAAGAGGCTGCTTCTTCCAAGGCTTGGAGACTTCTTCTTTTCATCATACTTCGAAAGTGTTCTTTCTTTATTCTTCTAAGTCTTGAACTTCGGAAGTATGCATTTGTCTTCGGAAGTAGAGTTCTGTCTTCAGAAGTTGGACTTTCCTTTTGTCTTCGTAAGAACTCTACAACCTTTGGAAGTTCCATGATAAGCTTCGGAAGCCTTTGCATGCAGCACCAAAATAACTTAAGTGATATAGTTCTCGTTGCATTAGCCTTCTTTTTGAACCAACAAACTCCCCCTAGGCTGATGCTACCAAAACTTCACTTTTCTCGACTTCTCAAAGCTTTCAGCACCAAGGAGAGCAAGTATTTGTCTGTCTCCTTGTTCTTCCCTGATGTGGTGCTGAGAAGCTTGTACAGATCCTTGGAAGGCAAGAAATCCAGTCTATCACCTTGGATAACATGTACCCTTTGTTGTTTCCCTCTGAAAAGAGTTAGTTGATGGGAATTATAATCATATTCCCATTGAACTATATGTTCCCTTCAGCCTTCATCTTGATTGCCTTAAACTCCTTAAGGGGGAGATGTTGAGAAGGCTGAAGGGATGGTTTGGAGGGTAAATGGGTAGGTTTAGGTTTAGAGGTTCTGGTTAGTGTTTTGGGTTGGATAATGGGAAGTTTGGGTGGTTGAGGGGGAGTAGTAGTAAGTAGTGATGTGGGGTCAGGGGTGAAAGGTTTAGGTTATGGTTGGGTGGAAGCAGTGAAGGTCATCCCTTTTACCCTTCTATACATCTCTTTCCTTTTCCCCCATCCGGATGTCAGCCTTAATTTCACTGACAATCCGTTGGAGTGTCCTTTTAGACATAGGACCCACCTGCCTACCAGAGAAGCCGTGAGCCCGAAGATAGTCCTTCATCCAGGCTTTCTCAGTGAGCTTCTTGGAGGCAGTGACCCTAGCCTCTTCTTCTTTCTTCTTCATCTCTCTGGCCTTTTCTTTTGCAGCCTTCTTCCTTCTTTCTCTATTTGATCCTGCTCTTTGTTGTAAAGCCAAAGGATCGTATGATCGTTGTGTGGAGAGAGTTCTTGAAGATCAAAGCCTCTGGAGAGTAGGAAGTTTATCCTGTCTCTCCTCAGCTGCAATTCAACCTCCTTCTGTTTCTTTTCCTTTACCGCTAAGGCCAACCTAGCTTCTTCTTCAAGCCTCAGCCTGGTTGTCTTTTCCAGATCCACCAACTCCTCTAATGGTAGCAGAGTGTTTCTTCATTGGCTGCTCCCATTTCAATGAGCTGGTCAATGCTCTGCTCTCTTCTTTGTTGATGACAAACTCCTGATTGGAAGTAGCTGCTTTTGTGCTGGCAGCTAGCAACTTCCCAGTCTGAAGTCTTCCTTTCTACTTAAGTTTCTCAATCTTCTCCTCTTCCTGAAGCTCTTCCGTAGTCATCTTCCTTTTTCCTTTATCCTTTGAAGATCCTGACTATGGTGGTTCTTGGAGAGAGGTTTCTGATTGTGAGAGAGTCAGAGATGTGTTTTTAGATGGATGTGCAATTGGAAAGTCCTCACTGCTCATTTCAAATGCCATTTCCAGGATAACATCTATGATGATCAGTTCCTCAGACATTTTGAACAGTCCTTCCGCAGCTTCCATTTCAGCTTCGGAAGATTCAACTTGTTCTTCGAAGGCTTTAACTTCAGCTTCGGAAGTTAAAGGAGATGCAGATTTTGTCCCAACTGTTTCAGTTGCTGGGCCATCAGTTCCCTTTTCCCCTTCGAATTGAATCTAGGTTCCATGAGTACCTTAGCTTGACCAATTCTTCCACAGTGGTAGAAGGTGCAGTCAGCCTTTGAAGCTCTTCTGCTCCAAAGTAGATCATTGCAGCATCATGGCTTGGCTGCTCAAAGGGAGATCTTAACAAAAACTTGGTGAAGAGTCTTTAGAGATCATTGAGCATCCTTCGATCAATCTGAAGAGTGACTTGAGATGTTTCAGGCGTAGAGAGATGGAGAGGAAGATGTTAAAGTGGAAGGTCGGCTCTGTAGTTCCTTGTGTGTTTGTCTTTGAACATTCTCCCCCTTTTTGGTAGCATCATCTTTAGAGCTAGATGAGCTAGAGGAGGAAGTCAGGGAGACCTGAATAGGTACATGCCTAACAGACCCTCTATCTGTTTGTCAGCTAGTTGAGCCTTGAGATTGTCAATCTCAAGTTGCTGAGTGACAGATCTTGCCTCTAAAGTCCTAACCTGAATTCCAAGTGTGAAACTTTAGAAAGAAATCTTGAATGAGGAGTTGCATGCTTCCCTCATCTTCTTTCGAAGAATCACGAGGAGATGAGGTAACATACCTAGTATGTTCAGCCTCACCACTAGATGTGGTTTCTTGGCACCCTGGTTTCCTATGCTCAATGATGTCTCTTTCAGAGTCATCAAAGGACTCGGTTGCCGTAGATTCAGTCTCAGAAATGTTACCACTGTCCACAAGGTCCATTGAGGCACCTCTCTAGTGGCAGTTGAATCTACATGAGTCCCCTCCACATCAGTAGGACTCACCTCAGTTGTTGGATGCTGATGGGGGCTAGAGATAAGGGATTTCTCCGGGCTCTGTTGATCTTGGAGAGGGTGTTGTAAATCAACTTCATTGCCATGGAGAGATGTTATCTCTTCATCAGTTTTAAACAAAAGGTCAATGAAAGATAAGATGGGTAAACCTACTGACCGGGGACTTTGGTTAATGTCTACAAGCATTGAGCCTCTGGTGGGGCTGTCCCTTGTTGGCTGCTTAGAGGAGTATAGAGACTCACCCTGAGGGCTTTCAGCTTGGGTTGTGGGCTCATGGGTCTAAGACTAAGGAGACTCAAGACCCAAATTGAGGTCAAAAGAGAAGGATGGGGAGACCTCTGACTGAGTGGGAGCCCATGTTTCCACTCTAGTCTTTTTGGATTGAACAGGACGGGCTTGTTCAATCAGAGTAGATCGAACAAGGGTTTGTTTGGGTCGTCTCTGATAAGTAATGGTAATGGATGGAGAAGGTAGTGTTGGCATTTTGGGGGTAGTTACTAGTGTGGGTTCATCACCTGTGGGGTAAACAGGGATGTCACCAGGAGCCGTTGGCTCAATCATACCTGGAAGAAGTGCAGTATCTCTTCATGTGAAGTTGGTGGACACTCTCTTCAAAGTCTTGAAGATGGTCGGCCTCAATTGAGGACCAGTCAGAGCAGCTGCACAGACAAGCTTGCTCTGCTCCAGTTCGCAGTTGATTATGTGCTGGAGAAACCTAGGATACATGAAGAATGTCCTTCTGAAGATTTCCCATGAGGTTAGTCAGCACAAATCTTGAATAGTTGAAGCGGAGGCGTTTCACCAACCCATGAGCAAGGCACCCAAGTTCATATGGGATTTGATCCCATCCCCTAGATTTATTTGACAAGCAGTGAAGGACCACATGTAGCAGGAACTTCCATTTGTACGAGAAGTTAAATTTGTAGACAGTTGACATGCTAACGTCTCCACCATATCCCATTTGGAGATAAGAATGTCCAAATTGCTTTGGGGGATTCCGTTGGAGCGCCCTCAACATGAAGCTCTAGATGCTCCCTGATGATCTGTTTAGAAATGACCAACTCCTGGCCACAGATGCTCGATCGAATGACACGCACCCTATTTAGGGTTTCAATCTGATTGTTTGCCCAAAATTCAGACATATGGTTTGAGTAAATTGTGGGGTCTACAGTCAGAGCGAGGTAGTAAGAAGATTGGGTTAGAAAGGAGATGATATCTGAGAAGTTAGCATCTCTCGACGAATCAAGAAGTGCGACTTGGTTGTGCTGAGGGTTGAAGGCCATTTGGAAAGGTGAATGGGGATGATTTGAGCTGGGTAAAGTTGAATAGGAGAAATTTCTAAGGCTGTAAAATTTGCAAGTAAGAGAGTGAAATTGAATAGTCGAGATTATTTAAATGATTGTGGAATGGCGGTAATAGGGTTAGGATAAGGTGATGTGATGGTTTAGTGGATGAAATGACAGTGGCGGTAAGGTTAAAAATCAGTTAAATAATCCGACATCATTAACAAAATCTTTGCTTTTTACAGTGTGGGGCCCAAGAGATTTACGTTACACAGTGAAATCTCTCTTCCGAGTGTAAAACATTTCCGAAGGTAACTTGTCTTCCGAAGGCAATTCTTACTTCCGAAGCCAAAACTTTGCTTCCGAAGGCTAGAGTTGCTTCCGAATAGAGAATTTGTAAGTTTCGGAACTAGATCTGGTATACAATCAATCGCTTCTTCCGAGACCAAAAATTCTTCCGAGAAGAAAGTTGTCCTTTGAGAAATTTTGCTTCGGAAGATATGAGAATGTCTTCCAAAGGTTAATTTCTCTTCGGAAGGAATTTACACTTAGAAAATTTCAGAGAGAAGTTCTTGTAACAGGGCTTAAATTGTATTGACACAAGACTTGCATATTAAAAAGGTTTTTGAAAAGAGATTAGATTAATCAATGTTTATCATCCCAATAGTTGTTATGAGATACTTAAACCTTTGTTCATCAAAAGCTTTGGTAAACAGATCAGCATATTGTTCATTTGAATGAACTTTGATTAACCTGATTATATTTTTCTCATGAATATCTCTAATGAAATGATACGTGATGCCAATGTGCTTAGTTTTGGAGTGCTTCACCGGATTTTCAGTAATGGAGATAGCACTATTGTTGTCAATATGGATAGGAGTACTCATAAAGTTAAATCCATAGTCTAACATCTGATTTTGAATCCATAGCAGTTGAGCAGAGCAATCAACCTGAAATTGGTATAAAAGCTACTCAGGCTCTTGATTGCGTGATCTAACCATCCAAATAGACCTTTTTTCACTCCTCCCTTGCACCCACTCACTCAATGGCCCTCAACAAATCTGATGTAGAGATGGGGACGATGACCAAAGCACCCATATCACCCCTGAAAACTTCAGGTCTTGGAGTAGAAGAATGAAAGGCTTCATTAGATACCAGACAGCAAAATGTGGAACTCTATTGTCAATGGACCGTACAAGCCAATGGTGGCTTCACCCGGCGGAAACGGTGCCATGATAGAGAAAGCTGTCGAGGACTATACCGATGAAGACAGAAAGAAGATGGACACCGATAGCAATGATATGACTATTCTCATGACTGCAATACCAAACTCTATTATGGTGGTTCGAGCATTGCAAGACTACCAAAGAATTGTTTGATGCACTTGCTCAGATGTATTCTTGATCCAACGACTCAAAGAAGGACTCACTAAAGCAGCAGTTCGAGAACTTCACTCATATTGCTGGAGAGACCCTCAGCCAGCAGTAACTTAGGTACATGGATCTTATCTCTTCCCTTCAGTATGTGAAGATCCCTCCTGAACTTAGAGATATCACCAGAAGTTCATGAGTTCTCTTCCTAATGAGTGGACATTCTACTGTGTCTCTATCAGAGACAGAAACTTTAACACTCTTTCTATGACTGAGTTCTATGGCATCCTTGATGGATATCGTCTAGAGATGGAGAGTAAGAAGGGCCACCAAACAAGCAGACGCATGAGTCTTCCTGCTAGCAACGCTTTAATGGTTGCTGAAGGCTCATTAACCCCTCAACCTCAGCATTCTTGACTTATCAGCAGCCATCCCCTCTTCTGGTCCCTACATCACTTATCCTGAGACTCCAAGCTCAACAGCTCAACCAATCCCTTCCAGGAAAGTTTTGCCTTTGTTTTAGGAGGTGACACTAGGAGATTTTCAATAATGCTTTGATGTCTTGAGTGTTTAGCCCAAATGACGTATAATACGTGGACATTGTCCAGCAAATGGTTCTCTTAACTTATAGAGCAAAGAAGTTTTAAGAGAACTGGAAGGCATTTCCCTCAAACCCCACTACCAGCAAGTTCGGGTTTGACAAAACCAGAGCAAAATGTTACAACTGTAACCAACTGGGTCATTTTGCAAGGGAATGCAAGGCTCCCAAGACCAATCCGGGAATGCCACAGCCTCCACACATCCCTCAACCTCAAAGCCCACTGAGAAGTCGCCTGAAAAGTCGCAATGGCTCAAGAAGTTGACTGGAGCTTTATGGTACAGGATGTGACTCCTGCTCAAGCTCTCATGGCCAGAACAGATGATGCCCAGGTATATGAACATCTTTACACTCCAGCCTGTATAGCTAATGTTAAACTCTATCAGGATACAATATGGAAATCAGATCTGACATTGAGTCTTTAAATATTCTAAAATCTTATTTTAAAAGAGTTGAATCTGACTATCAAAAGAAAATTGATGAGTTAGAGAAAACTGTATCTCTTTTAAAACATGACACACCAACTACAAGACTCAAATCAAGGATCTGATATCCAAATTATCTGAGGCTCAAGCCCAGCTTGTCACTGCTGAGGCTCAGGCCAGAAGCATGCTATCTCTGAGAAGAACTTCCAAGCTATTCTTGCATCATCCTCCCGTTCCAAACTCTGTTATTAGAACAAAGAAGGGTTGGGAACCAATGAAATTTCTCCACCACATTCCTATGAGTCTATTAGACATCCTAGATGTAGTACTGAAGAGCAAGAGGTTCCAACTGCTGACCCTTTCTTTCTAGAGCTAAAGGATGGGGCACCAAAAGTGGCCACCACAGGGAAGGAACAGGTAGACATACCCATCACCTCTTGTGATGATCAAATCCTAACCACTAAAGCCAGAAGAAGCAAAGCTAAAGATGCTAGGAGAACTGCTAAGAAAGTGGCTGAATCCAAATTGAAAATTGACCCCAAACAGAAGGGTGTCTTTGTCTCAACTAGATTCCAAGTGTTAGGTACTTCTGATTCAGAAAGGAATGCAATTCCAGCATTCCAGTCCTACCAAAGGATCAAAAGTTAAAGGGAAAAGTTGCTAACGAAGAAAAGAAAACCAAGAACAACAATCCTCACTTTCCAAAAAGACTAACATTGCATGCATCATGTGTGGCCTGCAAAATCATATGACAAAAGATTGTTACTACAATCCTGCAAGCACAATTATGCAAATAATGTTAGAAAGGAGTCAGGGAAGGTTTCACATTTGGACCCTTCCATATGGTTCAAGTTTTGAAGAAGGAAAGCTAGTTTCCAAAGCCAAGTTGCTTTCGGAAGAAACTCCTTCTTCCGAAGGAAAATGGCTTCGGAAGCAAAAGCTACTGAGGTTCGGAAGAACAAGAAATCACCCTTGAAACCATCCCAGAAGAAGACTGGTTCGGAAGAAAAGGTGGTGAGGACTTCTTTCAAAAAGAAAGATGCTTCAGAAGAAGACCATGCTGCAAAAGCTTCAACAAGCTCATCCTCCAAGATCAGCCAAAAGGTGGACTGGAAGATCAAGGAAGATGCTGCAGCCAAACCCTCTTCTTCAAAGACCTCTGTTGAACCCCCATGCATATCTTCAGTTCACTCATGTCATTATCCTTGGAAGAACCCAAGACCAGCAAGGCTTGGTATCTAAACAAAACTGAAATCTCATCTGATGTGCAGGAACATCCATTTGACAAGAACAACAATGTATGGATTGTAGATAGTAGATGGTCCAGGCACAGGACGAACAGATCTCTCCTTCAACAATTTCAACATTATGATGGAGGTCCTGTCCAGTTTGGAGGTGGAGGCCGGATATATTTCTGGCAGAGGGAGTATATCCAATGGTAGTTAACGGTTGACAAAGTTAACTTTGTCAAACAGCTTGAACACAACCTGTTAAGTGTTTTCTCATTCTATGATCAAAAGCACCAAATGCTTTTCACAGAACATGAGTGCATTATCCTTAAACCAGGGATGACAATTCATCCGAAATGGTGCTTCTTAGATCTCCCAGGAAGGGGATATGTACAAGCTGATATGAACAATGCTTCCCCAATGGGTGAAGTATCATGCTTTCTTTCCAAAGCTGATAGTGATGAGTCAACACTGTGGCATAAACGTATGTGTCATGTAAATTTTAAGGCAATGAATAAATTGGCTAAAAATAACTTGGTACATGGTTTGCCTAAAAGGAGTTTTTTTTGCAAGACAACTGTGTTGCATGCCTGAAAGGGAACAACACAGGACGTCTCATAAATCCAAATGTGTTAACTCTATCACTACTCCATTGCACTTATTGCACATGGATCTTTTTGTCCCACAAGTATAATGAGCATTGGAAGGAAAGCATATTTCCTTGTGATAGTTGATGATTCTACAAGATTCACATGGGTATTCTTTTTAAGAACTAAAGATGAAACTGCTGAAACATTAAAATCTTTTATTCTTAAAATAGAAAATCAAATTGATCACAAGGTTAAAATAATTAGATGTGATCAAGGGACTGAGTTTAAGAACTTCGTTCTTGACTCATTCTGTAACTCAAAAAGGATTGCCAGACAATATAGTGCTCCCAGAACTCCTCAACAAAACAGTGTTGCTGAGAGGAGGAATATGACACTTATGAGGCTGCTCGAACTATGTTAGCTGATTCAAAGCTTCCTCTCACATTCTGGGCAGAGGCAGTCAGCACTGCATGCTATGTGCAGAATAGAGTTCTTGTAGTTAAGCCCGATGGAAAAACCCCTTATGAGCTATGGAACAAGAGGCCACCGTTCATTGGCTTTCTAAGGTCCTTTGGCAGCAGGTGTACCATACTTAACACAAAGGACAATTTAGCAAATTTGCTGAAAAGTTGGATGATGCTATCTTTGTTGGATACTCTTCTAGCTCCAAAGCTTACAGAGTATACAACATTAAGAATCAACAATTTGAGGAGTCATCCAATATAGTTGTTAATGAGCACACTCTTTGTGTTAGGGGGAATGGACCTGATCACATCTTTGATTTAGAATTGTTTCCAAACTATTCTAAACCCTCTTGTGAGAATGTTTCAGCTGGAATAGGTGCTCAAAATGATGCTGATGCTACTGCTCATGATCAACTATTTGAGCTTCCCAGACCTAGACCAAATTCTCCAAGTGCTGCAATACATCAAGCTTCCACTATTCACAGATCCGATAGTTTAACTATATCAAGGAATAGTGAAGCCTCGACATGTGAGTCACCTAATAAGCCTCAAAAATCATCAGGTGATCCACCACAACACTAGGCAGAAGGAGGTAGTATTTTGAAGGAAAAGGCAACTGTTAATACTACTTCACAGCCAACTACTGATGATGTTTCTCATTCATTCAATTAGTCCTCATTGAATGACTTTGAAACAACAGCTGGTCAGAGTGTTCTAGTTCCTGAGCAGAATATGTCTAACCTGGATCTATCTCTGCAACTAGAAGTGATTCCTCGTCTTAGGATTCACAACACTCATCCACCTGAGAACATCATAGGGAATGTCTTTGAGGGCGTGAGAACAAGAGGACAAACTCGTCAAGGGAATGTCTGTTTGTACTCATGCTTTCTATCTCAGATGGAACCCAAGAAGGTAGAAGATGCCTTGAAAGATAGTAGCTAGATTGAATCGATGTAAGAGGAGCTGCTTCAATTCAAGAGACAGAAGGTATGGAACCTATGTCCGCTACCATCTGGTCAAGTACCTACTGGCACCAAATGGGTTTTCAGAAACAAGAGAGATGATATAGGCTTGATCATCAAGAATAAGGCAAGAATTGTGGTTCAAGGATACACTCAAGAGGAAGGAATCGATTATACTGATGTCTTTGCACCAGTTGCAAGACTTGAGGCAGTTAGGATCTTCCTTGCTTATGCTACATCCAAGGACTTCATAGTATACCAACTTGATGTCAAGTGTGATTTTCTATATGGGGATATAGATAGAGAAGTCTATGTATGCCAACCTCCAGGATTTGAAGATCCACAGCACCCCAACTATGTGTGCAAATTGGATAAAGCTCTATATGGGCTGCACCAAGCACCTAGGCTGTGGTATGAGGCTTTGTCTCAGTTTCTTCTGAAGAATGGCTATACTAGAGGTACCATTGATAAGACTCTCTTCATGAGAAAGTCTGGAAAGGACATTTTTCTCGTACAAGTCTATGTTGATGACATCATATTTGGTTCCTCAAATGACCAAATGTGCAAGGACTTTGAGAGCATTATGAAGAAGAAGATTGAGAAGAGCTCCATGGGAAAAATGGACTTTTTCCTTGGGATTCAGGTAAAGTAACTGAAGGAAGGGTTCTTCATTAATCAATCTAAATATGTCTCGGACATTTTAGAAAGATTTGAAATGAAGGATTGCAAGCCTACCAAGACACCCATACCCAGAAACCATAATCTTTGTCCTGACCTCGAGGGGGAGGATACTGATCAACATCAGTATAGGGCAATTATTGGTTCTCTGATGTATCTTACAGCCAATAGACCTGATATCATGTTTGGTACTTGCATTTGTGCAAGATATCAGGCTGCTCTAAAGGTGTCTCACCTAGCTGCTATTAAGAGAATCCTCAGATACCTCAAACGAGCACCTAAACTAGGTCTCTGGTATCCCAGAAACAAGGATTTCAATCTTTATGGATACTTTGACAATGATTATGGAGGCTGCAATATTGACAAGAAATCAACATCACGAGGATGTCAATTTCTTGGTGGAAGGATCATCTCATGGCAATGAAGAAGCAATCCTGCATCTCTACAGCAACTGCTGAAGCTGAATACATTGCTGCTGCTAGCTGTTTGCTCTGATACCAATTGCAGGATCGGTGTTTGTCACTTAAACATAAAGGTTTTCTCTCAAACTCACCTAGAATCACACTCGGGTAAGAATCAATAAGAGTTGATCACAATATGAAAAGTAACTAAGAACACAGAGAGATAATTTTCAAGATACTTTTATATATTGATTCTCAACTCAAAATACAAAGACTCTTACAAGCAGATGATAATCTTGCTACTATGAGTTACAAGAAGAACCTATATATAATACTATCTATAGCCTGATATACTTTGATACCAGCTGGGATCCTTTAGCTAAAGCCTATACTACAAGACTATAGTTAAGGTATCTCGGATAAAGTCTTATCCGAGATTTGGTAGTCAGGACATGTCCCCGACTTACCTTCTGTCACCAACTAAAGTTGGCAACTGTACTATCATGAAAAGGTAAACAGTGGAATAAAGTATGGTCAACAACATGGTTCTTTAGGAAGAAGCCATGCTGTATCAGAAGTCTACAGCGGAGTGTCAGAGACCATACTTGTGTCCACTTGTTATAGTAGTGTCTTCCGAAGTATAAATGGCTTTGGAAGAGTAAGTACTTCCGAAGCCACTTTATACTTCGGAAGAGGCTGCTTCTTCCAAGGCTTGGAGACTTCTTCTTTTCATCATACTTCGGAAGTGTTCTTTACTTTATTCTTCTAAGTCTTGAACTTCGGAAGTATGCATTTGTCTTCGGAAGTAGAGTTCTGTCTTCGGAAGTTGGACTTTCCCTTTGTCTTCAGAAGAACTCTACAACCTTTGGAAGTTCCATGATAAGCTTCAGAAGCATTTGCATGCAGCACCAAAATAAATTAAGTGATATAGTTTTGGTTGCATTAGCCTTCTTTTTGATCCAACAAGATGCTATATGGTAGGAGATGTAGAACACCCGTGTGTTGGGGTGATATTGGCCATAAAGAGTTTGGGAGCATCAAGGTGGTCGAGGTTATTTCTAAGAAGCTGGAAAGGATCAAAGCCTTTATGATGGCAGCTAAAGATAGGCAAAAGTCGTATGTTGATAAACGATGTAGACCGATTGAGTTCCAGGTGGGTGATAGAGGCCTTTCCTTGGAAAGGTATCATTCGGTTCAGAAAGTGGGGTAAGTTGAGCCCAGGTACATAGGGCCTTTCCGAATCATTGCTTGAGTAGGAGAGTTGGCCTATAGACTAGAGTTACCGGATGAGTTAAGTGGAATTCACCTGAAATTCCATGTTTCTCATCTGAGAAAGTGTTTAGCAGAAGAGGATATGATTGTACCACTGGAGGATATCGAGGTAGATAAACAGCTCAATTATGTGTAGCAACCAGTGGTGATCATTGATCGAAAAGTGAAGAGGTTAAGGAATAAAGTGGTTCCTCTTAGGCGGGTATAGTGGAAGCATAGGAAGGGATCCGAATCTACGTGGGAGATGGAGGAAGAGATGAGACAACATTATCCATGATTGTTTGAGGAATAACAAGTTTCGAGGACGAAACCTATGTAAGGGGTGGACTTTTAACACTCGGGATATTTAGAAGGCTCAAATAAAAGAATAAAGTGAAAAATAAGAAAGAAATATATAATGCCCAAGTAGAGGGACCTAATGTGTCAAAAAGGACTAAAACTTTCAAAGTTGGTGATAAAGGTGGCATGGCCGCCCATCACTCTCTCTACACACAAGTCTTCAGATATTTTTAGAGAATGAAAGAAAGAGAGCTGATGGGTGCAGATAGTATATATATTTTAATAAAGATTTATCACACAGATTTAGTTTTAATTGGTTGTTACTAATACTAAATCACACACACAAAAGGCAAGTGTACATGTCGTGTGATAATATAGTGTTGGTAAGAACCGAGTATCAATCCGTGGACACACCTAGCCTACTCAACAAACTTGACGATTTGACTATCAGATTTGGTTTTTGTTAAAGAAAGTGATAAGTTGCATTGGAAAGATTTTTAGGGTTTAACAACAATGATAAAAATAAAGTAAACTATGATTTGAAGCGTTTGGATTTAAAACCAGGGAATAAAAGTTATCATCCTAATTAGACTCCACTTATGTAACTGTGATGAATTGGTGGTGTGATTAAAGATATGGATTAATGTAATTGTGTTAATGTTTATAAAGATGAGCTGGCGTGATTTCTCATCTATCCTACTGTTGTAGTGACTAGGATCATATCAGGTTGAGTTTTTCTACTTAGATCAAAGCCCTAGTAATGTAGGAAAATCTTTTGTGACCTATTTGACATATGATTTTTGAAAACATAACTTAATGTTAAAAAAAAAGTTGATCAAGTTCCTTCCAAACATACCATTAATATTAGAAAACCATAACAATTACTGAAGATTTCTCAAACTAATAAAAGGGAACCCGCAAATGATCAGAAAATTAAAGTGATATTATTTCTAATAACCATTTCTAGTTCATTAGCCATGGATTTATTATGAAGTCCGGTTTCACGAATAAAAGTTAATCATATGGTTTTTCAACATTGTATGACAATCACAATCACAAACCATAAATTTTTAACTTCTCGTTCAAATGTAGATGCTACCCATTAATAGTTTTCCCAAGACCACCATAACATTAACACAATATTTATCACACCATTAGTTCATCACAAACTACATAAGTTTCATCCGATTAAGATGATAAAAAGAGTTTAGCTCATAATGAGCTTAAGCATAACAACAGATAACACAGAAGATAGATATGTAATCATCGGTGAAATGGAACAATCAAACCGATAATCCACAATGGATGACGTCTTGATTCCCAAGAGAGTTCTGCAGAGTAACTCTCCCACCAAAGCTTACCAAAATCGGTGAACTTAGGCTTCTATTTATAGGCTTTTGGGAGTGTTTAAGCACGGCCCCGTGCCTAAAAGGCACGGCCCCGTGCTAGTACAATGCTTACGAAAGTTGGTCAGCTCGTACATGCAGGTTGTGTCGGGCATGGCCCCGTGCTAAATGGGGCACGACTCCGTGTTGGAGGTGGGGCGCGGCCCCATGCCTTATGGGGCACAGCCCCGTGTCTACGTTTAGGGAACAGTACTTTTTGTCCTGTCAGATGTCCAAACACGGGGGGTGTGTTTCTAGCAAAGCATAGGGGCGTGCTTAAAGAGGCACGGCCCCATGCTTGGACTCCAAAGCTCGGATTACTTCAATTTCTTGCTAAATATGATTCTTTTGTCCATCTTGCCCTTTTAAACACCTGAAAACACAATTTCACATTTTTAAGTATATTTTCATCATTTTAAGGAAGGTACTAAGGAATAATTGATGTGCTTTTGATAGGATTTTTATGTATAATTTGAGCACATCAAGAGCAGAACTCTTGGGTATTTTGAAGAACAAGTGCAGGGAGTTGAATTCAAGGTAAGAATTTATGCATTTATGATGTTCTTAACTGGCTTTATCCTCGGTTCTATGCTTATGTATGTCGTATGGTTCGGGTGTGTGTTTTCGTGGGTTAATAGGCGGTTGAACTCAATTGCTAATGGGTTTTGAAGGAAGTCATACCTAAGAGGCTGCAAAGGTGAGTTCTAGAACCCCCTTTTTACTTGTTTTTAACTGCTTTGGGGCTAGAAATGCATGTATGAATGTTTATATAAAAATGGGTTTTTTCACCCGTATGTATTATGTGTGTATGTTGCGGGTGGGATTTGATTTTGGGCTATGTATGTGTTTGATGATGTTATGGTTGTGTTTCTAAGACTTAGAATGTATGATTTAAGCATAGAACATGATAGATGACATTTGGGGACTGAATTATGATGTTTAGGATGACTTAGACTGCTCATGTGCCTAAACAGTAGCCCATGTGCCCAACTGAAATAACTGTCTAAGAGTCCCATGCGTCCAAAACCTCATGCACCCAAATAGTACTCATGCACCCAAATAGTACTCATGTGCCTAGATATAGGCTGATATTGACTAAGTGTTCATACGCCCAGATAGCTCATGTGCCAAGGCACTCATGCGCCTACATAGTGCCCATGCCCCAAGAATTGCCCAGAATAGACTAAGTGTTGCTCATGCGCCGCAATAGTGTCAATCCGCCTGAAAGTTCTCGATGCGCCTAAGTGTTCCCCATGCGTCGTGAAAGGCCATGTGCCTACATAGTGCTCATGCGCCTGCATAGTGTCATGCGCCTAAAGACTTAGAAATATTTTCTGATCTTTGGGGAAAAAGTAAAATGTAGCCTTGACTTGGGATGTTCTCGGGGGTAAAGTAAGTTGACTTTTTGAAGTCATAGATGATGTGATGGGCGAGGTAAGATGATGTATGATTGATGCTTATGCATGTTGATATGTTGCATGATTGTTATGTCATGTGTGATGGTGCCTTGTATGGCGATGTTTGCATGATTATGTTTATGTTCCAGGCTATGTATGTTTATCTTTCTCGTGGCTTTATGTGTTATAGTTATGAAAGAAATGATAAAGTATTATGTAACATATAGTGAAAGATAATGAAAAGAGGAGCATAATGATAGAATGCATGCATTAATGAAAGATAAAGTAATGTAAAGCTTGCAAGCAAAATGTACGGAGGTGCACGACTCAAAAATGTCATAAGGTCAAATGTGTGTGGTTTAGCTAACCCTTAAGGATACATGCAGGGGTCTAGTCTTTATGACTGAGCAGTGTTATAGTACATGGTTTATAGTGATTATTCACCCCAGTGCTGGTGCCAAGCTATGTGCGTTATGGAAGTCATTATGATCTTCGGCCAGTACCGCTTTGTGATTACGTTTGGGGTGTAGTATATAGTAGTGGGGATCTTTGTCGCTTGCCCCGATGCTGGTGCTAGGCTATGTGTTTTATGGAAGTCATTTATGATCTTCGGCCCAGTACCCGCTATGTGCATACATTGGGGGTATAGCTGATGACACTGATCCAGAAAGAGATAAACATAGAAAAAAGAATGTGATGAATAGAAAGGAAGATAATAGTTATTATCTATATGTACGACGATGTGTGATCTGTACGAAAGTATAGTATGATTTGAAAGAAGTAAAGATTGGTTTTTAACGAAAGTAAACTATGTTTATTTAAAACTAGAACTCACTCAGCAACGCTGACTTTTATGTGTTTCCGTTGGCAGGTAAGGTTGTTGGGGAATGCCGGGGGGCTACTTGGCTCTTTTGATGGCATCATTTTATAATGCTTTTGTGAAGTAATGCAACTAGTATTTTGTAATTTTATAACATTGTATTATTTTGCAAAAGCTTTTATAATGAAATAAAATGTTGCTTTAATGATTCCGCTGCAATGTTTTAATTAAGTTATGACAAATATGTTTTATGTGCGATGATTGACTAGCTTGAGCGCCCGGAAGGCGCCTACATAAGTTTATCTACCGAAGAGTTTTTATCTTGGAAGCTTAGTGCGATGATTGACCAGAACTTTGAACCTTCTTCTTCGGAGACACTCTATTCTCGGAAGCAAATTCATTTACCAGAGGAAATAAGTTGGTTTCGAAAGAGAAAAAACCTTCGGAATCCATGTACCTTCTAAAGAATCTATTATGTAATGGAAATGACAGGATCAGTGATCTCAAGTTTGATGGATTAGAGTGAACGCAGCGGAATAAGAACAAGAATTAGACAAATTATAGCAAGAATTTGATATTCGTATGCATTAAGAACAAATACGGTTGTAACGAGAGAATATATTTCTGTGAAAAGGAATGTTTCAATAATATCAAATGTTTCTGCTCAATCATTCACGATTACAAAAGGTTGACACTCCTTATATAGAGTGCAATCACTGCTGATATCACGGGATAGTGACATCTGGCAGATTTGTTACAAAAATAACTAAAACTTAACAAACTACTGAAATGTTCACAACTACTGAGAACATATCAGAGTGCTAAGTATAAAACATAAAACTACTGATACGAAACTACTGAAACTACAACGACTGAAGAACAAGCTCTTCAGTCGTTTTACAAAACTACTGAAAAGAAAAACATAAAACTACTGAAAAGAAAACCGTCACAACTACTGAAGAAGACCTCTTCAGCTGTTGTGACAACGTTTGATACTTGGTCTTCAGCACTTGTGTCTTCAGACTTTGTCTTCAGCACTTGTGTCTTCAGACTTTGTCTTCAGCACTTGTGTCTTCAGACTTTGTCTTCAGCACTTGTGTCTTCAGACTTTGTCTTCAGCACTTTTGTCTTCAGACTTTGTCTTCAGCACTTGTGTCTTCAGACTTGTCTTCAGCACTTGTGTCTTCAGACTTTGTCTTCAGCACTTGTCTTCAGACTTGTCTTCAGCACTTGTCTTCAGCTGTTGTGGACTTCAGCAGTTGTTGTGACGTCTGTGGGACTTAAGGTTTTTCTGATCCGGCTCATTGGTTCTTTTGGTCCAACAAACTCCCCCTGAACCAATGCAGCCAAAACCTTAACTTTATTGAGGTCCCACTTATTGTTGGCGATAAGATTGGTCTTTTTCCTTCTTGATCAGCTAAGAAGATGACCCAATTAAGCACTGGCCTGGGAATAGATTTCTGAAATTGGTTGGCATAGTATGGATAAGAGCCCTGACTTTGGGGAACTGGACACAGGGCTGTGGTCCTATCCATGAAATCTACTTCCCATGTATAAGCCTGTAGGATTCTCTGGTGTATGCTCTGAGAAACATAATTTGTTCTTCCATGGTAAGATTTTCAGCTCCACCATCAAACAGTCCTTCACGCCCATACAGCTCTGAAATGTACTTAGCCTGTTTGCCATTTTTGAGCTCAACTGTTGTAATCTGTCTGTATGCAAACTCATCTGGGTGAGTACCTTCAAGTAACAGACTGAGCTCATTTTGTTTGAAGTTCTCAAGCCTCTTGTAGACTAACCCCTTTTTAATTACTCTGTTCTCTAACATCTTTGGGGTGGCTGTTTAGTTTCATAGGCCTTCTTGAAATCTTCTACAATTTCCCAGGGTGATACTACAAGGACCACTGTGATCTCTTCATCTACGATCCTTTTTACTTGGCCCTTGTATCTCGAAGGAATGTCTTTCTTCACAATTCTGTGAGCCACCCTAGGATCAGGCCATATTCTCACCTTTTCCTTTTGATATTGAAATGTGTTAGCAAGGGTGTACAATCTCAGAGCTTCTTTCTTCATACTGATTATTGATGAAGAAGCAGCATAAGTTTTGTCTATGCTTTTCAGCATCTCATCATCATGAAGCTTTTGCTGCTGTTCTTCTTCTATCTTTACTCTCACAGCTTCCATCTGTGAGGTGGGAGTGATGGGCATAGGTTTGGCTTTAGGCAAAGTTAGGACTGCGGAAAGAGGCAGCCTATCTTCTTCCTCATCATCCTCTTCTTCTTCTTCTTCTAGCCTCAACACCCTTCTCTTCTTCTTGGGTGCATCATCGGCTGTTGGTTTTGAGGGTAAAGGAATTGGTTTAGTGGGTTGTGGTAGTGGTGATTTTGAAGTGGGAGGTTTTGCAGGTTGTTCTAGCATTCTTGTAGTGAGTGAGGCTTTTGAGTGTTTTGCTAGTTCCTTTCTGTTCCCAGCACCTGCCTCATTTAGTGCTTCAATCACCAATCCCTTAGTGTATGCTTCAGACGAACAGATCTTGGTGGTTATTGCCAAGATACTGTCCCTGGTCCATGACTTAATCTCGATCAATGATCTCCCAAGGTACTTTGCAATGAATCTGATCATGATCTCTAGTCTTTCTCTTTCTAATGCATCATAACTTGCCCATCTTGAGTTAATTTCTTCAACTTCAAGTCTCCTAATCTCTGAGTCAAGCTGTGCAGTATCGAACCCCTGTCTATACAGTTGATCAATAATGGAGTCCATTGATTTACTGTGTGTAGCATCCGCCATTTTGATCATCTCATCGAGTTCGAGTTCTTTTTCTTTTCCTTCAACCTTCCTCTTCTTATATGTGACATGAAAGTCTTTGTGACTTTCACCCACTTGATCAATGTCAGCTCCCTTCACAAACTCCTCTTCCTTCTCAGTCTCCTTTTCTTTCTTCCCCTCTATGCTCTTCCTCTTTGCTTTCACTGACTGACTCTCCCCCTTTTTGGTTGCATTGGTTGCAAGGGTTTGAGTAGCAGAAAGCCTTGTGCTCACAATCTCCTCCACCAGGGGTTGTATGATTGAGGGAAGCCTCTCATCCATGGTTTTGATCACAATGTCTGTGATCATGGGGTGATGAGAGGTAGGGATTGCTGAAAGATAGCAGCTGTTTGCTCAGAGGGGTTCTGTCCCTGAGAAGCAGTGCCAGAAATAGAAGCTGGTGGCTCGGAAGTTTTGAGTGGCTGAGTGTGGGGAGACCTTCAGGTGAAGGTGCCATCTGTGGGTTTATGTTGGTGGCAGATGGACTTGCTTTTTGAGAGAATTGGTCAAGTAGTCTTTGTAGTCTACTGACTTCTTCCTCAAGAATTGTGTTCTGGGCCAGAACATCATAAAAGAAGCCCAGGTCATCATCAGCAGATGCTGAATCACCTGACCTCCTGCTTGTAGCAGGATGTACATGCACTGGGTGTAGACCAGTTTTAGCATGTGCCCCTTTTTCTTGGAACTGGGGACTTCCAGCCTCAGGACGATGTCCTTCATCAGCTGTTGCCTCTGGTGAGGTCTTAGCTATGTTACCAGCCTCAGTCTGATCATGTGCTGATTCAGAAGAGGTGGCAGCCTCACCAGATGTTCTGGTCTCCATATCCACACCAGGAGATAGAACAGTTAAACCTTGTGCTGTGGGCTGTCAGAAGCATGTTGATCCTCTTCCTCAATTGCTGTGGTTTTCCCTTTGTTGGTGTTTGTTGGGGAGGAGGAGAGGCATGCAGCTGAGTCAGCACGTTTGCAATAATGAGAGTAGGACTTTGTGGGGCGGTTGCAGTGGGAGATGGGGTAAAAGCAGTATGCACCTGGGGAGAATGGTGCTCTTCAATGGCAATCTCCTCAAATGAGGAAGATCCCAGATTAGTGGGTACCCCTTCTTTGGGCTGCAGGCTCCTTTTGAGAGGAATCCTGAGCGGCTGTGGCTGGTGAAGTCCTTGTATCCACTAGGGGGTTATAACCAGTGGATATAGCCTGCGTTTGTGTTGCAGGGGCATCCTCAGGGGACTCATTTCCCTGAGTAGCCTTTTTTGACTTCTTTTTAGTGGGTTTGGTGGGGACTTTGGATTTGGAGGTGGTGGCTGTGGGTTCCAGCTGCGTGGGTTTGCGCAGCTTGGCAGCCATTTTAGTGATTGGTCAGTTTGAGTTGTGCCGGAGTATACTTCAGGCAATACAGCCGTAGCAGGGACTCCCAGGCCAACAAGTCCCTCAGCTTGAAGCTGGTTTTCAATTATGGCCATTATGAACCGAGGATATAATATCCAACGGTTAGCAAGTTGTTTTTGGGCCATATCCTTGAGCTCTAAAAATAGTATTTCAGAAAAATTTAAAGGTTGTTGCTCAAGGATGGAGTACATTACCTGTTGCCACCTGTGGACATTTGATCCCATGATGAAGTCTTGGGGGCAAGGCAGACATTTACCATGTGAAAGATGAGACGTTCGGCATCCTGGAAATGTTTCTTCAATATGGTAGATGCACTCAGGTTACCCTGGTATCCATGGGGGCAAATGATTGATCTATTGTGCCCTTTGGATAACCAGTTGGGAAAGTGGCATCATCCAGATTGAGGGTTTGGCGAAGAATGTCTGGAGTAATGACCACTTTTTGACGATGGACAAACGATTGAAGAGACTCTGTGTCATTCTCCTCAGAGACAAGAGTGACGTTTGTCCAGAATTGGTTAAGAGATTCGGCATATATGGTGGGATTTAACAGAAAAGCCGTTTTGTAAGGTGACTGAACCATTAAATCAATGGCGTTGTGAAACTTGGTCCAGTATGGCGATTTTGTGAGATGTGCGACACAGTTGTGTCGTGGTTTTAGTTGCATGGTCGCCATTGATGAAGAGAGGTTACAGAGTTTTTGAACGTTAGGTTTGAGAAGAGAAGAAAGTAAAAACTCTGAAGGTGGGATAAGGTATTTAAAGGGTAGGGTTAGAAAACGACTGAAGGTTGGTGTGTTAGTCATCAGTTGTTGAAACTACTGATGACGTGGTATTAACTTTCAGAGGTTTGGAATGACTGACCGTATTGGTGTGATCAGCAGTTGTTATAAAACAACTGAAGACTTGGTTTTAACCGTCAGACGTTGAAACAGCTGAAGTCTCAGATTTAGTCATCAGTAGTTATAAAACTACTGAAGACAGTTTTGACTTCAGGTGATGAAACAACTGAGGACTTGGTATTAGTCATCAGTAGTTGGGAAACTACTGAAGACTTGGTTTTACCATCAGTTGTTGTAAACAACTGAAGACTTGGTGTTAGTCATCAGTAGTTGTGAAACTACTGAAGACATGGTTTTGCTTCAGTTGTTTAGAAAGAAACAGCAGTTGGGAAACTACTGAAGACAAAAAGGCTCATCAGTAGTTGTCGTCAATTCATTGCTTTTCAGCTGTTTCATACTGTCCTCAAACATACTCATCAGACGTTTTCATCTGTTTTCAGATGTTTCATAGGACATCAGTACGTATTTGTATTTCTGACAACAGTAGTTGTAGCTACATCAGCTGTTGTAACTACATCAATTGTTTTAACAAATAAAGTACTTGAGTACTGAGAAGTTAAGCTCTAGTAGTTTAAAGAAAACTTCCGGAGGAAAATAACTTCAGTACTTATATATATGACAATAATAAACTAATGATCATCAGTACTTGTGAGCTGAGATCATCAGTAGTTGTCACTTATTCTAGCTGCAGCATACCAAGCCTTAACACTAGGTTTTGGAAAGTTGTGCTATCCAAGGGCTTAGTGAAAATGTCTGCAAGCTCATCAGCACTAGGAACAAATTTTGGATCAATCAGACCTTTTTCAAAACAATCTCTAATAAAATGGTCTGATTTCAATATGTTTAGTCCTAGAGTGCTGGACAGGATTCTTGACAATACAAAGAGCTGAAGAGCTGTCCATTAACAATGGGGTCTTAGTCTCTGTTATGCCATAATCCAATAATTGGTTTTGAAGCCAGAGTACCTGAGATGTACAGCTTGCAGCAGCAATGTACTCTGCTTCAGCAGTTGATGTAGCAACTGAGGTCTGCTTCTTACTCTGCCAAGAAATCAAGCAGTTGCCTAAGAATTGGCATCCTCCAGAAGTGGACTTTCTTGTCAACTTACACCCTGCATAGTCACTGTCAGAAAAAGCAACTAATTTACCAGAATGTCTAGTAGAATACCATAAACCTAGAGATGGAGTGCCTTGCAATATCTAAAGATCCTCTTGACTGCAATCAAATGAGACTCCTTAGGTGCAGCCTGAAATCTAGCACAAACACATGTAGCAAACATAATATCTGGTCTAGAAGCTGTTAAGTACATCAAGGACCCAATCATACATCTGTAAAGTGTTTCATCAACCACTTTACCTTTCTGATCTGTATCCAGTTGTGTGGTGTTGCACATGGGAGTAGAACAGGGCTTACACTTTTGTAAATCAAACTTTTCCAAAAGATCTTTTGTGTATTTGGACTGATGAATGAAAATTCCATCAGCCTTTTGTTTGATTTGCAAACCCAGAAAGAACTGTAATTCTCCCATGGCACTCATTTCAAACTTCTGTTTCATCAACTTTGTAAAGGCATCACACAATGGATCAGAGGATGCAAAAATAATATCATCTACATAAATTTGAACAAGTAGATTATGCTGCCCAGCTTTCTTAATGAATAAAGTCTTATCTATGGAGCCTCTAGTGAAATTATTTTCCAGAAGAAAGTTTGATAATGTCTCATACCAGGCTCTAGGAGCTTGTTTCAACCCATAGAGAGCCTTATCAAGCTTATACACCCAATTAGGATTTATTGTCCTCAAAACCTGGTGGTTGACATACAAACCTCTTCTTTAATTTTCCCATACAAAAATGCACTTTTGACATCCATTTGAAAAACTTTAAGGTTGTGATAAGCAGCATAAGCTAAAAACAATCGAATTGCTTCCAGTCTGGCTACAGGGGCAAAGGTTTCATTATAATCAACCTTCCTCTTGTGAAAACCCCTGTACAACCAGTCTGGCCTTGTTCTTAACAATAAGCCCATTTTCATCAGTTTTGTTCCTAAACACCCATTTAGTGCCTATTGCACACTTACCTGGAGGTAGAGGAACCAGTTCCCACACTTGCTGTTTCTTGAACTGAAGAAGCTCAAGCTGCATGGCTTCAACCCATCCATTGTCCCTTAAAGCAATGTGATAGTTCTTTGGCTCTTGCTGACTAATGAAGAGAGCATAGAAGCAGAAATTGACAATTGACTTCTTGTTGAAACGCCAGCATTGATATCACCAATGATTTGAGACATAGGGTGATTCTTCAGATCTTGGTACACAATAAGATCTGTGCAAGTGTTTGTAGCAGGCTCAGCAGCAACAGATGGTGATGGTGAAGCATTTCCTTGAAACCAATCAGTAGATGGTAATTCAAAGGAAGTTGAAGTTGTAGAAATCTCATCAGCATTTGTTGTGGATTGTGCTACTGAAGCTACAGGAACATCAGGTCTAGCTGAATCAGGCAGTTGATCACTAAACTTGAAAAGGTGATTACTGATATCATCATCATCATCAGTAACACCAGATGGATGACTAGCTACAGAAGATGATGGATTCATATGATCTGCAACAGCAGGTGGTTGATAAGGAACATATTGCAGAATGTCCAGATCAAACAACTCCACAGGTTTTGTGGAATTGTATCCTTAGGGGATTCATTGAACTTCACATGCAAGGTTTCTTCAACTATCTTTGTCCGACAGTTGAATACTCTATAAGCCTTGCAAGTGGATGAATACCCAACAAAATACCCTGCATCCACCTTAGAATCAAACTTTTGGAGTTGATCCTTTGTGTTGAGAATGTAACAGGGACACCCAAATGCTCTAAAGAATGAAATCAAAGGGGCTAAATGATGTAAAACTTCATAAGGAGTTTTCATCAACCTCTGATTTACTAAGGCTCTATTCTGTACATAGCAGGCTGTATTGACAGCTTCAGCCCAAAAGGTCAGTGGCAGACCAGAATCAGCCAACATGGACCTTGCAGCTTCAATGAGGGTCCTGTTCTTTCTCTCCACTACTCCATTTTGCTCTGGAGTCCTTGGGATGCTATACTGCCTCTTGATTCCCTTTGACAAGTAAAACTCATCAAGAGTGTGGTTTCTGAATTCAGTACCATTGTCACTCCTCACACACTTAACTGGTAGGGAATACTGCTTCTCAACGTGTAACACAAAGTTCATAATGGACTGAGCAGCCTCATCCTTTGAATGCAAGAAGAAGGTCCATACATATCTAGTAATCATCCACAATTACCAGACAGTATTTCTTCTTTGCCATACTCATTACCTTCACAGGACAAAAAGATCCATGTGCAGTAGTTGTAAGCAGGCATTAGACTTGGATTCTTCTATGGTTGGGAATGAAACTTTATGTTGTTTCCCTTTTAAGCATGCAGTGCAGATTTCATCACAATTGAACTCCTTTATTGGAAGACCTCTCACTAAACTCTTGTGGATCAGCTGATTCATGTTTTTGAGATTAACATGACCCAGCCTTCTATGCCACAGTTTAGATCTTGGAGAGAGGCCTTGGAGAACAAGCATGGATGGCCTCTTAACTCAATTTTCTTTGACAGATCCAAGGCATATACTCTTCCTATCCTGTTAGCCTTCAGGAGAGTATTATCATCCAGTACTTTGTCAATCAGGCTCAGAACCTTGGAAGACAGAATCCTACAGTTCTGGCTTGTGAAAAGAGCAACATGTCCTTTGTCACACATCTGACTGACACTCAACAGATTGTATTTGAGATTCTCCACATGGTTGACATCATCAAATCTAATATCTCCATTAGACACAAATCCCTTTCCAATGATGTAACCTTTAGCATCATTTCCAAATGAGACAAATCCCTTCTTTCCCTGAGAGTAATCATGAAGAAGAGAGCTGCTCCCAGTCATGTGCATGGATCCTCCACTGTCCACATACCAGATGCTTCTTTGGCATGCTGAAGAACCCTGCACAATCATAAGAAACTAGTTAGCTTTGGAGACCCAAACCTTTTTGGTTTTGGGACTGACTTTATCAACAGATTTAACCATAGCTGGTTTCTCATGATTAACAGCTGATGAAGATGGAGATGGTGCTGAAATAGATTTGGACCTGGAATTCCTCTCCAGTGGTTGATCACATGGGCTTCAAGTTGGTTAACTCTCCCCAACAGATGCTGAACCATCATAACAAGCTGTGTCTGATTTGAAGCTCGAGCTTTCAGTTCATTTGACACTCCAGAGCTTGTTTTTGATGAGTTCTGTGACCCACCATTTCCTCCTTCTTAGACTTCACAGACTTAGTCTTATGTTTATCATGAGGAACAATATCAGCTGTCTTCTGATAAACCGTATCCTTCTTAGTGGATTTGGGTAAGGCCTTGGGTTTATCAGGTTGAGATGATTGTGGTACAAACTTGGTCTCAAACTCAGTTTTCATTTTATTTATTTCTAGTTTAATGAGCTCATCCCTTTGGAGCTTTAAACCCTTTTTGTACCAACATTCATCAGATAGATGATTGAATTTACCACAAATTTCACATGGTTTATTCTTCATCTTGGACATCTTTACTGCTGAAGTGGAAACTACTGAAGGTGTGATCTTCAGTACTTTCCTCCTATCAGTACTAGGTACTAAAGGATTTGTAACAGCTGAAGACTGGTAATTCAACTGTTTTCCATCCGTCCTAATAGACTGTTTGATGGATTCCTCAGCAGTTGTTAGTCCTTGTATTTCAACTGATTTGAAATGCTTTTCAGATGTTGGGTCTCTTTCAGTACTTGGGGTACATTGAGGAACAACATCTGAAGTACTCAGCTTCATATGAGTCTCAGTAGTTAGACCATCAGTCAATTTATTTGTTGAGATCTTAACACTGGTTTCATTCTCTGATCTTAGATTATCATTGGAGAATGACTCACACGATAATGTGGTTTGGAGATTGCTTTCACTTTCAGACTTAACTATGGAGTTAGGAGTAAAGTCTGTTGGTGGAGCAGTATGGTTGTAACCAATGCCAAACTTCACATTTGAAGCAGTTTGCTTGCTAAGAAGCATTTCAAATCCCTTGCATGATGAGACCCAGCGTTCACACTCAACTTGGGTCACTGCAAGTTTTTCTTGAGACTCCTGTGGTCTTCCAGAATAACCTCTAGCTTGGCCTTTTCATCATTTAATTGGCATTTAAGCTTATAAATCTCATCACTTTTACTGTTAAGAGCAGACTCATACTCAGCTTTTCTTTTGAAAATGGTTTTCTCAAGCTCAAGTTTTTGATTTATTAATGCTACATTTGCCTCTCTAATAGAGACAAAGGCAGCTATGCATGATTCAGAACATAACTTGGCTTTAGCCTCTGAAGATACCTGAGTTACCTGTGAAGATGATGCATTTGAACAGGAACCCTCAGTAGACTCCAGGGCCATGAGAGCAAGATTTCCAAAAGGGTGTTCACCACCATGTTGACTAGCACCAGCATAGTATTGCTCAGTGTGACCAGACAAGTTATCAGGTAAGCTACTCCAGTCAACGACTCCAGGTGTGAAGAAGCTGTGATGAGGTTGTGATTGAGATGGAGATGGTTGAGGTTCTGGTAGTGCATGAGATTGTGGTACTATAGGAGCTTGAACTTGATTTGACTGTGGCATATAATAGCAGGGATAAGGATATGGCATTTGACCCTGAGGAACAAAATATGCAGGAGATTGAGGGTGTGATGAATGACTAGAACCAGCAGAATGTTGCCCTTTGATTGTGAATTGTTATTTGAAAAGTCAAAAAGGGTGCAGAAGTGTTAGATCCAGTTGATCTACACTCTCTTGCAAAGTGTCCAAGCCTGTGGCATTTGTGACACTTCAACTTGCTCTTGTCAAAACCGACTTTGGTTTTGTCAGAGAGTCCAGGAAATTTCCTGCCAGTTCTCTTGTAGAATTTCTGAGATCTGATATTGATCAAGGCCATTTGGCTCAAAATATCCATCTCTTCTAAATCATCATCAGCAATGCCCTTCAAATCATCCATGATAAAGCATAGATTGTCACTATTATTACCAGAATGACAATCAACACTCACAAAGGCATGATTAGAATTGTTTGAGGTGAAATCAATATGCTCATCATAGTGGCATTCTGATCCTGCATACTCTGACTCATGACTTACCAAGGCAGTGTTTCCTGGTACAAAATCATCAGTGAGCTTTCCAGATGATGACAGTTTTCGTTTCTGTTCTATCTCTCTCTCAAATGTGAGCAATTTCCCATGGAGTTGGGTGAGAGATAGTTTGTCCAAATTTGCACTGGAGCGTAGGACAATAGTATATGTGTCCCATCTCTCAGGCAGTGATCTGAGAAATCTGTTATTCATCTGGCTATTTGTGTACTCATGTTTGACCATTTTTAATTCAGAGATCAAACAAGAGAACCGCTCAAACTGTTGAGTCAGTGTCTCACCCTTCCTATGAGAGAATGTCTATTGTTGGGCAAGGATTTCTCTATTATTTGCCAAGACCTCATCTGTTCCTCCAAATTGTTCTTTCAAGGCATTCCAGAGGTCATGGGCAGTTTCATAATGCATTAGCCCAGAATAGATTTCATTGGGCAGTGCCATGGCCAGAATTCCATGGGCTTTTGCATCAATCTCAAACAATTTCTTATCCTCATCTGAGTATTGCTCCCTCCTCTTCGGAACCATTTGATTGGTTTCCGGGTTATTCACCATAGGCTTGTGTGGACCATGTACCACTGATGTCCAACAACCTGAGCTGTTAACAGACAGGTGATGGAGCATTCGTCGTTGCCATATGTTGTACTCATTCCTAACCAGCATCGGAGGCTTGGTTGAGGAACCAGTATTGTGAGGATCATTGGAAGGAGTAGTCATTTTAGGTCCAAATACAATTTAATTCAAGCTTTTAAAAGATTTTACACAGACCACAACAGACTCAATGAAAACCAAGAATAAATCTCAGGATGAATGACCAAAAACACAGAAAATTCAATCTCTATAACCGTTTCTTGCAAAAATGCTAATTCAATCAAACTTGGATCTTGGATAGCAGTTTCAATGATCAATTATTAGATCGATCAATGATGAACCGGCTCTGATACCATTTGACAGGATCAGTGATCTCAAGTTTGATGGATTAGAGTGTAACGCAGCGGAATAAGAACAAGAATTAGACAAATTATAGCAAGAATTTGATATTCGTATGCATTAAGAACAAATACGGTTGTAACGAGAGAATATATTTCTGTGAAAAGGAATGTTTCAATAATATCAAATGTTTCTGCTCAATCATTCACTGATTACAATTAGGTTGACACTCCTTATATAGAGTGCAATCACTGCTGATATCACGGGATAGTGACATCTGGCAGATTTGTTACAAAAATAACTAAAACTTAACAAACTACTGAAATGTTCACAACTACTGAGAACATATCAGAGTGCTAAGTATAAAACATAAAACTACTGATATGAAACTACTGAAACTACAACGACTGAAGAACAAGCTCTTCAGTCGTTTTACAAAACTACTGAAAAGAAAAACATAAAACTACTGAAAACAAACCATCACAACTACTGAAGAAGACCTCTTCAGCTGTTGTGACAACGTCTGATACTTGGTCTTTAGCACTTGTCTTCAGACTTTGTCTTCAGCACTTGTGTCTTCAACTTTGTCTTCAGCACTTGTGTCTTCAGACTTTGTCTTCAGCACTTGTGTCTTCAGACTTTGTCTTCAGCACTTGTGTCTTCAGACTTTGTCTTCAGCACTTGTGTCTTCAGACTTTGTCTTCAGCACTTGTGTCTTCAGACTTTGTCTTCAGCACTTGTGTCTTCAGACTTTGTCTTAAGCACTTGTGTCTTCTCCTTCAGCACTTGTCTTCAGCTGTTGTGGACTTCAGCAGTTGTTGTGACGTCTGTGGGACTTAAGGTTTTCTGATCCGGCTCATTGGTTCTTTTGGTCCAACAGGAAATCTTTGGGCCCCAGATAGTAAAAAGTACAGATTTTATAAATGATGTCAGAATCTTCTGAATGGTTTTACACCTTTCAGCACTGTCACATCTTACCCCAAACCCTTTCACCTTATCCACCCTACATCGCCCTTTCACCCATTTAAATAATCCTGACTCATCATTTTCATCATTTTTACCACTTTTACTACCCAGAGCACTTTCCACTTCAACCTTCTCCATCTTCAAACTCCTTTTCCTCTGTTCTTTCTCAAAATAACGCTAAACCCTCAGCACCATCAAGTCGCACTTCTAGATTCATCTAGGGATGCTGACTTCTCTGAAATCATCTCATTTCTACCCAATCTACCTACTATACTGCCTGACCATAAACCCACTGTTTTTCTTAACCAATGGAGGAGTTTTGGGCCAATAGTCATATTGAAACCCTAAATCAAGTTAGGGTATAAGGTGAGCATTTGTGGCCAGAAATTGGCATCTAGAAACAATATAATCAGGGAGCATCTAGAAGCTCATGATGAAGGGACCTACTAAATTTCCAAGACCGACCTGATGGTACATAATGAACGCGCCCCTGAACAAATCATCAGGGGGAATTTGCATAGCTGAACAATCCTTGGCCCCGTGATCTTCTAAGACACAGATGCAATCCTAGAACTAGCATTGAGGTTGAACAATGAGGACTTCTCAAGCTCCGCACCCACTCAACAGCTCCATCACCCATTCAACGCCTAAATCCTTTACCCACAAAAGCTCGAAGGTCTAAAGCTTCCGAAGATGTCAAGGAAAGAGGAAGCTGACTGCGGAAGAACTAATAGAGAGGAAAGGCTAGAGAAATTAAAAGAAATGGGAGACTACCTTCTAGGAAGTTAATGGCTGCCAGTACTAAAGCAACCATAGTCAACTAGGAAGCAGTCAATAATAAAAAAAGAGTGGAGATTATTGAAAGACTGGTTAATATGGGAGCTGGAAGTGAAAAAGGGCTCTCTTACCATTAGAAGAGCTGGTAGAGTTGGAAAAGGCAACCAAGCAGCAAAAAGAAGAAGAAATAGGAAGGTTGGCCTTGGAAGAAGAGAACTTGGAAGAAGGAGGAAGCCGATCAAAGACTAAGGAGTTAAAGACTAGCCTTTGGAACTCAAGAGGATTCTCTCTTGAAGAACTTGCTCCACATAACAATGATGATCCTGTGGCTGGTGAATAAAGAACAAGATCAAATGGATAAGGAAAGAAAGAAGGCTATTAGGGGAAAATGAAAGAGAGAAAGAAGAAGGAGGAAGATGCTAAACTTGTAGCCCTGAAGAAGTCTGGGGACAAAGCATGGATGAAAGACATCTTAGGGCCCATGGCTTCTTAGGCTGGCAAGTTGGACCCATGTCCTTGAGGACCCTGTAGCATATTGTCAGTGTAATCAAAGCTAACATATGCTCAGGGAGAAGGAAAGAGATGTACAAAAGAGTACAGGGGATGACTCTCACACCTACCCCATTACCACAACCTCAACATCCAACCTCTAAACCTATCCCTTCCCATTCCCTATCAAAACTGAATCAACCTCTGAGCCTTTCACCCCTTAGCCCAAACATCAACCTTACCTCTTCCTCACCCACTCAATCCAAACAACCACCTAAACTACCAATTCTCAAACCCAAAACCCTACTAAGAACCCTATCTTCATCAACCAAACAACCTCCCAAGTCATCCTCTCATTCATCCAAACCTATTTCCTAAAAGAATTTAAGGAGATCAAGAGGACGCTCATCAACTGCACATCCTTAAGCAATATCTTATGTGAGGAGGAGTCTGTCAACTTGACCTACATTGACAACTCCTCAAGTTCTCTATAAGAGAACAATTCCTTCATCTCCCTAGAAGAACACTGGACCATGCTGCTAGACTTCTTGGTCTCAACTCTGAGTCCTTAAACGATAAGAGAAGAAGCTGAGAAGAAAGCTGGTGACTCTACTAGATACAAAGAGAGGGGACACGATTCCTAGTCTTCCCCTTGTGCCTTGAAAGAAAATCATCCAGTGGAGGTTTGATGGTCCAGTGGAGGTTTGATGAAGCCTCTCACAACTTTCTTATGAAGAGAGTGAATGGAGAAAGCAATAGGCTGAATATCTCTTCTCTGCTACACTTTAGCAGATTCAACATTGCTGAGTTAGCAGAGAAACCATTATCCAATCCTTCGAACTCCGAAACAGCTGCTCACATCAAAAATCATCTTAGCAGCCTTCATTTTGCTGAGCTAACATCAAAAGCCAAGATTGAAGAGGAGTTGAAGCTGAAAGAGAATAAAGACAAGGAAAGGACAAGCACCAAAGGCAAGGCCTCTCTACAGATGGTGGAAGGCCCAAAATTAGAACCAATAGTTAGATGGGAGTATGACTATAGTTCCCGTCAACTAACTCTTTTCAGAGGGACCCAATAGAGGGTACATATAATTCAAAGTGACAGACTGGATCTCCTGTCCACGAATGATTTGTACACACTTCTCAGCACCACTTTACGGAAGAACAAATTCACAGATAAGTATCTGATTTCCCTGGTGCTGAAAGTTTTGAGAAGCAATAACAAGTGAGGTTTTGGTAGCATCAACCAAGGGGAGTTGTTGGATCAAGAAGAAGCTGGTGCAACCAAAACCAAACACTTAGACAATTTTGGTACAACTTACAAGGGACTTCTGAAGCTAAGTTAGGAACTTCCGAAGGATATGCAGTTCTTCCGAAGAGAAAGTGCAAGAAAGCTCCAACTTCTAAAGACAAAGTCTTCTTTTCCGAAGTTCAATACTTAGAAGAAATCAAAGACAATGACTTCTAAAGTAGAAGTCCTCAAGCCACGGAAGAAGCAGCCTCTTCCGAAGTATAAAGGCTTCGGAAGAACGTGTTCTTTTGAAGCCAATTAACCTTGAGAAGATGCTACTAATGAACCAGTGGACATAAGTATGGTCTCTGACACTCCGTTGCATACCTCTGATGCTACATGGCGTTTTCCAAAAAAGCCATGTAGTTGACCATACTTTATTCCAATATTCACCTTTTTATGTTCATGCAAGTTACCAACTTTTGTTAGTGATAAAAGATAAGTCATGGACATGTCATGACTACCATAGCTTAGATAAGACATTATTAAAGATACCTTAAACTATAGCTTTGTAGTATTTGCTTTAGTTAGAGGATTCCAGCTGGTATCAAAGTATATCCGGCTATAGATAGTAGTATATATAATTTATCATTGTAGCTCTTGTAGTAAGCTTGTAAGAGTCTTGAAAACTTTGAGTTAAGAAATAATATATATACAGTATCTTGAAATTATTCTCTTGTGTTTTTCTTGTGTTACTTAGTATATTATTATCAACTCTTAGAAGAACTCTACTTCTTGAGTGTTTGTTCGTGAGTTTGAGAGAAAATACTTGTGTTGAAGTATAAAACCGATCCTACAAAAAGAATTAGCTGAAGCTTCAAGGACTATCAAACAATATACAAGAAAAAGAAAGTATAAGGGATCATCAAGAAGAAGGTAATCAAAATTGATGATTCTCCAAAAGATCAAAAACAATGTCTACTGAACATACTCCTTCAGTGGATTTATCTACTGTGACGGTTGTTCCTCACAAGGATAGTGATAGTGATTCTGAGTGGAATAAGCTGACATAGATTGAGTCTCCCAAGGAACAAATAGAATCAAAAGCTAATGATCTGCTAACTACCAAAGACATATTGGAAGAAAAGGCCAGAATGAGCAATGTTTATGACTCTAATCAATCATGGCTTTCCATATGACATGTTAGAAAGGATGAGAATGACTGAGATGAAGGATATGCTGAAAAAAATTGAACTTGCAAGATTCATGATCCCCAACTGCAATTATGAAACATTCACAACATTTCAGTCTATTTAGAAAAAAAAGAAGGAGTTGGGTCATTGTGATACAACAAGACTAAGCACATACAATATGGCTTGTTGGTTATAAGGTCATAGATACATTGAAAGGAAGATCAGTGGCTGAGTTTAGGAAAATGATGGAGCATGTGATGAAAGTGGAGCTCGAAACTGGTGTGAGATTCTGAACTGAAGCACCAAATCCTGCTTATGAGCATCAAAACAAACTCCCTACTGAGCCTGTAACTTTTGAGAGCGAAGATCAGCACAAAAGGAAAGAAAAGCTTATCAGAAAGCCCAAAGATGTTATTCCTGTCAAAAGTTTGGTCATTGGGAACTATAGTGAGGAAAATTTTTGAACAAAAGTCAACATTGATAGATCTATTTGATCATCTCATAACTCCCAGTTTTGTATAAGAAAAAAAGATTAGGGCCTGGAAATATAATTTAGATTGGTATTGTGCTATACTTAATAGAACATCTGGAAGGATTCAATACTTCAATGATGTAGGAACAATTCTGAATCTTCCTGAATGTGACATCAAGGAACTATAAAGCTTAATCATCTCTAACTACCCAATCCACCCATAAGAAAGAGACTTCTCTGTTTTAGTGGGTAAGTTAAAGATAAAATTCAGAGATGATATGATCAAAGAAGCTAAGAGAGAGGATATTGAGCACAGAAGAAGAAAGCAAGGGCAGAAAAGATCAAAATCCATTCCTCTACATTGGTAGATGATGAATTTTGAAAATGTTTGGATACTACAATAGAAATACAGTAACTATAAAGAGCTTTGATGGAAATCAATATACATATCCCATAATAGAATGGGGATATGTTGAGAAAACTAAATAGTTAGTGCTGCTAAGAAATGTAGGGACAAAGAAAGCTAACCAGATAAGGATCTTTGATCCAGTGGAAATCAAGGCAATCCACCCAAGCTACACTTCATATCTGTATGACAATTTTTTCTCAAAAGCTCAAAATGATCTATGTTTGTATGTACACTTAATTTAAGTGATTGACAAATTGCATGCAAAGGCATACAAAAGAAGGAAATATGAGGCAGGGAAGTTAATTGGAACTGACATAAAAAAGTATCAGAACTCAGGATCTCAAAACAAGATGATTTGGAGATAGTTCATAATCAGAGTATTGTGGAAACACTACTATCGAGGAAGATGTTCTGGGTTTAAGATTTGAAACTTTAAAGATGATTTATAAGATGGAGATAGAGTACAAATATGATGATTAGAAGACTGCAGTCTCTTACTTCTACAAAAAGATAATTGCAAGAGTTAAAAAGCTTTCAAGCCTGAAGAGCTGATCTAAAAGTTGCTAAGCCCAAGGGGAGTATTGTTAGATTTAGGAACAATAGGTCTAGATCCTTTTCTATAGGCTTCGCACTATAATCAATGCTTGTAATAAACTCTTGTAATTCATTACTTTGATGTATGCATTATGTATATAGGTTAACCCATATCTATGTTGATTTATGCGTATGATTGCAGGTTCAAACATCATACTTGGTCAATTTCAGAAATTGACAAAGTGTAAGAAACATCTACGGATAAACATGTATGTTCTTCCATAGATAATCATCTTATAAGAAATACATCCGAGGATCCTCTACAAAAGAACTCTTTGGTGCAAATCAAGTGCAGATGAAGACAAGGGAGTGCTAAGAGACCAAGACCCACGTATGAACAACTTGCACTCCAATGAAGAATACCAGTGAAGACTCCTACGGAAGGGTAAACTCATGCGGAAGACCAAACACTTCTACTTGCATCATCAAATAATTCAAGTTAACAAGTGAAGCACGGACTTCGCAAGATTCGCTGTTTCTTTAACAGAAATATTGTGCCTATAAATACTAGTCCTAGGTTACACATCTAGGGACGGCAAAAACAGAAAACATCAAATCGATCCACACGATTAATCAAACACAAAAACCCTAGCAACCGTCACATCAATACACCAAAACCACTAACATGTTCAAAGCAAACATTGTCATTTACAATCATAATTTGATCATTTGTAATCATTAATTAGTTTTAATGAAATCCTTTTGAATTAATCTTGTTCTTTGATTATTGTGTTAAAATCATCCTGTTCTTTGTGAGTAATATTTATTATCTTTGTTGTTTAATAACTAATCAGTTAAGCAATGACTAATGATCATTCCTCATTCATTAAATCAAACTCAATCTATCACAGATAATACCTAACTACGATCCTTGGATTCACAAGAATTGTTGGAGCTGTAAAAGATAGTCTATATTATCAATATAATCAAACTTAACAAAAGTCAACGTCACAGTTAAAATCAACAAAAGTCAAACCCGACACGTTCGAGACGAGGATCCAAGACGAGACGTTGAAGATTTAGATAACTAGCAGTTTTATTGTAATAAATATATTTTGTGTGAACAAAATATATTTTATCTTGTTTTTAGTCATTTTTATATTTTGTATGTAATTTTATTAATATGCCTAAGTCTAGAGGGTTAAATGTAATTAGTGAATATTATATTCACTATAAATAACATAATAATAATTAGAATTTGGTTAATGGTTGAATGACCAATTGATTGAGGATTTACTAGTAAACAATATTATTAGCAATCAATAGAAATCAAAGAGGTTTTGATTATGATTATCATATTTTGATCTAATTCTTTATGATTTGATTCAAGTTTGATTATCCTGGAGTTACTATTTAGTATCAAAATCTTAATGCATCAAATGCATTGAAAATTTGAAGAATTTTGTGGCTAATCTTTTAAGGTGTTCATCATTCTTGTAGAGAGAAAAAGTGGAGGTTTTAGAGAGAGAAACTAAATTTGAAAATTAAAATTTCAAATCTTCATCAAAATCAATCAGATCTATAGACTTTTACAAGGAATTCGAAAATTTACAAGTTAAAAATCAAATCTATTCCTAAATCTATACAAGATTCAACAAAAAAATTTCAAATCCGGAGATTTTCTTTCACACACACTAGTGTGTATGTTCTTGGTGTTCTGAGGATCTTCAAATCTTCAAAACATCAAGCTGCGAATTTAGCATTATCTTGAATGAAAGTTCATATTTTCTAGCGAAAAAATCAGCGAAATTGCTGCCAAAATCATCAACGAACCTGCGAAATTAATAAACATTTCAGCGAAATTAAAAAAAACTGCATATTTAAAACTTCAAACTGCGAAATTAACTGCTCCGAAATAAAAAAATCTATCTGCGAAATTAATAGAAAGATAACATGAAATATCGATTGTAGTGTTTGAACATGTGGTCAAAAGCACCATTGAACCCCGCTCCTCTGGTGTTACAAAAAGAAATCAAAGCCCTCCCTAAGGATTTCATATCACTTCTTTCTCCTTCCCTTTATCCAAATCCAGATCATATCCATTTCTACCACAGCCATTTTGTGGCGTTCTATCATCATCTAATTCGTCAAACTTTGCAAATTCGTTACTAGCCACATTTATATACATCTAAAGCATCACCGGATAGATTCAAAACAACAGGCTCATCCACATGGTTCTCATTTCCTGCATCACTGATTGAGAATCTTTCCAAAAATTTTTTTATTTCGGGTTTCAATTTCTACTTCCAGTTCTCTGATTTGTTCTTCAAGTTGGGATTGAAGGACCTCGTGTAACCGTAAGCTCAATTCTCTTGGAGAAACCACGTGGCTTGGTGCGGGTGCAGTAGCGGCTAGCGCAGAGGAAACGATGGTTGAAAGGCAAGTGTGATTGTTGGAACAAGTGGTAGGTCTGACGGATGACGATGATGTTGATGATGATTATGATGGTCGGAGATGGTGGATCCAATTTGATGTGGTGTTTTCGTGTTTTTGAGTGGGGCTTTTGATCGGAAACTGTAGCTAGATAACGAGCCATTCGACCCATTTACATCGGTTGCTTGTCTCTTACCAGCACGTGACGCCGGAGACTCGCCGGAGAGGCGGCTGTACGCCGGAAAGAAGAAGTTCGCCGGAACCCTAATTGTTGTTGTTCTCTTTTGTCATCAGCCTCTCTCCTTATCTACACACTTCTATGTGTGTGTTTTTGTTAGTATTAGACATTTAGGTTAGGGTTTAAGTTTGTTAAATGGATTTTGGGCTTTACTTTTAAAAAATAAACTTTCATATGGGCTAGTTAATAAGTAATAATCAAAAAATTAGGCTGAATTTGTTTTAAAAATATTTGGACTCTTTAAAAATCAAAGAAATTGGGCTAACGAATTGGAGGAGAATTATGAATAGATTTTCTAGTGTAACATTTAAAAAAATATATTTTTCTAGTGTGACATTTAAAAAATATATATTTTTCTTGGGGGAAAATTATTTAAAATTTCTAATAAAATGTCATCTTCGAAAGATTTCAAATCAGATAATCTCACAACAGCACAAAGCCGGTTTGACTCTTTTGCAGGTACAAAGAAAGAAATTTGTCAGATTTAGTTGATCGATTTTTGAAAGTGGCAAATAATCTAAAGAAACATGTTCCTGATCTCAGTAATCATGAACAGATTCAAAAGCTTCTTGACTCGCTGCCGTCTGCATGGAATCATCAAGTTAAATGCTGAAGCAAGAAAGAGGTTATGTCGACACAAAACTTATGGATATGATCAACAGACTAAAATTTCTCGAGCTGGATATCCAAAGGAACGAATTTCAGCAAGCCGTGTTCCCACATCAAACCCACGCACTTAATACTAATCTTGTTTCTTCTGTAACAAGCATACTTGATTACAAAACAGAGATGATTGAAAAGTTAAAATTATTGAGAACTGATTCGGATTTAAACTCTAAATTCAAAGAAACTGTTGAAGAGAATCGTGAAGCTTTAAGAGTCAATAATGACAGTAAACTAGAGTTTGTGAGAACCGGTGATGATAAGGATGGAAAAGCAGATAAAAGAGAGAAAGAATCCGAGGCTGGCGAGATGCTAAAGGTCAAAGAAGAGGAATAACAAGAAATCACAAGGGTTTGCAACTGTGAAAAGAGCTTAGCTACAGAACGAACTATCATGGGTCTTCCTTATGAGACTGTTCAGGATATGTGTTCTTCGTCATGCAAAATCTAATTATTTGGGATTTATAAGGCTAACAGATTGTTATTGGAAAATGAAAAAGAATTAAAATTAATCAATAAGGAATTAAAGAAAAATGAAATTGATTTTTCAAGAAAACTTAATGAAGCATTGGCTGAAAATGATCTTCTAAGAAGAACAATTTTGGAGCGTAACGTTGAAATTAATATTTTGAGAGAAAGAGCTGTTTTAGCTCAATTTGAAACGACAAAGCTTCAAACGAAGCTTGATAAATGGACCCTGTCACACATGAAAAAGGATGAGCTTATTCTTATATTGTAACGAGCTTGTAATCGTTAGGTTTTTATCAATGAAACCATTCAGTTATAGTACGTATTATTGTTTGACTTTTTGGTTTGTGCTGTTGTTCATCCTTCCATTAAGAACATGCTCGGATGTTTACCGATCCACAAATCGACTTCACAATTGGTATCGGAGCCGATTACTGCTGGAATGATCTAACAATCATTCTAGCAACCCGAGCTCTTGATTTCTGGATCAAAGTTCAGATCTTGACGTTAAACCCACTTCGTGTTCTTTGTGTTTTGCTCAGATCTGGTTACGTGTGTAGTTCCTATGTTAAAATCGAATTCGAAACCACGTTCCTATCACCCCTGCGAATCTTATGATGTCTATGTTGGTTCATTTCATGTAAAATTCATAAGATTAGGGTTTTGGGCAGCCTTGGCGGCTGCAGATCTGAAAATCTGCGTGCAGACCTGTTCATGCGAATGGGCCATGCGGATGGACCATTCGTACGACTTGACCATGCGAATGGACCATTCGTACGACTGGACCAGTCATATGTTCAGTCGTGCGACTCGACCAGTCGTATGTTCAATCGCACGAATGAGCCATCCGCATTGACTCATCCGCATTTGCTCCGAACCAAAAAAAATAAAAAATAAAAAATGTCTGAAACAGCTTCTTGCACAGATTTGAAGATGAGCAAAGCATATTCATCCTGAGGTTCTTTTGTCAAATAAGTTCGATGTGTACCCCATTATTCGTCGGACTTCCAGAATAGGTGAATGTAATTGGAACACGAAAGAGAGAAGAGAAGATGTCAGTACTTGGTACTGATTTTATGGGGTAGTCAGGAGCATCTGACTACTTATGAGCCAATCAAGTTATATTATCCGCACAGAGAGGATTCTCATTATTAGGGGGAATCCCTGTATAGAGAACTGAAGACGCAATCAGAAGGTGATGATGTGAGCAGGTTTCTAATGATGAATCTACATGCATGTTGATTTAGTGGATATTGTCAGCTGTGGATTGTAACCTTCAACCTTTTGCCCAATACACCGTGTGAAGATGCAAGAAGAGCACAATGTCTATATATTGGGATATGCTGAATGTGAGGGGGAATTTCTGCAGGTGGTGATGTTAATCAGGTTAGCCTGTGTGAAGATTGAAGCAATGGAAAACTATTCATATCATTATCTGGAAAAATCAGTCATATGGGGAATCTTGCTGCTATGATGGTGTTCTACAAAGTAAAAGAAAGCTGTTGTGCCTAAATTCATTTTCAGGGATGTGTGTAATCTCATGGATCGGCAATGTTGGCTATATGGTTTTTCGTTTGATTCTATTGGCAACTAGAGCAAAGATTGACTGAAGATTGTAAGAGGTGTTATCTACTATTCGCAAGCAACGTCCAAGGGGGAATTTGTTGGAGCATATATTGTCATATATAGTGTGTCCGTCGCTTGTCGAATAGTCTAGGCTTAATGTATTACACCTGATATGTTGTAAACACATGAAACTGGGTCATTCACAGGAGCATATGCAAATGAGACTCAGTCGTACAACTGAACCATGCTAATGAACCAGTCGTGCGACTGAGAGATGCGATTGTGACATTCGTAAGACTGAACCATAAGTATGGTCCAGTCGTACGATTGAACCATACGCATGCTCCAGTCGTACGATTGAACCATACGCGTGGTCCAATCGCACGAATGGGCCCAGTCGCATCTAATATGGGCCGAGGCCTATATATACCAGTTTCAATGTGTAGAGAGAGGAGGATTCTCTAAAGGGTTTTAGAGAGAGTGTGCCCGGAAGCGTAGGGCTGCCGGATGAGAGGGAAGATCATGCTCGATCTTCCCCTTGCCAAGAGTCTTGATTCTTATGTTGTAACGAGCTTGTAATCGTTAGGTTTTGTCAATGAAACCATTCAATTATTGTTCATATTATTGTTTGACTTTTTGGTTTGTGCTGTTGTTCATCCTTCCGTCAAGAACATGCTCAGATGTTTACCAATCCACATACCGACTTCACAATTGGTATCAGAGCCGGTTACTGCTGGAATGATCTAACAATCATTCTAACAACCCGAGCTCTAGATTTCTGGATCAAAGTTCAGATCTTGACGTTAAACCCACTTCGTGTTCTTCGTGTTTTGCTCAGATCTGGCTACGTGTGTAGTTCCTATGTTAAAATCGAATTCGAAACCACGTTCCAATCACCCCTGCGAATCTTATGATGTCTATGTTGGTTCGTTTCATGTAAAATTCGTAAGATTAGGGTTTTGGGTAGCCCTAGCGGCTGCAGATCTGAAAATCTGCGTGTAGATCCGTTCATGCGACTGGCCATGCGGATGGACCATTAGTACGACTGGACCATGCGAATGGACCATTTGTATGACTGGACCATGCGAATGGACCATTCATACTACTGGACCAGTCATATGTTCAATCGTATGACTGGACCAGTCATATGTTCAATCGCACGAATGAGCCATCCGCATTGACTCATCCGCATTTTTTCCAGACAAAAAAAAAAAGTCTGGAACAGCTTCTTGCACAGATTTGAAGATGAGAAAAGCATATTCACCATGAGGTTCTTTTGTCAAATAAGTTTGATGTCTACCCCATTATTCATTGGACTTCCAGAATAGGTGAATGTAATTGGAACACGAAAGAGAGAAGAGAGATGTCAGCAGTTGGTGCTGATTTTGTGGGATAGTCAGGAGCATCTGACTACTTATGAGCCAATCAAGTTATATTTATCCGCATAGAGAGGATTCTCATTATTAGGGGGGAATCCATGTATAGAGAATTGAAGACGCAATCAGAAAGTGCTGTTATGAGCAGGTTTCTGATGATGAATCTACATGCATGCTGATTTAGTGGATATTGTCAGCTGTGGATTGGAACCTTCAACCTTTTGCCCAATACACCGTGTGAAGACGCAAGGAGAGCACAATGTCTATATATTGGGATATGCTGAATGTGATGGGGAATTTTTGCAGGTGGTGATGTTAATCAGGTTAGCCTGTGTGAAGATTGAAGCAATGGAAAACTATTCATATCATTATCTGGAAAAATCAGTCATATGGGGAATCTTGCTGCTATGATGGTGTTCTACAAAGTAAAAGAAAGCTGTTGTGCCTAAATTCATTTTCAGGGATGTGTGTAACGTGACGGATCGGCAATGTTGGCTAATATGGTTTTTCGTTTGATTCTATTGGCAACTAGAGCAAAGATTGACTGAAGATTGTAAGAGGTGTTATCTACTATTCACAAGCAACGTCCAAGGGGGAATTTGTTGGAGCATATATTGTCATATATAGTGTGTCCGTCGCTTGTCGAATAGTCTAGGCTTAATGTATTACGCCTGATATGTTGTAAACACATGAAACTGGGTCATTCGCAGGAGCATATGCGAATGAGACTCAGACGTACGACTGAGCCATGCTAATGGACCAGTCGTGCGACTAAGAGATGCGATTGGGACATTCGTAAGACTGAACCATAAGTATGGTCTAGTTGTACGATTGAACCATACGCATGGTCCAGTCGTACGATTGGACCATACGCATGGTCAAGTCGTACGATTGAACCATACGTGTGGTCCAATCGCACGAATGGGCCCAGTCGCATCTAATATGGGCCGAGGCCTATATATACCAGTTTCAATGTGTAGAGAGAGGAGGATTCTCTAAAGGGTTTTAGAGAGAGTGTGCCCGGAAGCCTAGGGCTGCCGGATGAGAGGGGAGATCATGCTCGATCTTCCCCTTGCCAAGAGTCTTGATTCTTATGTTGTAACGAGCTTGTAATTGTTAGGTTTTATCAATGAAACCATTCAATTATAGTTCGTATTATTGTTTGACTTTTTTGTTTGTGCTGTTGTTCATCCTTCCGTCAAGAACATGCTCGGATGTTTACCGATCCACAAACCGACTTCACACAAATAATAGAAAAACAAATTGATTCTTTAATGATATGCTTGGTAGACTCAGCCTGAAGAATAAAGTAGACAGCAGCATCATGATTTAAATTAAAATATATGCTTAAGGACGTCTGGATTTACGCAATCTTTTTTGGCCTGCACAAAAACTGAGTCCCGACAAAAATTAGATTGAGAATGGATCTTTCACCCATCATGATCATATAAGCCTTATATTTGAGTCATGTTTGGTGTATTTATGTGTCTTGTGTTTGTGCTAATCTCCTCTACTGTATGGAAGTACTGACCTGGAGTGATGATCTCCTCTGCTGTACGGTAGTATTGACATGGAGCTCTCATCGGCACATGATTGAATGGTCATCTCCTTTGTTATACGTGAGTATAGACCTGGAGCTCTCACCATTTTGGTCTAAGTTGTGTCAAATCATCTAACGATGAATTCATCACAGAATGCAATATTCTGTTGATAATCATTACTTGCACACTAATGCACAAGCCTTGCTATATAAAGATCATTACAAAATTCAAGAAATCCTGAGGTTTGGTGAGGGTTTTTGCCTAGTGATTGTGGGGTCCTAGCATTCTAAAGTATTTAATCGAACCTTAACAAATCATCTGTTGCTTGTTGAAAAAGATAAGGCATGGGTTTAAATGGACAAACATATCAGCAATCATTATTGATCTGTTTTAGAATTTCAAAATCATTCAAAGACTGTGATTAGATTCAGTTATCAGTGTGATCTCATTGCTTGTCGATGTATAAATTCAACTTTGTGCTAAAGTATATCTTGAGGATATGATCTCATGATCGATTCAGTTCTCGGTGTAAAAAATAAAAAACATAAAAAAATAATGCTAGATAAAAAAATATTGATATAATAAAATAAAAATTATAATATATTTTCATTTCAAATTTTTTTTAGATCTTCCATATTATGCTGTTACAATTTTATCATTTTTCATGTTTTTCATAGAAATTGCGCACAAACGAACACGGGTTCGCTTGTTTTTCACACATAGATAAACACGGGTTTATTTTGTTAATATAAAATGATCTAATTAGAAATGTCAAGATTGTGTTTTGAGAATGTGTTTCAGATATTAGCTGTAAGTGATGGCCGATCATCAGTTGAGCAGTATACCGGATCAGAGAACCTGTTCTTCAAGTTTGCAGAAGATACCGATCTATAAATAGGAGGAGCTTATGAGATCAATAATCTTACTAATCAGATTCGGAAAGCTTAAATTTGAAGATCTTTCTATTGTTGACTTATCGGTGCTCATTTCGTTTGAAGACGTTGATAATAATAGACTAAGGGGGAGTATTGTTGGAGCTGTAAAAGATAGTCTATATTATCAACATAGTCAAAGTCAACAAAAGTCAACATCACAGTCAAAGTCAACAAAAGTCAAACCCGACACGTTCGAGACGAGGATCCGAGACGAGACGTTGAAGATTTAGATGACTAGAAGTTTTATTGTAATAAATATATTTTTTGTGAACAAAATATATTTTATCTTGTTTTTAATCATTTTTATGTTCTATGTAATTTCATTAATATGCCTAAGTCTAGGGGGTTAAATGTAATTAGTGAATATTATATTCACTATAAATAGCCTAATTGTAATTAGAATTAGGTTAATGGTTAAATGACCAATTGAGTGAGGGATTTACTTGTAAACAATGTTATTAGCAATCAATAGAGATCAAAGGTGTTTTGATTGTGATTATCATATTTTGATCTAATTCTTCATGATTTGATTCAAGTTTGATTATCTTGGAGTTACAAGGATGCTAAGAACACAAGCAAGTAATAAGACAGAATAAAAGAACAAGAATAGATAAATATGGTTTTCAAGATTGTTGTATATTGCTCTCAAGTTCTTTTACTATGGTTACAAGGCTTCGAAAGACAAACAAGAACATTAGATACTTTATACTACATCCTACAGCTGGCTATACTTGGAAAAATAGCAGGAAACACTAATATAGATAACAAGATCCATGTACAATCAAAAGGTAGATTGTCTTTTGACTTGTGACTCTGACATGCCATAGCTCACATATTAATATATTACAAAAAGGGTAAAAAGTACAATGTAGAAAGTTATAGCCTCACAACTTTAATTTACAATTGCAAAAGCATAGACATTTTCCCCAACTTATACAAGTTAGTGAGTCTTCAGAATTGTGGCAGAAAGTAAGTCAACTTTATGCAAAAGTTGATCAGAGAAAGCATGTGTTCTCTATCTTTAGAACAAATCAGTATTCACTTTATTGGCTTCGGAAGACTTTGTCTTTGAAGCTTTGGAAGACTTCATCTTTGGATTCAAAAGATTTGGTCTTTGGCTTCGAAAGATTTTACACTAAGAATAATTTTTCTATGAAGAGTGTAAAACTTCCGAACTAACTTCTACCTTGTTTATTAGTGCATCTATGCTGGAAGCTCGTTAGTTGCTTTGGTTCCATTAGCCTTTCTAATATAACCATACAAACTCCCCCTAGGGTAATGCTACCAAAAGAGAGAATGTTTTTTTAGATATTGACAGTCCTTATTAGGATAAGACCATTCCATTCTTCATTGATTGGTCAGGATCCCTCAAACTCTTATATTACCTTCTCATGTAATAGATATAAGGTAGATGAAGATCAAGCATGTCTTGCCATAAATAGACATCTTGACCTGCTTGATCTTTTATGACATACCATCTGTATAGATTTGCAACAAAGGTCTAGGACAGAATGGGTCTTTTAGCTACAAAAGTTGCGTTTGTGTGGAGTTGGCTGAGCAGCCTCTTCTTGCACTTCCTCAGGATGCTCTGACTCATCCTAAGGTGTGGAGGTTGATACCTTTGACTTATTTTTCTTTGATACACTTTTCATGGCCATCCTTTTCCTCCTTTTTGAAGTCTTTAACTTAGACGACTAGTCTTTAGCACCAGGTTATTCTGTTCTATCTCTCTTAGTTGGGTCCTCTTCGCTCACATGCTTAGAAGGAGAGGGAGCTGGACTCTGATGTGGATTAGAAGATGAAGTTGGTTGAGATTCAACTCTAGATCCAGGTTGTGTTGTGTCAGTGGGTTCAACTTTAACCTCGACTTTAGGAGAATCTTGACTTGGTGGAGAATGTAAGTCAACAATCTCTCCGTTTTTTAATCTTCTTCTTGATCACCCTAATATGCTCATCCATAGTGGATAGAGATATCAGAGGAAGCCTCCTTCCAAAGAATCCAGACAGCTTCAAGAAGCTCATCATCCTCTGCCTATTAGCAGACTTCTTGTAGATACATATGTACCTAGTTTATGAGCTTAATGTAAAAGTTTTTCACGTCTTACATATATGTAAATGGATGGTTGAATGAAATACAATGTGTGGTTTATGCTTATAATGTTTAATATTTCATAGGTTATTGTGTATTAACGCATATTGAACTAACTATATAGGTTTGTGGTTGTTTGAAGAGATCTAAGTCAAATAATGTGAATGGATCATCCGCATGACTTAGTTGCACGACTGAACCATGCGAATGGTTCAGTCGCACGAAGGAGTAACCCTAACCTATAAATACCACGTAATTCATGGAAAAATGTAACACTTTGAATAATTCGAATCATACACGTACCCTAGCCGTCCAAAAAGCCCAAGAAAGCCAGTTCAAGTTCATAGATCGTCCTTGATCGATTACTATTCGTTCTTAATGTTTAGATTAATCTTATATCGATCGGGTTAACTTTCTCACTGATTGGATCGCCAATCAAATAAGATTCCGCACTATTTGATTCGATATAAAAAGATCAGTTAGTACTCCGTCCAGTACACGGTCCTCATCAACTAACAAGTGGTATCAGAGCTAAGGCTCTTGATTTACGTGTGATTCAATCGATTTTGATATAAAAATTGTGTTTTTTCACACAAAAACGCAATCTTTTGTGTCAAATGTTGTTTTAGACGTCTTCAGATCGTAAAGTTAACGTTTTTCCGGCATACGACAATTAGGGTTCTTGAAAACTTCATGTTTTTGTGTCAAAATACCTTAAACCTATGAATTTTCAAGTTTCAGCAGCTTCAGTCACACAATTGACTCAATCGCACGACTGAATTCATACGCATCCCCCATACGCATGATTGGACTCATTCGTACATCCATTCGTACGACTGAATTGCCCATTCTCATTGTTCATCCGCACCCGTCCATTCACGCGATTGAGCCATTCGCATTTGCTCATTCGCACGCCTGAGTCAACAACATTGTTCAATCGCACGAAGTGTTCAATCGCATACCTTCATTCGCACAAGTTAAATAGTCTGTTCCAAAGTTTAAAGTTGATAGCAATGGAGGATCAATATTCAGCATTTACCATAGGAAGGAATTCTAGGATTCAAAACTTATTGCTTCTAGAAAATGAAGTGGGTAATCATAACAAGCCCCCTAATCTAATAACGTTAGATGATTATCCACAATGGAAGCAAAGGTTTGAGATTTACTTAAATGGAGTAGATCCTAATCTGTGGGAGTCGATAGAGACAGGATATAGCACGCCTGTAGGTGCAGATGGAGTGAAACTCACCTTAAGCGGTATGACTGACGAACAAAAAGTAAAATACAATGCAGAGAAGAAAGTATATGCGTTGCTGACTCAGTCAATTCCTAAGGACATCTTCCATCAATTTTCTGAGAATAAGCAAGCTAAAAAGCTATGGGATGCATTGGAAAAGAGGTATGAGGGAAATGCATCGTTGAAAGCTCTGAAGGCTAAAACGTTGAAGAAAGAGTTTGACAACTTCTCGTCAATAGGAAATGAGAGCTTGGACGATGTCATTGATCATTTCTACCATCTGATGAGTGAGCTGCACACTCATAGAGTTACTACGTCTATGGAAGACAAAGTTTCAAACTTTGTAGATGGGTTGCCCGAGAAGTGGAGTTCGCTTGTTTCCAACCTCAGACAAAATGATATGCTAGCGAAGTTAGACATAAATGACTTCATCTGAAACTGCGGGAGGAAGAGTTGAGGATGAAGTACAGGGCACATAAGTCATCATATGATTAGAATCTGACACTATACAACTCAACCCCACAAGCCAAAACGTCTGGAGCACCACTTCAAACGGCGTTTGTGTCGAGTTCATCTGGTCCATCACAAGCTATGGCTTCAAGATCTGACATGTCAGGGTCATCGGGTACCCAATACATAGCACCTCAAGCAAATGCTACTTAACTAAAGATTGACAATCTTGGGAATATGATAGTAGAGGTAGCAAAGGAGCACATGGATCTCTTAGCAGCTGTTGTCCATGACGGGCTAGTTGCTGGGAAAATTGGGAACTGGCATGTGGCAGACGAGGACTACGAGCAGGTAGACGAGACTGAGTTAGAAAGGATGGACATAATATGGGCATTAGCAAGTGTTGTTCGGAGAGCAAAGAAGTTTGTCAAGAAGACCAGACAGAATCTAATTACCATAAGGACACAACTTTTGGCTTTGACAAAACAAAAGTTACCTGCTTCAACTGTGGGGAAAAGGGGCACTTCAAACGTGAATGTGTGAAGCCCAAGAAGACGGGAAATGGGAATCCATTCTCATCTTTCACTCGTTAGGATAAGCCCAGAAGTAGTCCTACTTCGTCGAGCAAGGATCCCAAAGCCTTAACAGCTCATAATGATGAAGGACAAGATTGGAGCTTCCGGTTTGTGTCTCTAGGAGAATCCAACATTGCTAGTGTCGAGGATCTAGATGACGACTTAGCAAGTGAAGGTGATATTGCAGTGAAGCTCGTGATGTCAAATGTTGAAGAATCTGCAACAGTAGTTGATCACCTACCTGAAGAAGGGACAAGTCCAACAAGTCCAGAATACCAAAACCAGAGAAGTTAGTCACTGCTTTGATGGCTGATTCAACCACACCTTCTCAGGTAAGTACCATTACTCAACTTTTCAATAATCATGCTTGTTCTGATTGTGATAAATTTAGGGAAAGCATTGATATGAAATTTGGTAGGTTATTAGACCATAATGATAACTTAGTAAAGGACTTACAACTGTGCACTGAAGCCAATAGAGTCTTAAAACAAAATGAGCACAGCTATAAAGAAAAGATAGAACTCTTGAATAAACAACTTAGGGAAACTGAAGTTGTAGCCTTTAATCAAGCTAATGACATTAAGTTATATCTAAACTCCCTAGAAGACACTAAGAAGCAAAAGGCAGTTTTGGAAGTAGAAGTAAATTCATTAAAACAAAAACTGCATAGTTGGACACGTTCTTCTCATATTCTCCAACACTTAGTGAAAGAGCGCAACAATGGGGATGGCTTGGGATATAAAGTGGTTCCACCACCACATGAGACCTTGATGAATGCAAAAAGTAAACCAATAAATAATAACCAATCAAGTGATCCAGATTCTGCATGTAAACCAAATGAATCTGTCACTAAACAAAAGGATGCCACTTCAAAATCAAAGGTAAAATGCCTTGTGTTAATATGGACAAACAATTTGAAAAGGTTAAAATAAAGACACGTTCAACAAAGGCTACTTCTGAACCAAGAAATACCAAACAAATTAACCAATCACGTGCTTCATGTCTAAGTCCAAATAAACAAAAGGGAAAAGATGTTAACAATATCCAAACAATTAATTTTGTTAAACAAGATAAAACATCTAAACAAGAAGTATCAAAACCCAAACAGAATAAAGTCACTCGTGTGTCACATACTTCTCCAGAGAAACAGGTAAATCATCAAGTTGAAAGAAGATCATGCTACAACTGTGGAAAGTATGGACACAGAGCGTCTTATTGCCCTTATTATCAGACACCAAAGAAAAGGATTGAACTTTATGAAACTAAGGAAAGCTCTTCCAAAAGAAGCTCCATGACTCCACCAAAAAGAGTCAGTGAACCTAGAGTTCAACCTATTAGCCAGTCGTCTGTTTATCACAAACAAACCTTATACAAAGTTGGCTTATGGAAAGAAAAGTCTTTGTCTGGAAATGATAAAAATAAGATAGTTGATCTTCCCTCACCCTCTAATGGACAATGGTAGAGTTTATGACGTGTGATGCCTCTGGGACACCCAAGCAAGTTTAGGCTTGGGTCCCTCACCTTAACTAATGTTTTCAATTGAATGTGCAGGGTGTTCGCTATAGTGCTGAAACAAACGCTTGGATTGTAGATAGCGGAGCATCAAGGCACATGACACGAAACCGGGCACTCCTATCAAACGTCAAACAAATAAAAGGAGGTCATGTTCTTTAGCTGGAAACAAAGGAGGGTACATCACAGCTCAAGGGGAAGTAGGGAACCAGAAAGTTAAGTTTGACAAGGTAAACTACATTCAACAACTTCAGAATAATCTACTTTCTGTTTCCAAATACGTGACAAAGGATTTATATTAGTTTTCGATAATAAGAAGTGCTATGTCCTGAAAAGGGACTATGTGATTTTGGAGGAACAAGTATTAATGTCAGCCTCAAGATATAATGCATTACCTTATGTCTTGGATCTATCGAAGGCCTCCACAACTGATCATCAAGTACAGTGCTTCTTGTCAAAAGCTACTAAGAAACATTCTATCTCCTGGCATAGGAGAATGGGGCACATCAATCCAAGGAAGATGAACCACTTGATCCAGAATGATCTAGTGCGAGGAGTCAATGTCAAGAACTTCCAACTCCCGGATTTTTGTATCGCCTGCAAGAAAGGAAAACATACAAAGAAGTCTCATAAGGCAAAGAAATTTAATTCTATAGAACTGCCTCTTGAGCTTCTTCACATGGATCTATTTGGTCCAGTCAGTACAAGAAGCATCGCAGGCGACTTGTACTGCTATGTAGTCATAGATGACTACTCAAGATTCTCTTGGGTGATGTTTTGAAATCAAAATCAGAAACATTTGAGTCATTCAAAGAATTGGTAACTACACTGGAGTCTCTCTACCAGCTGAAGGTAAGACAAGTACGCTCAGACAACAGAATCGAGTTCAAGAACCAATGGATGGAGGCTTTCTGCAAAGAAAAGGGAATTGTGCACCCGTTCACTTCCGCCTACGCTTCTCAGATGAACAGGGTTACTAAGAGAAAGAATCGCAGCTTAATAGAGACCGCACGCACAATGCTGGCAGACTCGGAACTGTCTATCCAATTTTGGAATGAGGCGGTACCCAATGCGTGTTACACGTTAAATCGAGTCCCGGTAGTAAAACATCATGGCAAGACGTATTACAAGTTACTTCAACGACGTAAACCAAATCTGGAGTATCTCGAACCGTTTGGAGCACCATGCACGTTGCTGAAGAAAACTCAGGATGGGAAGTTTAGCGAGAAGGCTGAAGAGGGCATCTTTCTAGGATACAACATACCGAATAAGAGAATTTACAATAACTCAACAGGTCAAGTAGAGGTGTGGTGTAATGTTGATGTTCAGAGATACACCACCCCTCCTGCTGGAAAAGGACTCGCTTTCTTTTTCGACTATGATGGCTTCTACAAGTCCTTCAACATCCCTCTCTCCACGTCTGATGATGAGTTAGCAACCAAAATGATGTATGATGTTCTAAACACACCATCACATTAATCTACATCATCTGGCTCACAAAGTGAATCACCCACCAACTCAGGGGGAGCACTCGAGGTAAGTGACTTTTCCTCTGACGATGAAGCCGTGGAAAATGATCAGGACACTCAGGAGCAACAGGTTCCTCCTACTGCAAGTCCATAAGCATCTGACATTGATGCCTCTACGTCTTCGGAACCTCACACTCCTACTGCCTCAGATATTGAACCAAATGTTCATAATCTTGATTCTGAGGTAGCTGTTCCCACCACACCTAAATGTCTATCACCCTCTAGACAATGTCATTGGGGATGTCTGATCAGGAGTTTAGACAAGAAATCAGCTGTATTCAGCTGATTATGCCTCGGTAATGGAGAAAGGGTACCTTCACGATGGTGCTTATCGCTGTTTTGTGTCTCAGTTCGAGCCAAAATATGTCAATGAAGCCCTAAATGATGAGGCATGGGTGAGTGCCATGCAAGAAGAACTTCTTTAGTTTAAGAAGTTAGGTGTATGGACACTGGTAGATAGACCTAAAGGTGCTAAGGTCATTGGCACTAAGTGGGTCTTGAAATGTAAGAAAGATGACCAAGGTGTCACATCAGGAACAAGGCTCGACTTGTAGTTCAAGGATTTCGACAAGTCGAGGGAATTGATTACAATGAAGTATTTGCACCTGTGGCGAGAATAGAAACCATCCGTATCTTCCTAGCCTATGCCTCTTACATGAAGATTAAAGTCTATCAATTGGATGTAAAGATTGCATTTCATCATGGTGAAATACGAGAAACAGTGTATGTCAGTCAACCCGAGGGATTTGAGGATCCATATCATTGGGACAGAGTTTACAAACTAGATAAGGCTCTCTACGGGCTTCACCAAGCCCCGAGAGCATGGTATGAGAAACTCTCAACTCACCTTGTGAAACACGGATTTCGCAAAGGTGTAATTGATTGTACACTGTTCATCAAAGAGAAAGATGGTGATCTACTGCTGGTTTAGATTTACGTTGATGGCATAATCTTCGGTTCCAAGAATGAAGATTTATGTAAAGAATTTGAAGCAGTTATGAAGGCAGAATCTGAAATGAGTGCCATAGGAGAGATGAAATTCTTTCTCGGGTTACAGGTGGATCAAACACCAAAGGGAATATTTCTACATCAGACCAAGTATGTAGGGGATATTCTCAGTCGGTTTGACATGGAGAATGCTTCCGCAGCTGGGACTCCACTTGCTACAAACCATGATGTAGCACCTGATGAGAATGGTGATCTGGTTGATGCCACCATGTACCGAGGAATGGTTGGATCCCCTCAAGACCTGATGTTATGTATGCAACATGTCTTGTTCAAGATATCAGGCAAAACCAAAAGTTAACCATCTTATTGGGGTCAAAAGGATACTTCGTTATCTGAAGGGTAAACCCACACTTGGATTGTGGTATCCTCATGACGTTGACTTTGAGCTTACCGCGTACTGTGATTCGGATTATGGCGGCTGCAATATGAAGTACAAATCCACCTTAGCACGTTGTCAATTCTTTGGGAGAAGATTACTCATGTGGCAGTGTAAGAAGCAGACATTGGTTGCATTGTTAACTTGTGAAGCTGAATATATTGCTGTGGCAAGCTGCTGTTCTCAAATAATCAAGATTCAACAGCAGATGCGGAACTATGGTTTGAAATTTTGTAACACCCCTATATTTGTTGATAATTCTGCTGCAATAGCCGTTACTAAAAATCCTGTCCAACATCCTAGACCAAACACATCAGCATAAAATATCACTTTATACGTGATTGTTTTGAAAAGAATCTAAGCGATGTTTTTAAAATAAATACGGATTTTCAACGCACTGACCTCTATACAAAAGCTTTTGATAAACCACGTTTTCTATATTTGTTAGAGGTCAACGTAATTAAAAAGAAAAGTGATGTAATTCCAGACGATGAACAGGTCTAGTCCGATGCGTCATGTCTTTTTTCTTTTATTTTCTTTTATTCTAGTTTATTTTATTTAATTTGTTTTATTGTTTCAATTCTTCGCCTATTAAAATCCTAAAAATGCAAATCTTTTACGGTTTTAGAATTTTAGGGGGAGAATAGGTTAAGTTAGTATTAAAAAAAAGAAGAGAGGAGGACAGGCAAGCTAATAGAAATGAGATCGTATCTAAGAGATCGATTCAACGACTATGGAAAATGATAGTACATGGGAACAAAGTATTTGGGACTTTAAAAGATTTAAATTGAATTAGATGCGAAGTTCAAAGTACAAGTCTGAGAAGGTTAAGCAAAAATAAAAGGAAATATGATAGTAAAACTAGCTACTACTAAGGTAACACGGAGAAAGTAGACCTAGAGGTTGCTAGACCATTTGATGATGTGTCGGTAGATTCAACACAATAGATAAGTAGACCTGGTTGGTGATCTCAAGATCAAACTAAGCTATTCAATAAGCTGTGGGTTATCATCTTATCCCTGGTTAACACAATCAGCAGAGTTCTAATAAGGGGTGACGAGCAAAATAAACACCATAAATGTGTGCGGATGACCAAAATATGAGCAAAGCACATGATCAAAAATGAAAAAAAGCAATCAAACTGATAACCTATGTTGTTGGTGCGATCTGTGCAACAAAATAAATTGCTCACACAAGTAGATAGGTTATGTGCCTCTTTGCTGTGCAGTGGCACTGACCTAAGGATAAGCATAACCTATATATTCTAGAATTCATTGTTGTTTGCTGCTTCTCTGCTATGCGGTGGCACTGACTTGAGGCTTGGCTTCTCTTTGAAAACTCTAAGAATAGTTTCTTCTTGTCAAAATACCCGTAGACCGCTAAAAAATCTCCTGACGAATGTTGATTACCATATAAGTGTGGGATCCACAACTGCTCGTTGAAATAATTAAACCTTAAACAATCACCAATCTGTGTCAAAAGTCTGTGTATGGGTTTTAGTGGACAAGTATACTGACAATCATCATGGCTGCAATTCTTGAAACTTCAAATCAATGTGTGTGTCTTATAGTACTAGTATGATTCCATAATTTGCAAATGACTCTCGACAAAAAGAAGAATCTAGCATCTATTGATTTTGGTAACATGTGCTGAATGATTTGATTACCTGTATGATTCCATAATGAATCATTCCTCTTATGGTCAAAATAACTTGAACCTGCCTGTTCAAGAAATAAATATGTTAGATGTCAATCTTAGGATTTCTACCTCACACAAAATCACAAAAATATGTCTTAAATTCTAGTAGTTTCTTTTGTTTAAGTTTGTCAATTTAGGTTATATGTCGGACTATGTCATGGAATTCAATCTAGGATTTAATCAAATAAAAAGGTCACGTTTCAGGTGACCAAACATGCTTTCATTGTTTATAGGTCAAGTATGAGGTGACAAAACGTGTTTTTGCTTAAAAGGATCACGAATGAGGTAATCAAAAGTTTTCAAAGTTAAGATGATCATGTCTGACATGATCAAATGCTTGTAATGTTTAATCAACTGTTAAATGGGGTTCAATGTCAAATGGTCATAAAGTCAAAACCATAAGTATGATCCATTCGCACGACTGGTCCATGAGTATGGACCAGTCGTCCGATTGGACCATACTTATGCAGTAGACAACCGAATGAAGCATGAGTATGAACCATTCACACAAATGGCTTACAAGATTGAGTGCGAATGAGTCAGTCGCCCGACTGAAAGCCAGTCGCCTAACTAGATGTAATCGACTGAACCAATCCCCCGAATGAAAAGAGCGAATGGGTCTAGTCGCCTGATTGAAATCAGATTCAGTATAAATAGGGCCATAGTCGATCGCATAAACTCATCACCCCCATTCGCCCTAAAATCGTACAGCCTATCGTTACTCTGCCAAAATATCCTCTGACCGAATTTGACACCCTATTTCGATATTCTGACGATCTCTAGTGTTTATACAGGTATAATGCGGTGCTATCAAACCAAAATTCAGTCGATTTGACTCTGAAATTACAGTTTTCGGCCCTAACAAGAAGCGAGACTTAAGTTGGACAAATAACTTAATAAAACTAAGTAAAATGTTGAAATCAAGGTTATAATATACTTAGTAGGGTTATTGCGAGTCTATTGAACCAAACCACGACATCTAATGTTTAGATTTGGCCATGCAACTGGACACCCGGATGAACTACAATTGCCAGACTGAGCTGGTCAAATGACTCAGTCGACTGAATGAATAACACGAATGAGCTCAGTCGGCCGACAGAACAATAACAGGCTCAGTTACCTGATTGAACCCAATCACATGAATAGTCACCCGATTGTATCCAGTTGCATGTTAGGTCAAACGACTGAACCCAGTCATATGGTTCAATCGCATGATTGAACCAGACTAATTTCAAACAGGTTATTTAGAAATGGTTTTTGTTGGGTGATGATCTAACGCGTATGCTCCTTGTGTTACAGATTGATGGCTGATAGGTGGACCAAAAATCTCAAGCACAATATTTGTGCACATTTGGATGCCACAACTCGGAATGCTGCCGAGTTTGCTGGCATCATCACTTTTCTGAAGAGGTCAGGGATTCACAAAGCCATATCTACACCATGCACTCCCTACAGTTCTATACAACAGGCCTTTTGGGAGGGTGCATAGGTTGATTGATCATGTGAGCCCTACAGTATCCAGAGTATTATTTTTGGGCTGGATATAGAGGTGACAGCTGCTGATATTCATCAAGTACTAGATCTGGGTGATGATGCAGATCACCCAACCAGACTACACCCTCTGACAGTGAGAGGGTGTTTCCTCAGGATCAAGTACTCTGGGGACATAAATGCAAGTGTACTCAACAAGAGCAACCTGTGTCCCCGGTACAAGCATGTAGCACATGTGATACTTAAGTGCTTAGCTTCGAGGAGGGGTGGCTTTGATGATCTTTCAGACCAGATTCAGCATGCCTACGTGGCACTAGTACTGAACCACCCCTTCAGCTTCTTGAGCAAGATATTCTCATACCTGATTGAGAATCTGGAGCCTAAAGGCAAAAAGGGATTTTGCATGTATTCAAGGTTTCTTCAGATGATTATTGATGAGAAGCTGCCCTCTCTCCCTAAGGAGAGCCGGGATGTGGTGTCATTGGAGGTGATGGATGACACGACACTAGGCTGCATGAAGGTCTGCAGGGATAGCAGGTCAAACCCCCTGTAAAGAGACTGATCGGGCATCTGGCCAGGGAGGAGTACGTGGCGCCGGGAAGGCGTAAGTGGCGCTACAAGGAGAGTGATTCAGATGTTGAGCAGTTGCTCTTCCATCTGAAGACTCCGATGATGATGACGGAGACATGGGTGGAGATTTTGGCCCTGCTGTTTCTAGGGCCAACCTGCACATACTACATCTTCACCCCCTACTCATACAGATGCCACCACTACCAGTTTTCACCAGGATTTATGTCCTCCTGATGAGGAGGAAGAAAGTGATGAGGAGCCTCTGATGAGGACTGTGGACAGCAGGGTGGTTGTCACAGAGAGAGGTTTACGGGTGGTTAGTGGATGCCCAGGGGAGGCCGGGGATGCTGCTGCTGATTCAGATCCCTCATATGCCCCGGACCCGCCCAGCAGCCAAGGGGGAGCCTCAGTGCCTAGAGGAACAAGGAAGTAGAGGATGGCTCACCCCTATGGCAAGAAGGGGAAAAGACTAAAGTTTACCCTGACCTCATCTACCACCACATCCACTACCTCACCTACCACCACCACTACCACCTCACACACCACTACCGCACCCACTCCACCACTTACCCACATCCCATCCACCACTACTACAGCTCACCCACTACCACCCACATCTATACCACCCCTAATATTCACCTCTGCCACCACCAGCACCACTAGCCATCAAGCCGGACCATCATCCTACCCTACATTTCACACAGGTTCATCTCTACCTCCCAGTGGGGGTAGAGGAACGACTCTCAGCACTAAACCGTATGGTGCTGAAGCTATTAGCAGCTGATGACAAGAAGACTGCTTAGATCCGTCAGTTAGTGGAGCTTACAGCTGCATAATCACAGCAGATATCTCAGCAGGCGCAGTAGATTGAGCAGCAGGCACAACAAATGGCTGCTGAGCGTCTAGAGATTTCCAAAATCAAGGAGCAAAACGTCTTATCTACTAAGAAGATTGAGGAATTAGAGGATGCTAAGAGGACCATCCTGCTCAAAATTAAGGGCACAAAGGATGAGCCTCTAAAGATCAGAGAGGGAAATGGAGATGATGGTGATGATAGTGATGATGATGATGATAGTGATGATGATGATGATAATGGTGATGATGAAGGTGATGATGAGGATGGAGGAGATTCTGAAGGAGGAGGAGAGTCATCTGCTTCGGATGCACAGGAAGCTAATGAGTGGCGGACTAAAAAGACTCAAGATCCAGGTCTCTCAACATTAGCCCCGACAACAAAATAACACATGATCCAAGATAAAGGTAATGCATAGAGTTTTGTGTAATTTAAATCATGTGTAATTTGAATATTTTATTAAACTTATGTGCTTGAATGTTAATGTATATATATTTAATGTTTATTGTCTTGATTATTTACTCATGCATGTTATGTTTATGTGTTAAAATCAAGCAGATCACACATCTGAGCAAGATGAGTATGACGTTGCTCCCCTTTAGCACATCAAGTCTCAAATCACAATGATACTTGATCTGCAAGGGATCGTTAGGAGGTCGAAAGAGAAATAATTCATGACCTTACTGATGAGTAATTGGCTGTGATGTTCAGACTGAATCCTGATGAGATTATGAAGGATGCTCCTACTGTGGACATAGATAGTGACGATAAGCTTAATGATGTGGATGAAATTGATATTGAAGACGTCACTACACAACATTATCCAAAGTATGCTAACAATGAGGGAAATGTAGTCCCCAATCTGGGTGACTCCCTTGTTAGTGATACTTTTGAAACTCTGGATAAGATGGAGCAAGAGTCGGAGAAGAAGAAAGACCAAGCCCAAGCCTTAGATGCCGAGGTCAACATCAAAAAGGTTGAATGGGCGGCATGTTTTGTTGAGATCCGAGCCATGCGAAGTGCACAAAAGCCAAATGTCTACACCAAGCTATACAAAGTCAAGAAACACTTAAAGGTGTCAGGCAAGATCGTCACATGGGCTCATTTGAGGATTTGAATGTATATGCCGTGAAGATAGAAAAGGGCATAGAGTACTTCAGATTCCCACACGATCTGAAGACTCTACCCGGTTTTGAGCTTAACCAGCTGGCCAAGTAGATGCTATTATATGCTGATCCTGGAAAGATGTAAGGCTGGTTTGAAGCTGCTTTGAAGAGAGAGTACCACACCGGTGGGTCAACTTCAAACCTCAACAACCAACGAGGTATATTACAAGATCTGAAGTTGATACCATAACTAGGAAGCCAAAGATTATGCTGAAGTGGAGTTCTCCACGCACAATGTTGAGAATCCCTTTAAGGGAAATGCCTCAGGACTTCACTCCACACTTTAAGTGGTGGTACTATGACTGGCGAACGAGTGAAGTGGTCATAGTTCTGAACAGAAATGGAAACATGGAAACTATCAGGGTGTTTGACCCGATGTGGCTCACTAACTTGTCGGCTGATGATGTTTACACCTTATACAAGTGGCCACTGTTCTATGACTCGCAGGTATTGTACAAGCTCTCCAATTCCAGAATGTGATATGGCTCTGCTTTACTTTTGAAATACATGCAGGAGTCACAAGAGAGGAGAAGTACAAGAAATACGAAGAGCTGATGAAGAATGTTAGACAATAGATTAAACTAGGTACAAGGGGAGTTTGTAGATACATATGTACCTAGTTTATGAGCTTAATATAAAAGTCTTTCATGTCTTACATATATGTAAATGGATGGTTGAATGAAATACAATGTGTGGTTTATGCTTATAATGTTTAATATTTCATTAGTTATTGTGTATTAACGCTTATTGAACTAACTATATAGGTTTGTGGTTGTTTGAATAGATCTAAGTCAAATAATGATTGTGAAACATATTCAAACTTAAGCATATGAAGTTCTTATGCGAATGGCCCATGCTAATGGACTATACGCATGAACAACTTCATGCTAATGAACCAATTGCATGACTGAACCAGGAGACTGGACCAGTCACACAATTATGACATGAGATTGACTCAGTCGCACGACTGAACACTCAGTCGTGCGAATGCATCAACCGCATGACTCAGTCGGACGACTGAACCATGCGAATGGTTCAGTCGCACGAATGAGTAACCCTAACCTATAAATACCACGTAATTCATGGAAAAACGTAACACTTTGAATAATTCGACTCATACACGTACCCTAGCCGTCCAGAACACCCAAGAAAGCTAGTCCAAGTTCATAGATCGTTCTTGATCGATTGCTATTCGATCTTAACATTTAGATTAATCTTATATCGATTGGGTTAACTTTCTCACTGATTGGATTGCCAATCAAATAGGATTCTGCACTATTTGATTCGGTATACACGTATATCAGTTAGTACTCCGTCCAGTACACGGTCCTCATCAACTAACACTTCTTTTGACTCTTATGGATGATGGCTCTTGACTTTGCAACCTCTTTCCTAATCCTTCTCTTTAAAGCCTTTTTTTAATAACTTGTTACTCCAACTTCTTAAGATACTCAAATTTTACATACTCATATGACAATGGAAGAATTGCAGATGTCTCATAGAGGCCTATGGCACTCAGGTGGTTTATCATATTTTATCAATCAACTTTGTTATCTACCTGAGGTGGTTTAGCTTCCATAGTTTCTGTCTCAGGACTTTCGTGAACTAGGGAAAGTGTAGGGGCATAATTGTATAGCCTTTTTGCTTTCTTTCTTCTTTGATCTTGAGGAGTAGCTCTGCATCCTCTGCCTCTTTTCCCTTTTTTAATATCTCTATCTCTGCTAATTCATTCAGTTCTTCCAAGGGAAGAGAGATATATTCATCTACTTCATAGTTCCTGGTCCCTAAATAGTTTGTCTGGGCTACCCTCAACTCATCATTAGGAGTGTTTGCCCTATGGGGCAGCCTTGATGTTAGCTTCTATAAAGCCTAAGGACCCACTTGAACTCTATCCCCTTAGCTTCCTCTTCCTCTCTCTCCCTCTCTCCTCCTCAATCTCCTCAAGATTTAGTTTCCTTTTCCATTTGTCACTCATAGGCGTTGGTGACTCAAGGTGGAGAGAGCTTTGGCCTTCATTGCTTGATGTAATAGTCAAGCTCTAGCTAGAGAGAGGCTGTGAAGCACCTTCACCAGCTGGTGCCTCACTGAGGGTAATGGGTGCCAAGGAAGTGCTTGTCTCAAGGTTCACAGGTTCAAGTATTAGTCCTTTAGTCAAGGCTTCCCCTTCGAAGATAAGCTTAGGTCCACCTCAACATCTAGTTGACCAATAGCCTTACCTGCTACCTTTTGTCTATATAGTCTTGGTCTTAGCTTGAACTGCTATAGCACCCTTTCTTAAAATCCTATCTACTAACCTTGTAGCTTGCCTATGTTGACTTGGGATGGCAAGTGGAAGATCAATCATATAGGTGCTCTCATAGAATCTTAGTTGGCAAAGTTGAAGATTTCCTATTGCCCCTGAGTACTAAAGATTACCAAAGCCCTTCTAGCAGTGTCATACCTCCATCCCATAGTTGGATTCTCAGCATGATGTTCTTGGCTACTAGATTTCCCCTTCTTTTACACCTTTAGTCTTATGTTCCCCTCATCTTCATAAAAGGAATCACGTGGGAATGAGAGAATAGGAACTAAGTCTTCTTCCTTATACCAGCTTGATGTTCTTGGCTGTTGGATTTCCCTATACACTAACAACTTCAGTTGAAGTGTCAATGGGCTAGGTTGCCATGGTTGAGGTATTAAGAATGTAATCACTTGCTAATGTTAGAGCCTCTACTATACGGACCTCCTGAATAGGTTCTGGTAGATCCACCTAAGTAGTGGGTGGATGAAGGGGACTAAACATAAGAGAGGAAGGAGTACTCAGCTCTCCTTGAGCAGGGGTGAAGAAGAGAGACTCATGGTAGTAACTGAATCCCATGTCTTCATCATCATAAAATTATAAGTCGGGAATTGGTGGTTTCGATCAAGAGGCTAGGGATGGTATCTATCCCTTAAACGTTTTTTTACTAGAAATTTGAGACTTTGAGTGAAGGCTTAAAGATATTAGGGTTGTGAGTCCTCAGGCTGAGCATGAGAAACCTTAGCTGTCACAACTCAGGCCCAGGTAGGGTGGGGTTAGAAATTTGTTATGCTACGAGGTTGGCAATTCTCTCATCATTCCCCAGATTGGCACTCTCTTCGCGAGGAGTTCCTAGTGGAGTAGGGAATTGGTTTCCAGTCTGTCTAGCCCCCTCACGACGATCTCTAGTAGCTCCTTGTCTTCCAATACGGGTTCCTTTTCTGTTATCATTCTGGTAGCATCATAAATAAATTCATTTAGCATTTCATAATTTTTGGTTTCAAGTAGCCCATGCATCACTTATCCTAAAATACCACGTTCTAATAGGAGGGAGTGTAATACACACACCACTATATACATCTAATTATGTTTCATTAAATTAATTTAGGGTAATTCACCTAAAAGGACGCAAGTCAAAATTTCCAAGACATGACATAACACATTGCAATTCAATACAAATTACCCTGCGAAATTAGTAACAATAGAAATAGTTTCATAAATAGATAGGGTTAATTGTATCACAAAACATAAATGCATCAGAGTTATAGTCTCACAAGTTGGAAGGTGCCATCGCCCCCATAATAAATTATAGTAGTATCTGATAATAATAAAAATTGTTTCCTTCGTCTACAAGACAGAAAAGCCCACTTCTTCTCCACGCTCTCACAACCACTTCTTCTTTAGACACCCTAGCCACCCTGAGTTCTTTTTTCCTTTGCTCTTGCTCTAATCACTAGACCCTATGCGAAGCCACCATGGCTTGGAATTAGGTGGACTGAGTGGTCTGGGTGGCACGCTGGAGTGTCAGCTCATGACGATGGACATTCTTTAAAATCTCGTCCAGTGCAACATTAGAGGGATGTATGTCGCTTGCCCTGTGGCTAGAATGGGAGTATCGGTGACCGGCTAGTACACTTGGCCTATCATACATGTTGTGCCTCAATGGCATCCAGTAATCATCGCGTGGGTGGCATTAGAGCGGGTCAAACATTAGTGGCGTAGGTGTCGGAGTCCTAGTAGGTGGTGGAGGAGGAGGTGGCATCTTGAAGGAGACTAGGGTCCTGGCCTAGCACTTTTGTGTGGACGGGTGATAACACGCGCACCCCTATCCTTGATACATGGGATAGGTGAGTGGGTATGAGCCGTGACATGTGGTGAATGGGAGCGCGTTCGGCTCCTCAAAGGGGATGTCGAGGAAGAGTCTCTGATGGCTTAATGTCGTCAAATGTAATGGATATCTAGCCCAAATTTCCACATCTCCTTAGGTATTCTTCATACTCTATCCGCGGTGTCGCCTTCTTAAGGCTCCCAGCTGGGGAAGTACCGTCAGTTGGGTACGCAGGTGGCTTCGCTTTGTCAGCCATAGCTTTGATGTCCTATAAGAAATATTATAAGTAATTTGGTTTCTCAAAGCTCATGATTGTAATAATAATAGTACTTATAGTAGTAGTGATGGCAATAGTATCAGATATCCTAACATTATTAATAATCAAAGGTATGAGTAATCAATGGTATCAAAAATCAATAGTCTGTTCAAATAATAACAAGTAAAGTAGTTTATTTTAGGAAAAACCTTTAGACCATTCGAAGAGAATTTCAGAAATCATAAGTTTCAAACATAAAAGGTCCAATCATAACTAAAGCTCCATGCTGGAATTTACACGTACGGTAAATACATGATAATGTTGATCAAGCGTAATCATCAATTTACCCAACCTGATCATCCCAACACTTTCCCTGAAGGATGGTCCTAAGGTATCAGGGTTGTAGCCAAGGGTCTACTATGGTATTCCTGACTTCTCTACAACCTTTGGCTCTGATACCAATATGTCACACCCTGGGCCTAGGTAAGGTGGAACGTCACAAACTAGCAACAACATACGGCAGTGAAAACTAACCATCATAAGAGCATAAAATGAGAGAACATCACATGGAATTGCATCTTAAAGAAAAACCAAGCTGGTAAAAGGTCTAACCTAAATAAAAGTACATAATTCCTAAGTACAAATTGTTTCCAACATAGACAAATTAAAATTCTTTCAAATGTTTTTAACAACCCCACACATAATGCCATGGATTAAGGTGCTAGGTCAAGGTCTTCTACATCAGCTAGACTCCCATCAAGGATTACCTGAAACATGCTCAAAAGAAAATTATGTCAACTAAAAAGTTGGTGAATTCAAGTGCCTAAAGTTTAATAACAAAAGGGTTCAATAGAATCCACAATTGATTTAAAAGTCATAGTTTCATTGTTGTGGGGGATCACAATCAACCCTCCACATAGTCCCGGCTAGCCTCTTCGAAAGTTATGTTATACTGGTTAATCCCAAAGGAAGAATTGAGCCTCAAAAAGTGGACCATACTTGTCGGATGGTTCACCCTAGTATCTTATAAAAACCTATCACATGATACAAACGCCACGAAAGATCTTAGTTGTATCCTTCCCGTTCATCACGGAAAGCATTGTGTGTGGAGGATTTCGCTAGTAGATCTACCCATATGGTACAAGCGGTTCACACAAAAATTAATGTTCGTGATATAAGTAAAAGCAGGGTCTAACATTTTCCACAACATACAAGTATCATACAAAAGAGCATAAGAAATTTCAGTTTAACATAGCATGTTTCATCCCAAAATAGTAGTAAAAAATGAACCCTTGAACTCACCTTAGGTTTCAAGCAACAGATTATTCGAGTATCGGGAAAGTTTCAAGTCTAGCACCCTACCATCAAGATTAAGTGATAAGCCACTAATTCTAAGGTCATAAGAGGTGTACTAGGTGCGTCAAAAGGTTAAATGCTCAGCTAGCTTCAAATTGTTAAGCCTTGCAATAAAGAGTTTTCTTTTATAGAAAGCAAGGGTTTCTTAAGGACAAATTCATGTTTTACTACATAGGATCATTTATACAAGTTATATGAAGTTTACCAAATGATTATTAGTCCTCTCGGTTTATAGAGATTTGGTACAATTTATAGCTTAGTCCTTCAATTCAGAATTTACAATTCTACCCTAAATTTTGTTTTCTTTCTTTTATTGACTTTTATAGACCAATATCTGACTTTTGCAGCTAAGTATTATATTTTTAGTAAGTTAAATTCCCAATTTTCCATAATTCAGATTTGATTTTTGTAAACTTATGTTTTACGTTACCGGTTACGATAAATCCGAAGATTTTTAACGGTTATGTATTAAATGTTACAGTTTTAAGTCTTTAAATCTTTAAATATTATTTGAAGGACTTTTGATAAGTTTTATAATCTTTTTAGAATTTATTTTAAGCCTCTATTAGTTGAAAGTCTCATTTTTAGGTTTAACCCGTTTAAACACGTTTTTACCTGAACCCGACCGTTCAAAAACGTGATTGACCAAGTCTTCACCATCTTTAAGATTTAAGGTTCCCAATTTACTGAAATAACATGGTTTTCTTAGATTTTAGGTTTATCCCTTTATTTCCAAGATTTTCTTCCAAACGTTACCCGGTTAAGACCCTTTTTAACTAAAAATTCAATTTAATTTGTTCTTTTGACCATTTATTCAACAAATCTGATTCAACCATTTTTTAAACAATTTTATCATGGAATAATTTTTAACATTGTCATTCCCTAATTTCTCATATTTTATGGTCGTTTTACCACCTTTCGGGTCCCCGAAGAAGCTCAAAATGTCTACAATCCATACTTTTGTTGTTTTTCAGCAATTAACATCAACTCATACACCTAATAACACCCAAAACTTACTGAAATATTAATTCTAACTCACACTTTTAATATATAACCAAAGAACAAGTTGTAGATAAGTGATTTCACCATTTTAACCCATTACACATGTGTAAAACGTTATAGATTATGCTTAAACATTACCAAATCCTTTTGTAACTTTCAAAAAAGGTTATTAAGAGGTTCGAAAACCGTTTTTGAGCAGGTTACAGGCATTACTTCAGAGGGTACATGACATGAAAGTTAGATGTGCAAAATCACCCAAAAAGAGGGTTTTCATGTTGTAACTTGAGTTCTACCCTTAGAATCACTAACATAACGAATGAGATACCTTCAAGGATGTTATAAGCTCCTCAAGAAAAAGGTGATAGCAGTAAGATTCTGTTAGAACAAAGAAAGTATGTTTTTTGGTGGATTAAGAAAGAATAACACATGATATGATCTAGAGAGTGTAGAGAGATGAAATGATTTGGTAATCTTCGAACAAAGGATAGAGAAGTCAAACTTGAAGAAACCATGTACCAAAAGCTCAAAAGGGGCCACTCTCTTTCTTTCGTTGAGCTTGGCTGATGATGGATTGTTGTTGTTTTTTGAGTATGTGGCTGAAATGGAGAGAATTTGTGGTGTGTTTGAGTGTAGTATTTTAGATGGTAAATTCTACTTAGTTATTAATCATTGAGCATGCATATGTGTGTTTTCAACCATGAATTTATGTGTGTATAGAAACATTTTAATTGTTTGAGTAAAGATCAATTGCAAGGGTGACTAAATGAATTTCTCGGATCACGAAGTTATTCTATGCAAAGACTAGACTTGGCTAAATCATCACAAATATCACATAAAATAATAAGAATGACCATAGTAGCAGTAACAATAATAACACTACTACTACTAATAATAATAATGATAATGACATTAATATTAATTGTATGGATAATGATGCAAGAGGTTAAAGGTTAGAATTATGACCCAAAGGTTGGTTGTTACATGAGCACTGATCATTGGGAGACAGGAATGATTTGCTCCTCAAGGGAAGTTACATGGGTGATGATACGGAGGCCTTCACAAGATAAGTAGCTTGTGTAGGGGTTCATTTGGATTTTTTGATAGGTGATGGCTATTTGTGGCTGTGTTGGTAGTTGTGAAGTAGAAGGTGTAGGTGTAACACTAGTTGGCGCTGCTAGGTAGCCATCTTGAGCAATTAGCTCTAACATTTTTAAGACAAGGGTTGTACCACCCCTAAGAAGCCCACAATAGGCTTTCTCATTGTGTTAATGATGTCGGGCTTCATGTGTCCCAATTTTCAAACCCTACATGTTCACTTCAACTGTGAGCCTAATTCACAGTTGAAAATGTGCTGGACATATAAAGGAAAATTTAGTATTCTAAGGAGTCCAAGTTTGCAAGTAAATTGGTATACACAAATTGTGAGTACCTGAACTTGACTCCCTGAACCATCCTATGAACTATGAAGGATAGATATTTAGGAATCTGATCCATCCTCCATGTTTGTTGGATAAGCTCTGCATGACCATATGGAGGAGGTACTTCCATTAAGAAGTGACCTTTCCTTTCCTAAAGGTTCTGATTGAAAAGTCTCCTTCATAACCCATCCGTCCAAAGGATTGGTTTACAACAGATTTGGGAAAGAACAAATCACCTTATACATCATCCAACTGTACATAAGTGTTTATTGATGCTAGAGTTATGAATTGTCTTCCCCTATACTGTGGTAGACAATGCCTTCTCCCTATCCATGGTGACCTCTTAGCAGGTCCTAAGAAGTCCAAAAGCTAATTTTCATAGAGTGGAGTATCTATGGTGAGGGAGGTGAAGTAGTTTGATAGAGTAAGAAAGCGGCAAACCTCTGAGAACTATGATCTTTCTTAGAGTCCAACAGATCAACCTGATTATATTGCCTATGAAGGTACATGGAGAAATCAAGTTGGTTTCTACAGTCAAGGTTGGCCATTTAAGTTATCTTTGTTGTGAAGGAAGATAAGAACAAGGGTGGTTTGTGGGTGAATTTAGGTTAGAGAAGTTTGCAGATGAAGAAGATAGTGAAAGAGGGGGAACCGTTGATTTTATATATATGAAATAGATTTTGAAAAACTTATTGCAAGAAGGTAAACTTTGAAATCTGGATGTCGGTCCCACATCTGAAAAAGTGACCAAAAATATAGTTTTCTTGGAAGTAGAAAATCTTCTAAAGCTATTTTCTCTTCGAAAGCTTTTATAAAAACTTCTGAAACTAAATTGACTTTGAAAGATATTCCTGAGTGTTTTGAAAATTTGCTTCGAAAGAAAAAATAATTAGAGTATTTATGTTTCTGAGACATATTGATTTTGGGAGAGATTAAAAGTTAGAAGTTTTACTCTTTGAATGAGAAATAAATATTTAAAATCAAGGAGCATTTAAGAGCAGCACAGACCGTCCGAAGAAATACACTGATAAAAGTCAAAAACCTTTGGAATTTCAAGTAGGTGACAGAGTAATGCTAAAAGTAGCCATGGAAGAGAGGAAAGTTAAACCCGAGATACATTAGACCATTTGAAATACTGGCAAGAATTAGCTCCATAGCGTATCAATTAAAGCTTCCTCAAGAGTTAAGTTACACGCATGATACCTTCCATGTGTCAAACCTAAAGAAGTGTATGGTAGGCAAGACCATGGAGTTACCTTTTGCGGGACCGTTTAAAGGTGATCACTTAAAACACAACAACACAAAGAGAAAAGTATGCAATAACATTTAACAGATCAAATAAGGAACTAGAAACCAATTTAAATGATAGCTAAGAAACACAAGTAATCAAAAGACAGAACAAGAATAGAACAACACAAGTATTGGTTTTCAAGGGTGATGTATACTTATATCTAGTTCCTTACAAGTGTTTACAAAGCAATGAGAATAAGATACATGGACCAGAGATACTTATACTATATCCTACAGCCAGCCATACTTTGAAGGGCGGTTGGATACATGATCTAGACAACAACAAAATCAATGTAGAGTCAAAAGGTAGATTGCCTTTTGAGTAGTGACTATGACATGCCATAGCTCACATCCTAATATATTACAAAAAGGATAAAAGTACATAAAGTTGAAAGTGTAGACTTAAGACCTCAATGTACAGTTACCAAAAGCATTGACCTTTAACCAACTCATGAAAAGTTGGTGTCTAATCAGAGTTGCAGCGGAAAGGTGGTCACACTTTATGGTAAAGGTACATCAGATAATAACATGTTTACATAAGTCTTTGGAAGAAATCTGTCTTCGGGAGTTGGCTTTGGAAGACTTTGTCTTTGAAGCTTCGGATGACTTCATGTTTGGATTCGAAAGATGTTGGCCTTGGCTTTGGAAGATTTCACACTTACAATGTTTTCTAAGGAAGAGTGTGAAACTTCCAAAGCATTCTACTTCACTACACTTGTGTATGCATGCAGGAGATACTTTGGATATTTTGGGTTAGATCGGCATCATATGAAACTGTTGGGTATTCTACCTTTGAAGAAATTGAAGATTTCCAATATTATTGAAGTTGAAGACTTGAAGAACACAAGCAACAAAAATATTAGTCTAGGGTTTATTTTGTAATTATTGTAATTACTAGACTAGTATAAATATAAGCATATATAATCAATTGTAAAGTGAATAATTCTCCACCAAGGGTGGGAATTAATTCCATTAACAATATCATTATATCATCATCCTCCATGTATGATGATTTCAACATCAAAGTAATAAACATCAATATTAAACACATTGTGTTCATCGTGTTCATCATTATTATTATTTTGGCATCTAATCATTCAAGTTTTATTATCATCAATATGAATCCTAAGATCCAAGCTCATTGTTCCTGTTCATACCAGGAACACAGAGAAACCTTACAAACTCCCCCTTGGCTGATGCTACCAAAACAGTTGAAGACTTCAGATATCAACAGTCCTCATCATGACCATTCCTTTCTTCATAAGATGAACATGATCACTCGGACTCTCACAATTTCTTCTTATATCAATGAGACCATGCAGAGGTAGATTGAACATGTCTTGCCAAGAGTAGACATCTTCAACACCTTGATCTCTGATGACATGCCATTTGTTGATCCATATGTACCTAGTTTACGATCTTAATGTAATATGTCTGTCATGTCCTAAATGTAATGAAACGAATGAGTTGAATGAAACATAATATATGGTTGTTGATCTTAATGTTTAATGTTCCAGTGTATGTTTTAATGTTTATCATTTATTAACACATATTGAACCAACTATATAGGTCTGAGGTGGTTTGAATAGATCTAAGCCAAGTTATGATTGAGAAGCATATTCAAACTTAGTCGTATGAAGTTTTCATACGAATGGACCGTGCGAATGGTTCATACGCATGAATACTTCATGCTAATGGATCAGTCACACAACTGAACCAGGAGACTGGATTAGTCACACGACTGAGACATACAGATGACTCAGTCGCACGACTGAACCTTTAGTCATGTGATTGACTCAGTCGCATGCTTTAGTCGCATGACTGAACCATGCTAATGGTCCAGCCGTATGATTTGTTGGGTTTGTAGGCCAAAACAATGTTGTTTAACCATTTAAACAAGAAAAACGCAGCGGATAAACATTTAACAAATACCATTTGTAATCTGAAAATTGATGTTCATAACTTAATTTCAACAAACCCAAAGACATAGGATCATTTGTATGTGAATAAACTAGTTATCAACAAGCTAAAACAACCAAAACAACATCAACAAACTACCTTTATGGGCGATTTGAAGAACCGACATTAGAGTTGCTGGAAATCACGTTTTGTTGAATAAGTGGCTGTCCTTGGATGGCCAAAACACCAAGGATAGGTGTCCTCAAGTGCTCATACCCACAAGCCTTGAAGAAACACCATATTTGCTAGGATTTGACACCAAAAATCGCATCAAAAACCCCTGCTGAAAACCTTTTCAGCCGTGAAACATCAAGAAGATGTCAAAGGCTTTGTTCCAGCCGTATGACTTCTCTTCCATAAGAGAAACTCGAGTTCTTGTGCGATTTCATGTGAGAAAGAGGAGTAGATCAGATGTGTGTATGTTCATAGAGAGTTTCTTGTTTCAAAAACAAGAAAAAAAAAGAGAGGGGAGAGGCCTTTGCGGCCGAAAATCCCCATACCCTTATTAGGGTTTTCCCCTTTTTTAAGACTCTTTTAATTTGACTAATCTTATAAATTACATAATTAACCTTTAATTATATAAAATATGCACACACACACTTTTATTATTTGATGTTGCTTGATTAATTTAAACAACATAACAAATAATAACCATGAACAAAATATCCTCATAATTTGTTCATTCTCACATATAATTTATTTAGAAAACCCATTTTCTAAATTGGTGTAATTATTTAATTGCATGATCATATCATCAATTAAATATTAATTGGTGTTTGCTAAGCTTGTTATTGGGTATGACCCGACTTGGATCACAACGTACTAACCACATCAATGTTCTATGTGTCTTGGGCATACAGAATCCAACAATCTCCCACTTGCACAAGATACATAGAAGATTGATGCAAGCAGTAAATACCGCCTAACAACGGTTTACTACCCTTAATACGCGTGACTTAAAGCCATTCAATAACATCATCCCCTTCAAGTATCCAACTTGAAATGATTTAGGTGAATCAATCATCTATCCTTTTGTTACAGATGTCATGTTAAATCCAAGGACACAGAATGATCATTCCTTGTTGATTTAACTTAATCAGGCCTTAGACATCATGCTCTCAACGAATAAGAGGAACAAATTCCATCTTGACTACATACGTTTCTCACAATCACCTTATGTTGTACCCAAACATAGCCTTATGTACTGACCATTATTTCAGAGCAGTGAAGAACTAGCTCAAGGTATAACACTTGGTGAATATCAAAACCCAATATGTATCTCAGGTCAGAGGATACTAAATGATATTCGCCTTTACTCAAATTTACTTATGATCAATCTAGAAGATCCCATGTAGTAAAATTGAGATGCGGGTCAGTCCAATATTTGCATCCCACAAATATCTATGAACCTTGGTAGCAACCAATTGCTCTATATTCATACCTTATGAATATCTACCAATCCATGTTCATAATAGTCTCATATTCATATTTGTTCCCACAAATATGACCGACTACGGACATTTAGAATAATAAACATATTCATGGATGTAAACATGCTAAAAGGGAACACGACTCAAAAGGTCAAAATTACAATTGTTCCATACATTAAATACTAAATAGATCAATTCCAATCACTAGAATATCGAAGTCCTAAGGCACAAGTATGACCCTCATACTTTGCCTTCGCAAGGAGCTTCGTGAGTGGATTCGTAACGTTTTGATCTTAATGAACTTTACGAATACATATCTTTACCCTTTTCAACTTCATCCCTTATGATGTTGAATCTCCGCTCAAGGTGCTTAGTCTTTGATGAGTACGGGGTTCCTTGATTTGAGCAATCCCACCCACGTATTTACCAAAGATCTCTAGGGAGTCTTGAATGGTAGAGACCACCCCTAGATAAGCAATGGACAAGCTTATCCATGCTGCTTCCAAAGCTGCTAATGAAGCGGCTATGTATTCGGATTTTAGAGTGAATAATGCTACCGTGTCCTGCTTTGAACACTTCAAGGATACCACACCTCCATTCATAATGGAAGTACACCTGATTGATGGTCGAGAACCATATGGATCAGTTTTGAGAGCCCACACCAGTGTAACTCTTTACATGGACTTCCTTTTAAACAGATCCGTATATTAGAAATATATCCTTTGTCCTACTAAGGTATTTCATTATACTTTTAACAGCCACCCGATGGTTATTTCTATTGTTATCTACTTTGTCATACCTGATAAGCATGACACGTCCGTGTTAGTGCATATCATTAGACAGAAGACGGATCCTATAGCAGATGCGTATGGGATATCCTTCATTTGTTTTTGCTCATCCTATGAGCTTCGACATTGAGACATAGTCTATCATTGTCTCTCTTTGAATAGGTACCGTACCTTTCCAAGAGTTTTCCATCTTGAACCTTTTCAAGATTTTATTAATATATGCACTTTGGTTTAGCCCTATCAACCACCTCGATCTATCCTTATAGATCCTTATTCCAAAATATGGGTGGTTTAAACGAGATTCTTTTATGAAAAATATCTTCCAAGCAAGGTTTTAACACCTTCCATGGTTGGAATACAATGTTGAAAGTACAATTATGCTCCCACTAGCTTTCATATATATACATGACCTTTTGATGCTTGTTTCAATCCATAGATCTATCACTTTAACTTGTATACTTTATTGGGATGTCGCGGATCGACAAAACCTTCATGTTGAACTATGTGGACAGTCTCTACGAGATGTCCATTAAGGAAAGCGGTTTTGACATCCATTAGCCAAAACTCATATTCAAAATATGCAGTTATGGCACTTAACATCCTAATCGACCTTAGCATTGCCACGGGCGTAAGACTTTCATCATAATCAACCAATTGAGTTTGATGAAAACCTTATGCTATAAGTCTTGACTTATAAGTATTCAAGTGTCCATGTATATTGTTCTCATCCTGAGAACCCACTTGTATCCAACCGGTTTGGAGTTAAGTGGAGGTTCAACCAATTTCCAAACTTGGTTGTTATACATGAATTGCATCCTTACGTTCATGGCCTCTAGCCATTTGTCCCAATCCAAATTGGACATAACATCTTGGTGTATGGTTAGCCTACAGGGTATAACCACATAGCATCCATTCATGAAATATCCTTATCTTTCAGATGGAATACTAACTCTACCAGATTTGTGAACGTTTTGTGTGTGTTGATCAACCTCTTGATCTTCATCAACAACCTCCTACTGATTGCTAGTGTCAATCAAATGTGTATCGCCTTGTGGATTTTGATCCTTATCAAGTTCCACAGTTCTATACGTCATTCCTTCCATAAAGGACTTGGTTTCAAGAACCATAGACTTTGGAGCAATAAATACTTTTGATTCGTTGAGTCAAAGAAACGGTATCTTATACAGTCTCTGTGGATTCTTAATGAATACACACTTTCTTTGTCCGGGTCATATTCACAATATGAGCCTTAGAGAGCGATGCGAAAACCCAAAATGATAAAGGTGGTAAGTTCATAGCCATAATAAATTGAACCATATCCAAATAGGGTTCAGTTTCTCCTTTATCAGAATGAAGAGCATAGATAACTATACGGAGCTGATTTTCTACTTCATTATTGAAGATTTTGAACATTTCAAAAGCTTCATACTTATGTGCCATCAAGTGCATACAATAATAGCAACTGTAATCGTCGGTAACAATAATGAAGTATCTTTCACCAGTCTTAGACATTGTCTTAAAAGGATCATATACATCCAAATGTATCATTCCTAATTAGTCTTTGGTTCATACTTATCAAATGAAACATTTTCATTTGTTTCCAAAAGACCATTCTTTTGAAGTGTTTGAATCCAATTCTGGTTAATGTGACCAAGACGACAATGTCAAAGATAGTAATAACTTAATCCCATTTTAAGTTTCTTTATGCTGAAGGTGTACCAATGAGTTATAATTGGATGATTTATCATGAACCAATTCATGGATATCATTAAAAGGCATATCTTTAAAATGATATACATCATTCAAAACTCAATACTATTATTTACAAACTTTGAATCATGATCATATTGTTTTAATAGGAAAAATTAATTATGTTTCTAGTCAAACTAGGTGCATACAAAAATGTTTTGAGAACAACTTCCAAACCATTTGAAGGTCTCAAAATAGAGTTTCCCTTCTTGAAGCGGACATTTCTTTTGAACCCTTTTTGCAACAATTGCAAGTATAAGTCTCACATCCGGTATCCAATACCCATGTGATTGAAGAAATGGCTTTTAAAACAACGTATGAATCATGGAATTGTATTTGAGGTTTGCCCAAAACCCTTCTTGTATTTCAACTCCTTGAGATAGAAGGGACAATTCCCTTTTATAGTCCTATCTCTTCATACTCAAAACATGGATCGTTCTTCATTAACTTAGGCTTCATAAGCTTAGTTTTTTGAGGTTTCGCTTTAACCTTTGCTTTGATGTATTCCTTTCCTTTAGCAATAATTGCTTTAGGATCGGGATGGGCCACTTCTTATAGCCTCCTTTATTGATTGAGAGAATAGGTAGAACCTCTCTACTTATCCCCGCCTCGGTTGCTTTGAGCATTGCATGAGCTTCACCGATGCTCTTGTCCCATCCGTTCATATTACAGTTTATTATGAATGTCTCAAACCTTTAGTTAGGTAATCAAGGATCAAATCCTTGGCCAAATATTTTGAGACAGGACAGTAAAGCATCTTGAGGCTATCAATATGGCTTTTCATCTTAAGAATATATAAGATGATATCGATTGGGTCTTTTCTTGTGACATGTATAAAGTGCTTGAACCGTTTCAAAGCAATCTTACTAAAGTTTGTGGAAGGAACATTTCCCTTTTAGATTAACATGTCATGTGCCCCATGAGGCTCCAAACCCTTTTGGAGTCTGGGAATCATATTCCCAACATGAGATCGGATGCTTGCACAGAATCCTAAGTGTGCTTAACTCAATCGTCAAAAGGCCATAACATCAACAACGTGGGTTGGTGAGGTATGGGATCGTCAAGGACATAGAACTTTACTCATTCTTGAGAACGATTCTCAAGTTTCAAAATGAGTCCATAAGATAATTATGGTTAGGACTATCCCTCTCGAGAACAGATCTCAGTGATAGGGAAAGGACGATCGGGGTGGGAGCATTATAGTTAGAGGTCATCATTACAATATTGACAAAGTTCATATTAGTATTTCTCATGAATTTATTTTAATTGTTAATACCCTTAAATGTCTCATAGACAATTAACAATTAAAATCTAGAATCCAACGTTACATTTAAATGATGGTTAGGTGACCTTTATCCCATTATTTAAATTAACAAGGTAGTCAACAGTTGACAATTGCAACCTATTGCAACTTCTAGTCTTATGGGATCGGTTAAACATCATATGTTTAGTCGGCATGTTTAATCCCATCAACACCATTGTACGCCATGCTTCGGTGACCCTAAGCACATGGTTTCCAATTCAAGTCGTCCTACTTACACACACGTGTGAGTTTTTACATATAAGCGGTTAGGTGACCTTTATCCCACAAGTATGTTAGACTCACCTCAAGGACACAAGTTCCCTACAAGTGGTTAGGTGACCTTTATCCCACAAGTAGTTCCCAAGTGATTCGAGTGTCGTGTAAAAGGATGGTGTTAGACTTGTTACCAAAAGGTTTTAAGTTTCCATTAATTTTAGACTTTGAAAACACTATGTACCTTGTAATTGCATGCTTTCAAATACATGGTACCCTATGGTTCTTTTTTAATAAAACCTCTTTTATTTTGAAATCATTAATCCTTTTAATAACCTTTTATTAATTACTTAATGATTTGGAACCATAAAATTCAGCTTGTTATGATAATTTATTTAGATTGTTAAGCATAACCATATATCAAACAATCAACATAAAGCAAACAAGCATAATCATACAAACATATGTGCATAACCATAGCCACTAAGTTGACAACACTTGTTTGCCATCACAAGTGTTGTCATAAGGTCCTTTCCTAAGGGTTCAAGACAACACAAATTGATGAGATCTCCAAAGACCCCCACTTGAACTTGCATCCAAATGCTTCAAGTCCATCCTTTGTGTCTTCCTTTTGCTTCCTTCCCGAGCATCTTCTTTTACAAAATATATATATCCTAATACATATTTTCTAGTAAAAGAAAAATACTCCTAATCTATTTATTACATTGCCAAATGAATAAACAAATTACAAACCAAAAGGAAACACAAAAGATTATTATTACAACCCATAAAGAAAGAACACTATCAACATGACAATGCCATAATCAACCAAACCCAAAATAACCAAGGTCAAGGCTATGTTATGCACTAAAAATATATACCCATATACATCATACTAAGAACCAAAATGAACCCCATTGACCCTAAGTTTTCAGCCAACATAAACCAAAATCTAGGGTCTTTTGTCCAAACAAGACACAATCAACCAAATGATATCTTTCCTTTCAAGGTTTAATCACTACCATGTTTGATATAACCTTGAAAGGTTGGGGTATCATCAAATCAATAAAAAACAGCCCTAAAATTGGTTGTTAAACCTTATATAACCATTATAGAAGAACACGTGAAACTAATCATCCACATAACCGGCTCTTGATGCCAATGTTGGGTTTGTAGGCCAAAACAATGTTGTTTAACCATTTAAACAAGAAAAACGCAGCGGATAAACATTTAACAAATACCATTTGTAATCTGAAAATTGATGTTCATAACTTAATTTCAACAAACCAAAGACATAGGATCATTTGTATGTGAATAAACTAGTTATCAACAAGCTAAAACAACCAAAACAACATCAACAAACTACCTTTATGGGCGATTTGAAGAACCGACATTAGAGCTGCTGGAAATCACGTTTTGTTGAATAAGTGGCTGTCCTTGGATGGCCAAAACACCAAGGATAGGTGTCCTCAAGTGCTCATACCCACAAGCCTTGAAGAAACACCATATTTGCTAGGATTTGACACCAAAAATCGCATCAAAAACCCCTGCTGAAAACCTTTTCAGCCGTGAAACATCAAGAAGATGTCAAAGGCTTTGTTCCAGCCGTATGACTTCTCTTCCATAAGAGAAACTCGAGTTCTTGTGCGATTTCATGTGAGAAAGAGGAGTAGATCAGATGTGTGTATGTTCATAGAGAGTTTCTTGTTTCAAAAACAAGAAAAAAAAAGAGAGGGGAGAGGCCTTTGCTGCCGAAAATCCCCATACCCTTATTAGGGTTTTCCCCTTTTTTAAGACTCTTTTAATTTGACTAATCTTATAAATTACATAATTAACCTTTAATTATATAAAATATGCACACACACACTTTTATTATTTGATGTTGCTTGATTAATTTAAACAACATAACAAATAATAACCATGAACAAAATATCCTCATAATTTGTTCATTCTCACATATAATTTATTTAGAAAACCCATTTTCTAAATTGGTGTAATTATTTAATTGCATGATCATATCATCAATTAAATATTAATTGGTGTTTGCTAAGCTTGTTATTGGGTATGACCCGACTTGGATCACAACGTACTAAGCACATCAATGTTCTATGTGTCTTGGGCATACAGAATCCAACATGATTGACTAACCCTAACCTATAAATACCACTTAATTCATGGAAAAACGTAACACTTTCAGTATTTCTACTCCTACTCGTACCCTAGCCGTCCAGAATGTCCAAGAAAGCCAGTCCAAGTTCATTGATCGTTCTTGATCGATTCC